>CAXIVR010000004.1:136429325-137629325 GCA_964035755.1 Teleogryllus oceanicus
TTTATCGGGGGAATTTCGACTATAATTTGATATTGATTTCGAATTATTTGGAGTAATTACTCTTCCAAGTGTGTAGAGAGATTATAAAAACTGGTAAATTTATCTGCCACAATTGTACGGTTCTTAAATCTTACGAAAACTTGAAATTGAGTATACGGACGAAGTCGTTAGAACTTTCAAAGTCCTAGAATCAATGGGCGTGAACGACTCGAAATATTTGTCGACAAACTTCGTAAAGCAATTGAAGACTACTTTCTTTGCTTATGACAGCTGTGTAAAAATTCAAAATATTTTTCTCTTCTGTCAAGCTTTTATCGAGGCCTTAAAATATCCCTGTAAATAACTTTTAACAAACTTGGAGCAAGAAATATTGTACTCTACTTGTTTTCATATGTACTACTAGATTTCGTTAGTTTTTGCATAATATTTAGGAACAACGCGATGCAAATTAAAATTTTCTGAAGAACGTATGACGAGTGTGGTCACATACGGACGTTGTCATATAGAACATTAACACATTCGCGTTCACAATTACAGTTAGTGCACGGTACCTTCAAATTACAAATATCTCAAACCCAGTTTTATACCTTCGAAAGAAACCTTTCTACCTTTGAATGAAAGTTTTCAATTCATTTGTAGATTTATTGATACAGTGTTTTGAACATGGCTTCAAATTACTGGAGAGAGAATCAGAAAGGGTATCTGCCAAGAAAGATGACAGTGTTCTCTGGAGATTTTTCTCTTTCTATCAATTGATCTAATTTTTCCCAACTGTAACTAAAATATTACTTGTACAAATCGTTTTAAAATAGACTCGTACATGCCAGATGTAATTAATGATACAATAATATTTTATATTACAATTTACAATAACTTAGTTTTGTATTTCTTTGTTGTTGCCAGGTGAAAATGAACGTTACAAATGGGAATCATAAGAAACCTAATAACTTCCGTCTCTTCTGTTGTCCGGAGGAGCTGCGAGCGTCACTTGGACAGTTCTGTGCCTCTCCCTCAGAGCGCGATCAGCCTTGTCGTCCTTCCCCTCGGCTGACTGGCGTCGCGTGACCAGCTCCCTTGCGGTTGGATCACCTCCCCTCCCCTCCCCTCTTCACCCAGCTGCCCAACGACCCTGTGCACGACGCGTCATTTCCGTGGGCCCCTCGTCGCCCTCGAGCCTGTCGCCCTAGCCCCGTCGCTGCGACGAGGGCGCGGCGCCGGGCCACATCCCGCGCTCGCGACGCACCCCAATTGACATCGCTACATCGCTCCAGCCAGTTGTCCCACCGCAGTCAGGCTCAGTGCATCAACTGATGGCACTGCAGCGCCTCTGACCGGGAGGTCTTAGGTTTCAGTCCTGATACTAGCTCTTCAGCTAGGTCGAATTCAGTCGCTGTCTCGAGGAGAATTCTAGCGGTCGGCTGCTCTGATCGGGAGTTTTCCGTGGTTTCTCCGATCAACACCAGGCGAATGCCGGAGCAGTACCCTACCAAACGGGCTACGGACCGCGCGCGATCTATCCTTCTTCTTCCTTGTCCTATCCTCTCTCCTTACACACACACACTTACACTAACATTCACTACACTACCACATATTTCGAGAGACCAGGTCGGGAGCTTGGAGCTTGTCCCGGCTAGGGCGGTGCCCTGCTGATGGGAGAGTCCTGGTTAGAGGGAAACCCCACTAGCCGACGGTAGGTCGGGAAGATTACCGCCATCTCCCGAGAGAAAAAACACGCACTACACTAACGAGACTAATGAACAAAGCAGTTGACGTGCCCGGAAACAGGAAAAAATCAAATCAAATTAAACGACGGGACGTCGGCGCTGGATCACGCCATCCACTGGGTGAAGATCACCGCCACTGCCACATGAAAAAACATGTATTACACTTATGGGAATAATGACCTATATAGTTGACGCGACCGTAATCACTAACAATCAATCAATCAATCAATCTACCTCAGTCAGCCACTTCCCCTGCTCTCCCTCTTCTCTCCCTGCCATCGCCAACCATGCACATTTGCTTGTCAACAATAGAATGGAGCTGTTATTTACTTCTCGAGAAATTTGTTATTTTAGCAAACAAATAATAGTAGCAGTAATTGCGTGGAATAATGATTTTAAAACAATCGTTCATGAATAATAATAGTAGCAGTAATTGCGTGGAATAATGATTTTAAAACAATCGTTCATGAATTATGATTTTCAATTTTTAAAAACATTTTACGTGTTCGTGCTTTCAACATGTCACAAACTAGATTCTGGTTGCAAATATTAACTACAATAAATAATTACTTTAATCTAGTAATTATAAGCATGACTGAGAAGGCATGAGGTTTTAATTGATTACATCTATCAAAAATTAATTTCTTCGCTGTTCTTGGCAACATCAACAATTTTATTCTTTGGTATATTAATAAAAATCTTTAGTGCACTGCTACTAATTTTCTTTATCTGGCCATACTATTTACGTACACCAAAAGGGGCCGTTTTCTTTACAACAATCGTATTTTGGCTATAAAGAAGTGTTCTGTTTTAGGATGCTTACAGGGATAAGTGATGTTTAAATACAATGAAAAGATATTTCAATTAACAGTTCTCGCTTTCGTTCATAAAATGGTACTGGATAAAATAATGAATTGTACTCGAAAGTAAATAAATGTTTTATTCATCCGTGCAAATTAGCCCCCTGGGCTACGGACGTGAACTTAGGGAGAAATATTTTTTCATTTGTGAGCAAATCCAATTTTACTCTCTCGTACTATAATTTACTATTATATTACATTCTCTTAAATATTGGTATCCCTTGTAGAGCGTACATATTTACATTTTGTTAATTTTAGTTCGATCATGTATTTGGACTGTGAATTCTATGACAAAACGCCAGAAGCTTACAAGCCTAGCGGAAAATGTGTTAAATATTATCATTATCTGTATTATTATTATTACTATTATTATTATTATTATTATTATTTTCGAGTATTTCCTAAACAATGTTGAATTACGCAATACATCGGAATTCAAATTTAAGATGACAATATTTTTATTATATTGTTTTGCAGGTGGTACAAAGATCTATTCATCTTTTATATTTTAGGAGGTACACTAAATTTTATATCACTTATAATTCGCATATTGAATCAACTGTATACACATTACTTTTACTCTACAAATAAAATTTTATAATAGTTTATTACTTCAAATTTGATTATTTTTTAACTGTAGACATTTACGAATATTAATTACGACAGATTTTTGAATAGTTGACTACAATATAATTGTAGATAAGTTTTCTTATTTTCAATGAAATTTATTTAAACTACTCTTAGTCCTGATGCAGATACGACATCACAGATTTCTCAGATGTCTTTAGCTTGGTAAAAGGAGTGCACCTGACATGCCCATTCGCGCTATTTATTATTTTTAGATGATTATATCAATAATAATGTTTTTCTAGGGCTTTTATCCAGCCGACAGTCGGTTACCCTATAGTTCCGATTCGACCATACATTAAACGAACACACTTGGGGGCTCCTCAGACCTGGGATCAGCAGAACGCGAGGCCCTCCGCAACAACACACACATGAGAGGCAAGGGACAAACAACCATGCCCAAGGCGGGACTTGAACCCGCGACCCTTCGGCGAATAACATTTATTATTGTAATTATTATTGTTCTAATTATTGTTGTAATTATTATTACTATTATTATTAATTTTATTGTTGTAGCATGAATATCTGTTTCACCCCGGTAAATAAGTTGATACGCCAACGTTTTGCTTCGAACGGAATTGGCCAATATCATTAGACCCCTATGTAATGCGCAAGGGTTTTTAAGAACAAATCGTACAATTTAGAAAATCATGAACTGTTAATAAGATAAATTGAATTATATGTTTTGTTGGACAATTCACGCTGGAACAATGATTTGAGATCATTAAATAACATCAAGTAAGTTCAGTCTGCTTATTCTCGCTAGAAGATTGGTTCAACAAAAATCACAGAAAATACATGTTGCTCTCTTGTACAATTATCACCTAATTCACAAGACCTAAAAATAGACGATATTATAATAATTAAAAAAGGAGTTTACCACAACAGAAATACAATGAACTATTTATTAGCTGCATTGCTTCACTGACGCCATATTTCAGACGCCCTCGCATGCAGTTCTCCATTCCGGACAGGCCTTCAGTTGCCAGTCACCTGCAACGGCCTTTACATCCAGCCGTAATTTCAAAGTAGACCGTAAATCATGACTGTCAGTTGTAATTATTGGTTCAGCAGCACAATTTAGGGCAGGCACCGTGCGTTATCGCAGCTTTGCCTAAGATTGCCACCAACCAGCTTGAAGGTGTATGGTTTGGAAAGCGCTTGATGGTAGAAAAGAGAACATTCCACATCATTTGAAATTCATTCATGGCAGCTCTGGGGCAATCCGTAGTGTTCGAAATCTCAAAGTAACAAAAGCTTTCTGTTATTGAAATGCACAATATTTGCCTGTTGTTGAGATGCACTTTATTTGCCTTCAGACCCAATACATTCAAGATGGCATATTTTTCCTTCTTCCTAACGGATTCAGTGATATCAATAACTTTCCCAGCAATATTTTTCTCAAACATTGCAAGTAATGTTCTGTTTATGACGATAAAATCGGGAGCGGTGGCTCAGTGCATCAACTGATGTTATTGCAGTGCCTCTGACCGGGAAGTTCTAGATTCGAGTCCCGACAGGGGAAGGATTTTCGACACTAGCTTTTCAGCTAGATTGAATCCAGTCGCTGTCTGGAGTAAATTCTAGAGACTGGCTGCTCTGATCGGTAGTTTTCGTGGTTTCTCCGGTCAACACCACGAGCATGCCGGAGCCCCTAGCAAACGGGCCACGGGTCGAGCGCGATTTTTCCTTCCTCTTCCTTGTTCTATTCTATCCTTACACTAACATACACATATACTACCACATATTCCGGGAGATCGGTCGGAAGGTAGAGCTTGTCCCGGCTGGAGCGGTGTCCCGCTGTTAGGAGAGTCCTGGTTAGGGGGAACCCCCACTAGCCGACGGTAGGTCGGCGCCGGATCTCGCCAACCAGCAGGGGAAGTTCACCGCCATCTTCCGAAAAAAGCACTACACTTAATGGACTAATGACCGAATCTGTTGACGTGCCCGGAATCACTAACCAACCAACCAACTATACATTTTCACTGATTCATTTTCCAATAGGTGATTCGAATGTCTCTCACTTTCTCTGCCTCTACACGTGGTTTCAACTCGCAGACATATTTTTCTAGGTAGGGATTTCAAATTCAAAACCTAAGCCCCAAATCAACGTTCTTTTCCAATATACTACCGCGATGGTTCGATATGTCAGTGGTTCCAATGCATCAATAGCAAACTTGAACTTCCGCAGTTTTCGAAAATTGATAGTTTTAATTGAAAATAGAACATAGACCGTATTATAAAACGAACAGTGATGTATTTGAGCAAAAAATACATTTTAAGGAGATTTTTGAGTAAATTAATTCTAATGGTCTAATTTTGAAGAAGAGATTTCTTTAAAAAATTAATATTGTAGTTGTAGGGAACCGAAAGAAATTTAAAATTTGCAATTTTCGATTGTTTCGAATACTGTAATTCGAAATAAAATATTTGAAGCGATATTTTAAAAAAATTGAAATTGTCCTAGTGTAAAGTAACTCTCAAAATTGTAAGGTTCCTTTCAAGTTAGAGGACTTGCTGCATCTACAAGGTATTCCAGACGAGGTATCTATATTGGGTATATGAGAAAGATACCAACAAAGAATACCAACAATATCTACAATACGTATATAATAAAGAAACTATCGATGCAACAGAATGGCAAAGACTTTCCCGTAACGGTTTCTTTTCTAATTTCTTTGGTGTGGACTTAGTCTTCGGTTTTGCCGCGCCCGTCTCCCAGCTGCCATCTATTGCCTCTCAAAGTAATTTTTTTCACATTTCTCAATTTTTCGATCTCCAAATGATAGAACTGAAATTTGACTTCAAAGTCATACTTCAGCTCTATTATTAGGGACCGAAAATTCGAGAAATTATGAAAATTTTCGTTGAAAAATTTGGAGAGGATTTTGAGAAATTGTTGTTTAAATGTTTCAGTAAATGCAAAATTTGAAGCTTATTTCTCATAAAAAGAATTTGAATTTTCGAGAAATGCCATTGAAAATTACTTGAAGCACTTCTACTCAAAAGTGCAATAATGTATACAACTTCCTGACGATGTAAATATTAATAGCCCGAGAGGTATTTAAGAAAAAAATAAATTTGTGGAATTTTTGAAAACTCATAAGAAATTGTCAAAGTGGCATTGATGTCATGCTATTCAGTCCTTTTAACTCAATAAGTTCAAAAAATGTAAAGAAAAAATTGCAGCAGAGCTCGAGAAAATAGCATTTCATCGCTTATGAAAATGTGGAATTTTGAGGTAATTTTCACAGGAAACGTTAGAGTTTGTGAGAAACGTTTTGAGACTTCATTTGAAAAACATACACATTCGTAAATTCAACAATCGTAAATACAAATCTTAATATTAACGACGTAAGGGAGATGTGAGAAATTAAATTTTTGTATTAAAAAACAAACAAACAAACAAAACCACCAAAATAATACAAGAAAATGTTGTTTGTGTCATCTTATACAAAACGTTTAACACTATCCCTAACAGAAGTTTAAAGAATAAATGAGAGCCTTTTTGAGAAATTCTGGTTTTTGCTATTTTTTAATATTGCTTATACTTCACTAAAAATTGCACGAATACTACTAAAATTTTCAAAAAAAGTGCATGTATTAAACAAGTAATTGTGGAGAAAATTTTTATTTCAAGAGGAATCTCTATTTCTCTTTCATATTGTAATTGTAGGAAGACGTCAAAAAACCTTCATAATTTAGCAATTTTCGAAAATTCAGTGTTAACAGTGCAAATATTCTTCTGCACCATACGCCATATACGGTTTTTACTGTTTTTTGACGGAATAAGTAAAATCAAATCAAATGTTTACCATCTTTATAAGTACATCTCATTCTTTATTAGAAGAAACGAAAAGAAAAATATTGGAATAATTTTTGAGAAAGTTTTGACAATCTTCCAGGACGTTTGAACGCACAAAATCTAAAGAATTATTTTAAAAATCGCTGAACTTTGACAGGGGCCAGATCGACCTGGGAATATTCATTTTGAAAAACAATCCTACTGATAATTTAGGCGCGAGTGATGTTCACAGACGGACAGGCAGACACACGGAGGGACGCAAAGGACTGACGTTTTGCCCTAAACCAACTTTTCGGTAACTAGGACTAGCAAATGGTAAATTCTGATTAGTTTTCAGTCGAAAAATTGCCGTTTTTGCTGTAGCATTGTTAACTTTCTCCATACTACGAGTATTTCTCCAAAGATACGTACGTACACGAGAAAGAAAAAATTAAAACTTTTCTAAGTTTGATCTTCATCGGTTGTAATTATCAACGCCAATTTCACATAAAGAGTTTAAAGATATACATAAACTGTAATAAATTTCTATCGTCATCGAAGAACAATACAATTTTTATATGCATTGCTTAAGTACATTTTCTTCTATTTGATGTGATTCGGTTTGGAAAATCGGCGTTACACCTTCAATTTTTTGTCTATTCATTACTATTCAAGTTCCCATTTTGGATTTTTACATTCCTAAATTTTATTAATTTATCTATTTCTCTCTTAGTGTTTTTGTGTATTCCTGAACCAGAAAGAAACAGATGAGAACACGACAAATGTAATTAATTTTATGATATCATAAAATTATTTATATTTATTCACAATTTTATGATATCATTATATATTTTCCCACTTATTCACGTTTTATATGTGCTTATCAGTCTTCAATTGTAAATGAAATAATATTAATATATATCTACTCATTATCGGTAGTTTCCTTTCACTTTAGATTCAAAACCATTCAAAATCATTACATTATATTTCGTTTCTCCTGAGGTCAACAAGATCGTGAGATAGAATTACCGACTTCAAAATAAATCATCATTCAAATACCTTTCCTTTAGCTGATAACTCTTTAATACTTGAGTTTGGAATTTTCAGATGCATGAATTTAATAACCGGAAAAGTAATTTTTGCACTCTTAGCCAATTTAGGTTTATTACAGAGAAATGGAGTCAGCGAATTTATTAATTAGCGAATGAAAATACGTTTAAAATTCAGTAAATAATGAAGTTGTAAAGTTAACTTACTTCTCTTCTCTTTTCACTCTAATATCACATTCCATATTCAGCAATTCCATTCCCGACGTACTTAACTCCATTCCGCACTGTGGCATTCAAGTCAACTTCTCGTTCAGCTACCTCTCGTCCGCATAGTTTCCTTGCAAAGTGCGTTCGTGCTTGTTTAGTGATACGCACGAGGGTTCAAGTCCACACACACGAGAGAAATGTGTATCAACCCTCGCTGTCTAATTATTGTTTATTAATGTGCCCTCAGACGAGTGCGCCCTTCCCTCACGAGATGCAGACCTCGCCGTCCCCGCTCGAGGGCCACGCGGAGGATAGGGCTGGGGGCGAGTGGTAATGGACGCAGAGAAAGAGGATAGCGAAAGTGAGGACGGAGGGGCGAGAGGATTTTTGAGGGAGGGATGGGCAATTGTAGTGAGAAAGCATTTGTACATAAAGTAGACGGACGGAGAAGGGCAGGGGATGCAGTAACGAGAAATGAACCCGAAACACCTGACGAGCGCTAACATAAATTACTTTGCAGTGCTCAAAACTCTCACGTCGTATTTTCATCAAATCAAGTATATAGTAGTGGAAAAAGACATGACAGAAAATAGACGTGACTAATTAAGAAATGTAAAACCTCAGGTTCGCTCCTCAGAATTACAGTTTGTAATAGAGGAACTTGAGTCCATTAATAGTAATAACAATTAATAAGAGTATTAGGAAGAGTTGGGGATGCTAGAAACACGAAACGCAACGTAAATAACATACCGCAGATCTCCTGAAATCTCCCGAAAAATTTCAATTCCAAAGAGAAACATCCCTGAGTGTCTACGACGTCAAAGAAGGTCAATTAACTGACAAGTAAGATCAAATGTGGTAGAAAGAGAGTACAGGTACGCCGTTGAGGAGCATCGAAACTACCATGTGGCGTGAAAAGTTCCCAAAAGCAATAATTTAGGTGCGAAGGGGGCGAGCACAATTCCGAACAAAAGCATCCAGTGACGCACGAATCAAGCAAAATGACTGCGACGAATAGCTCTGTAGCCGGTGCCGGGCGCCGCATGGCTCCCGCACGCGTTAGCAGGGGCGGCGGCGTCGGCCCCCGGCGGGGGCGTGGCCGGGGGCGGGGGCGGGGGCCGGGGGCGGGGGCGGGGGCGGGGGCCCGAAGCGGTGGAGCGTGGCGGCGGTGACGGCCGCAGCCCTGGCGAACCCTTTGCGTCGAGGGCCCTCGCCTCGGAATGCAGAGCCAAGGAGTGGGCGTGGCGGGGGAGGGGGCCGTGGGGGGGGGGTTAGGCGAAGTGCGCGCGCTCCCGTGGCCGCGCCGCGAGCCCCGCAGGACGCGCGAAGCCCGCGATATGGCCGCTCTGACACCGCTGCAATTATTTACCGGCGCCGGGAGGGGCTGTCCCACCCCCTTCCGCCGCGGCCCCGCCCGCGCCGCGCTGTCAGGGGGTGACAAAGGTGCGGTGGCGCAGTTGCCGAAACTCGCCTCGGGGCCCAGGGAAAAGCCTCGCGTTCCCGCGTCCCGCCTCTCTCCCACGTTTCCCCACCTGTCTCTCCTCTCGCGCTTTCCGTCCGTTCTCTTCTCTTTCACGCTCGCTTGCGGTTTTAGTTTGGGCCTTTCATGGTTCTTCTGCTTCGCCACTCCACCTGTTCTTTCTCTAAACAGCTTGTTCTCCACTTCTCTGACACTCTCTTACTGTTCTTTAGTCCCTGGTTTGTCTTTCTCTTCGTTACCTTCTTTGTTTTTGGAATACGTTTCTTTCCTGCTTTTTCATTCGCCGATCCACCTGCTTTCTCCTACACTTTCTCCTCCTTTCATCTCTTCCTTTCTTTATCCTAGCCTTCATTTAGTAATATTAAGTAACTTTAATGTTTCAGAATATATTAATAAATATAAATGATTAATTATAATTATTGTTCTGATTTTTTTTTTTTGTGTGATCATTTGTGATGTATTCTAATATTTTATTTATTTATTTATTCAAAATACATATTCGTTTTTAACACTTTCTGTCTAATATTGTTTATTCTTTGATATCAGTTCTAATAGTATGCAAAAAAATTATATTTGATATTATGAAATATTATTACACTATTTCGGTTGGTTCGATAATCAAATTTATATCATTCCTTTTTGGATTACCAGCGAGTGAAGGTTTTGTAGTACTAGTGAAATGAGCATAAAATGAAATATTTTGATTTTGCATGATAAATAATGTAATAATATGGTAAAGTGATTTTCAAAAAATATCAAGTTGATAATTTAGAAAGCCTTCTTTTCAGTTTCATATAATAAGTAAGCATTAATACTTGGCGAGAAGTAAAAATTCAAATGGTGAGAAACAGGTACAGAATTTATTGATGCCTTTGGGGGGGGGGGAATGGGGACTTGATCTTATATTTTTAAATTTATTATTATTTTTATTATTATTATTACTCTTATTGCCATTATTATTAGCGTATCGACCATTTCTGACCACGCTAGATATTATCTTCCGAGGCCCAGACATATTCTATTCCGGAGAGAGATTTACGTGTGTCATTATGAGGATTAGCCTTCCGGCTGCATCCCTTCGTAAGAAAGCTTTTTTTGTGCTCTGACAATAACAAACTTTAAAATAAACAACTATTCTCTTTGCTTCCGCTGTAAAAAAAGGAGTATTACCATGCACTGAAAACTGCTCATGAGCTACGAGTTCCATTCACAACACCTCTAGTGCTACCAGAAACCGAAAGCTCGATTTCTTTTCCTCAGAATTAACATACCGACATCGTGGAGCAACGGCGCGACGGGACAGGGCAGACTCATCTGGAAGGCGAGAACGAACAAGGTGCTGACAGAGCCCCCTCCCTCATCCGCGACGCCATCGAAGCCGCTCAGCACCACGGGCAACCATTTGCAACGCCCGGGGAAGTCGAAATGAAACGCGAGTCCAGGGAATCTCGGCGCTCGCCCGTGCTTCATCTCGGAGCGCGAGGGCTGGGGCGGGGTGGAGCGGGTGGAGCGGGGTGGAGTGGGGTGGAGCGGGGTGGAGCGGGTGGAGCGGAGTGGAGCGGGGTGGAGCGGGGTGGAGCGGTGTGGAGCGGGGTGGAGCGGTGGGGTGGAGCGGGGTGGAGCGGGGTGGGAGGTGGGGGTGGAGCGGTGGAGCGGGGTGGAGCGGTGGAGCGGGTGGAGCGGGTGAGCGGTGGAGGGGGAGGAGTGGAGCGGGTGGAGCGGTGGAGCGGGTGGAGGTGGAGCGGGTGGAGGGGTGGAGCGGGGTGGAGGGGTGGAGGTGGGGGTGGAGCGGGTGGAGCGGGTGGAGGGGTGGAGCGGGGTGGAGCGGGTGGAGGGTGACGGGTGAGCGGGGTGGAGCGGAGGCGGTGGAGGCGGGTGGAGGGGTGGGCAGGGGTGGAGCGGGGGGAGGGGTGGAGCGGGTGGGCGGGTGGAGCGGGGTGGAGCGGGGTGGAGCGGGGTGGAGCGGGGTGGAGCAGGGTGGAAGCGGAGCGTGGACGGCGGAGGGGGGCGGGCAGGGTGGGGCGGGGGAGGGGCAGGGGCGGGGGGGGGGCAACAACACCGCAAGCCGCCGAGCCGTCTCCCGAGAGGTAGCCCAATCTCCGTCCGCTCTCCTCGACTGATGCCCTGCCATCGCCCCCCCCCCCCCCCAACCGGTTCTGCATCTCGCTGCTGCATCTGCCTTTCGCTTCCACCGACGCTCGTCGCGAAACCGTAGTTGTTGATGTTGAAGACGTAGAGATGCTTCGTGGGTACCAAATTCTGATTCGAATTCGCCGTCGGTGGGTAATTTTCGTGTAATTGGAAATCAAATTTCCTTCGGAATATATTACCTTGAATACAACAGTAAATTTTTACCAAGTAATATATCGATGAGTAGGTAACCAGTTATTTTCTTTATGAGCAAATTCTCTGAACTTTAATTTTTTTAGCCACTATTAGTGTGTTGCGTAGCGTATGAGTTTTTTTTGTATTATTTGTTTCGATACGTCCTCGTGATTTCGCTTAGCACATCGTTCTCCTTTTCCCCACAGACTCCTCCTGCAAAGATCGCTGAGTGGACACAATCTCCTTCAAGTTCCACGTTTCTTCTTTTCAGCCACATTTTTGTTTCTTTAATAAAAAAATGCTTCCGTGGAAGACGGTTATTCATTTGTACCAAACTGTCAATGTTCAGAATCACCATTCATCTTCACATTATTCTCGGTTCAAGATCATCAGCGCTAGCCCTGCCCCCAGGACCCTGTTCTTTTGCTGTCCTCTTCGAACGGGCTCCTTCTCTTCAGGGCCGCCGCCGCCGCCGCCGCCTCCGCCTCCGCCTCCGCCTGCCCGCCGCCAGCCTCCGCCTGCCAGCTCGCTCCGCCGCCGCTCCGCTCCGCCGCCGCCTCCGTCCGCCTCCGCCGCCCCGCCGCTCCGCCTCGCCTCCGTCCGCCGCGCGCTCACCGCCGCCGCCGCCTCCGCCTCCTCCGCCGCGCCGCCTCCTCCCCCCCTCTCATCCGCCCCCTCCTCCTCGCCTCGCCCCGCCACCGCCCGCCTCCTCGCTCCTCCAGCCCCGCCCCACCTCCTCGCCCCGCACCTGCCTCGACCGCCGCCGGTCGACCGCCGCCTCGCTCCCCCGCCTCCGCTGCTCCACTCCCGCCGCCACCGCCACGTCCGCCGCCGCCGCGCGCCGCCGCCGCCTGCCCGCCCGCCCCGCCGCCGCCTCACCTCTCCGCCGCCGCCTCGCCTCCGCTCCGCTCGCCCCCGCTCCGACCGCCTCCCTCTCCCCCCCCCCTCTCCGCCCGCTCGCCTCACCTCCCCCTCCCCTCCTCGCGCCGAACAAACCTAGCGCCGCACTCCCTCCCTACGCCTCCGACACCCGCCGCCTCACTATTCCTTCCTGCAGCCTCGCTCCCGCCGACTCCTCGCCTACCCTCCTCCGCTCTCCGCCGCCGCCTCCGCTCCGCTCCGTCGCCGACGCGCTCCTTCCACCCCCTCCGCTCGCCTCGCCTCACATCGACCGCAAGCCACAAAGCTCACTCCCCTTCCTTTGTGCCCTTGTACCGCCGCCCGAGCAGGGAATTGAGCATATTAATTTTACAGCCAACCGCGCGCAAAACTGCTGATCCGGGCGTCGTGTCAATCGGAACGCGGCTCGCCCTGCCGCGCTCTGCCGACGTTTCTGTCTCGTTTTGACGCGAGCAACATCGCCGAAAATAAAAGCTACAGCGCATCATCTATTTTCTTGAGTGTCGCGAATACTTCTATCTACATCCCGTCTGCGTCGACTGTAACGAGACTTTAATGATGTCGTATACAAGAAGTATATTTTGTCCTTTGGAGGAATAGATAATCTGACATCGCACAAACAGATCCGTCGTTGTATAAATAGCCTGATTTTTGTCTGTAGGCTGCAATCACGAAAAAAGAAATACACGACATCGGAATTTCTATCGATTGGCGGAGGACAGGAAGCGAGGCTTTGGGGGATCTGGATTCAGATCCGCTTTGCCATTCCAGCAGGCTGAGCAGGCGAGGCGGGGGCCCGGGGCTGGGAGCGGGGCGGGGCGGAGCGGGGCGGGGGGGCGGGGCGGGGCGGGGCGGGCAGAGGGCGCGGAGGGTGGGGGAGGGGGGCCGAGGGCGGGGGCGGGGCGGGGTGGGGGCTGGGGCCGGGGCCGGGGCGGGGCGGGGCGGGGCGTGGCGGGGTGGGGGTCGTGGCAGAGAGCAGCGCGGAAGTGGCGGGGGAGGGGGAGGGGGAGGGGGCCCGGAGCGGCGGCGAGCGCGTTCGGGGCAAACGTGTTGGAGGCGATGGGGGCGGAAGACAAACGGCGGTGGATGAGGAAGGACTAGTTCGTGCTCCGTTCTATTTAGTCTATAAAGCGCTTTCCAATGCATATCGAACTGAAGGATTACTTTGTTCAATTTCAATCAGTTGAAAGAGGGACGGCACAAGAGAAATTTATTGTTGTTGTATGTTTCTTCCGCACGAAAGAAACAGTACTTCAATGTAAATTTATTAATGCGAGAGTAAGATAAAGTGAGTTGTACACATTTTTTTAGAAGGAACAATCCATAAGTTATTTGCTTCAAATCACTGACAGGATATACTTAATACTAAAAAAAAACAAAAAATGTGTAATTATCGTATTTTGAATGGTACCAAGAAAGAATGGTGAATAAAAATCTGATTATAAATGTGTTGTTCAAAAGAAAACGTTTGCATTCATCGACAAACATTATTTTCTTTATTAATATATTATGTAATGTACCAAAGAACTATCTAAGAACTGCAAGTCAAGGAACACGTATACTTTAACCAGGCAAAGCTACTCATAACAGACATTAAAATACTGGTGGCATAGACCAGAAGAGAAGAACAATGAAAAAAAACAAACAAAAAAAAACAACAACAACAAAACAGGAGACTTGAATATCGAGTGAATAGACGGAAGGAAGACTCAAGCTCACAAAGAAAATTTAGATGTTGAACGTTGCTACCGCATTAAATAATATTCGGGATTAAGCGCCATGAGCGGGGAAATATAAAGACAATACGGAACTTCGAGTAATAGGAATAGAATGAGAACATATTGGGAGAAAAGAAGACGGAAGAATTGTCACGGCGCGGGAGGACAACGCCGGAACAACCGACAGAAAGCAAGAGCGCGTGAAGAAATTAAAGTAACTCTTTCCCACATCCGAAAGAAAGATTAAAACATCTAAAATATCAAACTAAATTAAACAGTTGGTTTTTGAATAAATTGAATAAATTTTTGAATAAGAATTTGAATAAATGTTATGTTATATTTTCTATTGAAAACTAGGCTGATTATTGGAACAATATTGTGTACAATCTAAATACAATTTTTGCCAGGAGAATCTTCAGGAATTTGCTCTCCACGTGCGGTAATTTAAGGATGTATTATTATTATTAATGACAAATAGAAGCTAGCCGGGCATATAGAAAAATTAAATTAAATTAATATTAGAAAGATTAAAACATACCTCAATTATGATGTATAAAATTGTCTTAAAAGGCATTACATAAAGTTGTAAAAAATTGTTGTTGTGTCTCGTTTAGTACTGCTAAATTTTTTATATTTGTTACTTACTGGAAATGTTACATATGCTAATATCTAATCTGCTATTATGATTAATTTAAAAAAAGAATCGGGGGAATAAATTGAGCACCCTTTTATTATTGGTATTAATATAGAAATCATGTGTCATTTATTTTGACTTGCGTTTTCGTTTTCGGACGTTCAATTATACAAATAAAAGGAAAAATTTCTCTGGCTTCACGAGTTGTCATTGAGAATATTATCTCATGGCACCTATCACTTACGAAGAGGTAGAGGAAAACGCAAGAATGGGAGCATACTGAGAAAAAAGTGAAATACGAATGCCGTAGAGACGAGGTGTGTTTATCTTGTTGTTAATCTAGTTTATGTTTGGTCCATAAAATATGTAAAACAAAAGGCAAACGGACACTTCCTCTAACAGAAAAAAAAAGAAACGAACAACAACAACCCTAACCTCACTCGATAGGGTTTCATTACCCGGCCACATCGGTAATGGGAGTTCACCACAGGGTGTTGGGAGCCGTAGAAAACTTAATCCATACTAACGACATAACTTTATTTGTATTAATGAAATTGCAACAAAATACCATTCTTTCCACTCCTTTGATATACAAATTCATCATTTACATTTGTACGTTAGAAATAAGTTGTTTCCTAGTACAAAATTTGCAAATGAAAGATGGGCGGCCATCGTCGCAAACTACTGAGTCCAGACGTGCTACCTTTTTACACTATTTACAAGAGATTACAGTGTCATTTAATTTTCGTCAGTGAAACAAAGCAAACAATTATTTTTATTTAGGAATCGTCACTTTCATTGCTAATGTAAATCGATGAGTTCTCTGTGGAAGATGGTGTCAAACGGCTTTAGAGCACCGTTTAGGTGTGCTTTTCCTCCTCGCTATCACCATTTTGTTTTGTTATTTTTGCAGTCGAAAATTCGAATTTATACTTTGCACCATTCCTTTCTGATTTCTTTTTCATTCGTTGTTCCTTTTACCATAGAATTTTTTGAAGGATGAAACAATCAAAATTTCCAAATGACGCCTCTCATGAACATTTTTGAGAGGTTGTTAGCTCAATTTTGGCGTAGGGGAGATCGAGAACAATACGTTTGGAAAGGAATGTTAACATGTACCTTGGGTACGTCTACTTTTGCTAGTAGATGGCAGAGGAACACTAAGTTCTTGAGCTTCAGATGGACATGGCTCTATTGACTCTTCCGAACAGAATTAGCTTTCGTCCCCGTTCATATCTTCGAAGGCCCCGCCTCCGAGAACATAGACTAGGAAGGTCTGTAGTCATAACTGCAGTTTGGGGTTTACTCGTAGTTTTAACAGTAAAGTTATCATTTTAAAGATGGCAATATTTAAATGTCAGATTCCACTTGCTTTAAAACCAGCTTTTCCATTTTCTACGGAAGCCGTCACAGAAAAGGCTTAATTAAAAAGCTCGGCTACCTATCTCTTATGGGGTTATTATGGTCAGTGAATCCGCGATTTTGACAAAGAGATCACATTCCTTGTTTTAGGCCGCTTCTAAGGATCCACAAAGAATCCGTTCAAGGGGCCACATACGATGCGAGGAATGTAGGATTAGGACATGCCACATAGTTTTTCTTGCAAACTCATACGCTCCTAGGGTAATGCGGCAAGAATGATTGTTTAATATCAACTAAAGTCACTTTCCTTTCATTGGATTTGCAAATTCAGCAAAAGTACTAGCCATTGAACGTAAATAATTTCGTTGCTCCATCCGTTCGGAGTGTATACGTAAACACATTCTGGAGGTCCATTTTTTCAGCAATTTCGAATGTCGTTTTCTTTTGAATACAAAAAAGAGAGGTGCAGTAAAAAATATGATGGGTTATCAGAGCTGGGCTCCGATGTCCTCCTGCCAATGACTCTCGGTACCCCAAATGGTAACATTTTTATTTAAATTAAAATATGTAGGATAGAATAACTTTACATTCCTGTTTAATTTGATTTCGTTCAACTACATGAATCATGCAACGAATACAATATATAAAGATCCCTATATAACCATGATAGCAAACTAACCGGCTGAAGATACCAACCGGGAGCGGTAGCTCAGTGCATCAACTGATGTCACTGCAGCGCCTCTAACCTGGAGGTCCTAGGTTACACTCCCCACGGCGGCAGGATTTTCGACACTAGCTGTTCAGCTAGGTCGAATTCAGTTGCTGTCTCGAGGAGAATTCTTGCAACCGGCTGCTCTAATCGGTAGTTTTCAGTGGTTTCTCCGATCAACACCAGGCGAATGCCGGAGCAGTACCTTGGGCCACGAACCGCGCGCGATCTGTCCTTCCCCTTCCTATCCTCTCCCTTACACACACACACACACACACACACACACACACACCTACATGCACTACACTCAGATATTCCGAGAGATCTGCGGCGGAGCTTAGAGCTTGTCCCGGCTGGGCGTGCCCCGCCGGTGGAGAGTCCTGGTTTAGGGAAACCCCACTAGCCGACGGTAGGTCGGCGCCGGATCTCGCCATCCAGCGGGGGAAGATCACCGCCATCTCCTGAGAAAAAAACCCTGCACTACACTAACGGGACCAATGACCAAAGCAGTTGGCGCGTCCGGAAACACGAAAAAATCAATCAATCAAATGAAGATAGCAGCACCAAAAAATACGGGCGGGCAGCCGAAAACACACTGCGCCGTCTGCTAGGCGAACGGAGTGCCACTGCGACACCGCTCGTCCATGGGACGACTAGTGCCCTCTAGGGAGCCTTCAATGCAACTCGCAGCTCTCTAGCGCGTGCAAGTCAAATTAGATGGGGTAGGCCCCATTAAGGATGGGCCCTCATTCCCCCGGTTTCTCTGTATGTATGGCAATACGTACAATATAAAGTTACAATGTAGGAAGATGACGGCAGAAAGTTCAACATTTTCTGGAAAAATTAATGATTGCGAATACATATAATGCAAGTAAAAAGATCGAAACATTAATAATCATGATTAGGTAGAATTGCACTTACACAAGTATAGAGCAAAAATCTTGTAAAAAGCTGGAAATGCAGTTTTTTTGGTCACAAGTATAAAAAGGCACCTAACAGCCGATACGGAAACTTTTCCTCAATAAGTTCAATACATTCAAAGTGACTGGTACATACGAACACTTCAATACACTCGTACACTATAATTGAAGGGTTCCGGTGTTAAACATTATCAATAAGGAAACACTTTTAGGATAAAAGCGAGTGAACATTTCGGTTCTAGGAGATTTAAGTGGGTCACACAAATAAAACAACAACAAAAGGTATCCTGAGTCACGAATTGGAACTATTTCACTAACACGCTGTATGGGTAAGAGACGAAATAATCTAAAAGTTATAGTATTGCAAAACTATAATTTTAAGGGTTATTGTCTTTTACTCTAAAGATAGTCAATTGATCAGTTGAATTGAATGAGTATTTTGAAGGTCAAACTGTTGCATTGCAACAGGATTCTATTCTTCTCTAAATGGAGCTATGTGGAGAATAAAGGGTCGTTTTATTGATACTTTTCATAACTTGTATTGGTCTATCATAGGCCTTTTTGTGGTCTTCCGATTTGTTTTTGTTATCCTATAGCCACACGCATTCATATCTCAGAACTACACACATGGCGAAAATTAGTTATTCATCTTTGGGTGGTAATACAAAAGTGAATACTTGTCAATATGTAACAATGATGTCATATTATTTATGCGGATAATATTTTTTAAATTTGTGTTGTTAACTACAAAAAACTCGAGGGAAGACGGATAGGAACTTTGTTTTAATAATATATGAAACATGATAGGAAGCGCATGTATACAAGAAAAACAATATCTTCGAGGAAGATAAGAATGAAAGATTTTTTACATCAATTACATTCGTTTGATAGCAATAACTGAAAAGTAAAATTACATTTTGATAAATGACAACTGACTTGAGTGTAATTACTTGCACCAATGAATTGAATGACGTTACTCGAGATGCATCTAATGATTCTTTTCGATACCAACTGCTTGGCGCTTCCTGGAAATTTAACTTCAGGTCTGACCTCTACTGCAAAGTCGCGAAAAGGACAGAGTTTTATCATAGCGAGCTTCATTATATTAATAAAGAGTAATCCATTAAATTATGAGAAAGATGAACTTGTATCCAAATCTATTTCCATGAATTGCGTTCTCGTGATAATGTATGGTTTAATTAGAAATATTAATTAATTTTTTCATTACGTAGAAAAGTTAGGAAACTCTTTCACCTAAGGCGTAGTAATTAAAACGAACTTTGCAAACAAGAAGAATTTCTAGGAACAAAACAAAACAAATTCGAAATTAATGGATTTTTCTTTACTAATTTTGAAACACTTTTAAAATGTTTAAAATAAAGCCATCACAGTATTTATGGAACGCACTAAGAAACAGCAGGAAATCTTATGTATATTAAGACAAAAAGACGATATAGAGAGTATTGAATAATCGCTATTTTAGAACGTTGAATTCTTGTTTTACAGACTAAAATTATTCCATAAAATATTGAATAAATAATTCATATCTTGCCAGTATATATTAATAAAACATTAAACAATTAAATACTAGTAAATAATGAAAAATTTCAAAGAAGACAGAGATCAAGGCACATGAGCAATCATGACATATTTGTAGATGTCGTGAAGTCATGAAACAAATTGTTTATGCACCTAGGTGATTATAAGAGTTCTAATTACCAAGAGACGACAAAAAGCCCGACGGCCTTCGGACCGAGAGCTTCTTAACGCTGTCGAATTATTGGAACAACTTAACGTTCGCGGTACTTACAAGATTTTATTTTATATCAAGTTTTAAACATTCAGATTTATTTATTTTCTAATTCAGTAGATGTAAACTTGACTTGAAGATAACTTGATTTTCATCTGTCTTTTCGTATTTCCTTTCCATAGGAGAACATGCGGCGTCATTCAACTGTTTTCCCATTTCTCTTGTAATTATGATCCTCCCAATCCAGGTAAGTTAAACGAAGGCAATAATAAGCCACAACGTATTAGTAAAAAATAAATTTATGTATTCGGAGGACTTTTAATGGTTTAATTTCAGCGTTTCCACTAAACAGCACGAGAACGTCTTTGAACTCAAAGACGCTTCTGCCATTTTAGCCTCAGCGAGCAGGTGCGGGTCGATCCACAACCCGCAGCTGCTTGTGCTCCGCTTCGGAACATTATCACAACGCGCTAAATATAGATCGGAATCGACGACCGCGCAGCGTCATCATTTCCCATCCAGTTATCAAACGAACATCTCTCCGCGCCCGTGGATGCACACAGGCAGTGACGCGCACCGAAGGGAAGCACACGCGGGCACACGCTGTGGAGGGGGGCGGCGAGAAGGATTTTCCTCGCGAGGAGACTCCATCGCCAAATTGGATCAAGGGGCACACCCGCGCTCCACCGCCACCGCATTCCGCCCCGTATTAGACGGCGGGAGCAAACAGTTCGGGCGCCGCCCGCGCCGTACAGTGGGCGAGAGGGGGCGCCAGCTGGGCTACCTGGGAAGGTCTCTCAAAACATGCACACAAGATGTCTACCATGCGCGCACCTTTTCTTGACCGATGACCTTGCTTCCCCCTCCCTGGAGCCATAAACAGCTGAAGGCAAAAGATCGCAGCGAGCACTGATGACAACATTCCCAGCATTAAAACTTCGTTGGCACGAAACAGAAGCTAGTCAAAGCTTAGTCGAGAACTTCTGTTCAGCTTTATTACCATTATCTAAAGAAATATCTGAGGCAGGTCCAGGACCTTCAAGGAAGGCACCTAAAACTCCTATGTACTGTCCCTGCTGTTGCCTACCCAGAGCGATGACCTGCCCGCACACATAGCGGGTTTGAGATTTATCTACCAAAGGTTGGTATTACTGAAAATACTCTAGTGGCTGTCTTTGTAACTAATACCCCCACTCCGCCCGCATTTCGTCAATCTATCGGTCAAGAAAAGTTGCGCGAGTGGTACACGCGACACAACCATTGGACCTAAGATCTAAATAAACCTTTAATAAAATGCAAAGGCGCCGCATGTATGTAATAACTTTTCTTATAATCAATATTGCGCGGTTTGACTGACGCTAGCTATTTCTAACTAATAAATATTATTCCTTGTTTCGTTTATGTATTAGAGAACTCTGGATGGTTTAAATTTATACATGAAGAAGAGTTACTTTTT
This sequence comes from Teleogryllus oceanicus, assembly GCA_964035755.1. Lineage (NCBI taxonomy): Eukaryota > Metazoa > Arthropoda > Insecta > Orthoptera > Gryllidae > Teleogryllus > Teleogryllus oceanicus. The sequence goes on from CAXIVR010000004.1 coordinate 136,450,831, forward strand.
TAAGAATTCAGAGAATTAGTTGAAATACGGCGAAATTCATTGAACATTTAAGTTTAAAAAGTAACTCTTACAGTTGTTAATTTTTCGTAAAAATCACAAGTGATATTGTGAGGCAAAAACTGTTAAGGTAATTTTATTAATTTCCCATTAAAATTACATGAATTTTTATTAATGCTGCATTTAGTGTACTTTCTGCTAGTAAAAAAATGCGATCACGTCATGTTCGTTTAGTCTTATAGAAAGCGTTAGATATTTATTGTGAAAGATCATGGTAAATGTAGTGTTCAATAATTGATTTTATTTTATTCCACTATTTTTAACTAGATAAATACCATTAATGAACGGCTAGGAGATAGAACTAGATACAATACCATTAATGAACGGCTAGGAGATAGAACTAGATAGAACATTACCATTAATGAACGGCTAGGAGATAGAACTAGATACAATACCATTAATGAACGGCTAGGAGATAGAAATAGATACAATACCATTAACGAACGGCTAGGAGATAGAACTAGATTGAACATTACCATTCATAGGGGACAAAGTGCCACTAGGAGAACATTATTGGCCATTAAAAGGCGTCTTCAACCTTGAGAGTACAATAATATTTATCCGCCAAGGACGTTATGAGGGTTCTCAAGATCAAGTGGTAAAGAAAAGTCAGAGGACTTCTGACCCGAGGCTTTGTCACCCATATAATGGAATGTAATCGCTCATATAATTAGAACGACTAAACGCCCGTGGTGAAAAGAAGATTGAATTTTTTACCTATGTTTAATGATTAAGATCGACTTATTTATTGTTAACTAGATGATAACGGGACTCAGTTTGTCGTTTCGTGATTCCCTCCCATAATTCTCCGTTTAAGAAAACGTATAGAATCCATCATCCAATTGTTTCCATATTTCCCTCGTAACAACGATCCTCTCGGTTCAGGTAAGTTATGCAGTGAGTATCGAGCTCCACATCTAAGGCAACAACTAACAAATAATAGTTCTTTTGTTCACCCTTATGAGGGATCTAATGATCGAGCGGCGACAAAACCCACGAGGGCCTTTGGCCGGAGAGCGTTTTGTCTTCCAAGCTCATTCGAACCAGTTAAAAAAACGTGGTACAAACAAAACCTTACTTCTTACTGAATTTTATTGATACAGATTTACGTATTTACTAATTAACTAGATGCTAAGTTGACTCGGTTTGTGTTTTAACACGTCTCTCTCATAATTCCCTTTCAAAATCCTCTCTCATAATTCCCTCGATAAGGAAATGTAGCATCATTCAACTGTTTTCATATTCTTTCGTATCCACGGCCTTCTGGATCCAAGTAAGTTACGCAGCGCTTTGGAACTCCGTTTTGAAGACGGTAACAAGCTGTAACGTATGAGTAAAAAAAAAAAAAAAAGATATTAATGTCGTTTCTTCATTATGATGGAGTTTCTTTGCTGTTGAGACGTGCGCTTGTCAGTCCATTTGAGCCCACTGTGCCGCTGCGGCGTCGGCGGGGGGGGGGGGGGGGGGGGGGGGGGGCAGCCGCTTCCGAGAGCGAATCAGGCGGCGCGCCCGCCAGCCCGCAGCGCTAGCAGTGCCGCCGGGGGCGGAAACAAAGGAAGCGGCGGCGGCGCGGCGGCGGCGCGAGGCGATGAGGCGGAGCTGGGGGGCGGGAGCGGCCGTGGCAATGGTGACGTGATACATTGCGAGCAACGCGGTATGGATGCTTCACAAGGCATTAAAAGAGGCTATACGCGGGCAAAGCCTTACGTTGATGAGGCACAGGTGGTTGCAGTTACGTAGCAACGATAGGAACAAGTAGAGGAGTCTCAACGCTAAAAAGTGAACTTCGCGACGGGGAAACCGGGAGCGGGAGCTCAGTGCATCAACTGATGTCAATGCAGCGCCTCTGACCGGGAGGTCGTACGTTACACTCCCCACGGCGGCAAGATTTTCGACACTAGCTTTTCAGATAGGTCGAATTCAGTCGCTGTCTGGAGGAGAATTCTAGCGGCCGGCTGCTCTGATCGGTAGTTTTCCATGGTTTCCCCGATCAACACCAGGCGAATGCTGGAGCAGTACCCTACCAAACGGGCCACGGGCGATCTTTCTTTCCTCTTTCTTGTCCTATCCTCTCCCCTTACATACACACTTACACTAACATGCACTGCACTACCACATATTTCGGGAGACCGGTCGTGAGTTTAGAACTTGACCCGGTTGCGGCGGTGCCCCGCTGGTGCGAGAGTCCTGCTTAGAGGGGAAACCCCACTAGCCGACGGTAGGTCGGCGCCGGATCTCGCCATCCCGGGGAAGACCACCGCCATCTCCCGAGAAAAAACATGCACTATACTAACGAGACTAATGACCAAAGCAGTTGACGTGCCCGGAAACACGAAAAAATCAATCAATCAATCAATCAAAGCGACGGGGAAAATGGTGTTTCGACGATACGACAAACAAAGCAGAACAGCGAACTGGAACATTGGAAGAATCTGCGTCATTTCTAGACATACTCAATAAATAAAGTGGCGAAGGGAACGCTGGTGAGAAACGCGTGAGTCAGTGCAGAAAACAGCGGTAGGAGGTTGGACTTGAAAAGGCGGTGTGAAGTGGAGGAAGCATCAGGGAGGGGGCGTGATTGGACAAGCGGCTGTTGCGGGAGACTGCGTGGGAGACGCCGGCAGTTGCGGAGGTGGCCGTGGAGACGGCGGAAGCGGCGACCCAACAGCATGCCGCAGCGGCGGCGTCGAGCGGGGCGGGAAGGCGGCCAAGTGGCGCGGCGAGGGGCCCGCCCAAGTGGGTGCTGGTTTGCGTCGGGGCTGCGGCAGCGCAGAGACACTTCGCCAACTGTTCTTATTTTAGCCGCCCCGACCGGCTGCTCGCGGGGAGGCTTATCAACTGCTTCATCGAATCTCGAGCCGCGCGTATTTAACTCGGCGGGAGCGCGTTTTCTTGGGATGAGTCGCACGGAGCGTTGGCTGGTGGAAGCCCAGACGCTGCTGCAGAATGAGTTGTTGATGGTTGCGGTGAATCGCGAAAGAGGGCAAGAGAACAGAGATGTCTTGTGTGTCACTTCTGCGTTCTCAACCTCGATAAAGAAGAGATATCGAGTGACGTGTCCTCAGCTGTTGGCCCTGTAAAGTTTTTGCGTCGACATCACACGATGTCGCTGCCAATCGATACAGTCCGAAAAATTAAATGGTGATTATTATCTGTGACATTTACGGCACCAGAAAAACGCTGCGGATGATAATTTATTAAAAGGCCACTAAAATACTTAGCGACGCAAATTACGTAACTAAAATTGTAGCTACCACAATATTCCATCATACAACAAATTTGTAAGCTTTTTCCTAGTTACTTTTGTTACCTTCCTGGTACGTTTTAAGTTCCTACTACACAAATGAATGGCAAACATTTTTACTGAAACATTTTTACTGCAAAACTAAATATTGGGAAACAATCTATAATTAATATTTGCAAAGCGTACTTACAAATATTACAGGCAATGCTTTCAAACATCATACAGTATATAACCGTGACATATAAAAGAAACAAAAAACATTACTTGGAACATTGTAAAATTAAATTGAAAGGACAAACATGAACAGAAAAAAACAGACAAAAACACAAAATGAAGTGACAGGAGTATGAAATTACAAAATAAACGTAACAGAGAGAGAAAGAGAGAAAATTGCACGTAGTGCAAGGAGATACAAATTTGTAAAAATACATGTAAGCATAGAAAAAGAAGTAAAAAACATTTTTCACAGAAATTCAAACATACTTGTAATAGTGGGAGCATATTGCTGGGAGGAAGACAAAAATGCGCGTACGTCAACACGGATGTGAATGTAATGTGTTGTGACAGCCACATTCAGAGAGAGTTATGAAGAAACGAAGATCATGGAGAGAATAAAGGGTGGATTAATGAATAAATAGAACAACAAAAGTCAAATCATGCCAGGGGGCAGGTTGGAGAGAGAGAGAGAGAGAGAAGGGAGAGAGAAGGAGAGAGAAGGAGAGAGAAGGAGAGAGAAGGAGAGAGAGAGAAGGAGAGAGAAGGAGAGAGAAGGAGAGAGAAGGAGAAGGAGAGAGAAGGAGAGAGAAGGAGAGAGAAGGAGAGAAGAAGGAGAGAGAAGGAGAAGGAGAGGGAAGGAGAGAGAGGAGAGAAGGAGAGAGGGAGAGAGAGAGGAGAGAGAAGGAGAGAGAAGGAGAGAGAAGGAGAGAGAGAAGAGAGAGGAGAGAGGGAGAGAGAAGGGGAGAGAGAGAAGGGAGAGAGAGAGAGGAGAGAGAAGGGAGAGAAGAAGGAGAGAGAGTGGAGAGAGAGAAGAGGGAGAAGGAGAGAGAAGGAGAGAAGTAGAGAGAGGAGGAGAATAAAGAAGGTGGAGAAGAGAGAGGAAAGAAAGAGACATAAGAATGAGGATGAAGAGAGAGGAGAAAACAAGAGAGAATAAACAGGGGAAAGAAAAGACAAAAGAGAGTGAGAGAAGAGAAAGCAAGAGCGAACGAAGAAGGAAGAACGAGAAGAGGAAGGCGTGCACTCACCGTCCTTGTCGTAGATGACGCGGAAGGAGTCGGAGTGCAGGTGGCCGAAGAACTGGCCGGCCACGATGCGCCAGAAGCGGCGCACCAGCGTCAGGTACTCTCGGTTGGCGGCGGCGGAGAAGCGCTGGCGCGCCCCCGCGCCGTCCGCGTGCGCCGCGTGTCCGGCGTGCGCCGAGTGGCCCAGGTGCGCCGGCGGCGCCGGCCGGCGCTCGTCCACGCCCGGCGGCGTGTGCCCCACCTACCCACAACACCACTTGCACACTCCCGGCACGCCTCAGCTCTCCCCGCACGGATCGCCCAACAGCGGAGCGGAGCTCACTGCATCGACTCATGCCACTGCAGCGCCTAGGTTCCAGTCCTCATAGCTCTTCAGCTAGGCCGAATTCAGTCGCTGCCTGGAGGAGAATTATAGCGGCCGGCTGCATCGGTAGTTTTCCGTGATTTCTCCGATCAACACCAGGCGAATGCCGGAGCACTACCCTACCAAACGGGCCACGGACCGCGCGCGATCTCTCCTTCCTCTTCCTTGTCCTATCCTCTCCCCTTACATACTAACATACACTACACTCCTACATATTCCGGGAGACCGGTCAGGAGCTTAGAGCTTGTCCCGGCTGGGGCGGTGCCCGCTGGAGGGAGAGTCCTGGTTATGGGAAACCCGCAGCCGACGGTAGGTCGGCGCCGGATCTCACCATCCAGCGGGGGAAGTTCACAGCCACATCTCGAGAAAAAAACATGCACTACACTAACGAGACTAATGACCAAAGCAGTTGACGCGCCCGGAAACACGAAAATATCATTCAATCAATCAAAACCGACCGGTCTCTCGGGCTATGTAAGTATGGGGTGTTTGTGTAAGTGTGCTTGTAAGTGTAAATAAGGGGTGAGGTGGGACAAAGAAGAGTAAGGAAAAATTGCGCGAAGTCCGTGAGCTATTTGATAGTGAACTGCTCCGGCATTCGCCTGATGTTGAACCGAGAAAACACTGAAATCTACCGATTAGAGCAGCTGACCGCAAGAATTCTCCCCCACCCAGCGAATAATTCGATCTAGCTATCTACCTAGTGTCGAAAACCCTGCCACCGTCAGGACTCGAACCCTAGGCTCAATCTGTCAGCGGCACTGAAGTGACGTCAACTGATGTTCTGAGCCACCTAAGTCAGTAGCATTGGAAGAACGAGTGGGACGTTCACGAGACTAACAGCGAGTGAGATTTAGTGCTTCCAGGCTATGATGGTCAATTGTCACGTGAGTGTGATGCATGATGCCTGAGAGATGTCGGAGCTCTTCCCCTGCTGGAAGGCGAGATGCGGCGCCTAACTGCTCGTCGACATCGGCAAGGCCTCGACCAGATATTTGCTCGAGCGGCCCACTGCCCGGTCGGGACACTGTAGCCTCGACGGCCCTCCTGCCATGTGTTGCATCGTTGACACAACGCGACTCTCTACCCTTGTTGCGCGTTCAGCGCATTCTCTGGAGTAATTCTCCGTTACTGAGCAATTTACTTTCATTACTGTTACGCAGTAATTACTATATTAGTTAAGTCTCGTCACGTCGCAGTCAGTCAGTGCCTTTATCCCTTCGGCCAGGGTTCAACGCCGTTAGATTCCCAGGTTCCTAGCCGGTCACCCAAACAGGAACTCGCGAGTCTCGAATTTGCTTAACCTCCGTGACTTTACGGAGCGTAATAAACGAATTCGGCTAACGGCGAAGGCTAGTGTGATAGTGCATGTGTGGAGTGAGTGCATGTAAGGGATGTCTGAGTTTAGAAACCAATAATGGCTAGTAGATAGTGGATCCACAGGAGATCGATGGAACAAGGATGAGGAAAGTAGAACAGCGCCTGATCCGTGGTCCGTTAAGGTACTGGGCTCTGGCATTCGCCTGGTACTGATCCGGGTAACCACAGAAAACTACTGATCAGACAGCCGACAGCTAGGATTCTCCTGCAGACACAATCTGAAGTAGAACCAATAATGGCTAGTAGATAGTGGATCCACGTTCGGGACTGGAACTCTATGTTCTCCCAGTCAGCGACGCTGAATGTGGAACGGAGATCACGGTCACTGAGCCACTACAGTCAGTTTGAATCTATGGTAAAGAAAATCCTCCCTCGGGTACGAGGAGGGTAAAATAATGCTGCCATGTGAGGGCAAATCCACAAACAAGTTCAATCGGCTCACTGTACTATATACTGCAAATGCTTCAACTGAAAGAAGTTTTACATCAAATTTTTTTTACAGAATCGAAGGGAGTGTTTGTGAGGTGGACAAAACGCAACCCAGCACGGAGCATGGTTTGGCTGTGACAATCGTTGTAATCGTTCATAACCATAGCAGTAACAGTGAGCACATTTAAAATTCAACCTGAAGCGGTTAAGAGGCCGAAGGAGGAAAGCTTGAGGAAGCAAGTGATCTCACTTATAATACTGAGTGGGCACTTATATCCCATTTATCTCGAATACAATAAGACGTCTTTGTGAATAAGAAACGCGCACTTCTGGAATACTATAAATTTTGCAGTGAGCTCCTGCCAAGGACACCCTCTTTTGTTCATTTAGCCTTTAATTCGTACGCTCGTTGCACCATGGACAGTGAAAAATGCTGATACGTTCCATACAATGGATAAAGAGGACTCGTTTTCTAGAATATTGTTTAATTCTTCATTAATAGAATAGTTCCTTTGATTGCTGAGCGATCATCTTCAGAACTGACCATTGGCCATTAAGCAGTAAAACAGAAAATATGAAACTATATTTAACTAATACCTAGGCAGCATCGGTATTGCTATTCAGAGCCATTGAAGAAAATGGAATACGGGAAAAGTGTAAGTGAGTAAGTGACAATAATAGAGAGTAAGTTCCATAACATCACATATCGTTTAGAATTCATTTATTAGCATTATTTTTGGTACGGAACTTTATGGCGTATTTATCAAGATATATTTGTCAATTCTTATATACCATAATGAAATAATGAAACTACAGGTTCATTTAAAACCATCTTTACGGCCGTAAAATGAATTTAATTAAAAATATGTTGCCATGTGTTAAATAACACTGCTTTGACTTTTTTTAGATTTATTGGTCACACGGTCATTCAATGGAAATTCTCAGTATTTTCTACATATGCACTAGAGTTCATATCAGGGTCAATTACAAAATGAAGGTTTTTGAATGCGTGGATTGAGTTGATGAAGTCAAGGAAAGAATAATTTATGTTTGGAATTGCATTACCGGACTTGTGAAACATACATATTTTTAAATTCGATGTGGGGGGTGACATTATAACTTCAGTATTTTTTAATTAGCAATTATGTCACATTATATACCGATAATTGATATTAGTTAATTTAGAGGGAAAAGGGTTGTCATGATTACGTATTGCTGTTTCAATGGCAAAACTCAACATAATGACAATGAATGCAAAACGTTTAATCAAATTTTCTCGTGTTACATTCTGGTTTTCTGTGAATGGCTTTTAGATTAAATTAATACAACCTAATAATGAAGATTATCTGACAAGGATAATTTTCAAAAAATATGTAACTAACAATAATAATGTAATTGTTGTTACTGTTGTTATTATTATTATTATTATTATTATTATTATTATTATTATTATTACATGTGGCATTAAGAAAAGGAATAGTGTGCAATACTAAGAACACATACATAAAATTTGAAATCGAATTATTATTTTTTCCAATAAGGTGCACGCCGTTACAATGTTGAGAGAAATTTGATGAAATTAATGCTTGTTTTCAGAACCAGTTAAAAAGCAATATTTGAAAGAATGTGATACCATTTCTAAGAATAAATTTTTCACTGTAATTGCCGAAAACAGCTTCTGACTCCCTCATTTCGCAGCTCTGTGAATTTTCAAACGTTCAGGTGTCATCGCAATGAAAGCGATCTTACGACTTTTGAATCTCTTGTCAAACTATCTCATGCACCCTAGAGCTAAATAGTTCTACTTCAGAGAGTGAAGATGCTCAAGCACCTCCAGCTTGAAGGGACTCACCAGGTAGACGGCGGCCTTGTGGCTCTCGGACTGCTCGAGCATGTACTTGAGCCAGTCCCACTGGCGGCGCGCGGCCGTCTCGTCCGCGCCCTCGGCCAGCAGGTTGGTGTTGAGCATGAGCAGGCGCAGCTTGCTCGACTTCTGCTCGATGTAGTAGTAGCCGCCTGCGCAGGAACAAGCGTTGCCGCTCTGTTACTCACCCGATCCGCCGCCGCCGCCGCCCCCGCCTCGGCCGACCGCAGCATGAACAGCCGCTCACACGGCGCCGGCCGGCATCGTGACAAGCAGCGGCGGGCGGGGACGTGCGGGGGCGTACGTGGGCGTGCGGGCGGGGCGGGCGGGGCGATAGGTTGGTCGGGGAGTCGGGTGCTGTCGGGTGCGGTCGGGTGCGGTCGGGTGCGGTCGGGGGCGGTCGGGGCGGTCAGGGGATTCGGGGCGGTCGGGGGGTCGGGTGCGGTCGGGTGCGATCGGGTGCGGTCGGGGCGGTCGGGAGCGGTCGGGTGCGTCGGAGCGATTAGGGGCGGTTGGGGCGGTCGGGGCGGTCGGGGATGGTCGGGGCGGTCGGGGCGGTCGGGGTGGGTCGGGGCAGGTCGGGGGCGGTCGGGGGGGTCGGGGTCGGCGGTCAGGCGGTCGGGGGGTCGGCGGTGGGCGGTCGGGTGGTCGGGCGGTCGGGGGCGGTCGGGGGTGGTCGGGCGGTCGGGGCGGTCGGGGGTGGTGCGTCGGGGCGGTCGGGTCGGGGGGTCGAGAGCGGTCGGGGTGGTCGGCCGGTCGGGGGCGGTTGGGAGCGGTCGGGGGTCGGTCGGCGCGGTTAGGGCGTTGGGCAGCGGTCGGGAGCGGTCGGGGCGGTCGGTGCGGTTAGGGCGGTTGGGAGCGGTTAGGGCGGTTGGGAGCGGTCGGGAGCGGTCGGGGGTCGGGTCGGGGCGGTCGGTCGGGCGGTCGGGGGCGGTCGGGGCGGTCGGGGCGGTCGGGGGCGGTCGGGGCGGTCGGGAGCGATTAGGGCGGTTGGGAGCGGTCGGGGCGGTCGGGGGCGGTCGGGGGGGCGGTCGGAGGCGGTCGGGGCGTGTGGGGGCGTGTGGGGGCGTGCGGGGGCGGGTGGCGATATGCACGGACGAGTGGGGACTGCGGAGGAGCGAGAGGTGCAGTGGGGACCAAGGGGCCACAGGGATGAGTGGAGTCATGTGGGGACTTTCGAGGACGAATCAAGGCAAATAAGGACACGTGCTTACGCGTGGGGACATGGTGGAACGATTGACGAGCAGTGGAGACAGACTAGTTGAATCGGATCTTAGTAGTGGGAGTGGTCGAGGAACAGTTGGATGTGTCACTCTCTTACGAACATTAATAACACACAAAAAAGGCAGGCACACACAAAAAGAGTTGTCCGACCCAAAGACTTGACAGATGTTTCTCTACGTATTTTGACACGCTAAATCTGAATCTGTAGCCAGAATTACTTCACCACCCTCCAATTTGTTTTTAATTGCAAAAAAGTACCGTGAAATGTACGATCTACAAATTCACGGCTGTTTTTCGCGATTTAAAAAAAAACTGGAGAGAGGTGACGGAATTCTAGCTGCAGATTCGGATTCAACACATCGACGTACATGAGAAACATGTATCAATTCTTTGGGTCTGACAACAACCCCAGAAGAAGAAAAAATCACAATGTTTTTTGCGATTAAAAAAATTACAAGATGGTGACGCAATTTCGGTTTCAGGTTCCGATTTAGCGCGTCCGAATACGCAGAGAATCATGTATCAAGTTTTTGGGTCTGACAATTTTTTGTTGCCTGTGTAATACGCCTAAAAGGGATGCAACGTAATTTGCAATGCAATTGACTGAATGACGTGCCGGTGTGTAACATAAGAGACTGATAACATTTGCTATAATGAGTCTGTTACGTGGAAAATAGTATCATTAAGGTCCGTTATTAATTGTTTTTGCGAGGCAGCCCGTAACGCCCCGAATCAATGGAAGGAAGTCTGAATCCCTACTTGTTTATTGGATGCGTATTGATTGCATTCCGTGATTGTGTGTATGTCGGCATATACTCCGTGGACAGAATTTGCATTTAAGTTATCAAAAGCAGCAGATTAAAAATACTACATTTCCATCAGAACTCAGAGAACAAATTCATTGTAATGTAAGGAACGTATTACGTTAGGCGACCAAATACGGTATGGCCTCATAAAAAAACATTCAAATGTACAGAAACGTCAATTTTTTTCTCTATAATTTCACATTTTAAATAAAATGAACTTTTAATATACATCGCTTTGAAATAAGCTCGAGACAAGTTTTATTAACTTAACTTTTATACCTAATCATTTCAAAATAATGGAATGGAAATGAGCTAGACTAAATATTTCGGATTCCCAGTAGTTCGAGTTTGTGCTATTCTCGAACCTACATTCGAGTGTATTGATTTCGAAACCAGAGGCTTGCAGCAGCAAAAATGATGCTGAACAAAACCTCACAAATTGATTTTCCAAATGTAGTGAACTGCGCATGAACAAAGTACTGTGACATAAGATAGCACTGACATAGATGAAGTATTTTAACAAAAACCGTCTTACTCATGACTGCAATAACCTAGAAAAGCATATATGCTGGACAGTAGTTCTTTACGTTGCAAAAATATGAAAAATCTGCCGTTCCTGACGCAATAAATGAATAGAAAATATTTAATGGTGGATGGCCTTTTCCGTAAAGTCTCGTTTGCACAGGACCTGAACTGTGCTGTAAGCGGTGACACAAATATATGAGAACCCAGTCAGTACAGGAAGTACGATAACAGGCGGAATAAAACAATCAAATATTCACATTTTTCTTTTAAAATCGAAACTGTTTCATTGTTTTATTGGTTTTGTTCTGAGTTTCTGGAAATTTAGCAAAACCATTGACACCTCTCATCTTTTCGTCACAGAATTATGTCCATGATCTATCCTAACACTGTTGACTGTAGTTATTAACAAGCACCATTCGCTAATTTATCGCTTGTTTTCTATTTTCCCTTCGCCAAACCTATAAAAGTTATTTATTGAATGAGTTAGTGGTTAAAGGGGAGAATTAATCTAAAATTCCACTTTAAAATTGTAAATAAAATGAAATTTTAAAGGTTATTATTGCCATTACTCACATATTATACATTGGTTATTTATTTTATCATAATTAAGATCTCATTTTGAAATCTTTTCTAACATTGAAAAAGATATTCTTGTTACCAGGAAGAAAAAAAATCTATCTGTTGACTTTCTTTGAGAGATGTTTCAGCAAATATACAAGGAATAAAATATACGAGAAATTGATGAAGCAGATTTAGAGTAAAATGAATATTCATCCTAATATATTAGGGGAAGAAAACATGAATGTTTAAGTGTTAACACAGCATATCATTATCACACCAATTCTGTAACCTCTGAGCTAGTCAACAAATGAATTTCTGCCGCTTTACACTTATTGAAACAAAGGGTTCCCATTAATATCAATACCTCGGATATAGATGACTATTTCCCATTATAGGGCTTACATTGCCTCCATTATTAGGAAGGGAAAGCAATTAAGTAACGGTGACTACTATTTAAGGATAATTGATGATAATCGATGGACGTAGATAATTATAACAGTATAATCGCCTGGAAATCTGAAACGTGATCCCTACACCAAGCAAAGTGCAGCTCATAAAGAGCAGGGTCTGAGGTGATGCGTCATTTTCTCCGCAGATGTGATAGGTCCCTTGAGGAGGAAGCGTATATCTTCCTTATCCCCACGGTTGGGCAAAATACTTTAAAATTAATATTTAAAATACATACTCAAAATACATTAATTTTTGAATAGCTAAATACATATGTATTTAAAATACTTCATTTACTATAAGTATATAAAATACAATACATTTTTATTATTAATTTTTTATTGAAACAATTTATTGTAATTATCAATTACAATAAATTAATTATTGACAGTCATACATTTCTGAACAATAACTTGTAAATCTAACTCAAATAAGCGGAATTTCCTTTTAAAGCGACCATTTTCCAAAAAAATTCAGCAGGTGGTCCCCTATTTGACGAATGTGGAACCCGAAAGGAAAACGGTCGTTCAGCTGACGCGGATGAACGTTAACTATTGTTATAAGCAGAGCTCGGACACTAAGGCACTAAAAAGGTCGAAAATAGGCAAATAGGCACTTAAAAACTTAAAAATAGGCAGACAAATAGGCATTATAGTTGAATAATATTAAAATTTATACGAACATGTACTGCATAAATCATGAACACAATTCTCTAAAAACAAATCGAATTTTTGCGATTGTCAAAATATATTGCGAAATAAGATATTTCCTAAAAGTTAACGCATGTGGATTTTATATTTTGTTGATTAAACTGCTTAAATGATGGATTTTCAAGTTTTGAAAATGGAATGTTTGCGGCATGGTTCTAATCAGTGTTGAAATTCTTTCTTGTCTTCATCTTTTGACTGCAGAAGCAGGTCTGAATAGTTTTTCTCATTTATTCTCACATTTTTTGCATGAGTTGTAGTGTTTTTATGTTGTAAGAAATATTTTTTGCACAAGTCACCACCTTTTAACACATTGGCCAAAAATACATTTTCAGTCCGTCGTGATAAATTCACTCATTTAGCAATGCGCTTCTTGAAACTTTCTCTTCTGGCATTATAGCAAGCATGCTTCACAAGAACAGCAAATTTACTGATCTGGCATGCACCAAACTTCCAAATCAATACAAAATTATCGAAACTCCGCATATCTTGTGTAATTCTATCTTTTTAGCGCAAGATGCCGGGAGCGCTATTTTTGAAGACAGTTGGGTTCTTTGTAAGACATTGCCATAACAGTAGCATTTTAGCAACAAAGATGTTTGCAATAGGCTGCAATTATTCAGGTTGCTACTTCCGGTTTCCCAGATTCTTTTCACTGTTAAAACGTACCACTTATAGAAATGTTGCGAAGTGGTTTGGAGCGGATGACGTGCCTTCAAAGGGCGATAATTCAAGTCTTAAGTAGATTAAACGGGAAATGTTTAAATTTAAACAGCACAAGTGAATACAATTGTAACAATTAGCGCAATTGAATACACCTGCAAATGAATTTAAATAATTTTTTTAACTTATAATCTTGAAATGTTAATTTATTATTTTTATTTACAAAAAATATTCAACCTTCAGCTGATTGGAAGATACTTCAGACTAATCCTTTTTTGCTTTCCGATGATGTTACAGCGATTTGCAATATTTCTAGAAAAGCTGATAAATATAACAATACTGAATAAATGAAAAACGAAAAATGTATGATTCATTAGCTCTTCTCTAAAATGAGATATATTCTACGAGAAATGCACCGAACAATATTTTAAAAACAAATATTGAAGTTGTTTTCAATTCGACATATCTATTGTATGAATAAAATATTCGAAGAAGGAATACGCATGACATTATTTTGTCTCTCGGCAGTGCATACCGTGATACGATCGCAATTTTCAAAGACATTTTAATAATTAAAAATTCAGTGCGGAGGTTTCTTTGGTTCTTTTATCAATATTGCAAATCAGGGAAACTGTAAAAATAGATATGGTGTAAAGGCAAAAAACAGAGCTTTCTCTGCAAGGCGAAATTGGCGGGAGAGAAAAATGTCAATACAAAATGGAAGAGAAATGCAGCCGTGAAAAAAATAAAAAAATACCCTTCGGAATAAGTTTATAATATAAGAATATCGGTGAGAGAAGAAAAATAATATTTCGAACAAGAAGTACTAAAATCTGAAGAAAAGGAAAATGGAATTCTGGAACATTCACGCTAGCCCACAAAACATTTCAAAACTACATCGGAGATGCACTAAAATACTACAGAAGTAATAAAACATGAACATCGTTCAAATGGTTATACGACTTGCTTTACAGCAGGGTAGGAATTCCACGGCAACCGCGCCACATTCAAGCACAGAACATCAATATTTGCGGAGCGCGTTCAAGGACTGAATTAACGTCAAGGGGCGCACTCTTTGCGGCCTCGCTCGGCAGCTTCCAAGCATAAACGTTCTTTGGCAGGGCATTGTATTCGCCTACTTATTCATTTATTTATTTGGAGGGCCCTCGGCTTTATGTCACCCCTTCCAGCGGGCCGCCTCTACAGCCGAGGGGCCCTCGGGTCTGACATGCGACGTCTGTGGGCCGCGCCCCCCCCGCCCCCGCCCCCGCCCCCGCCCCGCTCCGCCGCCCCGCCGCACACTGGGCCAAACGCCCTGCATCGCCGGCCACACTGGAGGAGCTACGACCGTTATTTGGAAAGGATTCATAATATTATAATACTACTTGAAAACACATTTGTGTGGATTTTGAAAAAAAAAAAACAACAAAATAGTTGCATCAACTTAACGTTTATGTCATGTTATTGAGTGCATTCAGCTCTATTCATTGACAAAGTTTAAAAAAAAAAAATTTTTGGGAAAGTATTGTTTATAAAATTGCCTTTATTTCACGCAAATTAAGCGAAAACTACGCATCTTTTTGAAAAAATGTAGTTGGCTTTAGTTAAAGATCTAATTATTAAGAACTGATTTCAGTGAGAAATGTATCTTCGTATTCAGTATTATGGTTTTAAGTAGATGCCGAAGCAAACTTTTACATTTTTCAAAGATTTATAGAATTTAATGAAATCATACAGGCGCGATTTTTATAAGTATATTGTTCTGTATATTTGGAAAAAATCTACAGTCATTTTCGGGAAAATATCGAAAAGTTCTTTGGGATTTCTTGTAAAGTACCCCTAAAAATTAAAAAACACGGAGAATATTAATGTTGGTGAAAATCCTACCGACGGCAAAGCCGCGAGTGTTGTTCACAAACGAAGGGGCAGACGTTTTGCCGTAAATGATTATTTCAGTATCAAGGACCCACAAACTTTAGACTACCCAACTTGTTAGAGGACGTAATCTATTACACAAATGATTAAGAATTATACATTTTTTCGATATGAGAGACCTACAATTCGACTTTTTCTACCAAAAAATCGCTGTATTTGTCGCAATATTACACCATTTTCCATATACTACGTAATTAGTGTGCGAGAAAGTAAAAATATTGGTGGTGACGTTCACTATAGAAATGAGCAACACTCTAGCAGAGTGCAAAAGAACAATTTTCTTCAGGGTAGCGGGGCATGGAAAACCATTGTAGATGGAAAACAATTGTTGAATTCACGAACAATATGACAAAATTGACGAAAAGCTATGATAATTTTCGCTGAAGCAGCAAGACTAGAGATTTCTAAGAGTGCTCTTGGGAAATATTTATTTTCCAATTATTTTTATTCGAGACTTTAAACATTTGGAAATCACAAATGAGTTACCTACGTATGGATTAATCGTGTATCACGCGGTGATCTATAGATATTTTTCCTGCAGTTGACATCACAATATTTAGTTCGGAATGGTGCAGGGATATGATTATGACAACAAATAGGGACGATTGCCAAATATTTGCTAGGAAAACATTATAGAAAAAGTTTTTCACTTCATACGACAAGTGCTTTCAACAAACGTTTGCTAAGAGACTTTTCCCGAATTCATGACTATACCTGAAAGTTTTGACTTGACTTAGGAATTCTACCTAGTACTTTGTTGAATGTTTCCTAAAAAATATAAACGTCTTTCTATTGAACATTTCACATTTATTATAGATATATTATATTCTATTTTTATTGATAAAAATAATATAGTACGCAAACATTTTGTCAAATGCCAACAAAACTGGGTTAAATTATTATGATTTTATTAATTAATGGGCTTGTTACTGTTGGCGGAAAATGAAAATAACTGAAAACAAGCTCCCCTTTGTTGACACGCGTCTGAATAATAATTTTCTAAAGTGCTGCAAAATTTATCCGTAAACAAACGGAAAAATAATGAAAATATCTCTGCGAGGTAAAGTGAAAAATCATTTAATTTCGTAAGTATGTTTGCTTAATATATTTCGTACATTCTATATCATTACTTCTTTTCTTTTGTTACTGCTTCACAGTATTAATTACGGTAAATATCACCTTTCAAAAAAGGCATGTGTTTTGACTTTAAGCAATTTATTGTAGAAAATGTCTCCACAAACACATTATTTATAGACACATTTTTATTTTTATTACGATTATGTGTAAAAATATATCATCAAGGAATGTTTCCTTTGTTTTATAGAAAAAATAATTCAATCTTCTTATATCAGAGAGTGAACATAGGTTTTTAATTAAACCAGGGATGTAAGTTATGACGAGGTTAGTCATTAATTGACTGGCTAACAATGAAGCGAATTTAAATGTTTTTTTATTTAATTTATTAGATTCCATAAATATGGAATAACTAAAGCAAAATAGAACAACTTTCAGGATATTCCCTCCATTAGTATCACGTGAATTAGTGAAGTTATATCAGCTTTGTTAATCTTAGCTGGAAAACACGTTTACATTACCATTACATCAAATGAGCTGTTCAACTTTGTCTTTAATATTCGTATACCACATTTTCTGTACAACCCGAGTGAAATTTACGAGTAAATATATAAAAGTTAAAAAATTTAAAATAATTCAAGCAATCAGTATTTTAATAAAAAATATCAAGAATTATTGAAGTGGACCTCACAACCATATCAAAAAAATATTGAAAAGTACTGTTGTGATTTTTTTTTGGCGAAAGAACACTATATCAAAGATTAAAGGTAAAACATCAAAACTATTAACAAACGTGACAAACAGCTATCGTTAGAAACACTATAAACTACAAATATGTTTTTTTTGTGACTGGCAACTACTTTTTATTAGTATTTTTTGAAAGTTTTGAATGTAAGACCTTATGACCTTTTATCGTCCTCTGTTTTACAAACACACAAAACACCGTACCATTGTTTTAATTTGTCTCGTGCATAACTCAACAGATTTATTGTTTATAGCCATCGCTGCCATCGGATGTTGCGTTTTTATTTTCAATTATTCTATCACTCACTTGCTCTACCATATATCCCAAGCGTACTAGTTAGGCAAGCACTCGGCGTTCCCGCTCCTGCAATAAAACTGTATTTTCACCGTACAGAGTTAAATGAACTGTTAATTGTATTAAAAAGGGTTATAATGCTGGTCGGATCTAAATGAATTTATATCGCGAGTTTGTTTTTTGCTACCATTGCAGTTGGTTGAGTCGAACGCGTAAAATATTTTTATTGGGTTTGGCAGTTTGAAATTCTACAAAAAGATTGAGAAAAGAATATCGAGGTTTGTGGGTCAGACACAAAAAGACGTGGTTCTGCATCTACGCCGTCACGCCTCACGTCTCACGCTCCCGTAATGCTGACCAACTACGGCTATCGTCACCGGCTCACCATGGCTCACGCGCTCACGCGGTTCACAGCCGCTGAATTCTGGCTCGCCTCCTACTCTTCGCCCACCCCGCCTCGCCCCGCCTCGCGCCTCACCCGCCTCCCGCCCCGCCTCCCCGCCTCGCCCCGCCCGCCTCCCCCGCCTCACCCGCCTCACCCGCCTCTCCCCGCCTCCCCGCCTCCTCCCCTCGCCTCGCCCCGCCTCGCCCCGCCTCCCGCCTCACCCCGCCTCACCCCCCCTCACCCCGCCTCACCCCGCCTCACCGCGCCTCACCCCGCCTCACCGCGCCTCACCGCGCCTCACCGCGCCTCACCCCGCCTCACCCCGCCTCACCGCGCCTCACCCGCCTCACCCCGCCTCACCCCGCCTCGCCCCGCGAACACCCAACTTTGTCCGGCAGCTCTGTTTTGTTCATGGTGTCAGGAAATATTCAAAACTGCTGAGTCCAATCCAATGCAATATAAAAATTCAAAGAGACCCTAATTAATCGATATAGATAAATTAAGATCGCTAATTCTCGCACTACGAAAATCTATTTGAACTTCAATTGATTGATTAGTGATTCCGAGCGCATCAACTGTTTAGTACATCTTTTTATCGCGGGAAGTGGTGATGTTCTCCCGCTGGATAGCAACATTCGAAGCTGACCTACCCAACAGCTTTCGGGGTTTCACTCATCCAGGTATCTCCCACCAGCGAGACACCGCCCTAGCCGACACCAACTCTAAGCTCCCGACTGTTAGTGTTAGTGTTAGTGTTAGTGTGTGTGTGTGTGTGTGTGTGTGTGTGTGTAAGGGGAGAGGCTAGGACAAGGAAGGAAGGAAAGATCGCGCGCGGTCCGTGGCCCGTTTGATAGGGTACTGCTCCAGCATTCACCTGGTATTTACAGGAGAATCCACGGAAAACTACCGATCAGAGCAGCCGACCGCTAGAATTCTCTTCCAATCAGAGGCTGAATTCAACTTAGTCATGTAGCTGGTGGTGTAGTATTTAAGATCTCATAAAGAAGAGGTGTTTATAATAATTCACCATTTATTCTACTGAAATGAGCCAGAAAACCCTTCTCATATCAATTTAAACATTAAATAGTACGTTATTACACTTTAATTTATGCACACGCAGGGAAGGAGTCAGCGCGAACGGGTTGTTATGGTAGCGGACGTAAATAAACAAGTCGCGGAGAAAAGAACGCTTGCAGTCCGCATGACATAGCCTGCATTGGGGAGCGGCCAACAAAGACCTTTGTAGAATAAGGAAACGATGCGCATACGAGGCGTAGTTATAGCGCATAGGAGGCGTTAGGCGCATACGAGGAAGGGTCGGCCGCTGTTACGAGCAGCCGAGCTGAACACACAGTATGAACGGTACGCTCCATACTGATGTTAGACGGGGACGCATTGTGGATTGTGTCATAGTAAATTAGCAAGGACAGGACGTTGAATTTAGGAGGGGAATAGAATTGCTATTATTATTATTATTATTATTATTATTATTATTATTATTATTATTATTATTATTATTATTATTATTATTATTGTTGTTGTTGTTGTTGTTGTTATTATTATTGTAGGAATAAGTAAGAAAAATGTTATAGGTATAGGGATAATCAAACCACAATAGTAAAAAATAAATAGTATATATTTATTTTTTGCCCAGAAGTACCTTTCGGGAACAATATTTTTGCATCCTCATTGGATCTTGCCCAAGCAACGTGGATAGCACCTAAACATTAAAAATGAAACTGGATAAGATCCAGTGATGAACCACTAGCGTGGCCACCATCTTGTGGAATGGTGTAATCCACGTTGCTTGGGCAAGACCCACTGAGGATGGGAAAATATTGTTCCCGAAAGGTACTTCTGGGCAAAAAATTAATATATAGTATTTATTTTTTACTATTGTGGTTTGATTATCCCTATACCTGTAACATGGATTACCACAAGATATCGGCTACCACCACGGAATTTAAGCAAGAAAAACAAAAATGATGTGACCGTCTTGCAGTTCCAGGGATCAATATCAAACGGACACGCGTTATACGAAATATAATTTAGACGAGGGACTAAATCGTAGTCATGTTATACTGTGAAAGTTTTATTAATGGATGTTAGGAAGTGACGCGATTAGGCGCCCGTCAGAGGCGTAAAATAGGGAAGAATCGCGTGCGCGGGTAGTCGTTAATAATTACCGGACGAATTAATTTACAATTCCATAGAGCAGTAGTTAACATCTATCACCGCGACGACGGAAGAGAGAGGATGTCGTGGAATGTTGGACGTTTCTCTCGCCTTCATTCACCCGACAAAGTCCTGAATGCGCACGAACATCAGAAGAAAGCATACAAGATTTTTTGTTGATGTGTGTAAAGAATGATTATGGATAGGTTTAATGTTACAACGTAAATGAGATCGTTAAGTAATAAGATACCAATTTCATTACAAGTAACTTCTTAATTTTTTTATTTAAAGAAATGTTGATTAATTATACTTGCAATCAAATTCCTTTAGCTATGCAAAGATTTCCAGAAATCGCTCATTCGTACGGACTGTCTGCATACGACCAAGAAAGTAATAATTTGTCGTATGTCGTTGCCCACAGATAAAAATATGTAAAAGGTATGTGTTATTGAGATTGGTCAGCAGTCATACTATTAATAATAAGAGGAAACTGTTTGACCAGGAAATAAATTAGTGAGCAAGGCAGGGCAATTAATATTAATGGTAGGAGTCCAGAATTGGCTTGCAAAACGTGGGGTCGATTAAATTAAATATGAATAAGAGAAATTAAGATGATTACACTACGTTAAGGTAAACTATGTATTTTATTCCATAACTTAACCCTAGAATACCCAATCGCTTTGACATACGTGTACACCCAACATGGCTCTCGCGGATCCACACAATTTTTGGCTTACTCTTTTACAACGCACGCCAGATTTGTACAAGGATTATAACTTTTCTGAACATCATGGCAGTCTTAAATAGAAAATTACATCTAGTTCATATCATATTGTTACATTATTTAAATACTTATCGTAATTTACAAAACATGGAGGAAAATATGTAAATTCACTTATTACATTATTATTCTTGTAACGTAAGAACGTTCATTACAGACATTTTGTTTACATTTACTACATACCGCCCTTTGCTTGCTACTAAGTTTTGGATTTCATAAATAACACCTTTTCTTTTTTGTAGGTTCCATATAAGAGTTTCAAGTGCTTCGGATTTCCTCAGGAAGAATGCTCAGCATTGACTGAATGGACTCACTTTCTTGTGACAAATGTGTATTTCTTGCGACAAATATAAATCAAAAGCTTGCTATGGAGTTTCTATCGCCTGTATATTCAACTTTATTTATTTATTTATTTATTTATTTATTTATTTATTTTTGAGATTGTTAACGTTCCTTGCTAGCTGCTGGTGCAGTTTTGTATTATATAAAACTATCTTTAATTATAAATTGTTGACCGTTCTCCTGATGAAAATCATTATTATTGCATACAAAAGAATTCTCTATGCCATCTTGTCCTTGCTCGTCGGGCACTTCACTTGTTAAATTTAGTCTGTGTTCCTCGCTGTCGTCTTCTTCGCCGCCATTACGCATATAATCTGAGTCCTCATCACTTACGTCGATATCACTCACACTTTCTACCTCTTCAAGAAAGTTATTTATATCAAACTCACTAACCCGTCTTTCAGGCATTACGAATAATACTAATAACGAGATGTAATGCTTGTTTGAATGCTCCAAGGAAAACGTTTACGACAGTCACGATCCTCTATTAATAGTATTACTAATCTAAAGAATAGTAATACGAACTTGATATATGCAGTATATTTACGTACTGCCATATTTTGAAAAAACAACAACAACCAATATAAACGTAACTTAATATAAACGATTTTAAGGAGTAAATGTATGGGGTATTTTTTTTTTAAATTCTCGTTGGGTATAATAGAATCTCGTCAAGAATGTTAAGACAGATGTTTCTTGGATGGTGTTTGCGTGAAAATAGTAGGTTAGGAATGGTCTACGGTGAATATGGTCTGTGTTTAGCTCCTTCTACAATTGTTTGCTATGAAGCACGGATCGTTTGTTACTGTTCTTCTGTACTAGTAGTTTTTACTTTCTCGTCTTATGAGGGAACTTTGTAAGAAGAGAAAGTTATGTAACCGTGAGCCGAAAAACGACGAAATTTTGCCTGAAAAAACTCTTCTCTATAAACTCTCATCTATTACTCTTATATATAAATCCTTTAACACGTGGGGTAGCCAAAATTCATGTTTTGTTGGTTCTTGATACCAAGAAAACGATTGACGGCAAAACGTCCGTCTGTCCATCTGTGGTCAACGCTAGCACCTAAACCGTTCAGCCGATTTTCTTCAAAATTGATATTCCTCCATCGATTGAATGAACTCGTGGCTTTAAGAGTCTCAAATGGATATTGGCCACCTTTCCGCACCTTTCTAAACTACAAAATTAGAGATAGTGGTTTTTGCTTTAAACAAAGTCTGTTGTAAAAAATCAGATCTTAAAACGGTAATGTACCATTTCTAGAAAAGACGAGCTCATTTCGCTTTATTAGAGTCTGAAATTGATGGAATTTCTAATCTCAAGGCCCGCACGAAATATTTTATTTTTAAGTCGCCTCGTATGTAAATGCGAGGCCAAGCAGTGTATGGTAAATAAATAAACCAGTGGTGCTATTGAATGGCATAGACTTTCTCGCACTAGTGAGTTTTCTAATCTCCTTAGCCTGAACCTACGGGTAGGACTTATTCTCTTCACAACTGCCTTTTTTTGCCGCCTAAATATCATTTTCTCTATTGTAGAAATAAAACAACTATGCCTTGACTAATTCAGAAGCGTGTACAAGGCGTGCACGGATTGAGCGCCTCGGGTCAAAAGGAACTGCGTTCGAATCCCAGGCATGGATTTTAATTTGCCGAATGTGTTGTGGCCGAAAACTGTTTAGGATTCGAGAAACTTTATTGACAATCATTTGAAGTACTTCTATTCACAAATACATTCAATATGTATAAATAAACCGAGCAAGACTGTAGTTGCATTTCCAATATTTAAACATTTTTTTCGACTGTTATATGATTTATAAAAATGTCACGTCAAATCTATTGTCTTTCGTGCATCTCTATGAACCGATTTAAGTAAACTAATGAATCTATTGTCATATTTAAATACAATATATACTTACCCATAGGACCGACTTAGATATCCTTAACGGTTGACTGGGAGAGGCAGTTCAGAGCATCAACCACACCCTCTACTTACACTCAACCCTTCACTTACACACACACATTTACATGCACCACACTAAGTACCGGTCGGGAGCTCAGAGCTGTCCCGCTTGGAGCGATGCCCCTCTGGTGAGAGGGGCCTGGTTGGGAAACCCCCGATAGTAGACGGTAAGTCGGCGCCGGATTTATCCATCCACCGCAACCTCCCGAGCAATAAGACGTACTACACTTAATTGACTAATGACTTTAGTAGCTAACGCGCCCGGAGACTCTAACAATCAATCAATCAATCAATCAACCTAACAGCTATCAATCAGTCTGTGGACAACTGTAGCAGCTAAACCGTTTAGCCGATTTTCTCCAAAATTGATATTTTCTGATTCTACTGATTTCTGAACGGACTGGAGGATTTGTGCGTTTCTAACTAATATTTTGATTGTTGAGTTTTTTTACGTGAATCGGGCATTCACATTTTTATTCCTCTGCCCGAGTTCTTCCATGTGGCGGTTGTGTGACGTAGTGGTATGAGTGATGACACGTTAACGCTGAGGATCTGCGCTCGTATCTCCGAGTGGAAAAAAAGTTTGCTGGTTGAAAGGACTTTTGCTGTGCTGTGTAGTTGTATATTGCAGATCATTTTCAAACAATGCGAGAAATTACGTGCTTTGGTAGCACAGCAAGTTTAATACTTGTGATACATTCCGGTTTGTTTTGTATGAATTTGTTCAATACAAGGCTTATGTAGAGGAAGAGAAATTTGAGGATAGTTTTAAAAATAAGTATGTTGTATTTTATATTGATTACTAGTTGTTTGGGGACATTTTTCGTTTTGTGTATTCTTTTGGGGTTTTTGCATTGTTTCCAAATCAGCTTGATATCCACTATTAGTCCTAAATATTTGATTGCTTTGTTTCAAGTGGGATTGATTACCAGGACTCGAACCGTAGACGTCCCGATCAGAGTCGCTGCGGAAACAGAGGCAATGCTGGCGCTGAAGTAAGGTCCGCTGGTCTGTTTGAAGAGCACCTTGGTGTTGGTTCATTATTTTTGGTTAAAGGGAAGCTCCAGGGGTGACTATTTTTGGGGTTGTTTCGTTGGAGTTCTGTGTGGTCGCAGCCTCCTAATTTCTGCCTGCGGCTGAGCGCCCGCCCCCGCAGCGCCTCCTGCTGTTGGTTTCGCATTTCAAGGCCGCGGAGGTCAGAGCCCTTTACTCTCTTGGATCTCGTATTAAGCTACGTCCCGCAATTTTCCTGCGAAGGATTACCGAGACTTCCACATCATTACTTATTGTTTGCCTTCATTCTTCACTTTCATCTTTCTAAACTGATATCTCATACCCAACAAATGCAAAAAAAATAAATGAGAAATTTTGAATCATTTTAAAAACTGTGAATAAATGTTTAAAAGAGAAGGTATAGACGATAGTACAAAATATTGCTTCGAAATCTCAACCAACATTAACATTTTTCTTCTTTCTTTTAGTATTGTTATCCGTTATTACTCAACGAAAGCTGTGGATCTGAAAGAAAAACACGCCTATTTTCTACTTTTAGATTTCCCCACTCTTTTCCATTGCTTCCAAAGGCTTCTGGGCACCTGTTCCGTGTCAAAGGCACATTGGAAACGTTTCACAAACATCCATTAACGAGTGCTTGTAATTCGAACTTATTGCTTCTGTTCCACCTCAAGGTTCCCCCACCCGCCCATCCGCAGCTTTTCGCTCTTCGTTAGTTTCGTGTTTCGAGGGCGTGGCAGCTATTATCTTGGCGCTCGGCGCAAAATAAGATACGGCGGCGTCTGACTGCTCCCGCCTCTATCTGCCTCCCCTCCCGCCCCTGCGTATCTCCGCCCCTGCGTATCTCCGCCCCTGCGTATCTCCGCCCCCGAGCGACGCGCGTCGCTGTGCTTGTTGGAAAGCCTCCAGCGAGTCTCGGTGCATTACCTTGTTATGGTTCGCGTGGCCCTCGGGCTTACATCGCCGGATGTAGAGTGGCTGAGCGGTGGGGGAACGTGCGCGGATGATGTTTCGACTTCCCCTCCCCCTCTCCCACCCCGCGGCCCGATGTTTGGTAGCGAAATTTACACGATTGCGAAACCTCATTCGGTTCTCTCGGAGGGAAGCTTTAATAACATTTGATTCCGGGTTTGTTTAATTTCTCTTCCAGGTTTAACAATGGATTCATGAGACGCAATTGCAGGTGTTCTGCATTAAAACAACGACGGTTTGGGGTAGAATTATCATCATTAAATACTATATAATTTCGTAATAAAATGTAAAACATTTTCAATCGAAGAAACATTTTCAGCCAATGTGAGAGTTCCGCAGAGCGATTATGGCAGGTTAAGTGAAGTCAAGTAAGTATTAACACTTCTCCCCTTTTAGCTTCTCTAGCTTAGTGCAATATCGACTCATATATTATTTCAGTGTTATACATACATTTCGCGGCTCTAAACTCAACTAATCTATATAAATGAGGTCTCCAAAGAAAGAGAACTTCACGTACAAGTGACGAATTGCACTTTGAGATTAAAAATACGAAGGATTTGTTTAAAAAACTCATCTAAATATTTTGTCAAATGCAATCCGCAACACTCCGCAACATTTGGCATCTAAATCGTTAAATAACTCCTAAACGAAGCATTCTACGGTCTTAAAAACTACTAAAATTTTGAGTCTAAAGGCATCAAAGAAACGTTCATCACACCGTAATTTACAGGATGAAATCTTGAATATTCTATTACATTTTTGCTGATTCAACTCTTCTCGATTCTACCCCACCTGTTCAGAGTCTGTAGAATCTGCAACTGTATGTGAAATTAAACTAAATACTTGATATTCTACACGATTGAATTACACGAGAGTACCTCTCTGCTAAATAACGTAAATAAAATTAGTTTGTATGACAGGGTGTATTGTATTTTATCAATTACAAGGAGACATGTAGAACAAGTGACGGAGGATAAGAGAGTCTTAAAGAAAAAGATGTAATAGGCTTAACATGGAAATGGGAAAATAGGGAAGAGGCTGGGGTTTAACATGTGACAGTTCTCGTTCGAGTACGCTAATTATTAACTTATCCATTTAGTTTAAGAGGCATTATAAGCGAATTTGCTACTTCAATATCTAATGAAATCACATTTGAAAAAGGGATGTTGATGGGAAACAACACTTTTTGGAATCGTTTATCTCTAATAATAATAATTTATTTAGCATTGTTTTTAGTGTTTGAGCTACAATTACGTAATGCTCTTTTACTCTTGAAACATTGACCATATTTCAATTGTCATTGGCGTTTAATTTAGTGAATAAATTCAATTTATTTGTCCATCTATAAAGTCACCAAACCCTTATTTTTATTCAAGATTCATTTTCTGTTACACAGCTGCTTTTTTACTGAACCGTTGTGCATAAATCGGATCATTTCATCTTTTTTATTACTTTCATTTTCCTCCCCAATTCGGAGTGGATTATATGAACACCATAATGTACGTTCAATGTTTTGCGAGGGTCATATTCACATGTTTCATTAAGACTGTCAGAGAAGGGAACTATTTTCATCGAATATTTTTAGATTTTCTACTAAAATTACAAAACAAAATTGATGTTGGATGTAATATTTTAGAGTTTGTTGATTAGAATACGTTATGTATGCTTTTAACTGTGATACCCGTCAGAAAATGATCAAGTTACGAAGTTAGAATCTGCGGGAGTTGCAAAAGTATAATCTAGTTCAGAAACTGATCTGAAATTAGTCTACAGATCATTGAAAATAATTTAGGATATAATTTTACTCAGGTAAATGGAAACTATAAAACAATGGCTGCGGGGCAATTGATAAAAAAAAGTTAACTGAAATTTAAATATTGTTCACATAAACGCCCGATGCTTCTCATTCATAAACTTTCGTTTCCGCATTGCAACAAAAAAAGAAACAAACATGTTCTTTGAGTTTTCTGGAGGAGAAACATGTACCGAGTAGTGCGCAAATACCTCGTTCCGTTGGTCTTTCTCTCGATGCCACACGTTCCTCCGTTTCACTCATTCTGCTCGGGCGCACCCCATCAGTTAACCGTACTGTCGACGTTCTTGGAAGTCTCTTTCCGGACATTTAATTAACACACGCGCCGGAAGCAGATCGAGCACGCGGGAGGCGTGGGACAGCGATTCCGACAGAACGCGACTCGGCCTGGTGCGTCGGCGGCCGGGGTAGCGCCAGCGCGCTGCGCGGCGAGGGCGGGCGGGTGTCGCGGGCGGGGCGGGCGGGCGAGCGCGGGGGCGGCGGGCGGCGGCGGGGCGGGGCGGCGGCGAGGCGTGCGGGAGGCGGCGGCGGGCGGGAGGGCGGCGGAGGCGCGGGAGGCGGCGGCGCGGGCACGCGCAGGGTGGCAGGCGCGAGGCGGCGGCGAGGCGCGGCGGGGCGGCGAGGCGGCGGAGGCGGCGGCGAGGGCGGCGGCGGGAGGGCGGCGGAGGGCGGCGGCGGCGGAGGGCGGCGGCGAGGGCGGCGGCGGGGCGGGGCGGAGGCGGGCGGCGGCGGGAGGCGGCGGGAGGGGCGGGAGGGCGGCGGCGAGGGCGGGCGGGGCGGCGGCGGAGGGCGGGAGGCGGCGGCGGGGGCGGGGCGGCGGCGGGGCGGCGGGAGGGCGGCGGTGAGGCGGCGGCGGGGCGGCGGGCGGCGGGGCGGCGGGAGGGCGGCGGGGGCGGCGGAGGGCGGCGGCGAGGGCGGAGGCGGCGGCGAGGGCGGGGGCGGCGAGGGCGGCGGGCGGGGCGGCGGGAGGGCAGGCGGGGGCGGCGGGGGCGGCGGGGAGGGCGGCGGCGAGGGCGGCGGCGAGGGCTCCAATTCCTGCGCACCCTGTGTGCATACAGGCGCGAGCGCGTCCCCGAGCGAGGCGCTGGCGGCGGCTCATGAATTATGCAGCCCCCACCGACGGCGGGAAGTCAGAAAATAGGTTAGCAATTGCTCCCGCTGGCTAACAACTCGAGGCAGCGCCGGCGAGGGCGCGCGCCGACGCCCCCGCTTTCGCGGGCCTACGGACCCACGGTCCGCATCTCAAAGATAATTTTCAATTTATTTATTCGGCGCAGATGATGGTGTGAGCTGGGCTGGTACGGTGCAGTGCGCTTGTGAGAGCGACGCTGGTGACGAGAAACAGCTGAAACGAGGGGTGAGGAAAGAGGCCGAGTTCATTGTGTAAAGCAGCAGGATACCTTCTGATATACAGGTGGAGTTATCGAGAGTAAAGAAGACACGATTGCGATGGCTATGAATCTGAAAGAATGACTATATCCCAACACTATTGCAGACGCCGAACCGGTGGCCGAGAGTAGAGGTCGCTAAGGCAGTAGTGTCGTAGTGATCTCGGACCGAAAGGTCGCGGGTTCGAGTCCCGCCTCGGGCATGGTTGTATTCGCGTTCGTCCTTTCACCCTTTATCATGACTATTTTCTTTTCATCTACATAGTTACCATAACGTTAACTCCAATAGTGGTCGCTAGTGACCTAGATGTTGATGCGACCTTAAATAACAAAAATAAATTTTGCAGATATTACCGTCTACAACAAAAAACATTGACAATTCGAGGCCTGGACACAGTGATAAAGGAGATACGGATGGGCGTAGTAACCAGTATTCCAACACCTCGCAAAAAGGGTGTCTGGAGAAGTTACGTAGATGTCGGTGTTGAGAGGAGCTATAATGGCGAAAATACCAACAAGTGCGAACAACAGAGGCCTCAACGCCGTAGAGACGGCAGCGATCGGGTCAATCGGATTCGGAGCATCAAAATCCACGGGATGATGCACCCGGTGAGGCAAAGCATGGCAGCCGCGACGTCGCAGGAACGAGTTGCTAAGGATCCACAATCTACAACGCGAGGGAAGAGCCGAGGGTAGCGGCGTGACTAGGAGGCGAGTGGGCTGCGACTATGGGCAACGAGGGAGACACGTTCAAAGGCACGGGAGCAACCACATCGATGGGATGAAGCATGCGACCGGGAGCAGTAGCTTAGTGCATCAATTGATGTCACTACAGCGCCTCTAACCAGGAGGTTCTAGGTTACACTCCCCACGGCGGCAGGATTTTCGACACTAGCTTTCCAGCTAGGTCGAATTCAGTCGCTGTCTGGAGGAGAATTCTAGCAACCGGCTGCTTCGATCAACACCAGGCGAATGCTGAAGCAATACCCTAACAAACGGACCACGGACCGCGTGCGATCTTTCCTTCCTCTTCCTTGTCCTATCCTCTCCCTTTACACACACACTTACACTAACATGCACTACACTACCACATATTCCGGGAGACCGGTCGGGAGCTTAGATTGTCCCCTGGGGCGGTGCCCCGCTGGTGGGAGAGTCCTGGTTAGGGGGAACCCCACTAGCCGACGTTAGGTCGGCGCCGGATCTCGCCCAACGGAGGAAGATTATCATCTCCGAGAACCAACATGCACTACACTAACGTGACTAATAACCAAAGCAGTTGACGCGCCCGGAATCACTAATCAACCAACAAAGAAGCATCCGACAAGGTAGCGTCGGCAGATGGAAGATCCAAGAAGGGAGTTTCAAGCGGTGACGTTCAAGCGCTGTGTGTGGGCGGCGTCAGAGGTGAGGAGTGCCGGTCTGGGAAGCGAGTGGGGCAGGGCTGGTGGAGGCCCCGGCGGCGGCGCGTCTAAGCCGCTTACACGCCGCGGATTACCGCGAGTCAGCGCTGTCCGCCCGCGGCGCTCGCCTCGCCGCGCGCGGGTATTTTTAGGCGCGGCCCACGCCTAACGAGGCGAGCGAGAGGGCGTTGGAGGGCGGGGGGGGGCGCCTAATTGCCTCTGTGCGCGCGTCCCCGCCCTCGCCCTCGCCCTGGCTCGCGCTGCGCCAGCGACTTCGCGTCTTTGTTTGTTTTTTCGCTTGCGGCGGCGCTGCCCCGCGTTTGCCGACGCCGCTCGCGCTGACTTCTCCCCCTGCGGCTCGCGGCGACACCTGGCCGGGCGGTTTGCGCGCCTCGCTGTAGTCTTACTGGTGAGGCAACGGCGGGGGAAGATTTTATCAGGGGAATGTGTGAGGGGCGTGGTGGAAAACTTGCATTTTAAAAGTAAAGTTGTGGGAATGAGGAGGACGTGGAGTTGGAAATGCACGAGAAAGTGTGGGCAATAAACTTTCTATGTTGTAGCACTCAGACATTGAAGACATACGTTTTGGAGGCATATGAGTTATGTGAAAATTTGGTAATATTATAAACGTTCTCGTTTTTATTTGGAGATTTATGATATTCAAACCTTGAAATTTAGGGTACATAGTTCATTTTTAATAATGTAAGTTTGTTTCATATAAAAGTTGGGAACGTATTTTTCGCTTTTAAACAATAACAAATATTTATGATATTCTTTACCAATTAAATAAATATATTAACGCTAAAACTGTGTATTAATATTAACCTGTCCTAAAAATAAAAGAGCAACGCGAGATACTGTCAGTGACATGTACTATATTTTTGTTAAATCTGTGATTTCTATGTATTGTGACCACCAGCCTGGACAGGCTGGTGTGGATCACAACCACGAAAGTGGAAAAATTTGAATGCTGGCCCCTGTACGAAGAGGGTCCTTGGAACTTCCTCGGAGCTCAGCGGAGAATTTGGCGCTGGCCGTGGCGCGAGTGGGCTTGGAAACAACAGAAACGATGGGCAGCAAAGGGGAATTCAGCGGTTCTAATGACACAATCGCTCTCACTTGCGTCCGGATTGCTGCCGAGTAATGTCTCCTAAATTGTACGTGCAAATTATATACGTTACATAAAGGTGGATAATATTAAAGGACGTGAAAATAACGAAATAAAATTAGATTAAAAGATAAGTAATTTTGAATTTACACTGAAGCAACTGCGGTAAATATGCCAATGCTAGTTTCGAAAAATTGCATGAATGTGTCTAAAGTAAATTACCGCACTAACTACTTATTCCCAGCTTTTTCTTAATTTCATAATGAGTAGACGGCCAGAGTACGTTGAATTGCTTTGTATACTGCGGGGAGTAGCTATCTCTAGCTGCAGGACAACTGCGACGGTTGACTGCGCAGGTTGACTGCGACGTGACGAGACTGACAATTATTAAAACGTAAAGCACATTAATGGAGGATTACTCCCAAGTGTAAGCACTCAACGCCCTTAAGGGGTCTTGAAACGCGTTGCGTCAAGATGTAGACAAAAAAAAAAAAAAACCCTGAATCTGGAATCGACGTCGAGGCTGGCAGATTCACCGATTTCGTTTCCTGTTTCCGTTATGTGAGCGATGTAATTTGTAATACCTGGGGGCGGTTTTGAGAGGGTGTAATCAGTCATCCTCAAGTAAGGGCAACATTTTACACACATTTGAGAAAGTGAAATATAAAAAAATGAATTATTGAAAAGTCATATGTCTTGTTATAGAATGAAAAAATGTATAAATTCTATTGAAGGAACAGTGAAAGAATTACGCTTTATTTTATGCGAAGATAACCTCTTTGAATTTTAATAGTGTAACGTGTAATTTGTAATATGAAAGAGATAAGTTATTTGTTGTGAACATTTTTCAAAGATTAATGTTGTAAATAAGAGAATATTGAATTAAGTGATGAAAAATGCACCCTGTTCGTAAAGTGCAGCCTGTTTGTTGAAAAGTGCACCCTGGAAAGGGAGAAGTAAGTTCCTTTTTTTCATATCTTGTAGGAATATTGTAAGGATTATTATAAAGCACAAAATGTAATGATGACTGGGTTACATAGTGACACATGAACTATTAGGAGTTTTGTTTGTGTGTTCCCAGTTACGTTGTGTATTTTCTTCGTTTTATTGAATAAAAAATAATTGTTCAGGAGTTTCTAGTGTTAATTTCGCAATTGAGAAACTATTCTACACGCTGCAAATTCATGAAAAAACTCTAGTTTTTTAAAGTGATAGGATTGAAGAACATTCATGACAAGGTTGTCTGTAGCGTTTTCATTTTTTAAAACAATTGCCTGCATATAATCTCAGGGAGGTACTGTAATTCATGGTCCACGTTCTATTAGCTTCATGATTAAACGATAGGGGTCACGGATGACCTCGTTGTTATAGAGAGACCTTAAATAAATAAATACTCGTAAATAAAAACAAAACATGGATAAACTTTTATGAAAACGACTGGAGCTTCTCCTCGGTGTCCTTGACTCGTCTGCAATCTAGTCTGAGCGATTGTTATGAGAGTAAGTTAACGAATAAGTCGTAATTCTCAGTTTACCTTACACAATTTTTAAATTATGCGTGGGTATTTTATCGGCAAATACGAGCCCTTGTATGCTCGTCGTACAGGCTGCGAGCTACCGCGGTCATGGTTAGTTTGTGGCTGCCACAAAAAAACATCTAGGCTGTCCACAAAATAAGGGCTTTGCGATATGTGTCCCGTGTATGTGGACAGTTGTTTATCACGGAAAACAAACGATCTGTCCTCCTGACAAACGGAATGAATCTTTTGAATCACCATGCTCGCCCTCACCCAGCGAGTCAAACGCAGGAGCTCTTACGCACATTCCGTTGGGAACGCTTCGAACATCTGCCCTACAGCCCCAACTACCCCCCCAGTGGCCTTCATCTGTTCGGGCCCCTAAAATCTGGATTACCGATGACAATGATGCCAAAACTGCGGAGGATACACGTTGGCTGCGTCAGCAACCGAAACACGTCTTGCTGGTGGCTTTCAAGGACTTGTAAAGAGTTGGATACGTGCCTAAATGTACAGAGTGAATACGAAGAAAAGTGAAATGAATTTCAGGATGTTACGTTAAATCTTGTTACCTCTATTCCGTTCTACGACTTATTGATTCATCGATTGATTGATTTTCGTGTTTCCGGGCGCGTTAACGGCTTTGGTCATTAGTCCCGTAAGTGCAGTGCATGTTTTTTCTCGGGAGATGGCAGTGATCTTTCCCCGCTGGATGGCGTGATCCGGCGCCGACCTATCGTCGGCTGGTGGGTTTCCTCACCAGGACTCTCCCACCAGGGGGGCACCGCTGCAGCCGGAACAAGCTCTAAGCTCCCGACCGGTCTCCCGGAATATGTGTAGTGTAGTGCATGTTAGTGTAATGTGTGTGTAAGGAGAGGATAGGACAAGGAAGAGGAGGAAAGATCGCGCGCAGTCCATGGCCCCGTTTGGTAGGGTCCTTTTCCGGCATTCGCCTGGTGTTGATGGGAGAAACCACGGAAAACTACTGATCAGAGCAGCCGGCTGCTAGAATTCTCCTCCAGACAGCGACTGTATTCAACCTAGCTGAAAAGCTAGTGTCGGAAATCCTGCCGCCGTGGGAGTGGGAACCTAGGACCTCCGGTCAGAGGCGCTGCAGTGACATCAGCTGATGCACTGAGCTACCGCTCCCGGAGGAACGTATAGAGTGAATATGAAGAAAAATGAAATTAATTTCAGGTTGTTACGTTAATTCTTGTTGCCTCTATCCCATTTTGCGATGTATTTATTGAGTCCCATACGTATACGCACATATAGTGCAGTACATTAACTTCGTTTCTAAACCATGCAGAGTATTTGTATTGTAGCACGGAGTTGTGTGAGACAGAAAAGCGCCCGGAGCCCTGTCGAAAGACACGCCGGTTCCGCTGCCTTCGATCGGAGACACGCGGGAGGCACAGCCGCGACGGAGGCACGAGGTAGCTAATCGCGCGGCGACCCACTGCGGCGGCCGCGCGGCCCGTGGGGCGCTCTTTTTAATTCGCCGGGTGTCCGCTGCGTCATGCGGCCGGAGCTCCTTTCCACCCCGCAGCACTCTGGACGCTTTACATGAATCAATTGTCTCCTGCGCTTGTTAAAAGTAGACGCGAAGATAGCCAAATGAGGTGAATTGCCTCGACTCAGAGGAACAGATGAAACATTTGCATTTCGAAAGCTGTAAATGAAGGGGATCGCAAGTTAAATCTAAAACTACTATAAGACCTTAAGCAATTTAAAATATGAATTTGACACAATACCTTTCTAAAACTAGCTAGCTCTTGAAGGGTCGCTCATTTTTTATTTATTTTTTAAGTAAATATATTTTGGACAATATTTCTTATTTATAGTATTTTTATATGCCAATAATTCGTGGATCCTTCAGTATTGCCTCGGCGTGTATATTAAAAGCATTTATAACTACATTACTATTCTATTGCTTCCCACTCTGTATAGATATTTTTCTGGCACCTGTTGTGTCCAAAAAGATTTTGTTTCCGAAATAAAATGAAATGTTCTGAAATATGAAATTATCATAATTATAATTCCTAAAATGTATATAACAGAGAAAGAGGCTACGATAAAATTGTAAAATTGTTTGATTTACATTTTCGTGTGCGTGTATTTTTAATAAAAGTAATATACAAATAAAAAAAAAAATCACGTAAATATT
Organism: Teleogryllus oceanicus; assembly: GCA_964035755.1. NCBI lineage: Eukaryota > Metazoa > Arthropoda > Insecta > Orthoptera > Gryllidae > Teleogryllus > Teleogryllus oceanicus. The sequence continues at coordinate 136,485,417 of CAXIVR010000004.1, forward strand.
ACTATTATTATTACGTTTTATCAACTGGTGGTGTTCAACTGCACATACTTTCTCGCATTATTTTTGTAATTTTGGCAATTTTTGAAAATTATGTTCGACGGAAATGATACGTAATATTCTTGTGTGTCTTTTCTTGTATGAGACGAAAAATGTAAATTCAAGTTTTCATCTGTTTGTAAAAAAAAACAACATTTTTTTATAAATTGACTTTACTTCAAGCAATGTGGCTTTGGTTGGTTGCTTGGTTAGTGATTCCGGACGCGTCAACGGCTAAGATCATTAATCCCGTAAATTAAGTGCATGTTATATCGGGGAAGGCTGCGGTAATCCTTCTACACTGGTTGGTGAGCTCCGGTGCCGATCTACCGTTAGATACAGGGGTCCCTGAACCAGGTATCTCCCACCAGTGGAGCACTGCCCCAGTCGGGACTAACTCTAAGCTCCCGTTTGGACTTCCGTCATGTGTGATAGCGTAGTATATGTAAATGTAAGTGTGTGTAAGTGAGAGATAGGATAGTGCAAGGAATGAGAAGGAATGAGCGCGCAGTCCGATGCCCGTTTGTTGGGATACTGCTCCGGCATTCGCCTAGTATTGATCAGAGAAACCAGTAAAAGCAGTGCATCCGGTCGCTAGAATTCTCCTCCAATCATCGACAAATCGACCTCGCTATCTAACTAGTGTCGAAAATCCTGCCACCGTCAGGACTCGAACCTAAGACCTCCCGATCAAGGGCACTGCAATAATATCAATTAATGCCATGAGCCAGCCAGTCAGTTGATCCCATGAGTCCAGTCAAGCAATGTGAAAACTACTCATATTTTTGGATTAAAAATGGATATGACCTTATTTAAAGGACCATTTTCTATACCAAATTTTATTAAAGAAAAAATCTCTATCAATACAGCAGTTTTGATATGTTGCTTGTTTGCAATTGTTGAAAATACTTGTTTTATTAAGTTTCTCTGCTTCTCGTATTTGTTTCCATTTAATAATACATCAAGACACGCGATCTTCATACAATGTTCGCAGGATGTGAAAGAAGATAAAATCGTAAGTAACACACACTGACGTAGCGTGACATTCTTCTCAAGGAAAACTCTGATTTTAAGCTGTAAATCGCCAATGATTGATGATCCGAAGATTATTTAGGATGTATACGTTTTTAGTTGATAAGTTGAGCAAATTGACTTTCAAAAAGTTTGAAACTTCCCGTACTTTTAAACGGCGCAGTACGCTTCGAAATTGTTCTGAAGCCATCCTTTGAGAACCATTATTTTTGTTTTCCTTTTTAACTCTTTGGCTCAATGACTTCAGGCTCGCTTTGCGCTCTCTTCCGCATGAGTCGTAAGTCTCATCCTTTGAACCGACATAAGTCTTGCTATTCATGTTGCATACGCGGGTTGGATTGCTTACTAATGTGCTACGCAATATATTGCACTATTATTTCTATTTAAGTTTACAAACTGCAAAACAACAGTCCCGAGAGAATTCTGACCTTCAGAATTTAATTCGGGATAAACAACAGACCAAGTAGAGACGAATGCGCAACGAAAATAAAATATCCTTACGATATGCAAATATAAAATATTGTGCTTTCAAATAGAAAGGGAAGCAGCAACTAAAACATATGTATGGACACTACACCCTTTCATCGCGCTGTAGTTCCTCAGAATCTGTCTCGTTTATTCTTACCGCCACACCTTCAATACATATTTTAAAAAAATTTCCGGCAGTTCGGAAATATTGAATAACCTGCTTTTTTGCAAAATACATTATTCATGTATTTGTGTGCACTACCGTATGACCGTTAACTACTAATTGGTATTTTTTGATTTTATACAAATGAATAATCCCAAATATGTTAGTTTGCATTGGATTATTGTGAAAAATTTTATATACATATTTTTAAGAAATAAGGTAATTTCCCGTGGCTTCGTTTCGAGCTTCTACTTAACCAAATGTAATTCTTTTTCCTTTGAATGAATGAATGTGATCAGTAAATGTGTTATCAGATATTAGTCGAGTTGATTAACCAACCTTTACGATGTAAATTAAAGAAATAAATCATTCTTTAATAGTAGCTTATCAGTTGTCAATTGTTTTCTTCCACATGCTGTGTGTTTCAATCGATTGAAGTGAGAATATTGATAGATGTAAGACCTGGCCACCTGATGCCGCGTGTATTGTTTACAATTCGTCAAGGTTGTGTTACTGGTGTAATAATTGCATTTTGGTTTGCTTATTGTGTTTGCATGTATTTGTTTTCGTGGTGTATTTTATAGGAAACATTCGTATAATGGTCAGTCTGACTGAAGTAGTGAAGTTGTGCAGAGGTTATGACGCATTCCGAATCCTTCCCACGCGCCTCAGAAACGCAAACGGACATTAACTTGAAGGGAGGGAAAGAGAAAGCCACAACAGATGTCATGATAGTGAAGTAATTTCGTTTTCTGTTGGGCTTTTATCTATGAAATGTCAGTTTTGTTCTGCTTTCTACTTCCCACGTGAAAGAAATTCTGCAAACCAGTTTCCTCTCTGTTGCTTAAATGGAAAAATATTTTTGCCTTCGAGCAATAAGCCAGAAGAAATTTAACAGTTGTTCATAGGAGTTGATGACACAACAAAATTCTTCAGAAATAATATCAGTCTATATAATAATGCTCTGACGTTTGTGCCATTAAGAGTAATTGTGCCATCAGCGAAGTTTGCTTTTTATTATTTTTATTTAAGAATTTACTTTGTGAACATTAGTCTTGGCATGGTATTTTACACTTCTTTCAGATTTTGACAGGTTCTTTCTAGTATATATTAATGACTTTATGTGTAGTCATTCATTTAACTAATAATCATTAAATAAATTGTTAGTCATTCTATTAACGAGTATTAAGCAAATGAAAATCATCCAACAAAAACTGTCACGCAAGAAAATTGTAATAAAGCATGTGATATTTTCTAGTTTAACTAAATTAGTAATGTTGAGTAGTATCCTTGTTAACCAGGCACTAGCTATCACCGTGCAGCTAGACTCCACGAACTGTATCACCTTCTCCAACCCTCTATCGATCTCGCTGTCATGCACGTGCACTTACCATCCTCTTCCCGCACGTGTTCGCTTTGATCAGACCGACGACGAGGGCTCCCGCCGCAACCCCCTCCGCCCCGGCAGCCCGCACTACACCGCGCTGCGCCCCCCCCCCCCGCGCCGGGGACACTGCAAGCAGCGCGGGCCCGCGTCGCCTCGCCGGCCCTGGCACACCGCTCGGCTTTTTATTGAAATTCCGGGTGGTCGAGCGACTGCGAGGTGCGCACGTACGCCCGGCACTCGTGCCGCTGTATCCCTCCCCTTCGCCTACTCGCCCGCCCATCCGCCGCCCCCTTTCCCCTGCTGCCCGTTCCCCTGCCCTTCCGATTGATTCATTTTTTTCGTGTTTCCAGGCGCGTCAACTGCTTAATCATTAATCCCTTGAGTGTAGTGCATGTTTTTTCCCGGGAGATGGCGGTGATCGTCCCCCGCTGGATGGCGAGATCCGGCGCTGACCTACCGTCGGCTAGTGGGGTTTCCCCCTAAACAGGACTCTCCCACCCGCGGGCAAGTTCTAAGCTTCCGACCGGTCTCCCGGAATATGTGGTAGTGTAGTGTATGTTAGTGTAAGGGAAGAGGATAGGACAAGGAAGAGGAAGGACAGATCGCGTGTGGTCCGTGGCCCGTTTGGTATGGTACTGCACCAGCATTCGCCTAGTGTTGATCGGAGAATCCACGGAAAACTACCGATCAGAGCAGCCGGCCGCTAGAATTCTCCTCCAGACAGCGACTGAATTCCACCTAGCTAGAAAGTCTCCGTTGCCCCTCCGTTTACCCGTCCCTCTCACTTGTTGCATTGACCTACCCCTCTCGGTCCGTGGCCTTCCGACTTCCGGCCATCTCACATCCAACTGCTGTCCACTTGTCCGTCCGTCCCCCTCTGTCTGCTCACTCCTGCGTGCGTTTCTATGCCCGTCCCTCTCCCTCCGTTTACCCGTCCCTCTCCATACCGGACTTACTATCCGTCCATCTCCTCGCCCGTCCGTCTGATCCTCTGTTCATCCGCCCCTTCTCCTTACCACCTACCCGTGCGTTCCTCTGCCCCCACCCCCCGACCGCCGGCAGTCCCTTCGCCTCTCACATCGTCGTTCCACCCACATTCGTGGTATCGCATGCCACCCCGATTGCACGCGCAGACGTAGTATTTTCGATCGACTGTCGGAGGAGGAGGCCTTTCACAAGGGGATTCGGTCGGCAAAGGAAGTGGCTTTAATTGGATTTCGCTAGATGCACGTACTATTCGGTGTGGCTGAACCTCATGCTGGCTTGAGTGGTTTCCTCCTATGAGATTTCAAGTGTTCTTTACTACATATTGCAATATTACCATTTGTTGCGAGGAACAATGGAGAAGGAAACATTCAATGACAGTATAATGTAATGAGTGCGATGACGTGTGCGGTACGAAGCTAGGTGATTGTTTCGTTGGAAATATTGACGAGAAGGCAGCAAACGTGGTAAACGTTCTGTCGTCATTGATAAGCTGAATTGTAAGGTCGGGTGATGGGTATTGCGAGGGAATCTTTGATTACTGTGATGGCCAAGCGTAGAATGTAAACTGACATTCTGAACTTGTGGAAATTCAATTTCCAAGTAGAGATTTAATAATTGACGGGTTATGGTTGGCAAAAATATGCTCGTTTTTTTAAACATATGCAATTTGTTTGACGTTTTGAATGTTACTGAATTTACATCTTGATGAAACACTCCGAACGTTATATAACTCATTACAAAATCTTGTAACAGGCAAATATCTATGTTTTTCATTTTAATAGCTCTGCATTCATTAATATCTAATTACTACTTACATATTAAAAAAAATTTTTTTTAATTTTTTAAAACAATTTATTACTCTATTTGAATGCAAATGAGCTTTTTCGTGACAATATATTCAATGTAATCATTATTGCTTTATAGTCTATTCAAGCACGACTACTATTATTGATCACATTTAGATTCTCAATTTTCCACCAATAGCTATATTGATATATCATTACCATTTCATTTCAAGAGTGTATTCCTTTCATTCCTTTACTTTAAACCCAAACTAGTAGGGTATGAGCAAACATAAATGGTATTTGTATCACCTTTAAAAATTCAATTACGATTGTCCTGAAATGTGGTATTAGTTAAAACCAGTGACCTGGTCGAAATGTTCAAATACTTCAAACGTAAATTGGGAAAAGGAAATTGAGTTAATATAAATGTAGTGATTAATTACTGAAACTACTCGGTTAACCCAAGAGATTACGGCTTAAATACAAAATGTTTACTTTGTGAAAACATAAGTAAAAATTAATAGCGAATTATTATTATTATTATTATTATTATTATTATTATTATTATTATTATTATCATCATCATCTCTGTGTGTTGCCACAAATAAAAATGTATGATTATGTCAAACCATAATGGCAAATTAAAAGAAGAAAGGATTGAATGGATGGCGAAAAAGACGTTAAATTTTCAAGAAATAATTATTAATGAATTTGCTACAGAGAAATACCTAATTCTGTATTATGAACTCATTATGCATATTTAGATCTAACGTCGTACAATTCTGTATTTTCTGTTTTCACACATCTTCTAAGTGTTGTTTACATTACGTGGATTCTTCGAAGCAGTAACGAGTTGCAAAGGCAGCTAATCGTGTATGAAAAGCGTGGTTAGGGAGAACAACACGGATTAAATAGAAACAAAATTCTATCACAGACGAAGAGGCAAGATCAATGTGTTTAGACATGTTTACGCATGGCCTCTAGGAGTGTTCGCCACCTCTAGAAAAATACTCAGCAATGGCTTGCATGAAGTATTATAATATCCGGTTTCACTAATGATTTATTTTATTAGATGTTATATTTGATAAATTAAAAGTATGACTTACTTAAAACCTAAAACGAAATGACACAAAACACAAGTACCTAATCCCTAGTAAGTAAAAAACGTGAATTTATTACCCACAAGTTTGCTGCATCTAAAGCGCTGATTATGTAAATCCCCCTTCTCCTGTTTATGTAAATCTAATTAGAAAAAACCGTTTCGCGCATCATTCAGTCCGTCCTAACTGCTAATGAAACCACATATACCAGGCATAGTCGCATTCAGCAGACGACTCGCTTTAAAAAGGCTGACAAGCCTCTGGAGAAGTCTTTCGAGCGCCGGATGACAACCCTCCTTGCAACACGCGCTTCGCACATTCCAGCACATGCTTACGCCTCTGAGGTTCCGTTGACTCGAGTCGCTAGTTGTGCCCCGACGGTGGAGGATTTTCGACATATCCTACATAGCTGGGTCCAATTCAACCACTCGGCAACTCTGAATGGTGGTTTTCCGTCCACTACGAGTCGAATGTCAGAGTAGTGCCCAACGAAAGGGGCCACGCACCTCAGGTGTACATTCCATTCTCATATTTGTCCCTTCCTCCTCCCTGACACACACACACGCATACGCACACACACACACACTTACATGCACTACACTACCACCATTTCAAGTCATCAGTGGGGGCTTCGAGCTACTCCGGGCTGGGTCGGTGCCCCGCTGTTTGGAGATACCTGATTGAGGAAACTTCCGGTAGGCGACGTACAGGTCGGCGCCGGATCTCATACGGGCCAAATGATCACAACAGTTGGCGCAGCTGGAAACACAAGGGAAAAAATGAATATTTGGAGGGAAGAAGTCCAACCATGCAGACGGACGTGAAGGTCGGCGCCGCATCTCACTTCACAGCGAGCGGTCGGCTGCTCTAATCGGTAGTTTTCCGTGGTTTCTCCGATCAACACCAGGCGAATGCCGGAGCAGTACCCTACCAAACGGACTATGGACCGCGCGCAATCTTTCCTTCCTCTTCCTTGTCCTATCCTCTTCCCTTACACACACACTTACACTAACATGCACTACACTCCACATATTCCGGGAGACCGGTCGGGAGCTTAGAGCTTGTCCCGGCTGGGGCGGTGCCCGCTGGTGGAGAGTCCTGGTTAGAGGGAAACCCACTAGCCGACGGTAGGTCGGCGCAGGATCTCGCCATTCAGCGGGGAAGTCCATCGCCATCTCCCGAGGGAAAACATGCACTACACTAACGGCACTAATGACCAACGCCGTTGACACGCCCGGAAACACGAACAAATCAATCAATCAATCAATCAATTTACAGCGAGTGAGGATCACCGCTTCGTCCCGGCGACTACACTTAGGGGACTGATGCCCTCTCTGGAGTCCCCGTTCTCTCCCCTGCGCACTGGCGCGCCTTCGGGGCGGCGGCATCGACGCGCACTGCGCCAGTCGCTGGCAAACGACCGGAAATGGCGCCCTTCGCGGAAGCTTCCGGTCGGCTTCCGACGTGCGGGTGCTTCTCTCGCGTTAATTGTGGACTTCAAATGCAGCGCGGGCGCGCGCAACAAAGGAAAATGAAGCCTATTGGAGCGGGGCAGCTCTTGATAGATGCCTGTCGATTGGGTTCCGCTAATTTCGTGAAACGCAGGCGGTGAGTGGGGCAGTCTTTCGAGAGGCGCAGAGCAGGACTGGCGCCGAAATGGTTCATTAAAAGGGTTTAAAACGTATAATTGTTTGATAATTAATTTTAATTTAGGAAAGCGTATGGCGTTTCGATGCTTTGTATATTTACCGACCTGTAAATAATTTTTAAATGAGATTTTAACTGCCTTAGAATGTGTCGTAAAAATACTAAGATACAATGAATTCGTATAAAATCTTTTTCAGAAATACCAAACGATTTGGTCTACACTAAACTCATGTTGTTTGTAACTGAAGTTCGTTAACACATAGCAACAAAAGAAGCATTTATGGCTTCGCCAAATATACTGTTTTGAAATGTGAATATAAAATAGCACGTAAATATGAAGCGAAGTTTCATTGCACAATTTGTTTCATTTCAAGAGTCGCAAACATCTTGAAACAAATTTTTTAAACGCGAATGTTTATGGAAAAGTAATGAGGTATTAAATTATTCGTGAACTAATAGCTGAGTATTAAATTATTATTAAAATTTCCATAGTAATTTTCCGGATCAATAGAAATAATTAATGATATGGATGACATGTATGTATGATATGGTATGACTGATGTTCTTGTGTTGACTTTAATTGCATGACTTGTCCTTAAAAACACTAAAATATTTTAATGTTTGTTGTAATTTTATTAATTTACCTTTATACTACAGTAGTACATAGAATTTTATGTAATTATTAAAAGAAAACGGCATTTTTTAAAGAAAAATCGTATTGAAGAAAGTGGATAATTGTGGTTCCTGTATAGTAAATTTCTTCCTCCAACACTAGTAGACTGGAAGCCACGTTTTATGGGCCCTCGAAACCGAACATTTGGTTTACGCTAAAGTTTGTCAGTCTATCTGTTAGTCCTGTGAAAAACTAGTGGTTAAACCGTAAATAGAATTTTCATCAAATTTGATATTCCTCGTTCGATCTGGTTGCTATCGCAGCCTCTTGAATTTGAAACGTTTAATTCAACTTTGGGGCTACTTTATAAAAAAACTCAATGACAATCAATTTTAAAAAATGGATACAAATTTTTGGATATTATTTTTTTCCCATTTAGAGTCAAGTAAGCTTATAAAAAAGTCACTTCTTTTGATTTTTCAAAAATTACAAAAATATGAGGACAAAAGTTTCAATTTATTTCTTATGAAGTTTCTCGAAAATTCAGAAGTTTTCTGTAAAAATAAAAGTGAATTTCTAAATTTGCAATTTTCGAAAATTCAGTGTTAAACGAAAATGAGACCTGCACCATTCTTTTAAACGTCCCTTGTTTTACCCGGAGAAAATTTAAAGAAAAAAAATTGTTGCGAATTTCGAGAAATTTGGAATTATAATGTATAAATATAATATATAATAAATAAAGAAAATAAATATATAAAATATTTATTAAAATCTCTTTTCGTTTATTTGCTGATGATTGTAACTTTGGAGGGTAATATCTAAAAAATGATGCTGTACTTTTGTAACATGTCTTGAATAGTATACAGTGGTGTCAGGGAAATTGTATTAATTTGAATATAAATAAATGCAAGTTGCTTTGTTGTGATCGGGAACGTTATGTTATTTTAACACTTTATGTTATTTTATTGATGGATCAAACTTGGAGTGTGCTTCTAAAATTAAGTATTTGGGTATTGTTCTTGATAGTAAAATGTGTTTTGTTCAACAAATTGGTTATGTGATAAATAGTTATTTAAAGTTACTGGGTTCCAAATTTGCTTCATTAAAAGCGCTGTCAATATTATACAACTCTTTAGTTAAATCTAAACTCATGTATTGTTCTTCAGTATGGTCTCCTAGTCAGTATGATCAAATTAAAAGGATTGAAAGGGTTCAGCACACATTTTTCTCATATGCGGCGTAAGGCTAATCTTGAAAATCCCCGATACAGTCATAACTACGTAGAAATAGGTAAATTTTGTATATTCCATCATTGGAATCTGCGAGATTGACAAATGATGTACTTTTATGTTTAAACTTCTGACGTGGCTGATTGATTGTGTTGCATTAGGAATTATCTACTAATTAAATGTAATATTAGAAATGTTAAGTTACTACAAACAATTTTCTGTAGATCTCAATTTATGTATGTCTCTGCGATTTCCAGACTTGCTAGAATTGCAAATGAAAATATAACATGTGGTGATTTGTGTTGTAATCTATACTCATTTTCTCAAACTATTAAACATAGTTTGTGTAGTTATTGCTAAATTTATTTCACTTTGTATTATGCTTTTTAATCTTAAATTTTAATTACTATTTTGTCTCTTCATTTGTATTTTATTCAATGCTTGTACTAGCGCTTCTAACATGAACATTTTTCATATATGTATTGGACTACTTAGCCTGTTGTATCTTTTATAAAATAAAAAATAAAACAATAATTTCATGCAGAAGTTACTCGAAAACGACCCGTTTTCTCAAAAAGAGGTACTTGAGATTTTTTAAAGAGCAGATTTTTAGAACAGATTTTCTTTACTACAAAAAACGATATCTTCAATTTTGTAATTTCTAAATGTTAACTTTTGTAATTTTTGAAAAATCAGGAATTTCAACCGATATGAGACCTGCACTTTTAGGTATCTTTCACGCTATCCGAGGACAAAGTTGAATAAAAAAGATGGAAGCAAGCCTATAGATAATTTTGGATATGATGTTAAAGCTTTATTTAAAATACTCTCAAAAATATAAATATCCATTTCGAACTCAGAAGACCTAGAGTTCATTTAAATACGCCGAGACATTTTAGAGAAAGTTTTTGTCAGCTCGAGGCTCAGGCCTCAGGCTCAGGCTCAAGGCCTCGAGGCTCAGACCTTGAGGCCTTCTCTTCCGCCTAACCACTTTCATGAATTTACAATTTCAAAAATTACAGTTGAAGCGTTGGGATGTAATTAATATTAACTGACATTTCATGACCCAGAGGGAAAAAATCAATTTGTGGCTACCATCTACATTAATTTATCTGTGCTAGCCAAATTAATTTATTGTTGTTTATTGTTTATTCTTGAAATTTTGCAAAATGGAAAGACATGATATAAGGAACATTCTTGAAAAATGAGATAAAAAAGAGCTCCTGCTTATTCCACTTAGAATCAATAATTCTAAATTCACCCGAAATGTCAGTTGTCATTACGCGATATGCCTCAACTGTGAACAATAAACAAAAAAGGGGGTATATTTACATTTTCGTCTGGGATGCAATACTAGGGACCATCCCGGCAAACGCCTTAAGCGATTAAGTAAACCCAGAAAAACCTGAATCAGGACGGCGGTTTAAGGACGAAACACTGAGAGCAAGAAATATCAGAATTGAGAGTGAAAAAAAGGGAAAGAAAAGAAAATGGAGGTGGACAAGAAATTCGATCACAGACGGACGGACAGATATACATTTTGCAGTGAATCGATTTTTCGTTATTGATATCGTTTACTTTTTTTTTACCAGAGGTCGGCAATAAGAATTGTTTTGGCGAAAATTCGCCATTTTCTCGCGCTCGATTACCAAAAGAACTCTTACTTTTTCTTCTTACGAAGTAAGGGCGAGAAAGTAAACACGTGAAAAAATGTCTTTTAAGCGCATATAGATGGCTGGGAAGGTGATGGGGCAATGTCTACACGAAACAGACTAAAAAACTAACTAGTGCTAGAAAATCTGTGCCGTTCATTAGCATCACTAGTTTTTAAATGGGTTTATGCCTCAATAGTTGGCTCCGAATTTGTACGATGGAGGGATATAGTATTCACCTAAAGTAAGAAATAAATTAACGGTAATTCATTATTGAATAAAGTAGTTTTTGAATATTGGTTTATATATTTTTCTTTCTATGGATTTTAAATAGGTTACTGTCCAATGATAAAATACAGGATACTTCAGAATCGGCACCAAGCTCTTTCTTTTTATTTGATTATTTCGTGTTTTCTGGCACGACAACTCACATCATTAGTCCCATTAGTTTTGTGCATGCTTTTTCTTCGGGAGATGTCAGTTATCTTCCACCGCTAGATCGTGAGTCCTCACGCCCAACTACACACGGCATTGTAGTTTTCCCCAACCAGGTATCTCCCACCCTCACGACACTGCTCCAACCTGATGGGGACAAGAACTATGCTCTCGACTGGTCTCCTGATTGGTCTCCCGGCATATGTGGTAGTGTAGTGCATGAAAGTGTGTGTGTGTAAGTAGGGGGTGAGGATACAACTATAACAAGGAAGAGGAAGGAAAGATCGCGCGCGGTCCGTGGCCCGTTTGGTAGGGTACTGCTTCGGCATGCACTTGGTGTTGATCAGCCATCTAAAGCGCTTTTATTTTTGAAACTCGGAAGAGATGTAGGAGAAAACAATGTAGCTCTGCAGTTGTGGAAGTGCCTTTCTGCTGTAAAATTCGCGCTCATGTAGATCCGGAATCTTTATTGAATTTTCTTAACTTAGAGCAGACACACAAATACTAAACTTGTTCATGTCGTAAATGTTATATGAGTGTTTAAATTTTCACATAATTAGAAAGGCAACAAGAATGCAAAATGTATTTTATCACGATTCACGTAGTAAATCCAAATGGATCGGTCTTCGAGATGTCTCGTTTAACTTAGGTACGTCAACTCACTATTTGTAATAATATATTTAGGATATCTTTAAATTGTTGTTTGTGAAAGTACTTTCCGCGTGTTATCAGAAAATGCATTTCTAAAGTCTTTGTCAGTCAAGAAGAGAAGCAATATGCGAGCATTCAGACATTCAAGTGAGGTTCTCTTTCGCGGTGATTACTGTGCTACTGGACAGTGACCTGTCAGGTTCTCCGCCGCCGCGCCGCAGCAATAAACGACGTGTCTCCTGTGGCACATACCACGTGCCACGTGCCGCCGGCCTTCATAAGCGCATGCCTCTGTCTGCGTCGGGGAACCCACCCTTCATGAAGTCGTGGGGTGAGTGCGAAACTTGTCCTCTTTTGACACATATTACGGCTTTCCATACAAGGATATCAGAGCTGGATCCAGATCCAAGAATTTGCAAACTGACACCGTAATTGACATTTTACGAGAGAAAGATTTTAGTTACAAAGCATCTTATCTTATAATAATGTTACTTAAAAATGCACTTCTTATTGACATTCATCCCACTGTTATCAATTTTTTATACCTTACTTGCGACTAAACGGAAAGGTTCGACTGTTGTAGTGGCCTGAAATTCTTGCAGTCGCCAGGTGGTAGGTATCTACTGTAAATTTGTATGCTATATTATAATATTATATGCTATTTTTATGTCGTAAAAAACAATATGCATTTAAATAAACTAAATTAATATACTAGTGTTTAATTTTGTATATTTTCTCCAATGTTTGGTATTTTGTAGTAAAAATGCAAAAACAATGACAAAATCCAAAAATATAAGTGCACATTTTAGGTTTGGGTTATTAATACCTTCGTAGAACAGCTTAATGAGGATTATGGTCAGAAGAGTAATAAAAATAACAGGCACGTTCTTCCACCTTCGCAATGGATATAAACAATAATGGCACAACCTTCGCCACATCGTAAATATTTACATTCTTGTTATCCCGCGACCACGCTTGTTTATCAAAAACAAAAATATTGATTTACGGATTGCTTAGTTTTCTAAACGTTTTCTGTCCGCTTAATATTCTATGACTCGCGCAAGACTTGAACGCTTGTCGTCCTGCGCCCGCCAACCGAACAATAAAACTCGAGTGAAACCAAATAAATGAAAAACTATGAATATATAATTTTCTCATTGTCCTTGCCTTAGGAAAATACCCGTACCATTACACAAATCCCACAATAATACAGAAATGTAGAAATCGATGCTTTGGGGTATGTTTGTAAAACATGAAAGTCACTAACTTGATGCCGACATTGAAATTATAACACAATTTTCCTATATAAAAACGTTCAACAAAAGAATCTAAATTAATAGAAATGTCTCATTTAAACAAGACAGTATTAAATAATAGCTTATTTTTGAAATTGTGTTTGCAAAACAAATTCCACTGCTTCTGTAAATGCACTAAAGGAAACGTAAATATTGTTTTGTTATTATACGCGAAATATATAGAAAAATAATGTTATTAACGAAACAATATGATTAAATGAAAAATAATTTAGACATTAATTTTCATCATTAAAATGATGCAATGAGGTAAATTTGTTAAAAAAGGAAACGTTTCGGGAATAAATACGTAAATGGTAAATCTCAAAAAAATGTAAGAAAAAGGAACAATAAAAAGCTCTCAAATGGTAAGAAGGGTATAATAATTTAGACGAAGATCCTGGACGGGGCAACTAGCAAGTATCAACGCTGGGTTCAATCACATGAAGTGATTTCGGTCGTGACATGGTCTCCGAGCTGTGAAGACGTATTTCCTAAGCGCTCTGAGGACCACCGCAGGTAGTTTTGTTAGTGAGCGGCACAGAGGGTATAATTTATTTAGCCCTAGGACCGATTGCGAAGAGTGCCGCACACGCCAACTTCTGCTTAGTGTAAGTTACGCTTTACCTTTATATTTGTAATATTACAAGGTGATTTTTTATTTATTACAAGGTGTGTGCAAAGGAACGACAATTGGATTATATATATATATATATATATATATATATATATATATATATATATATAACAGAAGGACAGCAACAATGGGGGACAGAGGAGAAGGAATTGATCGAGTAATAACTAATGAAAATAAAAAGGAATGGCGACATAACACTGATCTACGATGACATTGCTGCCTCCAAAATTTTAATGTTTTGGGAATATTTTTATCATGCTGAAATCAAATTCAAAAGCAGAATGTTCCTATAACGTACAATAGTTTTTTTTAAATTTCCCTTATAGCGTAATTTTCGTATGCCGCAAGACTGATTATGACAATAAACAGCAATACTTTACCATGTGTAGTATTATATTGTAAAGATTTGAAAACCAAACGTATTTAGAATGCTTTTAATGTGTTTATAGTAAATCCCGAGGGCATCTGATGATTCTTGTGTCATACGGCGGTACGAGCGACTCAGGAAGTTAGAGCTAAATAACGTGCACCCAAGCCATTATTATATGCAGATAGCCAGTCCTTGGTGACAGGCACATTCTTATCTTATATTTATGAAAACTTGCATTAACAGACTTAGATCCACTCGCATGGCGTTAGTAAATATCATTTGGAAAATAAATCAGATTCAAGCTGTGTTGTGGGGTAGAATGTTGTGAATTTGTAGTTCACTGTGAAAGTATATTTACCATGTCACATAGCTCACGAATAAACGATCCAGAGTACTTTTATTGTACATGTCGTAAATACACATTGCCTAAGCCGAGGTGTAGAGTTAGAGATTTTGTAAAAGAAAATCACATCTTGCCTTATTGAAATCAAACTTGGAGCCAAAGTAAACAATAAGCAATAAGCATGTATGTAGAGTATGCATTGAAGATTTTCGCAAGTCGTAGGAATGACTTAAAACAATATTTCTTTGAAAGTCGTGTAAAAGCTATGATCTTACGCCCTGCTATATTGCACAAAAATAAAGGAGCAACAACGTAAGCCAATGCTTTATTTCAAAATATAACTTCAATGCACTTCAAATTGCATTTTGGTGTATTTTGCTTCTTTTAAAGCAAAATTTAGGACGATTCAGCTGATCAATAGTAATTAACAAAAGGAGTGTATAAATAGGGGGATAATTGCATGAATGGTATGTTCAAGGAAACGAGCGACGATAGGGGCGAGCTTTTTTGTATACCATGAGTGCAAGTATACCCTTTTACACAAGTGTTACATTCAATATTTTTTCGTTTCCATTTACGAATAATTGAAATTTCGAGAAATTCAACACATTTTTTCTACCCGAGATATGCATTTTATGACGTAGTATTGCTTCTGAACAAGATCTGTTTAAGTGGGCCTTGCATTAGTTTTGTTTCCACAAATTTTTGGAAATGGAAGGTACTGAACATATTTGCGGATTAAATATTATAAGGTGACAAAGTCATGAAAACATTACTTTTCGTGTAAAGTAAAGACGGGTAAAGAGAGAATACAATATGTATAAATCTTTGGGGGATAAAAAAACAACCAAAAAAACTAGTTACTTCTGACACGGTTTTGCTATAGCGTACTTTTTAGGGCTGGAAAACACTACTGATGTTGGCATTGTTTTACAATCGTAATCCCAAAACCACATGTTTACACGTAATACATTCAAATTATTTCCATTAAATATTTTATATTGTTTCATAAGTCAGCTAACTCAACGTTTTTTTGTTATTTAAGGTCGCATCAACAGCTAGGTCATTAGCGACCACTATTGCGATTAACGTTATGGTACCTATGAAGATGAAACGAAATGGTGAAGATAAGGGGTGAAAGGACGAGGACAAATACAACCATGTCCGAGGCGTGATTCGAACCCGCGACCCTTCGGTGCGAAATCACTACAACACTACTGTCATAGCGATCTCGGCCACCAGGCCGACTAACTCAATCTTTACTTCCCCAATTTAGATTTATTCATTCGTTGTTTATATGTAGTGGTATATACGTAACATATGATGCACATTTTTGTTCATGCTTCATAGTCGACTGCAAATACCTTGTCTACGTCTGTGATATATTTTCTTAATTAAACGATGTCTCTGCTTTTCTGAATTCTGATGGTAGATGTGAATTTTTAATTGCACGGTTGAATTTTAGTGGTTCACGTGCTATTATCATAGAGATAATCAACGATTTTTCATAGAATTAATGAGAATATTTAGTTAACTATACGATAAAATAAGTGTTAAGACACAGTTAACAATATGAGAATGTAAAAATAAATTAATAATGTAGGGGATGAGAAAGAATGCTTAGGCTGAAATGTAGTTTAATCGAATTGTTTCATCATATAAAGGTGGCTCCACACATTCGTTATTCGTCAAACAGCGAGCAACCGCTCGCCAAAACCCAAGTAGAGTGGATGAGTTGCTTGCTATTTGCCGAGTGACGAATATCGGTCGCCGGGTCGTCTTTTGGACACATCATAGGAGCGAACATTCGCCGAACACGTCAGCAGGTCGGGATTGGGCGAGTACTGCTGGTGCTCGGCGAATGCCGAATTGGAGTCGCTTAGGATAGTCCCACATTCGGCATTCGCCGAGCAGAGCAACCGCTCGCCGAATCGAGTATGTGGATGAGTTGCTTGCTATTTGCCGAGTGACGAACATCCGGTGCTCTGCGTGTCGGTCTTTTGGACACGTCAAAGGAACGAACATTCCCAACACATAGCAGCTCGCTGCTGGCTCTCACCCTCCATGAAGCTGTCGGTGGTCTCCGGGGGCAGCCAGTTCTGCCACATGCTGGCGAGCTCCGCGTAGGGGCGGTGCGGGCGGGGCCCGTCCCCGCGCTCGGGGCCGTGCCCGCCGCCGCGCCCGCCGTGCCCGGGCCGTCGTCGCCGCGCCGCGACGCCGCCGCCGCCGAGGGGTGCGGCGCGGGGTCGCGGTGGCCCAGCACCGGGAACACGAACTGGCTGCTGAAGGCGCGCGACAGCAGCTGCGTCAGGTTGCGCAGCAGGTGCACCTCGCGCCCCGGCCCCGCCGGCCCCTTCGGCACCGCCTTCTCCGACACCGCGTCCCTGCCGCAGCAATCAATACATAAATACATTAATGAACAAATACATAAATTAATACATTAATGAACAAATACATAAATTAATACATAAATGAACAAATACATTAATTAATCATAATGAACAAATAAATGAATGAATAAACAATTGAATAAACGAACAAATAAATAAATAATATCAATACATTAGTAAATAAATAAATGCCGTTATTGCTAGAGAGGCTCAGGTTATTCGGCCTGACCCTTTTTTTTTCTCTGACCACTTTCAATTGATTGACAGATAAATGATATCGGACACGTCAACACCTACGATAATTACTCCCGTAAGTGTAGTGCATATTTTTATGATATTATTATTATATTATTATATTATTATTATATTATTATTATAATATTATTATTATATTATTATAATATTATTATTATATTATTATTATTATTATTAATATGATCATGTCCCTTATACACAGCAGTGTGGTGTAGTGAAATAAAGTGAAGTATTAGTCAAGCTATATATCAATTAAGAGATAACATAAAAATTAATTAGAACTAGGATATCGATCTCAAATTCTAATTGTAATTATATTTGAAAATATTTGTAATAATTTGATAATTATCGTAATTCTAATTGTAATCAAGTTTGCCAACGAGCATTAGCTCAAAGCGAACTTTAATAAATATCTATATCTATATATGTCCTGCCTAGCACCGGAGCGGTAGCTCAGTGCATCAACTGATGTCACTGCAGCGCCTCTGACCGGGAGGTTCTACGTTCTAGCGGCCGGCTGCTCTGATCGGTAGTTTTCCTTGTTTCTCCGATCAACACCAGACGAATGCCGGAGCAGTACCCTATCAAACGGGCCACGGTCCGCGCGCGATCTGTCCTTTCTATTCCTTGTCCTATCCTCTCCCTTATACACACACTTTCACTAACATGCACTACACTACCTCATATTCCGAGAGACCGGTCGGGAGCTTAGAGTTTGTCCCGGCTGGGGCGGCGCCCCGCTGGTGGGAGAGTCCTGGTTAGGGGGAAACCCCACTAGCCGACGGTAGGTCGGCACCAGATGTCGCCATCCAGCGGGGAAGATCACCGCCATCTCCCGAGAAAAACATGCACTACACTAACGGGACTAATGACCAAAGCAGTTGACGTGCCCGGAAACAAAAAGAATCAATCAATCAATCCTGTCTAGAGGTTGCGGTGATCTTTCCCCGCGAGATCCGCAGCGACCAACCACGTGGCGCATTCTTCCACCAGCGGAGCGCCGTCCCATCTGGGACAAGCTCTATACTCCGAATTAAACAGCTTCACTTCAAGGTCACGATCTGGAAAGAGGTGGAGACATTGTTATCCAATCGGGAGCTCCAATACCAAAAACTTAAGTCCTATCGAAGCTCCCTATTGGACGACAGAGTTCCCCTCTCCTTCCAGCTCGTTACCTTGCAATGCAGCTACTATGTTTAAATAGAAGTATAAGCTCCCGACTGTCTTCCGGCATAGGTGGTAGTGTAGTTCACGTTAGTATAAATGGGTGTAAGTACGTGCTGAGGAAAAATGGCGCGCGTTCCGGATGAACTCGACCTCGTTACATAGCAGTGCCAAAAATCCTGCATGCGTCGGTATTCGTACCTTAGGGCCTCCGTTTCAGAGGCACTGCAGTGACACCAATTGGTGCTCTGAGCCACATTAGCCGGTACCAACGTAAAACAGTTTAATATATAAGTACAGAATAAAAGGGAGTACATTGAAAGTAATCATCGTAATCAGGTTGGCAATGTTGTTTTTTTTTGTTGCGTCTACATCTTGACGCAACGCGTCTCAAGCCCCTTAAGGGGCGTTGAGCGCTTACACTTGGGAGTAATCCTCCATTAATGTGCTTTTTACTTTTTAATAATTGTCAAGTCTCGTCACGTCGCGGTCAGTCAGTGCCTTTTATCCCTTCGGCCAGGGCTCGACGCCGTTAGATCCGTGGTTCCTGGTCGGTCACCCAACCACGAACCCGCGAGTCTCGAATGCGCTTAACCTTCGTGACTTCACGGAGCGTAGTAAACGCATTCGGCTAGCGCCGCCGGCAGGAAATCTAAAACTTTGTATTACTTTATTTCATCAATTCTGAAATTACGGGCATTCCTTATAAATGAAGAGTTCAAGATAAACTCCACATTGAATGACTTTATTATATCTGACCTTATTATATCTGGAAATTAGCTTTTGTAGTACCAATCTTTAAAAGTGGGGACAAAACTATACTAAGTAATTATAGGCCGGTAAGTCTCACGTCAGTGGTCTGCAAACTTATGGAGCATCTAGTTGCGAGTTACATTAAGCAAGAGTGGGAAGTCAAAAATGGCTCTATCATGGCCAACACGGATTTAGAACTAATTATTCATGCGAAAGTCAGGTAGTAACGCTATTTCAGGACCTAGCAGATGAAATTGACGCGGGCGGAGAGTAGACGCAGTAGTTATAGATTTTGCCAAAGCGTTCGATGTTGTTCCACGACCGACTTGTTCAGAAATTAATAAATTCAGGCATCGATCCCAGGGTGGTGGCGTGGATTAGCGAGTTTCTGCGTGACAGAAACAGAAAGTCCGAATTGGGCAAGAGTTATCTTCCTGCGCAAGCGTTACGTCAGGAATACCGCAAGGAGTGTCATTGGACCTCTTCTATTTCTAGCGTTCATTAATGATTTGCCAGCGCAATTAATTTCAAATGTTCGGCTATTTGCAGACGATTGCATAATATATCGCATTATAAATTCGAAAGACGATGAAAATATGCTGCAACGGATCTTGATGCATTATCTTACTGGCGGAAAATAATGGTATGACCATAAATAGTTCTAAAAGCAAATCTATCACTTTTGGCAGAGGTCACAATTACAGCGTAACAAATTACCGTTTAAGTAACGACATTATTCCGAGAGTTTCTTCGTGTAAGTACCTAGGTATCCATTTCGATAGTAAATTAAGCTGGAAAAATCACGTAGATTTTGTTGTAGGGAAAGCGTGGAGATCTCTTCATTTTGTAATGCGTATCTTAAAAGAGTACAGTAAACGCGAAGAAATTGCTTACTTGTCGCTTGTTCGTCCGATAATGGAATATGGAGCAATTTGTTGGGATCCGCACAAAATTATGCAGTGTAAGAATTTGGAAAGGATTCAGCGTAGAGCAGCTAAATTTACTTTCAGGGACAAGAAAAGGATAGGGTGGGATTCACTCGAAAACAGGCGAACATTGGCAAGACTTTGCGCCTTGTATAAAGCTTATAGCGGTCATCCAGCTTGGAAAGAAATTAAACGGCGGCTAAATTTTCCTACGTACATCGGTAGAGGTGATCACAGGCACAAAATAAATTTAAGACCGCAGAGAACGGATGTCGGAAATTTTCTTTACAAATAGAACGATAAGAGATTGGAATAGATTGCCTGCAAAACCTTTGAACCCTTTCCTCGAAGCGTTCAACAATTTAGGAAAGTAATTTAGGGCATTTCTAAGTTTGAGGTAGTTAACTAGGAATATTAAGTTATACAGTGAAGTGAAGTGAAGTGAAGTGAAGTGTTGTGCAGTGTAGAGCAGAGAAATAATGAAGGTGTTTTTTTAGTGTAATAGTGAAGTGAAATGAAGTGAAGTGTAGGCAAGTGCAGTGCGTCTTCATTGTTTAAGCACTCAGTGCTGTATTAGATTGACGTTTCTTTTATCTTTTAGGTAATTTAATGTTTGTTTTAAGATTCACCAGTTTTTATATTATTATTATTATTATTATTATTAATAATATTATTACTATTATTATTACTGTTATTATTATTACTATTATTATTACTGTTATTATTATTATTATTACTGTTATTATTATTACTATTATTATTATTATTATTTAGCATTATTATCAACATTATTATGTTATTTGCATGAAAATTAATATCTTACTTATGTAATTAACTGCACCGGTTACACCCAATTGCAGTTTAAATAAATTTATCTTTATCTTTATTTATCTTATCTATAACGCGTCAAGTCTCACTTTATAACTTTGTTTTGTATATATTTGTATGTTCTGTTCTCTCAATTATTTTGTATTTTATGTTGTTGTATTATTTTGTTACTGTGTTACTATGTCATTTCAATTTGTTGTGTTATTTATTTTGTATTTTTGATATTGTTTATCAAGTTATTTGTAGGCTATTTATAAATGTACTCGGTAATTTGTAATAGGTTAATTCTGTAAACGAATTACTTATAAAATTGATTTGAATTGAAATATGGGAAGGATGAATGAATAAGGTTTAGTTAGCGTAAATTTTATGTTCATGATACGTCATCCTCGACCATCGTTGGACAAGGAATGTTCAGTGCGAGAGTTTGCACTGTTACGTGATCGTTTCGTGAACGACGGAGGGGGGGAGGGGCAGGATTTGTGAAGCAGAAAGTAAGTTCGGTAGATCGTGAAAAATGGTATTACTTTTCACAACATATGAAAAAGAATATTGTCTAATATGTACAATTTATCAGCATAATAATTGTTAAATTGTTTGTTGTAGCCCTGAGCAATTCTTATGAAAAGCCCGAACGTTGGCATTTTTTAAAAAGATTGTTTTTTATCGCTAACATTAACTCGATAAGACAATTACCATAATTCGTAGCTTGGAGCGGAGGTTTTCAAACTTTTTGAACGAACAGATGTGTGAAACGAACAGTTGAATCGAGGTTAAGAACTCGATCAGATAATTTTTTGTTTACAAACAATTGTTGCCTAGACATAAACAGTAATATTGCACTACATTAACTGAAAATGGATTGGCACTAACTTCAAGTATTTGGTTTCACCAGAATTTGAGCGCGAGGCCTTCATCGGTCATCTTCACCCTTCTTTCGAATTGCGAATGATCACTGATCGCTGGAGGACCGTTAAATTATTACGAAAGCAATGTTTGATTCCATGGATCAGACGATAACTGAAGGTTTAGGGCTCGGATCTCGGTAGGATTAAATATTTGAACTTCATCTCTATTCATTTTCTAACCAACCTCTTATATTCGACAGTACATCCACGCTGAATTTTTTCTAAATGACTTTTAAATAATACGCGTATATCTAGCTAAGACATTAAGTGATTTTGAACATTGTAAAAAGTATTTTTAAATCACGGACACAACCATATATTTAAAACGAAGTTTTAAAAATTATACACTCTGAATTACGTACAGGTGTAATTTGAATTTGGTTGATTTACCTTACCATCCTTACATTGCTATATTTTCATAGATTATTATCCATATTTCCAACCATAACTGCTACAAAGAAAGTACCTTGGGTGACGTTACAAGAAGTAAAGAACTTCAGGATTCGAGAAGATAATAAATAATAACAGGTGGGAACATTAAATCAAATTACAAGTTTATATTGATATTACTGTATCTCGAAAATTCAAAATAAACTCGAAATTTTCAGTTCAGTGGTTAATTTCTTCTTCAAATATTCCCACGGATGTCGTTTAGGTTCCACTTACTAGACATTTCCGTGTTTAATGCATTTTACAGGATGCCTTTAGCTCGCCTAGTACTTACCGTTACGTAGAAAACCAAAAACATTTGTAAGAAAAACTGTCGTAATATGAGTGTTTCTCTTAAAAAATATTTTAGGTTTCTTGCCTGAAATTATCCGATAGTGCAAAACATTGTATTTTTTGAATTTAAAAATTTTTAAAAAAAGTCTTTAAATATCCACTAACAACAAATGTGGAAGCATTACGCGATATTAGCCACCAGTTAATAAAACAGTTGTTTAAATATTAATAACATTATTGCACTTCCGTTTACGAACAATAAGCGAGTAATCTTTGGAAAAGACCAAAAAAGGTGAAACGTTCCACAAGGGTCAGCACATCGCTCAACGTGCTGAGTCATTAACACAATTATCCAGAGAAACTGTCAATTTATTCACTAAAAGATTCACGCAACAGAGAAACATTTGTCCTGAGAAGCCAAAGACATAGAATGCAATGATTATTTAAACTCTGGTTTACTGGTGATCAGAAAAAAGTTCGCGGTCCATCCAGAATGTGCGTTTCGATCGCGACCAGAAATGGCATGAGTTGTCAAATAGGAATGCCCAAGCGCAGAAGTAGAGAGGAGGTATGTGGGATAAATGCAAAGCAGTTTTAGTCTTGTAACGATAGGGGTACCGCACAGTGCTGTGAAAAAATGGCTGCTCTGATATAGTCTCCCACCAACTGCGAGGTGCGTGTAGTCATCCGGTTTTTGCAAGCCAGAAGTAATCTCCAGGAGATCTATCGCCAATTGAGCCGCGTGAATGGAAAATATGCGACTTAGCGATAATGATGTGAGAGATGCAGGCCATTGACCAGTGACAATTAATAATAGTTCTACCTCAAGGAAGTGTTACGAAACAACGGTTAAGAATCTCAGCTGAAATGTCGCATTACTGAGGGAGAGTTTGGAACACGTTTTTCATCGGTGTGGTTGGTAGCGGTTCGACCTTCAACTCCAATATTCCAGCGTCACGCCTCTTGGCTCTTACGACGTCCGGGAAGGGGCGGGCTCTGGAGGGGGGGGGGCAACATTATCGATGGAACAAAGTTTAGGGCTCAGCCCCATGGCGCCACTGGACGGGTCGCTTTCCCTGCTAGAAGATACACTTTGCGCAGTTCAAACTTCATTATTATCACAAATCTCTCACTGCTCGAGTTGTCCTGCATTTGTTAACTTCATTCAGCTCTCGAAAATAGATGTTTAGTTGATAAATACATGTAGAGTTATAAATATAAAATTTCTCAGGCTTTCCGAAAAATAACTATTGAAATTTCAGGGTATCTATAAAAGTGCTACGAAAGGAAAAATTACATTCAGCGTTTCTTGAATTGTCATTAGTTACGCACTCTACAAAGTTTCTTTTGAATAACCTAAAATAGGAGGGATCATGGAGTGTCAAACTGAATTTATAGATTGCTATGTTTGCTAAAGGGGTTTAAGGGAAGAGCTAAGTGGGATTAAATAATTTTCGAATTTAAAAAAAATTAATTTACTTGTCGATTGATATTACAGCATATTGATTTCTTCTCAACATTCACCTGTAACTCTTATATATTTTTACGAAGAAATCAAGAGACGATTTCAAACCTTAGAGTATTGAATTATTTATTGAGTTTAAATCGGAACAAAATTGTGAAACATATGAATGTGTTGAAGTATCAATAGTGAAAAAATAGAGATACAATCTACATTGCGTTGTGTCTATTATGAGGGCCCGAAGAGACAGAAGAGCTTTAGAGCTTAGGCAAAACTGCAGGAAAACACAAAACCAAAACACGGCTTATTTTAACCACATAATTTCGCATAAAATTGTTTCTTTTAGCTTGCTCGACTCCTGTAATCTTTTACTCTCTCCAAATGAGTTTGGGCTGAAGTGTCTTATGCCAGTCCGAAAGTAAGCGTACAAATCTTCATAACCCGATTAAATCAGATTGCTTAACATGTTACAGTAGCAATGAAGTTAAGAAAGAAAATGACATATTTGATGAAATACTAATTGAAATTATCTAATGTAAAAATCTGAAGTGTCCGATATTACGGATTGCAATCCTCAATATTCACGATAAATTTACTATTACTGAGCAGAGTGATCAACTCTATTATAACCTCCATTAGTATACACATTAAATTTCACGGATTGCAATCCTCAATATTCTTGACTTCATCATTGTGAGGAACGAAGTATGAAATTATTGACTTTTCTTGATATTACATAAAATTCATTCTCGTTGGCGAGAATAAATGAAAATTCATTAGAGACAATGCATTCATTTGAAAACATGTTGTGGTATGTTAAAAAGTTAAGATTTTAATTTTCGTGTTTGCAACGTATAGTATGTTGAGAACATCAAATTAAGAGATAACTAGTGATCTGGAGCAGCGTAAATGTTGAACAAAATCACCCAAAATGCGTTTCCTCGAAGTAGCACGAACACACACACACACACACACAAAATGTGTGTGTGTGTGTGTGTGATCATGACGACAAAGGATGATTATTAATTATGTTTGCCCTGTCTTTCTGACTTCGTGGGATGCGGGAAGGAATAAAGAAGCATCACAACTTTTTGGTCTCTAATTAATATAATTTTAAATAAATATATGATTACACAGCCAACGCGCGGCTTGCCCATCAAGAGCTAACACTACAACAATGCATTTTCTGGGGTCAGAGTCCAGTCCTGCAAGTGCAGACGCTTTGGCGTGACGAGCAGGGGAGGCCCGGCTCGCAGGGAGGTAAGCCCTTCGTCTCGTTCTGCGATGAACGCGGCTGCAGTGACGACTGCGGCTGCGGCTACTGCGGCTACGGCGGCGGTGACGGCGGCGGCGGTGGTGGCGGTGACGGCGGCGGCGGCGGTGGCGGCAGCGGCGGTGGCGGTGGCAACGGTGGCGGCGGCGGCGGTGGCGGCGGTGGCGGCGGCGGTTGCGGCGAGGGCGCGGTTGCGGCGAGGCGGCAGGGGCGGCGGGGCGGCGGGACGGCGAGGCAGGGCGGCGGTGGGGGCGGCGGTGGTGGCGGCGGTGGCGGCGGCGGTGGCGGCGGCGGCGGTTGCGCGAGGGCGGCGGGGCGGCGGGCGGCGGGGACGGCGAGGGCGGGGCGGCGGTGGGGGCGGCGGTGGGGCGGCGGCGGCGGCGGTGGGCGGCCAGGGCGGCGGCGGCAGTGGCGGCGAGGGCGGTGGCGGCGGCAGTGGCAGGCACCCACAAAGTCAGCGGAAGCGCGTAGAAGCCGGTTAGCAGATCACCGAGAATTCGGCTGAAGCCCGAAAAATGGAGTTTATGGGGTTTCTGGCACCTCTAAATCCATTGTTCTTGCATCGAAAACTAACTTTTTTCACTAAGCTATTGAATTAATTTGTTGTCGATACACACACATATTATATAAAATTCTGTTCCATAATCCTACTCGTGAATAGCAATATTTAATGGCATATGACGTCTTCCTTGGAACCTTGCTTTCGCATACCTCTGCTGGGTCGTAAGCAGTCACGCACGGAATATGAGAATTCAGTCGATTCGCGTAATAAGCGGAATAACACTATTACAAATTTCTGTCAAAACAGCAAGTTTTTAATTGTTTTAGTATTTTTTCAGAGTTCCTGGATAAATGAGGAACCCACGGACACTTCTAAATGATCGGAGGATGAATACTTTTCTATTTCTGCGCGTATTGGAAATTGGTAATATAACATTACAATAGAAAACATAAAAAGTGCTGATAAGAGAATTGAAAACACAAAATCATCACTCATATTCTTAAAAACCAGTGTGGATCTGATAACTTGGCTTGTATTTGTTCTTCGGGAAACATTAAATAGTTAAAAATGAATCAAGATAGAATGTGTTTGTAGCTGATTCATTTCAATCTGGTGTACCACCTGAAATAGCAGAAAGCTAAGATTTAAAGAGGCAACGCAAATAAACGCGCACGCACGTGCATATGTAAGCGAGCACGCATGGCTGACGCGAGCCGGCGACGCGGAGCGCGCCTGCAACGCACCCACGTGATGTGCAAATGCCACGTGCGTTACTGCCGACCACATGGAGGGGCGATATACGATACGATGTTGCGCCACACACAATACGACAAACACATCGACACAGCTACGCGAGCCCCACCGAACATCAATAGCGAAGACCTTAAATCGAAAGTTAATGGACATGTTATGTAGGCACTTTTTATGGGAACATCACCGCGACATGAAGGTGTTAGTGCCTTATTTTACGTGGCGAGACTCGGGCCATCAGGCCCGCTCTTCTCTCTAACCACGCAAATTTCGCTACGCACCTTTCACCACCTAGCGGAGAAAGGACGTATTACCTTGGGCGACGAAACAGGACGGAACTCAATTTTGCTCAGAGGCTTCTTTTTTTAGGCTTGATCTTTTAACTGCAGTAAATCTACTTCATTGGACAGCCGGCTTTACTTCCCCTCCGAAGGAAGGCGTACGAAGGATTTTTTCGCCCTTAAAAATCCACGGCTTCGATCGGGTTTGAACCCGCAAACTCGGGTTCAACAGTCCGGTACGCTGACCGTTCTACCACCGAATCCGCCGAAGGTGCCGCGGGCAACACGAAAATCGTATTGTTCATGCATTTATTCGATGGCGTGGTAAGAACACATGCCATGCAGTGTGCCAGCAGGTGGTAGAGCTGGCTATGCAGACATGCACACACACACACACACAGCTGTAGGTACATGAATAAGGAAACAATCAGAGCCGGTCCTGCACGAAAGGCAAGCGTAACGGTTTCGTATGCACGGCACAAGATAATCGCGAGCGCTCCGAACGCGGCGTCGTCGGCGACGAACACGACGCGACGGCGGCGGTGCACACGCGTGTTGCGCCACGCGTGGCGTTGCGTGCGCGCGCTTCCTTGTCGCTGGCCCCCTTCCGGCGGGGGGCGGGGCGTGCCCGGCGCGTGGGAGGCCGCGAGTGGAAATGGCCGGTGATTTGCACGTAGCGCCCCAGGCGGGATCCGAGTGAAAGGTGTGCGGGAGGTTAGTAGTCATGAGGAGTTCGGTTCGGCAGACGAATGGCTGATGAGGGTGCTAGTCAATATTCCGTGCGTGGGGGATGAACGTGCCTAGAGCTGTCGGACTCGAAATGTAGATGGTACGAGCAGATATTAACATTCATCTACTTCGATTTGTTATAACCAGTATTACAACGAACTTATCGTCGTAGATTGCATGCATAAATTATCCCTTGTATTTGTCTCGCCTGTTTCTACCGTCCTTCTTTTTCTCGACCACATTATTTCCTTGAATTGCGTACTCTCTTAAGTCATGGGTCTGACAGATACATTAATATACGACCTCATAAGCACTATTTTTTGTTAGGATAATCAGTGTTTGAAAAATTGAATAGTAAATAGTACATTATTCATTTCGTCATTAGATGAGAGCATTTTATTAGGATCCAAAAAGTACCCAGAAGTGAGAAAAACAATGGAATATTGTTTATTTATATCTTGATTCTGCTGAGCTTTAGGACGGCCGGTTTTACGGAAGGTAAAGTAATTATTATATTTAGTTGCCAAAAATTATTAAGCGTGAATTTTTGTAATTTTGGATGCCAAAGGAGAGCATTGATAATTTCCTTGCAGAATTGGTAAGTATCAATTTAATGTTAATTAGTTGGATAGTGAATTCCATTTACTTACATTAAAGACTCAAATCTAGCAAAAACCGATTACATATAAGTTGTGTTTGTTGATCGGCGAAAGAATTGCGACAATTTATTGAAGATATAAGTTATTCATGTTTTTATTTTTGGCTGAGACACATGAATATTTAAGTGCACATGATGTACGGGAAAAAATGTTGGATAGTGCGGAATTACAACAAATTTTTGGAAGACGTAACATTAAAAGAAAAACAACTGAAAGGCCACCAACGAACTAATATATATTTACGCCTCTCTCTACGCTGCATTTCTAGCTAGTATTCCAAGAATTTTTTTTGAATAGCAGTTGAAGTACAACTCATCATTTTACTTGATTTCTAACGAACATACTCGTACAAAACTTATTTATGCAAATGAATTTAAGTAATCCTATCTAATTTATTTTCAAGACCGAAGGAGTAGTTCTTAACTTCCCTCGTTAGCATTTAAGTTCAAATTTTCAGTGACAGATGCAATTATAAATATACAGAAATGCTTTCACTCGGGAAATTTCGATTTCCGAGAGTAATCAGAAACTCCTCTCTACGTTGGAAACCAAACAAACAGAATATAAGCGTACAACGCACGTACATCGCGGTATGGCTATCGCCGTCTTTTCATTTTTCCAAAATAATATGAATCAATAGTGTGATCAGCACACTTTTCTTCTCAAAACCACTCAATGAGAGATTTCAACGGGTTTATTTTGTTATATGCATACATATCGTTTCATTATTTACACACACAAGTTGACATTGGTCAAGTAGAGATCGCCCTGTACGAGCATATGTATTGCAGAAGTAGTAGAAGAATAGATGTTCAACAGCGACTTTACCGCAGCGATTAATAATTCTTAATTAAATTGCAATTAAAAGATAAACTTGAAATGTATGTTTCTGTATTAATAATCAAGTCATCCTGTTTGTGTCAATCGACATTAATTACTTCAAAATATCTGTTTATACAAAAATTTTGGAACCAGACTGTTTTTGCATTAAAATAAAAACCAAAAAATTTAAATTTAAAAAAATTTAAAAATACTTCATTCAATATACAATTTAGATATACGCACTGAACAATTTTAAGAGATCTGTATTCCGTTACTTTTAACCCTCTTTTGACTAACAGTTCATTAATTACTTTTCGAACGTAGATTTCAAGGTTCAAAATAACCGTTTACATTTGGTCAGTGACGGTCTTCTATTCATGATGACATTTCTGTGAATAAAGTGACCAAGAAGTTTCCACCGTTGCACAGATGTCAGTTACTTTAAGGATTAATTGTCATACTCATTACCAAGCATTACCACTCCCGATCTTTCATTGAGTAATTACAAGGTGAAATATGAAACAAAAATTCTCAGGACTCTATTTACTCACAATTTTTATTGTTTTATTTGGTCGTATCTTTGCTTTACAATTATCGAAAACTAAACATATTTTCATGAATATTCGTGTACAATTATTTAAATTCAGTAATTTAAGGTAATAGAAAACAACCGAAAGGTCATTATACACAAAATGTTCTTCTTGTAGGTTACTTATTGTCCGCGTTCCTGAGCGAATTTTCATTGTGACACATGTCTCTTTAATAAGAACTTAGAGTTTATTCAAGAAACCAATAAATACTACGTCATTTGCTAATAAGACATTCTGAAAAGGCCGAAAACATTAAAAACTAACAGGACTTATATTAAACTGTAGTGTCAAGTTCACATGAAGTAAAATTAACGCCAGGGGAGTAATTGTGTTGATGATTACCGTGATGGGAATGGAGATAATGTAGGAAAAAAGTCAAATGAAAATGACATATTAAAATAGAAAATATCGCCCTTTCCCTACAGACACAAAACAATGTGGCTTCAATGCCTCCACTCCTCCACAAATTTCACATGAAAAATCTTCGAATCTTTGGAATCATGTTCACGTCGTTTCGTGAGACCAGTTTGAGTTTCAGTATGATAGTCTCATAAAACAAGACAAACAAGAGAGCACGGAAGTCCCAAAAAGACGATCAGCCCGGAGCCTTCCTTCGAGGACAGCCGCTAAAGAGGCGGTTTCCGTCGTTGGCCAGCGGTGGCCTAAAGGCGGCGGCGGCGGCGGCGGGGGCGGGATGGCAATGGCAGTGGGTGTGGAGGTGACAAAAACAGTGATACCGTCGGTGGGAGGAGCAGTGGCAGTGGCCATGCAAGAAGCAAAGGAGAGGCAGATAGAGACAATGGCGAAGGCGGTGACGGTGACGGAGATGGTCGTAGGCTGGGGACGGTCACAGTGATAGTGACGCAGGCGGTGGTAGGTTGTTTGACTGATTATCTCGCGTTTCCGCGCACGTCATCGGCTGTGGTCATTAGTCCCGAAAGCATAGTGGATATTTTGGAGACGGGAGATGGCAGCGTTCTTCACCAGTGAATGTTGACATCCAACACACACATCGGCTAGCGAGGGTTTCGTCCTCAACCCGACATCTCCCACCAGCGGGTAGCGCCTCAGCCGGGAAAAGCTCTAAGCTCCCGACATGTGTGGCAGTGGAGTGCAAAAAATTGTAAGTGGTGAGAATAGGATAAAAGAAAAGATCGCGCGTGGTCCGTGGCCCGTTTGGTAGGGTACTACTCTGACATTCGCTCGGTGTTGGACGGAGAAACCACGCAACAGAGCAGCCGGTCGCTAGAATTCTCCTACCGACAGCACGGCAGAATTCGACCTAGAACGTCGGTGGTGACATTGATTGAATGACTGATTTTTTCGTGTTTCCGGGCGCTTCAACTGTTTTGGTCATTAGTCTCGTTCGTGTAGTGCATGTTTTTTTGTCGGGAGATAGCGGTGATCTTCCACCCGTTGGATGGGAGATCCGGCGCCGACCACCGCCGGCTAGGGGGTTTCCTCAACCAGGACTCTTTCACCAGCGGGGCACCGCCCCAGCCGGGACAAGCTCTAAGCTCCAGACCGGTCTCCCGGAATATGTGGTAGTGTAGTGCATGTGTAAATGTGTGTAAGGGAGGATAGGACAAGAAAGGAAGGACGATCGCGCGCGGTCCGTGGCCCGTTTGGTAGGGTACTCTCCGGCATTCGCCTGGGTTGATCGGAGAAACCACGAAAACTACCGATCAGAGCAGCCGGCCGCTAGAATTCTCCTCTAGACAGCGACTGAATTCGACCTAGCTGAAAAGCTAGTGGCGGGGCGAGCGCCGTGCGTGCCGTAAAACCTGGAACCTAGGACCTCCTAGTCAGAGGCG
Organism: Teleogryllus oceanicus; assembly: GCA_964035755.1. Lineage (NCBI taxonomy): Eukaryota > Metazoa > Arthropoda > Insecta > Orthoptera > Gryllidae > Teleogryllus > Teleogryllus oceanicus. Next base: position 136,517,073 of record CAXIVR010000004.1, read on the forward strand.
CTGTAGTGACATCAGTTGATGCACTGAGCTACCGCTGCCGGTCTGTGGCGTTGGAGGTGGCGGTGGCGGCGGCGACCGCGGGGGGTGAGGGGGGGGGGGCGGGGCGAGCGCCGTGCGTGCCGACGTCGCCCACGCGCGTTGCCGCCGTGGCCGCCGCCGCTCGATAGGCGAGTAATTAGCAGCGCGGGTTATGACACGGCGGCGCCAGGCGGAGCCAGCGCTCAGCGCAGCTTCTCGGCAGCCACTTCGTCCCAAGTACATAGAGGCAGTGGGTGCTATTGTATCACTGAGAAAAGGCTTTGTTGCTTATTATGGCATTGTAATAGCTGATCATGAAATCCTGGTCTGGTTTAAAAGCATTTGTATAATTTCTAGCCACATTTTTCAATCGTTTTAACTGATAACACCATAAATGTTTTTTAAAATAACGGACATGATGGATCACTGAATTCTTGTGCTATTTCACTCTCTACAATGCATTGGATGGTTTCATAGAGCCAGTTACGGGAACAATCATTATTTTCTAATATTCTAAGCTAATTTAAATCCAGAGGAGAAATATTTGTTGAATGTGTTCGATGTTGATTTCTTTTAATTTCTATCTGCAGGATGGATCAACTCTTTTTTATACAATACGTACTGCATTTTTCAACTGTTATTCTCTGTATTGCTGGTGTCACACAATCCCCAAAGGGAAACTACATCAATCCGGAAAATAAGACGGCGGTAAAGGAGCGACACAGGGAGTGCATCATAAAGAAAGAGCATTGTTTGAGGACCCAGTCATTTCAAATAACACATTGTTTTCCCACAGAGGGATATTGAAAAGTTCATTGAGGCTAATGGTGCCATGGAATTATTTTTCCTATTTTTAAGGAAAGCTTATTACAGTGTATTATTCCAAGTTTTCTATTTGATCCGAAATTGCATTTACTCGATTTCGTAATCATTAAGGTTCGGTAAATCTAGTTGAATGTGCTTTTTTCCTGAAGGTGATCTTCCCTCGCTGGATGGCGAGATCCGGCGCCGACCTACCGTGGGCTGTTCCGTCCACGCCACAAACGCCCTCGGCGGCGGGTCGTTGTTTCCTCCTTCGGAGGCTGGCCGCACCCGCCGCAGGCACCCGGCGCTCCCACCGCTGGCCAACCTCACCGCCACCTCCCCCACCCCGGCTGCCGCCAACGCGTTCCTCGAAGGACCGGTACCCTTTACCCCAAAACGTCTTTATCCGACAGGTCCCCGTCTCTGCCGCGACTGAATCTCTCCGCCAGGCACAAAGCAAGCCCGGCCCGGCGACATCTTCTGGTTTTTACTCTCGAGTGTTGGACGAAACCCCACTGCCTTCGGCAGGGGCTGCAGTGTGTATACATAGAAGCTCGCCGAGCTACTATACTGCCTTCGGCAAGTCTGCTACGACGTACGCAGAAGGACTGTCTGTCCGTATGTGAGTTTCGGCTGACCAACGCGAGCCAGATCCAGTGCTGTGTGTGTATACATAGGCGCTGAGTTGAGGCGCTACATCCGCGCCCTACCATCGGCGGACCTTGTGGGAGCGCGCATTCATTCGCGCCCCGGCTATGCAAGCCTCAGGCACACCGCTGCAGGCCTCACATCTCCGGTAACATAAAATGTGGCCCTTCAAACAGTGACCTATGAAGGTACGTTTAAGAACAATCCAGTGGATGTGGTTCTGACGAAAAGTCGCTTAACGGACAACGCCTCCAGCAACTGTGGTGCATACTTAAACCTGTGGCGCATGGACCATACTTCAAAGCCGCGTCAATAGCACAAATTAATCCTGCTCTCAGCAGATGAGGAGTGATCCTTACAAATGTAATTATTGTAAAATATATTAATAATAAATAGTATGTGCAATGTGGTTAAAGTTCAATTCCGATAACCCCCGCTTCCTCCCTCAAACAGCGCCATCCCTCTCTCCCCCCGGGCAGCTCACAGCCCGGCGAGGCGTAAGCTTTTCGTTGTACAGAGAAGGCCCCGTCAGTCCGCTCAAGCAACCCCTCTCCCTTCTCGGCTGTTCTTCCCTTTCTCTGTACATGGGCTACCGGCGTTTTCCCCAATCGGCATCATTATCCTACTGTATCAGCCACACAGTGAGGAATAGTTCTTGTTATTGTTTTCTAGTTTGGGCGTTTTTATTTTCAAATATCGTGAAATGAGCATGTATTTGAAGTTATTACATCTTTGTGCATATAATGAAGGTAATAAGATAGAGTATAGCGGGTGAGTAATTTAAAACATCACATCAAATGAATCTGTATTTTATTCTGATTGTTTGATCGTTTTAACTCTCTAATAAAGTATCATTTTTACTATTAAAATTATCCAATTGTTATAATATATCTTTATATGAATCAAGATTTATAATAATTGCTCTAGGTAAGCTTTAACCATTTAAACAAATAATAACAAGTAAATGTAATGTATTATGCTCAGCATATTCTGATAACTGTTTTTTAAAAACAATTTTTCAGTACTTGAAGAGACGATAAATATATCGTTGAAACGTTGTACGTGTTAAAGCAAGTGGAAATAAATGAAATTTGAAAAAAACTGTCTTTAAATCTAATGGGATCATTTTAATAGTAAAAAAATCCGTTTTTCAATCCCATGAAACAAAGCTAAGTGTGGGACACTTTTCCAAAAAAAATAGATCAACTTTGTGCAAAATGTGATGGAAAGAACATACGCGAGAAGAAACCAAAACAACTTCGGGAATTGTGGGAAAATATAGCCATATTGCTTTGGTTATGCGATAAGGAAGTGAACAAATGAAAAATCCCTTTTACTACTCGAGTTCAGAAGTAATGTAACGCAGGCTCATATCATTTCTTCCCCCGCTATATTGGCTGTGCATTCATGCTCCTAACCGTGCCTTATTGGGCCTTACAGAGAGGTGCAAATGAGCCTTCATGACTACAACACCGCAGCAAAAACCTGACAGTGTATTGATCGAAGGTTCAGCGAAGGGTGGATATATTGAGTGTAACTGGAGTAAAAACATTCGGGAACAGCAACATCAGAGTTTGTAGTGGAGAAGTGATGATGGCGGTGGGAAAGGGAGAGATAATGGACTCAGAAGTATCGACCACAAAGTGTTCCAAAGGCTGGGATACTCATTTTGCCATGTCAGAGTGAGACGAAAGAAAAACTGAGAAGCAAAATGAATGTACGTAAATGGAGAATCATATATTCCTTAATGGGCGACTTGAAAGTGTGTATTGATATTTTATATCTCTAACATCTAATTTCTTAGATATCTACAATTTGAATTGTTTTCTATCTTTGGACCCATATTGGGTTGAATACTGTAATGGGACGGTCGGTGTCGACCATATTATAAATTTTATTTCATTTAACATTGTGAGCCTCCGAGGCCTGAGTGCCAGGAAAAGTGGACACGTGTTATACCTGCCGCGCATGGGACAGGCAAGGACCGCACCTTGCTGGTCGCTCCATTGTGTCGGAGGGACGCAGACGAGATGCGCCGTGACTCAACGGAATTTACGTACGCAACGCTGAGGCGTTGCTAACCACCCAGCCCCGGGATTCCGAGAACTCCAAACGTCAGCAAAATTCGCACGATGACGCGAACTTGCAACGGTCGTAGGTGACACCGCAATTGGGCACAACGCACCGCGTGATTTCGGGGGTGCCAATCGCCGAAAACCGCGTGGGGGAGGACCACGTGACCTCGCTATCCCAGGGAGGCGCGTTCTGGTCCCAGGAGCTTTCTTCTAACTTTGGCAACGAACGAGTACGGACGGGTATCTAACTTTGACAACGGACGAGTAGAGATGCGTTTCTGGCTTTGGCCACGGACGAAGGGTGGACTTTTCTTTTCAATGATGTAAACGGGTGCGTGAGATCGAAGTTTGTGCATTTCAGATGAAGTTAACGGGCGCATAAAGCTTATCGTGCGACAACGCGCAGCCGCACGCCGCCGAAAACGCTGCCGCATGCCGCGAGACCCCGCATCGAGTCGCTAGACTGCCGTAGCCGCCACCTCGCTGGTCGCTCCTGTGCTGCCTGGGCCAGGCTGCACGCCGAACTATCGCCGGGAGGCGGTCGCGGGACATCCCATGGTTGCCAGAGCGCCCGAACTCGCCACGGGCGAAGGCACAATCACCGCCTCTCGGGGCCGCGCTGCGGAATGATTGGCAGAGCCGCCGCTACCGCCCGAGGCATCTGGACGCCGCCGCCGCCGCAGGGCCGCGTCGGGCGCCTAGAGGATGGCCTACCGCACGCGCCACCGCCGAGGCACGTCGCGACGCGTCGGGCCCACGACGTGCCTAACGGGCGTAAACGCCCGGACAATGATCCACAGGGGACTGTATTAAGACAAGTTAGATTAAGGAAATTCGTTGTAACCATAGGCTTCACCTCACGTTTAAAATTGTCAATTAAAGTTTAATTGTGATGAAGCAATGATTTTCAATGGCGTAATGCATGCAAAAGCCACAATCACGCATGATCCAGTCCCAAGTACAGACTGAGCAGCCGGGAAACATTGGCAGTGAGTTGGCGTCACCATGGGATGCAGCCCGGGTTGTTACACTTACACGATTTAATTGTAATCTCTTTAATTGTGGACAACTTGTAAGAATACTTTATTCAAAAGATCTGAGAATCGAAATCTTATTTTTGAAGTAACAGAAAATGACACAGGGAAAATGTAGCCCTTAAAATGTTTGGTAACAGAATGCCGAAATCAGGCAAAGAAACTATTGTCTACAACAAATGGGAAGTCCAGAAATGGAGGAAAATCTAGTACTTTCGAAACTACTGCAATTTTTAGTACCAGAGGAATCAATAACTTCCCTATCCAAGTTGTTAGAATGGTTCAAGTGAAGTTTGCATTAATGAAGTGGGTTTACAGCAGATTTTTTCGATCATTATCTTGCTCATTACATTTATTTCTAGCAATCTTGTCGTTTGCGTACCATCCTCATAATTTATAATTAGTTTGTCATTGAGAAATGGGAGTGTTCTAGTCAGTATCTCCGTCAACGCTTGGCTTAATATCAGTACGCACTCTACAGCGTAACACAAATTAATTTCTTTAAAGGAAATGTGTATGAAGTAAAGTCGAAATTTGTGTCTATAAAGAAAGAACCTAACTGAAATGTGGAAAATTTATAATTTCAGTTTCTAAAAAATTCTTTAAAACTTAAAATAAGTATTTTCTGTAGATTGCGTAAACAAATGCAAGAATATTTGAATAAAATGGTAGGAACATTCTTTAAAAAACGAGTAATCTAATGCTCATGCCACATTTATTTCTGTATGATTTCAACACAGTTAGGAAAATATGGTTTATAGGGATTTTGAGCTGTTTAGAAATAAGTAAAAATTGAATGTTTCTATTCTGATTATCCAAAATCAACTTTACGTCAATATAAACTCATCTATATGAGTTTGTCACCTTTTCAAAGATAGTCAAATATTTTATGCTACTAGCCTTGCGATTACATCGCACAAAAGAACGAAATGTAAAAAGGTACAACAAAAAAATACAACATAAGCACTACAAGAAATATCGACTCCCGCCTCCCACTCCCCCCAAAAATTCTAGTAGTTCAGTACTTATTCTTCCAGACTAATGAAATGAGAATACTAAAAAAATATGGAACAATACAATCACAACTCCTCGTGAGTACAGTTTTAAAAACATTTATGAAAGTATACCCAGGTGACAAATGATTTCGTTGAGTACTAATACAACCTCCGCCAATACACTGTCCTTTTATATCTTTTGTAGGTGATACTACCGCCATTTATACATTTGAATATTGGTAATCCATTACTTGTCACCTCAGTGTAATTGAAAAATTCTGGGCACTTAGAATGTTGTAGTGGTTTATAGGAGGAATTCCTGATCTCACTCTTAATTTAAAAGCGTAAATGACTGGATCCTTCAATTACGTCGCAGAAAAGACGGAACTCTAGAAAACTTACAACTGAAAAGTACCACATACGTATCATATGTAAAATTAAAAAAAACTGAAATTCTATAGTTTCATCTCGTTCCTATTCTCTAAAACTGATGAAAATGAGAGATTTACAAATACTGGGACAATACAATCACATTTATTTGTGAACGCCCAGTTCAATAGGTTTCTGACAATGACATTTTTTAATCAGATATAGATATGTATACATACATTGCTGTGAACTATTGTAGAATTATCGTGTTATACACCTGAACTTAAAAACGCAACGCATTACATGTTATTCTATTTAATTAAAATATTTTGTAAAGAGATGCATACGACAATCGATTGCTGAACTGTGCATTTATTTATACACACTCACAACCTTTTGCGTTTGAAGTCAATTTTCAGTTAGAATACACACTTCTTCACTTCACCAACTATAACTTTATAATTAAATGATATATTTGTATTGTATTGCAATTATATTGCAGTTATCATTGAAAAATAGCGTATTGAATAAATGACGGCAGACAAGCCTTCATGTTTGAAATATATCAAATAATATTCATGAAATGTAACAATAACAGTAATTTACTGAGCACTTTACTTCAATATTTCCATATCAGAATTCGTACAAACCATTGCCAATAGTCGTCAAATCGTCAGGAGAGAAAGCTAAGTCCAGTTTGAAGTTGTCGTAGTCCAATAGAAGTCCCAAACGAAAGCGCAGTCACCTACCGAATTCACAAAGCTCAATCCAGAGGGCGTGACTTAGACGGCGTGACGACGTAACTTCCTTAGACACGTGTAACGCCACTAGCAGTTCCAATTCGGCAAGGATTGATGTTTTCGTGTTTCCGGGCGCGTCAACTGCTTTGGTCATTAGTTACGTAAGTGTAGTGCATGTTTTTTGCTCGGGAGATGGCGGTGATCTTCCCCCGCCGGATGGCGAGATCTGGCGCCGACCTACCGTCGGCTGTAGTTTCCCTACAGGACTCTCCCACCAGCGGCGCACCGCCCCAGCCGGGACAAGCTCTAAGCTCCCGACCGGTCTCCCGGAATATGTGGTAGTGTAGTGCATGTTAGTGTTAGAGTGTGTGTGTGTGTGTAAGGGGAGAGAATAGGATAAGGAGGAGAAGGAAAGATCGCGCGCGGTCCGAGGCCCGTTTGTTAGAGTACTGCTCCGGCATTCGCCTGGTGTTGATCGGAGAAACCACGGAAAACTACCGATCAGGACAGCCGTTCGCTAGAATTCTCCTCCAGATAACGACTGAATTCGACCTAGGTGAAAAGGTAGTGTCGAAAATCCTGCCACCGTCAGGACTCGAACCTAGGACCTCCCAGTCAAAGGTGCTGCAGTGACATCAGTTAATGCACTGAGCTACGGCTCCCGGTCATCATCATTTGATATTGTTTACATTTATTTTTACTTTCGCGCCTTACAAAGTTTTTCATAAGAGGAGAAAGTTATGTAATCGTACTCCCGAAAACAGCTAATTTTCGGCAGAAAAATTGTTTTTGCCGGGCACTGGTAACAAAAACGTTGATAAATCCTGTTCCTAACACGCGATGTAGCAAAAATCCATGTTTTGTTGGTTTTTAATACCGAAAAATCGATTAACGGCAAAACGTCCCTCTGTGATCCACGCTAGCCCCTAAACGCGAGCCGATGTTCTTCAAAATTGATATTCACCAATCGATCTAAATGATCTCGTGGCTTTGATAATTTCAAATGGAATTTTTTGGTTTCTGAGGGTACTTCATATGGAATCCTCAGAAACATTTTCAAATTTTTCTCAAAAAAACGGCACCAAATTGTTTTTATGAAACTTTGTCTTGGGATGGGGTAAAGAATTAAGGGAATGGTGGTAGCCTCATGTTCGTTGAATGCACAGAGTTTTTTGAAAATTGAAAACGTGCCATTTTTTGGGTGCGACTTGCTGCAAATATAATATTGAAGATATAGTTGATATATTTTTTCCCAAATTAAATCTATTCCTTAAAGACAGATCTTTAAATTAGTTCATGCTTAATTTTTCGAGAATATGAGTAGTTTCCGTGTAATTTTGAACGAAAACCGCTCAAAATTTTTTCTTTAAATTTGATCTTCTCGTGTAATAAGGAACGATAAAAAATATGGTGCTAGTCCCATTTTGGGCTATCGCTCCGTTTTCGAAATTGCCAAAAAGGGAAATTTGAGAACTAAAAAATTGACGGTTTTTTGCTTTAAATAATGTCTGTTGTAAAACAATAAGCTCTCTAATGAAGTTTATGTACAGTTTTTTGAGAAATAACTGAATTTAATTAATTAACCGCTTAATTCGTATCTGCATGTATTAAATTTCTAGAAATATTATTTTCTCGAAGCCTGCACCAAATATTTTCATTAACCTTTCTCCTCGTATGTAATAGCGTATGGTAAATAAATAAATAAACAAGTGCCGCTATAGAATGGCACAGACTTTCTCGCAGTATTTAGTTTTTTAGTCTCTTTAGTCTGACTTCACGCCTTTGCATTCGTTCCTGTCTCCATTGTTCCTACTGTCGTATTTACTTTCGTTTACGAATTACTTTGTTAATACCTGTAGTTACTTGTAATGATTCATTACACTAATAGCTGTCAGTCTGTGTGTGGACAATTGTAGCGCCCAAACCGTTCAGCCGACTTTCTCCAAAATTGGTATTTCCTGATAGAGCAGAAGGGACTTGGAAGCTTTGGATTTTTCTAACAGATTTTTTGGTTGTTGAGGTTTTCTTTACATGAATGCGGCATTTAACTCTTAATGTCTGCACCCGACTTCGATCCGCGCTGCGCTCATGTGGCGTAGCGGTACGAGTGCCGGCAAGATAACTCTCAGATCGATTCTGGGAGTATAAAAAAACTTTGCTGGTTGAAATCACTTATGCTGGTTTATGTAGTAGTATAATGTCGAGTAGCATTTAGAAACAAGCGAGAAATGCTTTGGTAGCAACACTACTTTTAATTATATAACCAGTTAAGAAGAGTAAATCATAACATATTTAGGGCCCGCCTTCCAACTAAAGAAAAATCACGAAATATGGTCGGGGTATGATCGATCAAATTTCTTTCTAAACAAAAATGGCCTCTGGAAATTTGAAAATTTTATCAACTTTTGAGTTTCCTATTAGCAGATCCGAAATATTACTTTAAGAATATTAGAGAAGAATAAATCCTCGTCACAAATAAAAAATTTTCGTTGAAAAATTTGGAGTCGATTTAAAGAAAATGTCATTTATACGTTACTGTGAATGTGAAATTTGAAGAACTTTTTCAAAGAAAAATTTAAGTTTTCAAGAAACTTTATTAAAAACAATTTGAAGTACTTCTACTCACATTTGCAATTATGTATATAAATTGCTAGAAATGTGCGTATTACCGGCGTGAGAGATTAAAAAATTACATTTGCGTATTTTTTGAAAAAACAAAAGAAGACAGCAAAATATCATTCATGTCATCTTAGAGAACATTTAGCACTGCCCGCACAGAAGTTGGAAGAACAAATTTGGAGCCGTTTTTAAGAAAATGGCGTTTCAATGTGTCTGAAAATGCGGGATTTTGAGCTAATTTTTACAGAAAACTATTGAGTTTTCGAGAAAGTTTATAAATAATCATTTGAAGATCATGTTCTCATAAATGCAATAATGAAAACATATCAACGCTAATGTAAGTATGCGCGATTGAGATGGAAAAAATAAAATTTTGCAATTTAAATAAACAATAGAATACAGCAAAATGGCTGTTATATCTTCTTATACAGTACATTTAGCACTTCTCCCACCCAATGTTTCAAGAAACAATTTTAAGTCATTATTGAGATTTTTTTGTTGAAGTTCTTGTGAATATTATTATTACAGGAAAACAAGAAGATGTTGAAAAATTCGAACTTTTGGAATATTTCCTAAATTTCAGAGTTCAATAAAAACGGACCTAAGGCATATTTGTAAGTGTATTTTATTCTATTGATTTAAAGAAATTTAAATATAAAATTTGGAATAATTTTTGAGAAAATTTTGAAAATGGTGCGAATTTATGTATCCTCCCCCCTCCAATGAAAGTTATTCAATATCGCAGAGCAGATAAGGCCAGATCTACAGACGTTTATTCACTATGGAAAACATTTTACGAATAGTTTAGGCGTTAGTTTTGTTCAGAGGCGAAGGACGGACGTTTTGAGAAAAAAGGAAACGCTTTTCTTTATAAGGGGACCCCGAAAAACGTGTATTTTCATTGAAATATCGATATCGATTTTCCGCAGCATTACATAACTTTCTCAATTTTACGTACATTACTTCGTATATACGAGAAATCAACACTTCATTGGTTATTAAACTTGAACTAACTGCTTCGTTTGATCTTTCTCCAATTGGATGTCTCTAATGATATTTCTAGTATTGGAAAATATGTTAAACGATAAACTAAATATTCGATAATGTCGATAGATTCGATAAATTCTTCTTCGTAAATAACGATAAAGTGGTTAGAGCCTTTACTTGCATTACATACCAAGACAAAATCGGTAACAGAGGGAGAAGAGGGGTTGGGGGGGTTCATTGTGAGCCCGCGCGCGGCCGGAGCGCGAGGGTCGCTAGGAGGTAAGGAAACGTACGCGCTGGGAGGCGGGGCCGTGATGTGCCGGCCACGATAGGGCGCCCGAGGGAAACAGACGATAAAGTAGACCTCCAGAGGGCGGCGACGGGAAAACGGCTCGGCGCGGGTGATAACGCATGGAACGGGGAGTTATGGCAGCTCTTAAACGGCTTATTACATCGAGATGCTATCCGCGTTCTCCAGAATTCACAAATGCGATCCGAAAGGTTGAAACACACGAAAAAGCTACAGATCCTTAGCTAGTATGACTGTCTGTCTGCAGATTTTAAAGATAATTCTTCAGGTGAACTCTACGCTAACACTACCAGCACATATAATAGTTAATGCTATTATGTTGTTCGAAATATCTATAAGGTCTTATTAAAAATTACTCTGTGTTGAAACGATCTCTGGGGCGTTTTTCATGTCTTTTAACAAGCACTCTGCTTCTTGATTATATACTTAGAGCAACTTTCGGTCTGCACAGAATCTTTTGGAGATGAACTGTATAACATTAATTTTCATCTCGCATCCACCAAAATTTTGATTACATTGAAAGGTTTCTGGGCCGGAAAAAATATGGGAATATCACTGGAAGTGACATTTATCAAACAAATGACGCTACTGGATTATTAAAATATTATCCATGCAGTATTTATTGGAAAACTATAATGTCAATGTTTTATATCCTTCGCGATTGTCAGTGAATTTATCGTAATTAATTTTCCTGGCATAATATATTCATGATGTGAACGTTTCAGTTTTCTCTGTAAGAGAGAATGACGAACTTGTGTCCTTTGTGAATACATACAGGCTCGCACGTATGTGAAACTGTAACTTTCGAACGTCTACATTTATTCAGTGAAAAACCATAAAAGAACCCATAAAAATGCGATAAAACGGCGTTATTGCTACAGGGACGTGGTACATGCTTATGAGTTTTATCAGTGTAATGTCGACAACGATATTCACTCGCACATACATTAAGACGAACTATTTCTTCTTCCTATTTACATTTTCTTCTGCCGCATGCAATATTCTTGAGCACAGTGTATGAGTTTTTGTAAATAAAAGAACGGTGTTTAAAATGAACGAGCAAATGACTTTAAATTTTAATTTTATTTTGCATTAAATAGGTTATAGACCGAAAACCTAACAAAAATTGGAAGTCCAGAATAATTTTGTTTTAACATGTCGAGTCAAAAATTTAAAGTTGTGGTACACTTTTTAATGTGACCCATATATTCACCCATTTTTCTTTCTCGCCAACTATTTGCTTACGTCGTAAAGATGGACTATTTTGATGCTGCTGTGGCTGCTTTTCATAAAAAAACTTGTGATGTGGGGACCTGATATAAAAAAGGGAAGATTATTGTTCCTTCTTATGTAATTAGAATTCACGTTTATTGGTTTACAGCAAACAGTATGTGTCATACTGTTGAGGCTGCAAAATATTGGGAGAGAGGTTTGAAGAGATTGCGCCAAAGAAACTCTTTATCGACTTTTCATGCAGTCTTGTCATGAGGGAAGACTCTAAAAACGATAATATCAGGACTGTTAGCATTCTTCGGCATACGAATCATTGGAGATATTGTAAGTGTTACCTATCTGGGCGAAACCCGTTTTCCTTCGGGTTTTCTGTCGGAATTCGGGCATGTGAGCTACGTTTACGCGCCAATCATTCTGCTTCACAAATCATGGAAATCTGGAGTCACCACCCAACCTCACGCAATTGAATTGACTGCCAATACGCGTGCATTACGAGCTTTTTACTCGACCGAGGTGAATCGCCACGAAACTGCTCCGATTGCCTGATTTTCATACAAAGTGACTTTGTCGCGTCTTAAGTAGAAAGGAGTTGTATTCTGAGAAGGTGTCGACAATGAACTGCTTTTGTTAATGTCTTGGAGTCTAGTCCGTGGCGCGCTCTCACGGCCAGCTTTGGAAGCAGTTCAGAGGTTTAAACACGCAAAATGAATATCTTCCTCCTTTTGAAGGTAACCGGCGATTCTGAAAGAAAAAATGACTATCTCAAGGGCGAGAAGTTTAAGATGTATACCCTTTGCTGTTAATTCTGCCCCAAGACTGGTTATAATTGATTGTATTCCAAGTACGGAGTCAAATTTGAATTAATTTGCCCGCCTATGTGCCAACACATACAATTAGTCTGTGACCAACAAGTGCCTAAATCGTTCACATAATTTTCTCCAACACTGATATTTGCAGATGAATGTCGCTGAACTCAAGGTACTGCGAATTTGAAAAGGATTGTTTGATTTTGTGGGTTATTTTGCATGAAGTCCTATAATACTTTCTCAATAACGCCTCCAAAGATTTGATTACTAATCAAATCTCGAATAGAACAAAGAAAGCCTAAGAAATGGCGCAGATCTGATTTTAGTTAATGAATTTTCGAAAATGATAAACTTCAAAAGTTATTCGGCTTCTTCCTACAACTACCATATTGAATATAAAGGTATTTACTTTCTCGTATACGTACGTATAAACAGAGTAATATATGGAGTATAGAGAAAGTTATGAAATGCTGCACGAAAAAACCGGAAATTTTCGGCAGAAAAAAATTAATTACCCAAAAAGAAAAACACGTGGTGTAGCCAGAATCCCTGCTTTGTGGGTCCTTTGGTGAGATTTTCAAAATCATTCTTTAAAATTTGGGGGTAATTTACATGGAAACTCCTGTCCATTTTCTAAATTTTCTCGAAAACGGCTCCAAATTTTGTCTTTAAATTTCTTGTAAGAACAGGGTAAAACACACTTAGAAAGATGGAATAAGTCCGATTTTCACGGCTAACTCAGAATTTTCGAAACATTTCAAGTCTGCATAATTTCCGAAGTCTTCCTACAACTACAAAATTCAAGGTAGAGATTTTTCCTTCAAATGAAATTTGTTGCTCGTAATCAGTTCTTTTAAAAAGTTAAGTACATTTTTTTGAAAATTACATCAGTTTTTATCCAACATTGCATGCGATATTTGCAATTTAAAAAAATACAAAAACAATATTTTCTCAAAAACGGCTCCAAATTATTTCTTTTAATTTTTGGTATGGATAGTGCTAAATGCAATGTATAAAATGACATAAGCGCCATCCATATTGCTCTTTCCTTTTGTTTTGTTTTTTCACGAATTTCAAAAATGTAATTTTTTTGACTCGTCTCTCACGTTCTTAATATTTACATTATTGACAAGTTTGTTCACATTATGGTATTAATAAGTTCGTGGGCTTTAAATAATGTCATATAATATTTCTGGAAAAAAACAGTTTACTGTAAAAACGAGCTCAAATTTCCGCATTTTGAGACGCGAAAATTTGGAGCCATTTTGTGCAAAATGGCTCCAAATTGATTCTTCAAACTTTTCCAACGGATAGTTAATAGCACTGTATAATATGAAGTAACGTTCATGTTTGTGTAATCTTTTGTTTCTTATAAATTATAATTAATTTTTTAAATATCTCTCATGCCGTTAATATGCACATTTCCAGAGATTTGTATTCATGATTTCATTTGTGAGTGGATGTGCTTCAATTGACTTCATTTGACTTACGTTTTTCGAAAACTCAATAGATTCCTGTAAAAAAGAGCTCCAAATTTCCCATTTACAGTTTCCCACACGCGATTTTCTTAAAAACGGCTTTAAATTTTTCAATCAGAATTGCCATTTCGGAAGAGGTTTTACTCATCTTTATATTCTTGAAGTAATATTTCGGTTATACTACTAGGAAACTGAAAAATTGAGAAAGTTTAAAAAAAATTACTTTGGGCGGCGATAGAAAGCAGCTGGCAAGAGAATGGCGCAAGACCATAAAGCCAGTCCACACCAAGGAAATTGGAACACTACTTCGAGAAAGTGTGTGCCATTCTATAGCATCACCATGTTATCAATATAAGTTCTTCAAATATATTTATAGAAGGATATATACAATTTTTCGAAAATATGAATATTTTGCGCATGAAATAAAGGCAATTTAAAAATAAATATTTTCTTAAAACCAATTTAATTTTAATTGAAAAAAACACTTTTATACAAAAGGAGTGGCCTTTTGGTTCTCTTTACTGTCCAAAATAACAAAAAATTAAAATTAAAAAATTACATTATTGATTACACAGATTTTCCTTAAAAAAATCTAAATAAAAATATAAACCTTTAAATAAGATCAAATCGGGAGCGGTAGCTCAGTACATCAATTGATGACTGCAGCGCCTCTGACCGGGAGATCCTAGGTTCGATTTCTGATGGCGGCAGGATTTTCGACATTAGTTTTTCTGCTAGGTCGCATTCAGTCGCTGTCTGGAGAAGAATTCTAGCGGACAGGTGTTCTGATCAGTAGTTTTCCGTGGTTTCTCCGATCAACACCAGGCGAATGCCGGAGCAGTACCCTACCAAACGGGCCACGGACCGCGCGCGATCTGTCCTTCCCCTTCCTTGTCCTATCCTCTCCCCTTAAACACACATACACACACATTACCACGCACTACCCTACCACATGCCGGGAGACTGGTCAGGGACTTGGAACTTGTCCTGGTTGGGGCGGTACCCGGCTGGTAGGAGATATCTGGTTGGGGAAACTCCTCTAGGGCGGTAGGCGTGCGCCGGATCTCGCCATTCAGCGGGGGAAGATCACTGTCACCACTCGAGGAAAAAGAATGCACGACACTTACGAGACTAATGACGTCAGGTGTTGAAGCGCCCGGAATCACTAATAATCTTTCAATAAGATCAAAAACAACTGATAAAAAATTTAGTTTTCCTTATACTTCATTTACAAAAGCATAATTTTTTCTTGAAGTAAAGGAACTTAAAATATATTTTCTCAACCAAGGTTCCAATTTTTTAAATTTTTTTCATATAGAGCAAAATAAGTTTATAAAAATTACGTAAGTTGAATTTTCGTTTAACTCTCTGAATTTTTGAACTTTGCAAAACTTGCAAATAATGCGAGAAGGTATGTGCTGTTGGAACATCTTCAGGTTTTTTAGAAGCAAGTTCATGTTTCATCTCATTTAACTTATTATTTTAACTTCTTATTTGGAGAATGGAAAACACTGACAATAATGTTAATGTTTTTATTTTGCATACAACGAGAAAGAAAAATGTATTCTGGCCGTCGTCACAAAAAATCAGACTCCCCAGTTAAAGAAACTTTTCGTCTCTGGTTTTTGTTGGGCTGTCTCCTCTAGCTAACACACTTTTTGTAGGTGCAGGTCCTGTAAGCATCCAATTTGCGCCTCGTTTTCGATAATATTACTCCAGGGAAGCGAGAAAACCACTTAACCTTTATTGAAAAAGTTAACGAAATGAGGGAGTTTTCCATTTAGGTGTATATGCATAACGTGTAGCGTGTTTCCACGATTATGGACAAAATCTAATCGACTTTTCGATATCGCTTGCAGCACGGTGAACATTTCATGCGACATACGCTCACACAAGGAACAATAGTTAGAACGCAAATCTATTCGCTCTTTCTGTTCTCTTCGTTATTTAGGATATCAATGCTGGCAGAGGCAAGAGTGATACTCTACCTAGGTACATTATCCGTGGTCAATTGAGTAAGTTATTGACATGTTCATTATACAGATTTGAGAAATAAAAGTTTACAAACTGCAACTTGTTACAGGATGACTTATTATACAGTAAATATACTTTATGCCTAATCATAGACTTAAATTAAAACTATAATTTTTATATATTGAAACGCTCTCCGTTTCTGTCAGATTATTTCTGCAACCGGTTTCCGAATTTATATCATTTTTTGGGCGCCAGGAAAGGGTTGCGATTTTAAATTTCCCGCAAACACATCTAAAGGGAAATAATTATCCTACTAGCTCTGCTGGTTGGGTTCTTACGAAAATAATCGTCGCCGGTACTTACTTTCTTCCTAGCAAACGATCATTCGATACGCTCTCCATACGGAAGAAACGAGGAATCTGAAATTTGTTTCTGGAAAGAAATTATTAAACTGTGGATTGCACAAGATGCTACAGAAATGATAATCAGTTTTTATTTTTCGGAATGAGAACTTTATAAATTTATTTATAGATTAATTCTTTTTAACATGAAATGTCACCTTGGTCATGACCGATCGTAAAAATTGTCTATAGCGCTATTATTCTTACTATTTTAGATATCCATGCGCTCTTGGACGATGAGGCCAGGAAGCATCCACTGCTCCGACCAATCTTCTCTCTTGTATCTTGTTCTCCTCAACTCTCCGCTGCCGGGTCGATGTCCTCTTCAACTTATTAATTGTTCACTTACTTCCCTATTCTTTGTCACTGATGGGCACTAACTGCAAGACTGTCACGTTTTACTTAATTCACGATACACGAAAGTCTATTTCTAATTAATTCCTCTAACCTTTAACGCGATAAAATATAAAGTTCATCCCCTAAACTACAAGATATTTCTCGAGCCTCTCTTCCCTGCTCTCACGTCGGTATTTTCTTCAAGTCCGATTTGTGCACTCCCGATGCCAGAATTATTCAAAGTCCCGAATAGAATTACGCCCACAAAATATTTATGTCCTCACTGCTCAATTATTTCCCGCAAAATTCCACCAAGTCCTGTTTTACAAAACAATCTCGAGTTTCCTTCTACGTCATACCCCATTACCAGTTTACCACCAATCCTACATGCCCTTATATCACAATCTTCTGTCCGTTACTTGCTGCGCTATGTTTATTTACTTCCGCTTCCCTGGTTGCTAAGGAACACCCTGCCTGCATGCCTATGCCCGCAACATTTACACTTTTTACGATGAATTTAATACATTTTTGTCCCCAATTCCCATCAAAATATTGTGTGAATGTCTGGTATGTCACAATATCATTGAAACAACAATGTTGTGCCACTAATTTTCTATAACAGGATTTGGAAATAATAAAGGAAATTGCAATGAACTCATATTCCTAGAATTTACTCCAGAAATAGTGATGAAGTATTATCAATTATGTATCACTAAAGAACTGAATCGATTGTAGCAAAAACGTCACATTTTTAATCTTTGTGTAAATGTGTTAATCATATAATTCCATTCAAAGTATGCTATTATCTTCGTTATTTACTGAAACGTCACACTATTAGGTATTCGATAGCTTTTACTAATCCTTAGAAATGGTGTATTTCAAATTTTAAACGAGACATTATTAGAAGGTATGATGAAATGATTGGTAACAACTATTTTTTTAAATGTAAGGCCGCTCTTAAGAGCTTGATCATACAGTGAAAATTTTAATATTGGGGTATATGCAAGAGACACAACACGACTACACGCAACATCCATGGAAGGCGGGATTGGAACCCGCGATCCTTCCAGTCGAGGTAGCCCCAGCTTTTCAGACTTAGAAACCTCGACTATCCAGGTCGGCGGCAACAACATTTATTACTTTGGGAAATTGAAGAAGATACAAATTTTGAAAGAAAGAGTTGTGATTCGCAAGTAGTATTTCAGAAGTATTTATAAACGATGTATCTAAAAAACGAAGTACTCATAGGTTTCAAATAGAAAGGTCGGTCTAGAAATGAAAATATCTCTATCACCTCCAGCAAAAAATAAAATACAGAAAAACATGAAAAATAATCGAGAGAATCTCGAAAGAACGTTTCCAACCGCAATTTTCTACACACGGCAAAACGAGAAAACACGCCAAAAAGCAAAACAAAACACAATGGATTTTTGCATCGTCCTCTCAAACAAAACAGACAAGAGAAGCGTGAGAGGTGGCGCACAGGGAGAGCGTGTGCAGGTGGTGGGGCTTGGGCTTTCGATGGCGGCGGGGCACCGCGGGGGCGCTGGCCGGAATGCTCGCAGCGGCCGCCAGAGGTCAGGCGGGGCGCGGGGCGGAACAAAAACGCCTCCAGGCCCGCAAGTGCGCTCGGCCGAGCGCGCCCTGCCGCCGCCTGCGCCTCCCTGCGCACAGCCTCCCCCCCCGACTTTTATATTCAGGTAAAACACAAATTTACTATTCTTTTGATATTTCTTTGTGAGATTTCTCTGACGTTTTCAATGTTTTGTTTGTTAACATCAATTCTGAGTTATAATGAACTTATTCTTTGTTTTAAAGAATATAATTTAAATATCTATGAATGCGCGTATTCTCTTTTTGAACCGTCTTTGAACTTTCTAGCTTGCAAATGGTTTTTTTTATATAGAATCATTTTGGTTTTACATTTAAAATCATATCACGATATTCTTCGCGAAAATTCTGGTCTTTTTTAGTTATTGAGCTTTAATATTTGTCTTGGTGTCAAACGTTTTTGTGAGATCTGTTTCCCGTGCTTCTTTATTAAATATTTTTTCTCTCTTTCATATTTTGCAGTTCGATACTGTTCAAACATGTTTTCACTGAGCTATCGAAGTACATCCTTACATTTGTGTATCTTCATTTTATGCTAATGCATCACTCCATATTTTCTATTCTACTTCATTTATAATGAATTAAACACGCACATTCACCCTGGGAACTTGCCTTGTTATTGTACTTCACGCCTGGCACCCGTAACTGAATGCAAAACACGCGCGTAGAGCTTCCTCACACGAGGTTCGCATTCACACGGAATGGAACCAACGTCACGTGGCCCCGCTGGGGTGGGCAGCAACATACAAACTTTCTGGGGGCGAGTTAACGTTGGAGAGTGATGCGAATAGTCCCCACTAGTGAGGTTGATGACCCTTACTGAATAAGCATTCATTTGTCGCTGGCAGGAATATAATTATTCTACAAATAAGGCATCTCATTTGTCAATTAATTCACCTTGTTGGGAATTTTTTGTCTTTCCAGGTGTTTTGTTACAGCTCTTTTGTAGTTACTTTTGTTTTTAAATATACATTTTGTTTGACACATTGATTTTTTTTAAACGTAGTAAATTTTGACCCAGTGGACTCAGTGGAATCGGGCTGTGTGTGAGAGTTGGATCTGTGCGACTCATTTATGATATCTTATCTTCGAAATGTTCAAATCATAAAATTAAAACACAGACATGAAAACTTTTCGTAAAGAATTCTCATAATAAAACAGACAGTGTGGCGTCAGCTGTCAGTAATGTTTGTTTCACTCGAGCATTCATTAATTCGTCGCCTTCCCTCGGTGTACTCTCGAAAAGTTAAGTTACACACGGGGTACTCTTCAAAGTAAAATTCTCAGTATAGCCACGAAAGCATCTTCGTCTATAAGTAACAACCCCCTATTACTCGACTTGAAGGTCAGCAGCATTCAAAATTACGTATTGTCCCTATTTCATGACTTCTTTGACACGACGAATGACAATAATATCTTTAATTTGCAATTAGGTCTGAAATTTCACAACTACGAGACGTAGAAACTGTTACTCTAAGAACCACCTTCTCACACATTACGTTACCATTCATTCATTCATTTGGAGGAGCCCCATTGCTTTCCTCCGTCTATCAAACTATGCTATTGTCCATCCTGGAATTGACTTTGTAATACGTGTTTTCAAAAAACATTGGAAAGCACAACGATGTAGCATACTTCACGTAATAACGTTATTCGCTTACACACGAGGCAGAGGTTGTACGCGGGGCAGAGGAAGAGAGCAGCCGCGAGGGGATGAGAGCTTTCGCGTGGACGAGGCGCCCTGCGCATTGGCGCCCTCTGCCTCAAGTTGTGTTTGTTTGTTTGTTTATTTCGTGTTGCCGGGCGCTTTGGTCATTAGTCCCGTTAGTATAGTGTATGTTTCTTTTCTCTAGAGATGGCGGTGGTCTTCCCCTGCTGGATGGAGAGATCCGGCGCCGACCCACCGCCGGCTAGTGTGGGGTTTCCCCCTAACCGGGACTCTCCCACCAGCGGGGCACCGCCCCAGTCGGGACAAGCTCTAAGCTCCCGACCGGTCTCCCGGAATATGTGGTAGTGTAGTGCATGGTAGTGTAAGTGTGTGTCTAAGGGGGAGAGAGTAGGACAAGGAAGAGGAAGAACAGATCGCGCGCGGTCCGTGGCCCGTTTTGTAGGGTACTGCTCCGGCATTCATCTGGTGTTGATCGGAGAAACCACGGAAAACTACCGATCAGAGCAGCCGGCCGCTAGAATTCTCCTCCAGGCAGCGACTGAATTCAACCTAGCTGAAAAGCTAGTGTCGAAAATCCTGCCGCCGTGGGGAGTGTAACCTAGGACCTCCCGGTCAGAGGCGCTGCAGTGGCATCAGTTGATGCACTGAGCTACCGCTCTCGGTCTGCCTGAAGTTGAAAACATGATTCCGCTCCCCTAATTTGGACAAGGCTTGCGTTGCTTCCTCTCTGTCGGAAAGTTTGAAGTTTTACAACTACCTGGCTTACAGGCTGGTTTTGAAGAAAAGAGTGTTAATTGATATTCTATTAATTTTTAACCTTAGAGCAAAAATATGTTCTTTGAAGTCATAAAAAGGGTAGGATATTTGGTACACAGTGGCAATATAATTAGTTATTACCCAGAAATAATTCCATATTTAAAATTACTCACATTTGAAATTGTCCGTGCGCTTCACACCTTTTTCCCCTAACCCATAATGCCCCTTTTCCTTTCTAACTCTTAAATCTCTCTCAGAAACAGCAGGAACTTCATTCAATGTTGTTGGCAATAATGTATATGCCTAAAAAAACACGCAAGAAGGAAAGAAGATTGTAACTTTGTATGATGCAATGACCAGTTACTATTGAAATTGACTACATTTATAGTTGCAGGGGCAGTGATGGTTTTGCGTTGACCAAAGAAGAAAAAAATATGAGTGGTGACCATCCATTCTGTGCTGCTCCACTCTGGACGGGAGTAACCGCAATGTACCAGGTGGCAACTGGTTTATCTCAGTAGAGTTGGCAGTTGTTTCCGAGAAATGAAACGCAATGAAACAAAACAAAAAATTATGAGATTCTTATACAGTTTTAGGCTCATTGCAAAAGAAAGAGTGGTTCATCGTTGTTTGGAAAGTATTTCACCTCAAAGCCATATTTCCAAGCGAAATTGAGCAGTCATATATCTCTCAACTTCAAATATTTGAATAAATATTGTAATAGGAATGAAATAAATGAATATCGTAATATCATCGAAAGTGAAGTTGACAAAACGTTCGCTTTACTCTTCAAATAAAAGAATCGAAAGATGACAAATTACAGTTTTCTTTCTTATTGAAAATATATTAATAGTTAACATTTACATATTGTATTTATGTTTGAAAAACGCACAAACCATAGACATATTCGAATTCTCAGAAACGTTGGTCTTGAAGCTTGTAAAGCCATATCTGAATGAGCGATTGAAAGGCGATCTTCAAGCTGATCTTAGTAGATGGATAAAAAATGACATTTTTGGTGACCTTATCATGCCACCTTTTTTGCCAACGCCTTCCATTACCATCTCAACCCCTCAAGCATTTACTTTCAAAACAATAAGTATCGAATGCAATGAAAGCAAAATATTCATATTGCTCTATCTGAAAAAAATTACAATATTGCTGCTCTGTATGTGTAAAATGCGGGGTACCACTATACCTCTAATGTTCATGAAAGATATGTGCTAAATGTTTGAGAAACTGATATAAAGTGCCAACACTTTTTGATCCCAAAATCAAAAAAGTCTTTATATATTCTGTGACGTTTCAGGTATCGCCACAAACCCCACAACGCCCACGCAGCATCAGCGGAGATGTGAATATGGAAGGAATACCAGAAAGCCGATTACAGATCGCAAAAGGTAACAAATAATGTACTCCCGGGTCAATGACCCCCATCTCTATCGGGTTTTGTCCAGTTTCCCTGATCCATTGAGCAAATGCTGAATGGCCTTGATTTGCTTCGACGTAAATGAGCTTCATTATCGCACGTTTTGTTGAACTTTCCTTTTGCTTGTATTGGTAGTAATTTGGTGATTTCTATTTTATTACAATACAGAAAAATCACATCTATTTGTTCCTTTACCTTAAAAATAAGTTTCTATAATTTAGCAATGAAATATTTTATTTGAAAATTAATCCTCGCTTTTTAAAATTTATTGTGTTATTATTTTTATTATTATTATTATTTCATCTTTAAAGTATTAATAGTTAAATTGTTGGAAGATTCTGAAACTCGAAAGCGTGTCAGATGATTTTCTCCATACGTCACATACAGTTTTTGACTAAATAAATAAATAAATAAAAAGACGCTACCTATTAGTTGCGGCCTGAAGCGCGGCGGCGGTGCACTTCCGCATTATGGGCAACGCGGCAGGGGTGCACCGTGACGTCACGGCACCATTTAAACGGCGGAGCAGCGAAAAAAATGATTCTTCTAGTGTGTGACGTCGAGGTGAGAGGTCGGTAAGATAGCTGGGTAGTTGTTGGAGAGGCCGTAGTAGTATTGAGGCGTTCCAAGTGGAGAAGTGATATAGTAACGAGGCTACGGATTTAAGTAGAACACTGTTGGACGGTTGTAGAACTGTAAATTTAGGACGGAGCAAAATAGTGGCCGCAACTGCGGAACTGTACGAGTTTTATAAAACATTAGTAAAACGACACGCCAGCAAGCACACGCAGAGAGACTGGGCAGTACGCGTACTCGTGTCGCAAAATAGCGCAAATTACGACGGACGTGGATCTGGTGGTGGCGTTAGAAGACTGGTCCTTGGATCTGGTGGCGGGCGCAAAGGAGACCGAGTGGCCATCGGAGCGGCATAGAAGCGGGCTACGTGGTGGCAGTAACGTGAGTGGTGGCACGGCTGGATATCCAAATTTGCATAAAACTGAAGTGGGAGACAGGAACTAGAAAGGTAGTGTTAGCACCAGAAACCAGAATGCTAAATTTTTGCATGTTCGCCTTAAAACTGAGTAACGGCGAAGTATTTGATATAACCTTTTACGCCGGTAGTACATTTCATTCCGAAGCTGTTGTAAAGATAGTTAATTTGTGTTCCTCATTTTGTGTATGTAATTATTGACGAGGAACATTTTGTGTGTGAATAGCAGTAAGACCTGTGATAATGTGTACTGGTAAATCAATCCAGGAAGTGTAGGAAAAGTTATTAATTAATTAATATTGGTCAAACAAGAATTCCGTGCAAGGGTGTTATAAGGCAAATGATCGCCAGTTAGATGAAGAGTGAAATCATGAGGCAATTTGTTTTTGCAATTTTTCTAAGAGATCAAATCCACTAGTGAATTTGCATGCGTCCTAGCGCGCAGTTAACAATTTGGTGTTCTTTTGTTCTCCTTTTTTCTGTGACAGTGTAAAGGGTTTAATTTGTGCAATACTTTTTAAGAATATATTGCTTTTTTTTACCTAATTCTGTCTGGGTGTACGTCTTTCTCACACCCTAAAGATCCTGCCCCCTGAGATATTCAATGCTCGAAAGAGCATTCTTTCTGACGACTGCCACGGTAGTTGGTGGCGTTAGAATATATATATATATATATATATATATATATATATATATATATATATATATATATATTTCAAACAGTCTCATTATTAGTCATTATTACAACTAAATTATATTTAAAAATCTTTTGATGTTTTCTTGAGAAATGTTTATACTGCACATTATTGATTAAAGTTGCCTATACTTTTAGATTTTGGGTTAAAACTTGGTTGAGAAAGCGTACATTTTTATTTAACACCATTACGGCATTAAAAATATTTTATTTTGAATTTCCTGGAGTTCGTGATTGAAATACACTGGTTTAAGAAGAGTGTCCTGGCACTAAGAGTTAACCCTAGAACAATAATTTTGAAAACTTCAACGATATGCATCTATATGAAAAGTTCATTAAAGAAAATAGTGATATCAGAAGCATCGAGGAAATCATCAGTAAATCAATTAATCCCATATTATTAGTAATGAGAAGGATGAATTTGGTTCTTTATGTACAACACAAAATTACGTCTCTCTTAATCGTATTAGAGAAAAATAGGCTTAAACTGGGAGACATAGTGACTTGAAACTACAGGGAGTGAACGTAAACCTGATAAACAACGGCAAATAAGAAAATATTTACTTTGAATATTTCGTTTCAGAGTTTCTGTAGGATATTATTACCCTGTTTTCAAAAAAAAAAAAAAAAAAAAAGAATTAGAGATCTCAAACAAAAAGTAACTTCAAAAGTCCACAACAAAGGGTCGACAAAACGACAAAAAATTGGAAAGCACCCTTCTGTCTCAGATGTTTTGCGTGGCATGATTCTACCACCCGACCTCAGAGCTCTTCCATTCTTTGCACGCAAAATTCTACCCCGTACTTCATACATTCAACGACCCTCATTCGATAAAACGATCCCTTGTTTAGTGTCCACCACTTTGGGAATTTGTAAGCGACGCGACAAACATTGGCAACATTCTTTCAAACCGGTCTGCGCATTTCTTTCTTTGTGATTTTTCCACCTCACAAATATTTCCATGGAAATATGTATTGTATGAGAGAAAAATAACATTCAATCTTTCCAAACCATTATCATTTATACAAAAGATGCAAATGCGTTTTTTGTATATGACTAATGTGGTTGATGTTTTCCAACTAAAGACAGAGAATTCAAACATTCTTTAAAATAGCTACCATATAACATGAGCGCTAAATGGAAATATGTAACATACTGTACGGTTTTCAAATGAGAAAATATTTTCTCTTAATTCGTTGTTGCCGAGGAATAATAACAACCATTATGGAGAGAGAATTTGCGCGTAACAGCTTTCTAGTTTTATATCTATATGATATCTAGCCTTTACATTTAATTTTTCGAATTATTTAACTTGAACATTGGTATGAACTCAGCCGTACTTTATTAGAAACAAAACTTATTCAAATGTCTAGGGTCTTCATGAAAACCGAAAACCGTGAGATGTTTTGGCAGAGATATTATAACCTCCAATTTGTCCGTTTGTGATGAGAAGTTTTGACAGAATGTTACCTTTTGCAAGATAAGCATCTCTCTCTCTCTCTCTCTCTCTCTCTCTCTCTATATATATATATATATATATATATATATATATATATAACAGAGAGGGAGAGAGACAGACAGACAAACTGACAAGCAGAGAGAGAGAGAGAGTGAGAGAGGGGGGTGAGGGGGAAAGAGAGAGAAAGGACATCTGCGAGGTTTTGTTAGTAACTTCCTGTTTATATTTTTTCAAAGTTTTGTATTGTCACAATTTTGCAGATACGGTATGGTGGTTTTGTAATGTTTCAGTTGTTGCACGTAACACACATCTCACTGCAGATGAATAATTTAAAAGGGGATTGAGTGATTTCTCTGTAATTTATATCACGAAGCGATTAGTATTTATACTAATATTTTAGTACGATAAACGAATAATTTCCTTAATTACAAAAACGTTAAAAATGACGATAATTACATACACACATTGATTTAAATATTTTATAAAAAATAAGAAATTCTGACAATGTCAAAATGAATTTTTACTCGCACTTCGAACGCTGGGGCTATTTAAAAACTACAAAACGGCACAGGCTTTCCCGTATTAGTTTTCTAATTTCTTTGGTCTGGGCCAACTTATCGAATTTGCCACATACTCTTACCAGCTATATAGTAGAACCGAAATATTACTTTCAAAATATTAAAGAATAGTAAAACCTCGTGCTACATGTAAATTTTTGTTGAAAAAGTTTTTAAGAAAATGACGTTTAAGCGCCACTGTAAATGCGAAATATGAATCTCTTTATCAAGAAAACTTTTGAGTTTGATAAAAACTTTATTAAAAATATTTGAAGCACTTCAATTCACAAATGTTATAATGTTTACAAATCACTAGAAATGTGCATATTAACAGCGTGTGAGATATTTCCAAAAAAATAAATTTTTGTAATTTTGAAACAACAAATGAATACACCAAAATGAATTTATATCATATTAACCAGTACAATTAGCACTATCTATTGAGAAACTGTGAAGAAAAAACTTGAAGTCATTTTTGAGAAAATGGCGTTTGAACGTTTCTGAAAATGCGGGACTTTGAGTTCATTTAAAAAAAAGCAATAACACAAAACAAAATAAAAATTCTTGTGTTTTCAAGAAAGAATATATGACACTATATAAAACACATGTGCTTATAAATTCATGTGAACAAATTGCCGCTAATATAAATATTAATGACGTTAGAGAGATATCAAAAAACTATATTTGTGTAATTTTTGAAAAACAAAAGAATATAGGAATATGGCGTTCAAGTCATTTCATAGAGTACATTCGAGCTATCCCTACCAAAAGTTATAGTGAAATTAGAAGCCGTTTTCGAGAAGATCTTTTGTTACTTTTTAATATTGCACATTTTGCACACAATATTGCGCGAAAACGACTATTTTTTTAAAAATGTGCATGACCTTATTGAAATAACGAATAATGGAGGACAAATTTCATATGAAGGGAAAAATCTATATTTTTAGTTTTGTGGTTGAAGGAAGACGCCGAAAAATATCAATCTATTGCGATTTTCGAAAAAATAACACCAAATTTTACAGAATGTCAAACTTGCAAAGCATCCAGTCGAACCAGATCGGCTTTAGAATACCCATTTTGGAATTTGACTTAGGCGCTCATTAGTTTAATCTTTAGTGGTGTTCACAGACGGACGGACTGACACGCGGACAGACGAACAGACGGACGTAGACAGACAGATGGACTTTTTGAAAAATAACAACAACAAAAAAAACAGTTTTTCGGTATCAGGGGACCCAAAAGAGTATTTGCGTTGAAATCTTGAAATCGTTTTTCCGCAACATTACATACATTTTTCTATTCTACGTATGTTACTCCGTATATATACGTAGGTTTGCGAGGAAGTAACTAGCGAGAATGCGCAGCATAACAAAATTTTTCATCTTCTTAGGTTATTATTCGAGAACTACTCACGTTTTTAAAACAAGTGCATGCCATTATTTGAAGATCTAAAAATGATGAATAAAGGGTGTAGGGAAATATATTTTAGGCTTTAATATTGGAGGTCAGATTCGAAAATAAATTTAAACTTATTCAAGTTTCAAAATTTTAGAGGTTTAAAAATATCGGAATTGAAACGTATCAATAAACGTGATACTTCCTTCTATTGTAATGATCCCGTCATGCAAAAAGAAACATTATAAACATTTTTTAGTAATGGTGCCATGGGAGGAGAGCACCGTCAAGTGTTTTTGAAGCATGACGAGCGGCAAGAAATCGCATTTAGAAATTGAAAGAATATTCGTGTACGAGTCAAAAGAAAACAACAATATATGAACATTTCGGAAATGATACGAATTTCTAAAACATTTAGTTGTGTATAATTAGTAGAGGGGAATTGGAAATGGAAAGGATAAACAGCGTAAGGAGAACCGTCGACTGTTTTTTTTAAAGGAAGCGATTCGAAAAATTCGAGGGTGGTCAGAGGATGATTAGCCGTCGTAAGGCACGGACGGAGACGCGTGGTAGGCGCGGTGAAATCTATATAGAGTTTTGTCAGAGGCATAGTGCTAAGTTATTCGTGAAGAAAATGTATGGAATTGGAATGTGTGGTCGCAAGAAGGTTTGTGGAAACTGATGGGGCCGTGAGTGTACAGAAGCAGCTACTTCAAAAATAGGAAGTGATAAAACTTTTTGACATTTGTTTTTGTTTTGTGTAGCAAGACCAAATTTAAAATACATTGTAGGACAAAAATTGAGAGATTGTGGTTGGAAGCAACACTAAATAGATCCAATAGTGAGTAATGGTATAGTAAATTTCGGAAGGTGCACCAATAATAAATTAATGAAAGTAATTCAAAATATTTAGTATTAATTAGCAGTGTCGTTAACTTAAAAAATATTTGTGATTGTTGTATTTTTCTTTGGCTAAAGTAATCATTTAAATAATTACAAGGAAATAAACGCAGTTGTCGTTATTCAACTATGGAAACAAATTTCATTTATTTTTAATTAATGATAATTAGTCCCTACAATGATAATAGTGTTATTTACGGTTTCCCGTATGGGCCGGTTCTGCGTACCCATGGATATAAATTCGTTGACTTGGCTTCCTATTATTATGACGAGCTAGTAAAACAGGATAATGGTATCCAATATCTTGGGAGAGATTGATGGAATATTATATTGTTATTGTGATAGGAGATAAGAATAATAGGAACCATGACATTATCCTGTTAAAAACGAAAGCAAATTTTTCCAGAAAATTTTGAGAATGTCACAGGTCCTTCACGTAAATTATCCACAAAAATTTAAACATCTGCGTGATGTCTGGAAAGCCACAACTACATCTTATTCTTGAGGTATTTACCACGACTCAGCCCCATATCTTCTAATCTGTCAGAGGTACACATGGACGCCTTGCGCTCGACACATACGAGTTGACGATTGACACTTGCATCCACCTATCCGTTCAGATATCCTGGTTTTCGGGTAGAAAACTCCACCTCCCTGCTACCAGCACCAATCTTATTCATTAGTGGAACAGTGCTACAGCAACAGTGCCCTTAGATACGGTCGGTTGTTGCTGTAGTGAGCGAAAATGGAGCTGAAAAGTACCCTAAACGCGGGTTTTGCGGCCGAAAATTCGAGATCATGTTGTTGAGGTGGTTCTATTTCTTTACGCCACTTTATACTATAGTCTAGAGAGGAAAAATAAGAAAGGTACGAGTATTAGCAACTATTTTATTCTAAAAACAGTTGAGTAAAAATATATTCAAGAGTTTAATAAACAATGCTGAAGTTCGCATAATTTTAAAATGTATTTCAAAATATATTCGCTTTTAACCTTCACAATGGTTAAAAGTACACGGGATCAATAAACCCTACGAAAAACAAGAATGATCGAAACGACAATAAACAGAATGTCAGCAAAGATTGAACGTTTGTTTTAAAAGCTGGATTTCTCTTATTACAATCGATTTTGGTGTTTACGTAACGCGATATTACTTCCACCTATGAGGAAATATACATGTACACGCTTAGGGGAATAATAACAGGCAATTATGTATTATTAAGTTTCATACGCAATCGTCGAATGCGTGTTTTTAACTATGCACGAATGCAGTAATAGCGCTGTCGCAGTAGACGACACAAAGAAATCAATTTGCTCACACCCTAGAATTTAGTCATTTAGATGTTATAATGGTATTAGATTTATTCAGATACGAACGAGTGCTCCGTTCTCAAAGAAACATTTTTTGTGGCCATTCAACATTGAGCTATTGTTTGCAGTAAAACACTGATTTGACTTGAATCGTTGTGAATTAAATATTTCAGCTGAATATTAAACTTAAAATATTTAAAAATATATTTAATAACATCTTGATGCATTGATCATTTTAGGACGAGAATTTATATTTTAGTCACTGAGGAAAAATTTCTTAAATAAATGTTTGTATACTTTACAAGAATTCTCTTCATTTCCTTTCTTTAACCTTATTTACACCGCTTTTAGTAAAAAATATTCCGCAAGTTAACTTGAAAATAATCTTATACACAAAATATTGACTTCTCTGTCTTACGGAACTTGATAAGCATTCGATAGGGCGTTCTCAGAGAAGTTTGTAATTGAAAAAACATAATAATTAATCGGTAAATAAAATATTCATGAACATGTAAATTTATATTCAGTATTAATCGGTAACGTGAATATTTTCCGTTTTCATCTTACTGATGATGGAAAGTGTAATGTAACGTAATACAAGGAAAAAAACCTGAAAAGGTTAATGTTTCACTTCAAAACATATAAGCATACTTTATTGTGCAGACTGTAACACGTTTCGATGGTATTACATTACTTGTTATTGAACCCGATGAGGATGAGCCACTGTATTGGAACAGCGTTGCGTTACGTTGTTTTCACATTTTATCACTGACAAACACTAAAATCTGAAACTGCGCTCACACAAGTGGGGAAAATTCACGAAAGACGAACATTTTATAACTATATTATGTTTGAATGTGTGAGAGATAATGATACAAATTAAAGTATGAAATATTTCAACGAATTAGTTGAAAATTCCAAATTTTTGTCACAATGAACTTTAAAAGACCATTTAAGCACATGATCAACGTGGAAAGCAATAGACTTTCTACTAATTAATGAGCAAACTCTCCGTGGCAGTTAAGCAAATGGTGTGCCAACGATGTAACTATTTTTGATATAACATAATATTTATTTTTTATCCACGACAGGACAAAGCTCCAATTACGGCAGTTATGACAGATAATAATTATAGAAATCAATGAAGAGAGATGAAAAACACAGAATTTTTTAAAATGTACAATTGAAAGGAAGAAAACAAAAAACAAAGATAATACAAAGAAAATAAATAATATATGTAAAATCATTAAACATAAGACACTAACAAGAACAGAAATGAAAACATTATATCTTCAAACATAATCAGGAATACAATAGAAACAAATATACAATTAACTTATCTATCTTTAATAATGTTTAAAATTTTATTCAAATTTTGCAAATAATTTGAACACGTAAAACAAAAGTGTGAGTTCCCACATTACTCAATTTGTGTTTAATGTTTACGAATATGTTAGTAGGTTACTACATATTATATACAAACTACATATTATATTCCAAAAGAAAGTCCGGGAGCGGTGGCTCGGTGCATCAACTGATCTCACTGTAGTGCCTCTGAGTGGGAAGTCCTCGGTTCGAGTCCCGACGGAGGTAGGATTTTCGACACTAGCTTTTCAGCTAGAACGACTTCAGTTGCTGTCTGGAGGAGAATTCTAGGGGTCGGCTGTTCTGATCGGTATTTTTCCGTGGTTTATCCGATCAACACCACGCGAATGTCGGAGCAGTGCCCTAACAAACGGACCACGGACCGCGCGCGATCTTTCTTTCCTCTCCCTTGTCCTATTCTCTCCCGTTACACACACACTAACACTAACATGCACTACACTACACACATGCCGGAAGACTGGTCAAGGACTTCAAACTTGTTCCGGCTGGGGCGGTGCCTCGCTGGTTGGAGATACCTGGTGAGGGAAGGTCGGGAGTGGGGATACCTAGTGCAGAAAGATCGCCGCCACCTCCCGATGAAAAAGCATGCACTACGTATACGGGACTAATGAACTCATTTGATGTGCCCGGAATCGCTATAACCCAAAAGAAAGAAAGAATTTTAATTTCCAGTGCAAGATTTGAAGACAATTTATTTATTTTGATACGAAAATTGTCCAAATATAATAAGAATTATATTAAAGTAATGAGGTATTTCGAAGGCAAGTTTAATAATGCTCATGTACTTTCTTGTTCGCGGTGTCTGCTGGGTTTTGAAATGCATATTGTAATAAATACATGAAAACATGAAACCTTAATACGATAATGTCAGTCGTGCCATCTCGGAAACCAAACGGAAGCGATGTCGCGATACTTCTATTTCAAACAGGAAAACAACCGATTGGCATCAAGGAGGGAGCAGCTTAGGAAGTTTAAGTTTCATGAATGTAGGGAAGTATTGCGACTTCAAAGTGTCACGATAACAACGATCGATTATCTTAAAGGGATTAAGAAAATACGAAATACTGCATCACGTTGAAACAAAGAGAAAATTAAATTCCGGCGGCGGCGGCGCTAGCCGAATGCGTTTACTACGCTCCGTGAAGTCACGAAGGTTAAGCGAATTCGAGACTCGCGGGTTCGTGGTTGGGTGACCGGCCAGGAACCCGGATCTAACGTCGTCGAGCCCTGGTCGAAGGGATAAAAGGCACTGACTGACCGCGACGTGACGAGACTTGACTTGAGATTATTGTAACGGAGGATTACTCCAAATAAAAGCACATTAATGGAGGATTACTCCCCAGTGCAAAGCGCTCAACGCCCCTTAAAGGGGCTTGGAGACGCGTTGCGTCAGGGTGTAGATGCAACAAATTAAAAAAGTAAAATAAAAAATAAAAGAATAAATTCAGCAGCTCTTGAAACACGCATAGTGAAAATAATTACCCTTCCAATGAGGAATATGAGCTGGAACCCCGTGAGAAACGTTGCGTTTGCCTTCGCAAGAGAGAAGCCGCGGGAGGGAGACAATATCGATCATATCTCGTAATACGCTCTTGTGTCATTTGAGGACATCTGGAAGAGCTGCCTTCGGGAGGAAGATCGGAGCAGTATTATTGATGTTCCGAAATAAAATTGCATAGCTGTGCTTTTGAAGGGCTTGGAGGCAATAACAAGACAAGATACATTAGCTACAGAAAGTCTCTCGCTATTCACAAATGTTAATATTTAGATTTTGGACGAAGTGTGTCTCATCTTGTTGCCCCAAGCCCTTCACGCATTTGAAGAAGACATGTACAGTAATCAGATAATATCTTTTTTTGTTCAAAATTGAGATATTATCTTTAAGGAATAGCGGGAAAATCAGATAACTGTGCCTAATGAAGTTTATCTTCTTAAGTCCCAAGTCCTTCAATTGAATATCTACTAGTACATTGTCCGTACGGAAACTGGGTCTTTGAGTTACATGCAGGTTTGTTTTATATTAGTTTTTAATAATTTGTATATCAATATCTTTTCGTTGCGACAACAACCGCTTAAAATACAGTTTGTGTTTTTCCGATATCTTTTTCATCAAATTACTATGTCATGAAGAAGATATTCGATTTCAACTAAATTTTTTTTTTTTTACAACTGTTAGAAGCGAAACCGAGCTTCGATCATTTTTACGTTGATTTTACGACTTAAATAGCACTTTTAGTGTCTCATCTGGTTAAATATCTCTTTTTGCAATTGGCGTATATGGCGTGCAAATATAGTGAAACGTTTTTAATTCTGAAAAAAGTCCCAATATCACTAAAATGACTTACAAAGCAATATTCATAATTATTACGGGGGAACTAAATAATTACGGAAAGACTTTTCAGGCTTTATTAATTCCTCTAAAGAAATTTCAAAAACATTGCTTACGATTTGTAAAAAAATAATAAATATATATGCAACCCTTTAAAGTAAACAATCAATCCAAATCAGATTTGTTTGTATTTCTTCCTCGTAGGCCCTGGATCCTCGGTAGCTGGTTTCAATTTTTGATTGAAGTTTTGCACGATTTTTTGATATTAGATTAAATGCATGAGTTATTTAATTAAAATATGAAAAATCACATAGGGCTAAGCAAGTTATCTGAGCTCGGAATATTGACGTGGGAGTTTCCTTTTAGGTTTTAAGGGTTTACAAATTTGAAGTGCACAGATGAAGGAATGTGAATTTTGGGATATAACTGAGAGATTAAGAGGAAAAGTGAAGGAGGATTAGAGAAATCCAGAATTCATTATGCAATGGGTATATTATTTTTTTAATAGATTGGAGAAGTTTATTTTTGAAAATATAGAATTTTTTAATATAGTATGTTGTAGTTGATTGCTCACGAAAGCCTGACATAGGGTTGATTGAATCAATGATTGGTAGAGGTTGAATTGAAACATGAATTCGATAGAAAAAACGGAAATTAAATAAAGAAACTCATCTTTTTAAAAAGGACCATCATTAAATGTTTTCAGAATAACCAAACGCAACACATCTTAAGAAGATTGAAAATAAAGTTTCGAAAAAGCTCTAAAACGTTATTTGCATGCTTCATAAAAAAACTATTTTGCTGCTTGCAAATTACCTTTTATATTAACGTCAATTCATTTTCACTTTTGTTACATCAAAAGCGCTTTAATTATTTGTCGTTTTGAGTTGATGTTTGGTAACTTGTGAAGTTTTAGAACGTGTTCTTTCTGCCACCATACCTACCTCAAATCCACTTCTGTACATTTCACCCGCAATGAGGAATTCTAAATCCTTTTCTACTTCACAGAAAGTTTAGTTAGAGTACCTCCGTCTTCATGACGTGAAATTATCATAGAGACGTTCGCACAACGGCCTTGGTACATCTCACTGCATAAATCCGAGGGAAAAAGTGGAAGAGTTTCATTAGAGTCTCCCCGGGACAAAACGCACGCAGTCTGGGAACGCATCAAGGGGCGCGATCCCCTTCTCCCTGGGCCCGCCTCAGTGAACTCGCGCGCGCGGACGAGAGCAGAGAAAAAGCCCTTCTTCAGCGGACGCGTTACAATGGAATATAACGCGTATTTCACGTCAAATAACTTTTCCCTGCAGATAGTAGGCCACTTTCCGAGATAATCGGGCGCGCATTATGTCCCACAACGCGCTCCCCTCCTCTGCCGTCGCCGCTCCCCGCGAGCGCCGGGGCGGGGGGAGCGCGGTGGAGGGCCAGGGGATGCGAGAAGAGGCCGGGGCTGCCGGGAGCGAGCGCGGCGGGCATGGAAGGGCTGGCGGGGCGGGCAAGCGGCGGACGGGGCCTGGCGGGGGCGGGCAGGCGGGGGCGCGTGGCGGCAGGCGGGGGGGGACGGCGGAGGGCGGGGGGAGGGCGGGCAGGAGGGCGGCAGCGGAGACTGGCAGGAGGGGCGGCAGGCGGGACGGGCAGGCGGGGCGGCGGCGGTGGGGCAGGCGCAAGGCGGAGACGGGCAGGCAGGGGGCAGGCGGGCGGCAGGAGGGGCGGGCAGGAGGGGGGACGGAGCAGGAGGGGCGGCAGGCAGGGACGGGCAGGCGGGGGCGGGCTGGCGGGGGTGGGCAGGCGGTGCCTCAGGCGGGGACGGGCAGGCGGGGACTGGCAGGCGGGGACGGCAGGCGGGGACGGCAGGCGGGCGGGCAGAGGGGCGGGAGGGGGCGGCAGGGGAGGTGGGCAGGCGGAGGGGGCAGGCGAGGTGGGCAGGCGGAGGTGGGCAGGCGGAGGTGGGCAGGCGGAGGTGGGCAGGCGGGGGCGGGCAGGCGGGGGCGGGCAGGCGGGGTTACATCGTGAGTGTAAGGGGCGGGGGCGGGCGATGGGTTGGGGGGGGGGCTGGTGAATGGCTGCCAAGATGGGGGGGACGCAGCATCCGACGCGCAATAACGAGCCGCGTGAGGTAAAAGGGGATGGGCCTGGATGGAGTGGGATAATGTAAGAGATTTGGGTGGCAAGAGGACACTTTCTGTGGCGTAGGAGAAAGTCGGGCGATGAGGATTGGTGAGAAAAAGGAACGAAGGAAGACGAGTCGAGACTGGTAGCGTCATGACGTTGATGCTGAGTAAAAATGTGCAGGGCCGCAATGATTGGCAGCTGTGTGTTTTTTTTTTATATTTAAGGGGCTGTAAGACGGAAGGTAATAAGCATTATGAAAAGAAAAATCGAGAACCTGATGTTGCACTACATGTAGACCTTCATGAGACTAATGACAACATCTAAAATTGTGAAGGAAGAATTATTAGGAACAAGAAACCAATAATAAATGTGTCATGAAGACAGGGAAACTTTCTAAAAACCTCTTGTCGAATACGTTCAATGTTAATTTATCTGTTCAAAGAGGAACATTTTTCCGGGATACAGCTCGACGTTTCCGAACTGTGAGGTAAAAACGAAACTTTTTGCATGAAAACGCGTCGTGTGCAGCGGCGTATGTTTCCGAATCAGAATATGAAGTAATGAATAAGTACTGACTTCTGAAAGAGCGTGGTGTGGTTTGGGTTTCATTGTATTTGTAATTAGAAATATTTTTATCTGTCAATGTCACTTGGTTTTGATGATGTAGTGCAGTTTTTATATATTTTTTATTACTGGCTTTCACCTACAGTTGAGTGTTTTACCTCGAGAATTTTCCCTCCTGTTTCAACCTATTAGACCTAACATCGTATTAGACATTGTACCTACGCAGCGTCTACCCGGCACACCTCTTTTCGGTCCGATACGCTAGGGGACGGGATGAAGGTGAATGTTCCGGGCAAGGTAGGGCAGATTACTGTTAGCTCACGAAAATATAGCAGACATTTACAAGTTTTAATACTCTTAGGAAGAGCAAAACAACAGTACAAGAACAAAAAATATACACGTTATGTTATAGCTAACTGATAACAAGACGGAGATGAATGACTGCTAGTAACTAATGATAGACACTGAATACTTTGATTCACATGTAAAATTATAAAGAACAAGTCATTGGCAGTGAAATGACTTAATTAGTATTTGAATCAAAGAAGCTAGTCATTAAGTATGTGTATCAGCGACAGGGACGTCGTAGCTGGGCCTCGCAGAAATATAGCCTGTTACATCGTGTTGTATATGATTGATCAGACAACACATTGAATTAGGCATGCGAATCTGGTTACAAGAAGCCGCAAAATTTATGAGAAGTTCCCATACTGTAGTCACTTTTGGTTACCAGATATAACTTCTCAAAAATTAAAAACTGAGATTCTTCGAAAAAACATTGACCGTTTTTAATATGTTTCATTAATACGGTGGCAAGAGTGTTTCATAATTTACGTCGTGGTATTTGCTCACAACACATCCGAAGAGTGAACCGGGAGCGGTAGATCAGTGCGTCTCTGATGTCACTGCAGCGCCTCTGACCGGGAGGTCCTAGTTTTCCACTCCCCACGGCGGCAGGATTTTCGACACTAGCTTTTCAGGTAGGTCGAATTCAGTCGCTGTCTGGAGGAGAATTCTAGCGGTCGGCTGCTCTGATCGATAGTTTTCCCTGATTTCTCCGATCAACACCAGGCGAATGCCGTAGTACCCTACGAAACCGCGCGCGATCTGTCCTTCCCTTCCTTTTCCTATCCTCTACCCTTACACACACACTTACACTAACATCCACTACACTACCACATATTCCGGAAGACTGGCCGGGGGCTTAGAGCTAAGGCGGTGCCCGGCTGGTGTGAGTCCTGGTTAGGGGGAAACCCTACTAGCCGACGGTAGGTCGGCGCTGGATCTCGCCATCCAGCTGGGGAAGACCACCGTCCTCTGCAGAGAAACAAACACGCACTACACTAACGGGACTAATGACCAAAGCAGTTGACGCGCCCGGAAACACGCAAAAACCAAACCTAAGAGTGAAAGAGTACAGCCTAAACTGTGTCTTCGGAGGGCCAGCGAGAGCGAGGAACTTGGCCCGAACGTGCGAGGAGCGGTGCCCGCTGCAATCCTGGAAAGTCGGTGCCGCGATGTCAGCAGCGAGGGGGGGGAGCGTAGCGCTGACTCGGCGCATATTTCAGGCCTCGCGTCCGCCTGCGCAGGGCCGCACCGCGCCGCGCCGGTCGCGCCGCCGAGCGGAAGTCGGTGCGCGCACGCAACGGCGTCAGCGCTTTGCGCCCTCTACCATTTTGACACAACGCGTCTCGAAGACTCTTACGGGTCGTTGAGCGCTTTGCGCTGTGGAGTAATCCTCCATTCCTTTGCACTCTTTTGGGAGTTATTCTCCATTATCACTTTCTGTCATGTCGCGTCACGTCGCAGTCAGTTGTCAAGAGGACCGCCAGGTAGCATATCCGCGTACGCGCCTCCTACCACGCGCTCCTGCGTCACTACCCAGCGGCCAGAATTGGGAAGGAGTAAGGATAGGGGCATGGTTTAGGACACTTCACAAGGATTGGACTAGCCCTTGTGAAGCAGCCAAACTCGTTTTGTTGGAACAAATTTCACATGAGATTCGACGGGAATCGAACCCGGACCTCAATGGTGAAAGCAAGCGACTTCGCTATGTGCCACGAGCGTCGCGTGATCCCTCCCTCGCCCGTCGCCTCCACCGCCGCCCGCGTTCCCCTGGACGCTAGGTGAATGAGCGCACCCACGATTTGCAAGGTAAATAAACAGCCGGGCGTTCTAGGAGTAAACAAATAAATGATTATCTTGGCTGTTCGAGTATTACCGCGTTGAAGGCTGAATTGCCGACGTGTCGATCGTCTTTTTCGAGATCTTATTCAGGGTTGGTCTACGCCGGGGTGGTCTGCGTTCGGGTTCATATTTGGGTGGGGACCAAGTACGACCAGCCCTGAAGAAGATATCGACAAAGATGACCGAAACGTCGGCAATTCAGCCTTCAACGCGGCGACACCCGGACAGTTGAGATAATCTTCATGATTCTGGCCGCGGAAGCCTATGACTTAAATTAAATAAATGATTGCAATTGGGATGATTGTGATTGATTAATGTTTCCGGGTACGTCAACTGCCTATTAGTGTAGTGAACGTTTTAATTTGGGAGGTAGCGGTGCACCTCTCCCACTGGGTGATGAGGACTCAGCGTCGAACTACATGTTATCTAGCAGGGAATTTTCCTCTTCAATGTATCTCCCATCAGGACACTTCCTAGCCGGGCATGCTCTAAGCTCCCGAATACTTTCCCAACATCTGTGGTAGTGTAGTGCAAGTGTAAATGTCCGTTAGAGCAGAGAAGAGGTTCACGGAGAGGAAGAAAGAATCGCAGGTGGTTCATGGGGCGTTTGTTCGGGTACTGCTCCGGCGTTCGCCTCGTATTGATTGGAGAAACCACGGAAAACTAGCGATCAGAATTCTCTAGAATTCTCTTTCAGACAGCAACTGAACTTGAATAAGCTATTATCGAAAATCCTGCCACCGGCTCTAGAACCCTAGAACTTCCCGGTCAGAGTCGCTGCAGTCAGAGGCAATGCTGGCGCGGAGCTAAACTCAGACAGTAAGTAGCCGAGAAAAGAGTAAGAACAGGGAATATAACATTTATGTGCAAAAGAGTAAATAAATTACAAATGAAAATAGGCAAATGGCTGTACGTATGTAGTACATTTTATTCTCATTGATTAATAATGTCTCCAATACCCATAATGTTATGATCCATACGGATTCGTCAAAAACATTAATTTTAAATTATTAAATATTAACCCCGAAAGTAACATTGCAACGTGAGCATTTGATAGAAAATGAAAAACAACCCTTCATTTAAAATTGAGCTGTATCTAAGGAAAAAAGTTTACAAACACATAAACAGGACATAAATAAATAACGAGGATGGTATAACTTATATAAACATTAGCGCAGATATAAAGATTTTTGGCAATTAAACCGAAAAGGAGAATGTTATATGAAATACAGTTGAAAGGAAAAAGGGGAAAGATTCGTGATGTAATATAAACTTTAAGAGGAATAAAGGGAATAAAAATGATAAAATGTAGATACATTGATGCCTCGAAACATTGATGTTAATCGTGGGAATAAGTGATATCACAGAATTATTGAAATAAACAAGAAAAGGAAAAATATTCTGGAGCAGTCGATAGGCGAAAGTGACGGGAGATGTTTTAGTTTTCTTGTTAACGAGCAGTAAAAAAAGACAGAAGGATTGTGGACGGCGCGGTGGACGGACGTGTGAAGCTATGTTTCTGATAACCAGTCACTAATGTGTTTTCTAAAAGTAAACGTGTAGAGTTATATGAGAGTACATATGATGAATGCATAAGAAAAAGGTGAATATATATGTTAACTTGAATTTGGAGAAATAGTATTTTCCTGGAGGTCAACGGAGCGAGGACTGCTGAGGGTGGAAGGCTGGATCCCAGGGAAGTGCGAAACCTTTGAACCATATTTTGACGTATAATAATATGAGAAGGCGAAAAATGTTTTTAGAAAATAGAAACATAGTAATTGGCTTAAAAGGTAAATGGGTATGAGAACACGCGTGTATAGTGTGAATGAATTGTTGTATTTTGAAGTAGTGTAAATCGATGTGAATATATATTAAAGTTGTATTTCAAAAGGTATAAATATTTCGTATGTATTTTGTGCTATTGTTGTTGCTCAGTGTATGTGTTAGCAGTTTAGGTGGAGTTTACCAACTAAATAACAAAGGTAAAATTATTTCTGGTAGAAAACCTACGGAGTTGCACCGGTCTTTGCGGTCGCAATAATAAAATTCTGAAACTGTTTTCTTTCGATTGTATAAGTAGGAAATGGTAATTTCCACTAGCAACAAGCCACACATCCTATCCCAAGAACATTGATGAAAACATCCCGATTCCCGTATGGTACAGCTTCGCTGATTCACTACAAAATATAAATTTCTCAACCCGGTGGATTAGTTTACAGTGAAGAAATGTATTATTATTATTATTATTATTATTATTATTATTATTATTATTATTGTTTATTCATATAATCTATCGAACCGCTTCAATAACTTTATACAGTAGGTTGAATACGAATATATATTATCTCATATTTTGTGCATTTATCCCAGGCCTATCATAATGCGGTGATTGCAGGAACCGTTTGTAATATTTAGATCCTCAATTTTTATTCCGCTCTTCAAAGACTGTACAATATACAAGTCAGATTTTGTAATTTGTGAAAGTAAAAGTAAACTAGCGCCAACCTCGCCGAGGTAATCACCTCTCCCGAGCCCCACCTGTACTGAGGGTGGTGGAAGGTCTACGAGGAGCTATCGCTGTCGGCGCAAGCAACACGTGCAGCGGCCCTTCTCACCATCAACATCAGAACATCGCAAACACTGCAGCTCCGCCTCCAGCCGTCCCACGCACAAACGCACTCAAGTGTTCTCCGAAAGTGGCGCTCACCCTATGGCAATACGCGTTAAAGTGGCTTTTGATGTCACTACCACCTCCACTTTTTGGCCGTGCGAGATACATCGCTGCTGCCACCACCACCACCACCACCACCACAATCGCCATGAAACGTATTCACATCAACTTAGGAATCAATCAACTAGGGAGCAATCGCATGTACGATGTCCGTTCACTCGATGTGATTCACTGACATCATAATATCTACCCCCTGCAATTACAATATTATCACTATCTAATTCACTGGCGTTCATTGCCGCTTCCGCCCAGAACTAGTAGAAAAACTACATCACCATAACACCCATTGCTACCATCACAGCTCACACCTCCATTGCCGTCACTCTGCACCCATCAGCAGCGTCGGTCGTGACAATCAGACGTTACACATCGCTCACAATTGCAAAAGTGTATCGTCATCATCATCATCCAAATCACCATTAAATCATCTTTTGTCATCATTACCACCATTATAGTAAAGACCCCCATTATTCAAATCTGATTCCGACCTCCATTATCCTAATCTGATTCCGTGTGATAGCACTGTCACCATTTCCACCATCATAATCACGTGACGAAAGCACCCATTGCCGCTGTTTTCACTACCGCTGCTACCACAACCCATTTTATTGGGCGAATATCTGCATTACCACTATCACTTCCACCATTTCCCTTCACGTACCCACTCCCTCACCGAAGTCCCCAACGCTGCTTTCCGCTCCGTCATAGCCTCCGCCGCGAGACCCTTTGACGCACCGAGGACATATCGAAGTGGTGTGTTCTTGGCTGTGGAAATATTGACATGAAACGTCGATGGATAACGTAGCGTAGCGAGGGCTCAGCGAGAATGTGGTGAACGTAATTTGCTAAGTACGTATTTCAGAGGGTTAGTGTGCGTTGTTTGAAAGCGCAAAGCGTTGATATGTAGACGGTTATCTAATGTTTTGGTGTTTTTTTAAAGAGAGCTATATGGAAGTTGAATCAACGAAATAAGCGTTTTGTGTGTTTGGAAAGTAGGTCATACGAGCGAGTTGTTTTTTATGCTTACCAATTTACACTTTCAAGCAAATACCTCCTCTCTCATAGTAGGCCGTCGTATGCGACTGTGTTTGAAGGCGTAATCAAGTGGAAATAAACGAAAAATTTTAAATCAGACTTAATCAAAGGTATATGTCTACAGCGAACCTTTTCCATCTAAGAAGACGCGAATTGAACCTACGAACTTGTGGAGTTTATCTTCTTTTATAGTATGGATGATAAATGCATTGATTATAATTAAATTTAACTTAAAATATTACCTCTTATTGGATTTTAGACCGAATAAATAATGGAAAATTATACGTATTGTCAATGCTCCAATATAACGTGTGCAATACTTAAAATACAACCTTCTCTTAATAAGCTTCCTAAAAGTAGGTATGTTGAAATTCGAGATATTACTTAACACAAAATTCGTGCATATGCATCTTAACGTGGCATAGTGTAAATGCGTATGTTTGTGTTTATATGGATATGTATCCATATATGTGTCTACGCGTGTGTGCATTTGTGTAAGTTTGGAGCGTGATCTGTTGTACATTAACAAAACTATTTATGTTCCCACGCTGACATTTTACCACTTATATATTTAATATCATTATCTTTAGAAATTTGGTTGAGCTGTGCGAATACTTTGACCCTTATAATCTACTATTCCCAAAGAAGCAGTAAAGCAGCTTTATTACGCTTTATTTGTACAACATAGAGACTGTTCATGGGAACTGGATAAATTTATTTGGTTAGTTGAAGAATATACTTTTGTAAGTAGGACGTTCTATTCACAGTACCTCTCCAACTTAATGTAAAACGGCCTTACCAAAAAGTGCATGTTAATGAATGATAGTACCCCTATGAAAGTATTCTCTCTCACACTCCCTTTTCTCTCTCTCTCTCTCTCTCTCTCTCTCTCTCTATATATATATATATATATATATATATATATATATATATATATATATATATAAATCAAATGGATGTTGGTATACACCAGATCGACATCGTTTGATCGTCCCCATAAAAGTTGGCACACACATGTGTTTTCATAGCTATTATGTGTGTGCTATTATGTAGTTCATTTCTTGTAATTTCACTAGATGGCGCTGCAGCCCAAGTAGGTGCTTCTTTTTAATTCAATTTCCATTCCAACTGAGCACCACCTGGGCTGCGTTGGGGCCTTTGCTGGGCTTTGCCGTGTGACATGGGGCGAGGTCTAAGAGCGAACGAGTCTAAGGACGAGCGGAGCACGCGCTCGAGAGAGAGAGAGAAAAAAAAAGAGAGTTGGGGAGTGGGTGGGGGGGAGAGGGGGAGGAAGGGCGAGAGGGGGAAGACGGATTGAGAGAGAGACGGATTTAGGGGGACGGATGGACGGAGACGGATTGAGAGAGACGAATTGAGAGAGACGGATTCAGAGAGACGGAGAGAGACGGGGATTCAGATCTCTCTGAAGAGTAATAGTCCAATGTAATTTCTGTGGCGTCAACCCCCAGAACAACCATGCCCCCTCCCTTGATTGGTGTTTCGACTCACCCACTGGGTTTGGGCATGTT
Organism: Teleogryllus oceanicus; assembly: GCA_964035755.1. Taxonomy (NCBI): domain Eukaryota; kingdom Metazoa; phylum Arthropoda; class Insecta; order Orthoptera; family Gryllidae; genus Teleogryllus; species Teleogryllus oceanicus. The sequence goes on from CAXIVR010000004.1 coordinate 136,560,546, forward strand.
AGTGCTCCGAGGAAGGCTCCCTCCACTTATAAGAAGCATACATTGTAATTCGAAGATTTCACGTGGACTAAATCGAGCTTTCTAGTAATGAATTTTTTTTTTTTTAAATTAAAATTAATTGGACATACTTAATATTTTTCTCGTTTTTATATGTATTTGTGTATGAAATTATTCCTTCAATTTTAATTTGAAATAATTTTACAACGTCCATATTTGATTCACAGCTCCTTAAAAACATTCACAATTCAAGAAACATATCGAAGAAACACCTCAAATTGATAAAAAAGGCAGAAAGTGGATTGAAATTATCCAGAAATTTGCCTCCCGCATAACTGTTCAGTGGTATATAGAATCTCTCTTCGGCAATGAATTTCTTAAGTAAATATCTCACTTCTTTATGCCATCACTTTTATTTTGTTATAAGTGCTTAACTGGATATAGCAAAATTTTAACATTCTAATTTTCATTATGAAAAAAGAAAATTTATACCTGTTTCCGGATTCAGTAAAGCCTCACCATTTCTCGAGGTTTATAAAATACTCATGGAATGTTACAGTGGGTTACTTTGCTATTAAATTCAACATACTGTCTCGTTCATATTATTACATTTACTGTGACATTCATGTTATTTCATAAGAATATATATTAACTTTTCTTAATGAATTCGTATAATAATATAACTTTTATTCCACGATGCTTGTGATTAGGCAAATGGTTTTCAAAATGACGAAAATAAAAAAATAAAAAAAATGAATATACATTAATGAAGTGTACCAACATTTAAAATATTGTGATAATCAATGGGATTCTATATGTGTTGAAAACGTGTATATTATATTTGTGTTGAATCAGTAGTTAAACAGTTATGTCGTAATATAATTAAAAAAGAATGGATATTGAAATGACAAAAGAGACAAAAAGTGGTTTTGTGCCTAAAGGAAAAACGTTTTTCAAAGTTTAAATTTAGTAAGATAAGTTTTTCATGTTTCATGTGAAAATAATAATGGCATTTCTGTGTACAAATAGAAGTTATGTGCACTTTTAAACACCCTAAAAATATCGGTCTTTTCTCGTGCCCAGTGCGTGTCGACTCTCCGGTGCGAGCGCACGGCGCATGATAGGCAATCCGTGATACACATCTGTGTAACGGGTCTGCGGAGGCCGCGCCCACAGGCGCACAGCGCCTCGCCGTCCCGACCAGCGCTCGCCTGCGACCCGGCGAGGTGCGTTCGAGCGGGCGGACGGCCGCCCTGTGTTTATGCAGAAAACAATTTTCATTTAAATATAAGCCGCGCGATCCGGCCGTCAGTCAGGAGCCCGGCGCACATTTACATCCCGAGCGACAGCAGCGGGCGCGAGTTCCCTCGGCGCCTCCGCTGTTCCCCTTTAACATCACGCCATCCCCTCGCCGGGCGTTGTACGCGCCGCCGCGTCCCCCGTCCCTGCCGCCTACGCTTCTTAAACAAACGACTTTCGGCGCCCGGCGTCTTCTTTTAAAACGAAAATGTCGCGGAAATCGCTGTTGATTCTCCGGCGCTAACAGCCGCGTCTGCTTCCGTTCTCCTCCCGCATCTCTCAGGGGGCTCCGCGCGCTACCCCTGGGCGAAGGCGCCGGCGCCGGCGCCGCCCCTTCGCTCCCTCGCAGGTGACCAGCCGGGGGGCGGGGGCGCCTCGTCTCCGGCCTGGCTGCCCGCCGCGCCCCGCGCTCGCGCCGGCGCCCCGCCTCCAACTAAACCCATTTCCGGCAGGTAATCAGGACGAGGGCGCCCGGCGGCGCGCGGCCCTGCGGAGGCGGCCGAAGGGGCGGCGGCGGCGGCGGTGGTGGCGGTGGTGGCGGCGGCGGCGGCGCCGGCGGAGGCAACGGCGGAGGCGGTAGCGGTGGTGGAGGCGGTGGGGGTGGCGGCGGACAGCGGCGGCGGCGGAGGCGGTAGCGGTGGTGGAGGCGGTGGCGGTGGCGGAGGTGGTGGTGGTGGCGGCGGCGGCGGTGGCGGTGGCGGTGGGAGTGGCAGTGGCGGTGGCGGTGGCGGTGGCGGTGGCGGTGGCGGCAGCGGTGGCGGTGGCGGTGGCGGTGGCGGTGGCGGTGGCGGGGGCGGGGGCGGGGTGGCGGTGGCGGTGGCGGTGGCGGTGGCGGTGGCGGTGGCGGCGGCGGCGGAGGCGACGGCGGCAGCGGTGGCGGAGGCGGTGGTGGCAGCGGCGGCGGCGGCGGTGGCGGCGGGGTGGCGGCGGGTGGCGGCGGCGGTGGCGGGAGCGGCGGCGGTGGTGGCGGAGGTGGCGGCGGGGCGGCGGGGGGTGGCGGCGCGGGGGGGGGGGGGGGGCAGCAGCAGCAGCAGCAGCGGAGGATGGAGCCGCCACGCTACAAGGACGAATGACATGACGGAGAGCAGGGATTGGATTGGACGGCGCATAGGGAGATGTGCGGCGAGGCGCCGGGTGCGGAAGCCGCTGATTGGGACGAGGCGACGGCGGGAAGTGGTCGATGGAGAGATGCGAGCGACACACGGCAGTTCGGATATTGGCTTGCGATGATCGGCGAGAAGAGACGCCCGCGAATATGGCGGCGGCGCTCCACGTCCCCGGGACAGTTCACTGAGGCGGCGGAAGCAGGCAAAGAGAAGCGAGAGGGCGGGATGAGGTAGCTGGAGGCGACGGAGCAGCGCTGGAGGATCAGGGCTGCGCCGGCTAATACGCGGGGGGGAGGGGGTTGTAACGGTACGCGGGCCCTCTGCGCCGGGACGGGAGCGCGCTTCATATTCTCTTCACGCGCGTGAGCTGCGGGGGTGGCGGGGGCGGTGGCGTCTGAGGGAATCGCGGTGTCGCCGGCAAGCCGCTTACTCCGTGCAGCGTCGGCGATAGTGTTCGGGTGTGTGGGGGGAACCCCGGGGGGTTTTGGCCTGCGCGGAGGCCGCGAGGAAGGCGAAGGGCCCCAGTGGCAGCGGAGGCGGCGCAAGTGGGGCAGCGACGACACTACATGCGGGAGAGGATTTTTAGGGCGTGCCTGTGTGTGTGTGTAGATATCGTACTTGGTGGCGGCGGCGATGACGATGGCTAGTGCAGGTACGGGGGAAGGGGGCTGGTGGCCGTAAAGCAGGTGACGGCAGGGACAAGAACCGCTTTAGCGGCCGCGTCACACGATGGTGACGGCACAAGTCTGCATCAGTTGAGCGGAAGCGTGGAAGACAGGTGTGGAGACGGAATGTGGGAGAAGAACAGGATGTGTGGGGTAAGCGCTTCTGGTATGGTGTAGGTGCGGATAAAGCGGCTATACCTGGGATTGTGGTCGCGTCAATTCCGAGGGATATAGCGGGGCAGGTGTCAGAGAAGGCAACCTGCGACTGCAGAGCTGGAGTAAAGTACAGAACAGTGCAGTAGGCCACAGGCTACATAGTCGTATCACATATTATATTACTCATTTCAATCAATGCAATGATTGATATTTACTATTGGATATTCCCATTGGCTGTTGTGCCAGTGGTAATTAATTGAAAAAAGAATAATGAGCTACGTAATTATTGCAAAAATTAACTATATATAATGTATCATATGTGCGTGTTGAAATATTAATTATGTCATTTAAAACTGCAAAGTAACGAATATTTATGGTTTGACTTTGAACCAGCCCTATATTTAAAAAATAGAGATTGAGTTGACTAGATAAATACAGAGGATGAATTTGACCTCTCTTAATTCGAAGTAACTGCAATGAAAAGTATCCAATTCTCAAAACTTCAACATTGATGAGGAGCGCTTATAATTCCAGAGGACCTCTAAATATATATATGAATGCATGTAAGTATGCTTGGTGCATTTTAGTTTCTTCACGTTTAACTGATTTCGTTTGGGACTAGGCAATTATCAAGAAACATCTAACAGTTTCTCTCATTGCTGAAGAAATCTTCGATTACTTTAAAATGAAAAACTGATAAGTCGGTATACAAGTTTGAGTGAATGCATTTCTTATTGCAATTGATAATCTCGTAACTGATCATACTGAAATTGTTGAAACTATTGCGATTTGCGGTGAACGTTACATCGATGGTTGCACAAAAAGGGTGTTTTTAACTTTCGTTTACTGAAATGAAACAACAATTATCAGCTCTTGAAATTAATAGTACATTCTTATATTAAAAAATAATATGTAATCGTAATTATTAATTGAGCAACCAAATTAATTCGAATGTCTCGCGCACTTAAGCAGAAGTAAAGATGTAAAAATAATATTTCCTAATAAGATAAAACAACATTTTCTTCAAAGTAAGGCAAATTGAATACGGATTGAAGAAACAAAAATGAACTTTTTTATTCTTTTCACGTTTGTTAATGAGAGACAAGACAAAAATTCGGGTTATGGGGAATAATAAGTCTTGAATGTCATGAATACTTAATCGTCAACTAAGACACGTTTTAAATATACTGTAAGTAATACAAACAAGGGAGAACAACATAGTACTGGATATATAACCCATAATCTTTTAAAGTTTAAATATTTAACCTGAGTTCGTGACAGACTTAAAAAATCAATGCCTGCAAGAAGAAGAATAAAAATAAATTAGCCCTAGGCGATGCATTTTACTACTGAACTGTCTTTAAACTATGTCATCGTCATGTACAAATCCATCGTCGCACCTCTCCTCCTATACACCTACCCAATATGGACAAGTGCTGTCAAATATAATATACGCACCAATTAAGTCACCCAAAACAAATTCTTAAGAAACATTATCCCGGTTCTTGTCCAATACGCAATTACCAAATTAAACATCAAACTATACACTTATCATATAACCTATCTCGCCAATAACTTTCGTTTAAACGTGCACTTGATCAACCAAAGCAGAAATCTCAAACTGGGTAATTATACAGAAAGCCAAACCCGAATTAAAAAACATTTCTTTTACATGCATGTTTGAACAAATTCACCAACATACAATAAACCAATTGAGATCCTAAGTGAGTCCCATCGTCAAATGTAGTTTAGTGTTGGTTGTAAATTATATTAAATTGGAATGTAATTGTAAGTCTGTGAATTCAAATGTATAGTTGAACACCAACTGAACTTTGTAAATTAATCCATAATACAAGTAAATATGAAACGGCGATACATTTCGGAAGACGTATATGACACCTTTACAACTATTGAGTAAGCACCTGGACTTGTGCGTGTTCATTAAAATGTGGCTCCGTCCTCGAGATTTTCTGAATCAGTAGGTTGGGCCATGCGAGCATGGGTGTTAGGCACATCGGTCCACGCAAAACAGCAATAAGGACGGGGTAAGGAAGAAAGAATTGCTTGTGGTCAATTGCTTGAATTCCAATGTGGTGCTCTGACATTCACTAGGAAGTGATCAGGAAAAGCATAGATCAGTCGGCCTTCAAATTCGACTCTGACGGGCGTCACAAAGTCATCGGTATCAAACGCACGAAGTGAATTTTGGGTACATTCTTGTGTCCCAACCCACTTCCTCTCAATCAGTGGCATGCTAGAGACGCGAGGCAATGTCTTCACGTTCGCCACTAACAGCGCTGGCAAATATTTTAAAACTAGCTGAATGTGGTGTCGCTGACTCTTTAAACTGCTTTAAAAATATTTTCTTATGCTGAAAATTTCCACTTTCTAAATACCAAGTTCTAAATACAAAGAAACTTTAAGCATACAGTTGCCTGATTATTATCCTCGAGAGTAGTATGTAAAATTAATCTATTAAGAGTTCAAATTAAATATAAAAAAGGTGAGGTCACAACTCTTTTGTAGGATGTTCTTTCTGGCTACGCTCACAACCCTCCTTGGAAAACACTTACGTGTGTTGCAAAAACCAATAGGAACTTCCCGAGAAGAGTTGTTATGAAAAGTAAATTCTTTCAACATTTTATCAGGCGGCTTATTTAAGAAAATGTGTACATTTGCAAGCTCATTTTCTGGAGCATACTGTTTCTTTCTTATACATTTATATCAGAATATAACTTTGTAGATGAAATTAACATCCAGAAGGGAATGATTCCATTAGCACAATTACATACGCTATGCATAAAAAAAATTATATCGTGAAACGAGTTTCCTACGCTACCATATTCAGAAGAAATGAAAATTTCATGTGAAAATCTACCCTATTATTTAAAAAAATATTTTTCCTGATAGAAAAACTGTGAAACTGGAACTTTCAAAAGTTACTGGTGTTTAAAGTCAAAATTGTTTTTCTCTGAATAATCCATTTTTTAAAGTGTACATATTTACACAAGCGTATGAATCTACATTATATCAAAATTATTTGATTATTAGTTGATTTCACCATAGATTCTGTAAATGTCCAACTGAGCTCCTCCTGGGCTTCAGTTGTTCCTTATCTGGCTTACTTGTGACGAGGGCGAGAGGGAGAAAGACAGGCTGGTCAGAGCGCAGACAGAGAGCGTGAGACAGGAAACAGAGAGAGAAGACGAGAGAGAGAAGGAGAGAGACAGAGAGGAGAGAGATAGAGAGGCGAGAGACAGGTACACAGAGAGAGAGAGCAGGAGGAGAGAGAGAAAAGAGAGGAGAGAGACAGAGGAACAGAGACACGAAGGAGGACAGAGACAGAGAGGGAAAGAGAGGAGAGGGAGAAGAGAGGAGAGAGGGGAGAGAGGGATAGAGGGAGAGAGGGAGGAGAGAGGGAAGGAGGGAGAGAGGAGGAGAGAGGGAGAGAGGGAGAGAGGGGGAGAGAGGGGGAGAGAGGGAGAGAGAGGGAGAGAGAGGGAGAGAGAGGGAGAGAGAGAAGAAGACAGAGACGCAGAGAGGCAGAAAGAGAGGGGGAAGATGGAGAGAAAGAAGGACAACAATTTCTGCCAGGTTCCGCTAGTACCATACAAGGATTTTCAAAACAGCGCAATCGATCGCAACGGGGGATTGGCGGCGTCGGTGTCGGCGCCTCGCCGGCCGCTCTGCCGAGCCGCGTCTTGACCTTTGCCGAGCGGCCAAATGCCAGCGCCGCGACGCCGCCGCCGCGCGCCAAAGGTCACGTGGCGTCACGTGAGGGCCACGTGGCGAGACGCCGCGTTCGCCGAGGCCGCAGGAGGGGGGCCGAAGCGATGGCGCTAATTATGGGCGTCTCCGACACATAAACTTGGGAGGGGCGGAAGGAAGTGAATAACTCCGCGAGGGTTTAGAGTAAAAAAAAACGTCGGTAGTCATGGGAACGGCGGCGTCATTGGCGGCGATTATAGCAGGAGTGGGTTATTGGATTGATACCCAACAAGCAAAATGCAAAATAGCACAATTAAAACCTTTAATAAACACCAAAAGCTGCCTATCAATAGATAATGCCATCACTATATAAATCCATAATCAGACCCTTCATGTTATACGCATGCCCTGTCTGGACTAAAGCATCTGCTACTATCGTAAATAAACTACAAATAATACAAAATAGATTTCTACGATTAGGAACCCACGCTCGATGTTTTGTATCCAACAAACAAATACACAAAGACTTGAATATAACTTCCGCATCCAAACACATAGCCCATCTATCCAATACATTCTATTCAATTATCAACTCAATACCACACGCCATCCACGACAACCTGGCCTCAATAGACCATACTCCAACACGCATAAAAAGCCGTTACCCTTTTAACGCCTTCCTAAACTTATTATCCAACAATTGTGAACAGTAGGTGCAGAGTGTAGGTTCCTACCCCTTCCTGTAGTTAGTTAGTTTTTAAGTTTAGGAAATAAGAATAGCTGTAAGCCAGCAATACATATGAAAAAGTAAAATGTTACTGAACTAGGTACATCCGAATGAAAAATAAATATTAAAAAAAACTCTTACAGACTCGAGAGAGTAGTCGTACAACTACTCGCGAGTTGAAGTCAATCTTCATTTTAATTATCCTTTCTTGCGCATTTTACTCTCTCGCATAGGCCTAAGCATGCATCTACGAAGAAAGATAGGCAATATATAGTTAGTTCAGTAGTAAGTTATGCTATGCTGCGAAAAATAGATTTTGATATTTCAAAGGAAAATAAATTTGAGGTCCCCTTACACAGCAAAAAACTGAAACATCCTGTGTCTGTCTCTCCGTTTGAGGTACTTCACATGAATCGCTTAGGGAATTTTTAGAATTTTCTCAAAAATCGCTCCCAATTTCATTTAACAATAGAGTCAAATACTCTTATAAAAATGGTGTAGGTCGGATTTTCATTGTAAACTCTAAAATTTCAAAAAATGCGAAAATTTGAATTTTTTCGGCGTCTTCCATCAAACAGAATTCAGAAGATGCAGATTTTTTCTTCAATTAAAATTTGTTCTTCACGATATGTTCTTTAATAAATGACACGTAAATGTTTTTGAAAATATTGGATTTTTCGCCAAATTTTAATTGAAAAAGAGCATTAAAAATTTTTTAAAATACATTTTCTCAGAAAATACTCCATTTTCACTTTCTTCCTACGGAGTAGAGAGAAACTTATGTAATGCTGCGCGAAAAACGGCGAAATGTGTAGCAGAAAAATCTTATTACAGGGCCCTGCAAATGAGAAAGTGGATCAATCTAGTTACTAAATTTAGAAAAAAATCCTCTAACACGTGGTGTAGCCAAAACTCATGTTTTGTGGGTCCTTATTTCCGAACAATAGAATGACGGCAAAACGTCTGTCTATCCTCCCGTCCGTCTGTCAGTCTGTCCGTCAGTCCGTCTGATCAGTTTGTCAGTCTGTTATCAGTTATCAGTTTGTCAGTCTGTCCGTCTGACCGCGTGTGAACAACGCTAGCGGCTAAACCATTCAACCAATGTTCTCCAAAATTCATATTCTCTAATCGATCAGTCTGATGTCGCGTCTTCTTAAATTTGAAACCGATATTTTAATTTTATGGGTTACTTTACAAGAAGCCCCTGGGACATTTTCCAAATTTTCAAAAAATGGCTCCATAATTTTTTATTAAATTTTGTTGTTGGATAGTGTGAAGGACGTATAAGAGAATATTGAAGGTCTCACGTTCATTAAAAACTCTGTTTTCGAAACTTGCAGAAGTTCAAATTTTTTCGGACTCTTTCTACAACTAAAATATTGAAGGTATGAGTTTCTCCCTAAATGAAACCTGTTTCTTAAAGATAGATTTTGAAACAAGGTCAGGTACAATTTTTCAAAAAATTGAGTACTTTTCACGTAATTTTGCATGAAAATACGTGCCGTTTTAGCCCCACTTGTTTCTTTAAGCGTTTTGAATGAGTAGTGCGAAATTCCCTGACTAACATAAAGTAATCACGATTCTTTTTCTTTAAGCTCTCTTATTAATAATTCACTGAATAAGCACATTTTGATGATTTCTTTTGTTATTTTATAAATTACACAAATGTTTTTTGATACATCTCTAATATCATAATTACATGACAGGCGTTTTTAATATATTATTGCATTTATGAGTACAATTTCTTGAACGATTTCTTATGAAGGTCTCAAAACTCAATAAGAATTTTTAAAATGAACTGAAAATTGCGTATTTTTAGAAACACTCCAAACTATGTTTCTTCAAAAATAGCTTTAACGTTTTCAATGAAAATTTGCAAATAAATATAGGTTTACTCTTCTAAGATATTGTTAATGTATTTGGATTCAACTGCAAAGGAATTTAAAAAAATGAGAAAATGTGGAAAAAAATTAGGAGCCGATCGATAGCAGGTGGAAAAAGAGTGGGGAAAACGTTACATTTCACTTTTATATCAAGTTATTAGAGGAATTGGACATTGATATTTGTCAGAGTGTTTTATATGTTTTCATTTGGGATCACAAAAATGAAAGACTAAGAACTGAAAATAACTTTGATATAAAAAAGCTAGATACTACAAACACTCAATTACATCCTATACGAAACTTACTTTGTTAAAAGATCTATATGTGATAGCCCCAATGAAATATGACGCTTGCAACAGTCTTACCAGAGAAGTGTATCTGCACAAATAATTTACAACATTTTCTCTCCTTTTAATCATCTCTTTATTAAATTCTAAATTCTGGTGGATAATTGTCGCGATTGAAATATCTGTAAATTTCGTAACTGTTGCCTTGAATTCGCAAATACTCAGTCGGGAAGCTCGTATGATTTGTGTTGGCTTGAAGTGATTCTTAACCTTTTCCGCTGGGACAAATAATATCGAAGCTCCGCTAAAGAGCCGGCTGGTGGTAGGCCGGCGCGCGCACCGATGCTCCAACGCTGCATAGGGGGGGGGGCGGAGGGGGGAGTGGTGGTGATGAGGGTAATTAATGACGTTGATGGAACGGTACACGCGTGCGTGTTACGACTATCTGAATCTCCGGTCCATTGTCGGCCTATCAGCGGTGTTGTCGGGACGTCCTGCGTGTTGGCAGTCTCTCAGGTATGCTACAGGTCAGACTCCTATGTTATTTATCTCACCGGATGTTTATCGCTCTGACAGGTAGATTGCTTGCGAGTCGGGCAGGTTGTCTGCCAATTCCGTAGTTTGTTGGCCTATTAGCGGTGCTTTCCATGGATCCGGCATTTCCACATGGTGGTGCGGTTTTGATGTAAAGTGCTCGTAACAGGAATTCAATTTAGTATTTAATTATTATTGCTTTTGCTCATTGAAACATTTTGGAGACACCCGAGAGTCAACGACACACTTAGAAAGCTGAAACAAGTAATAACCTTATAAGAGTAAATGTAAATTATCATCTTCAAAAAAAGAAATTCTTTATACTCTTCTTTCAACTACTTGATGGCAACATTTTTTTTATTTTCAATTTTTGAAGTGAAACTTATTTTTTTATCAGAACGCACATTTTATTCTGAAATAAAATTCAATTTATTGTCCTTTTCTTGGGCCTAGAATTATGTGAAACGTTTTGTAACATATTGGGAAATTTTTTAACACAAAATATTAGAGTGTCACTAATTACCGTGTACGGAATCAGTCGTTCAAATCAGGACACGAAATCGTCCCTTGAATCGCATTGTGTAATTCTGGTAAACTAAAGGGAAAACACGGATCGAATGGGAGGGGGGCAGAGTCATCACAGCACAGATTGAGGGCAGAGGTGGCGGCAAAGCTCCTGGGCTAAGTCGAGTTAGAGAGCTCGAGTGGAGCTGGACAGTTCAACAGAGGGATAACAGGATTATCTGGTCACAGAGAGTTGGTCTACAGCCTAGGGTTCAGTTCGCAATACTGCGCTCACCTTCCTTCCAACAAAGGAGGGGCATTAAGGCTTCCCATTCACTCACTTATTTGTGCGCAGCTCTTCATCATGTAAATGATTACCTCCAGTTTTGTTGGGAATGTTTTGAGTGCTTGCGTAAATTTGGTGCTTGCACGAAGCAAGTATATTGAACTGTTAAGGAGGAACAGTGGCTTTTCCTTGCGCTACCAAGAGGTACTACATTTCTGAAATTCGAACTCGTGTAATTAAAACTAACCGGTCCGCGACATAAAAAAAATCTTCTTTGACGGCATTCGGAAGAGAAACATAGCTTTTATTTGTTGGTTCTCGTTAATATTTTTTTAAAAGAATGGAGATATGAATTTGATTTCTTCACTAATATTTATAAATAAGAAGCGGCAAATTTAGAGTACAGTTTTGTATGTATACTCGCATTATTAGCGGATTTATAGATGTGGTCCTGCTAACTTCCAATGGAAGTTAGCATGAACACCGAGTTTTTCGAGAAAATGATCCGTGGCAAATTCTGTGTTTTCACACCTTGAAAACAAAAAATCGCAAATTATGGGCTATACAATTTTGTGATTGGATGAAATAGTCCAGCTAACGTCCATGGTGTATACATTACATGAGTATATGTTTCACAGTTTTAATTGCATAAATTTATTTATCATTTTATATTACAATTATTTACAGTCTCAATATACTTATTATTTTCGATCCCTTTTAATATATTGTTATTGACAGTAAGTAATACCTACATTTAATAATATACTATGTAGTAATGGAACATTATATTAAAGGGCGAATTTGAAGAGTTTTACTAAAGAAACAAATTTGTTTCGCTGATACAAAAACATTAGTCTAAAAAATACGCAAATTATTGCCGACAATAATATCTAACTACCAAATAAATAAATGTAATAACAAAAAAGGACGAAGATATTCTCAATGTAGTTTTAGTAGTCTGTTAAAAGACAAATTTTGTCTCCAAAATGCGAATCCGGACAAAACGTCTAATAAATCATGGAAAAATTCTATTAAGGTCCGCTCGCTCTAACTTTATCAGGGTGTAAACAAACTTTTCATGTATCCCTCCGCTCTGAAGTTTGTGATTAGCTACGCCTTTCTCGCCACAATGATACCAAAATGCCAGCACGTGTTAAAAGAAGAACTGTCATATGTGCTAGTTGAATGTGGTTTCGCCGACGCTGTTTTAAAAGTATTTTCATGTGTTGCACATTTCTTTCATACTTCATTTATTTCATGCCTAGCTTTGTTTAAGCATGTTCTTTCAGTATCTGGCATTGGACTTACCAATGAATCGTAATAGCTGTTAATGATATACTTCCGTTCAAAAATTCCCAACACCCAATGGCCTTGTATATTACCTCCATAATGGAATGTAAACTGTAATATTGACAATTCCAAAATTACAATGGACGTAAAATATACTTACAGGAATGAATAATGCTAATAGTTAGAATTTAGCACAGCTATATTTTTACGTTTTCTCCCAACTACGAACATATATGATAACCTGTAACGTTTTCTTCAGCGTTATTCTCTATTCGTATTTTAAGATCATCATCAATTAGTTCTGAAAATTCTGACACAGAGACTGGATTGGAGACTTCATTGGATTCCCCTTAGTTGCTTAACACATCTGTACCTTTGTCCCCTAATTTTTTAAGAGTTTAAAACTCCACAAGCTCAGTCTGGTTTGTGTTCTGAAGGCGAATATATAAAAGCATTAAAATATTACTATTTTGTATTTTTATGTGAATAAGATGAATGAGTCTTAAGTCACATTAAATTGAAAATCGATCTTTGCACTCTTAAGCAATGTATTTTGTCTAGTGTTGTACTTACATTTCTGGTTTTCTTCTTATTTAGTTCTTATTCTTCAAGTTCAGTGTTCCAAGGCAATTTGCAAAATTATTATAAAAATCACCCGTGAAATACTTCGAATCTTACAAATTCTGCCGCGCGATTTTCATTTCATACGGCTGGTTTATAAACAATCACGGTATCAACCTCATGGAAGAAAATTATGGTCCCGTAGACTGAAAATAATCAGGGGGTAGTGGGGTTTTATCAACACCACCTACAACACCTATTCTTCTGACGAAGTTTTGCTAGACACTTTCCACGAATTGAAATTATACACGAGCTCGTGTGCACAGCTGTATGTGCATGGGGCTTAGAGTGTAACCGTAACATAGAAGGGAAATTAAGCTTTTGACAGCTTGTTGTACTACATCACCACAGATAGCTTATCACTTCGATGCTTTTAAACAAACCAGAGGAATAGAAGCCATTGATCAAGTTTTATTTTTTTATAATTTTATTTATTTACTTATCTTTTGAAAACGTGGACTATATTTTGATTTATTTAACTCACAATTCAACAAGAAAACAAGGTAAAGGAGGTACGAGAGAGAATAACGCAATAAAACGATATCCACTGCGTGTTAAAAGTAGGAATTTTCCCTTTTTTGGAAGCTGTCTTATTTTGGTACGGAATGCAAAAGTGCACTCTCAAATCATCGACAATCATATATCAGAAGTTCGTTATAAAAGCTATCTTACTTCATTTTCAAACCTTTTCTTGCACAGATAACTGACAGGGTTTAAATACTTGAGCAATACGATGCACTTCCTTTTTCGTGACTCTAATTCCCGAAATATCATTTTGTTTGCTACAGTTATTATAATTCCATTATTTCGATTTATTTCTGAGAAGTAACGTCATCTTTTCCAGTGGTAAACACAAGCTTAGAACTTTGCGCTCCATGTATTATCATAAGTAATAATACGAGTGTTTTGGAAATAATCGATAAACCATCTCAGAATCCCACTTCCGAAGCGAGGAGAATGTGACTATTTATCGAATGGAATTTGAATTTGGGAAGCTGCATGATTAATACTCGTTACGTAAGTTAATCTGCTGTATTTTCATATTTTTAATGATTTCAATTACTTCCCTGATACCAGCATTCTTTGGTTACTTATGCAAGGTCGTCTGCAAGTTAAAATCAATTAGGTTAAAGTCTACTAAGGATTAATACAGTACAATTATAAACAGAAAATACGCATAGATAAAACACGAAACTTATGGGTTTTTAATTTTTTAAAAAAATTAATTGCTATTTTAATTATTTTATTTAAATAGGTTAACGAATTAGTAGCACTAGTAGATGGTGTATCTATTTCTAGTGTTGTATCTTTTTTAATACGTAGCTTCGCTGCTTACAAAAAATTGAAATTGTCTTCAAACGTATTTTATATTTTTCTCTGTGTTCTCAGGAATATAATGTTGAAATTTATTTCTTGTTCGGATATCATCAAATATTTTCGCCACTTGATGCACTGTTGCGCTTGTGCGCTAGGATGTAAATAAACAGAGGAATGGATACATACCGCCTCCTATGATGGATGAAACGCAGCTAATAATTGGGCACTGAGAAGGAGGTGATAAGAAAAAAGGGATAAGAAAATCTTATAATTCTTCTGTGAATCACTGCCCTGATTTGTTGCTATCGTATGTATTCTTAAACACCATTGGTCTCAATTTCATAAATGGAATAATTTATAAAATATATTGCGACGAAGAGCGATCTAAACCTTTCCTTCATGCATCAATTAATAAAACAACAATACTAGTTGCGAAGAAATGAATGTTTATAATTCTTCTGTTAACATCGTTCATGTCACATCGTTATGACGCTTGTCAGGATAATAGTTTTATAACTGAAATGTTGTAACAAGATTATCGTGGTAACTACTTTCTGCGATGTCGACAATTCACTAACATTTCCTCATTGAAATTTTTGTATTAAAAAATCCTGCCAATTTTTTTGTTAATCACGCTTAAGAATAAATTGAGATGACATCACAAGATGTTTACAATTCTAGCAAATGAATTCATGATCCCAAAAGTGTGTTCATCTGTTTTGCACAAAACACACTTTAATCTAAGGAAGCCATTAAAACAAGCACAGATGATACTACGGTTTATTGTAGTCCTCACGTACAAGAAGCGGCTGGTTTGTGGGGTGGGGATAGGCCGTTGAGGAAGTCGGGGGCAAGAAGGCGATTTCCGCGCAGGGAGGCGGGGTGGGGCGCGGGGATTCCTGGAGGCGCGTCCGTCGTTCTCCTGTTGTTGCCGGCAGCGCAGTGCGTTTTTGTCCAGAGCCTGCACAGCGCCTTCACGCTGCTCTCGCTCCCCGCCTCCTCCTCTAGGGCCCGCCACGCCCCTCTCCGCTTCCGAACTCCCCGCCCCCCCGCCTCACCCCGCCCCGCCCCGCCCGCCCGCCCCGCCTCGCCCGCCTCGCCTCCGCCCGCCTCGCCCGCCTCGCCCCGCCCCGCCCCGCCTCGCCCCGCCCCGCCCCACTCCGCGAGGCACCGCTTCTTCCAACCCCCACCCAGCCGCGCCACATTCCGCTACACCAAGCCACGTCAGGACTCTCAGTCCTGTTCCTCCTGTGCTCTTTCCCAGGCTCTCCCGCAACCCAATCTGATCCGCTTCCACCTTCCCACCGCGAGCGGCAGCTCAGTGCATCAACTGATGTCACTGCAGCGCCTCTGACCGGGAGGTCCTAGGTTACACTCCCCACGGCGGCAGGATTTTCGACACTAGCTTTTCAGATACGCGCGGTCGTGCGGTCCGTGGCCCGTTTGGTAGGGTACTGCTCCGGCATTCGCCTGGTGTTGATCGGGGAAACCACGGAAAACTACCGATCAGAGCAGCCTTCCGCTAGTATTCTCCTCCAGACAGCGACTGAATTCGACCTTGCTGAAAAGGTAGTGTCGAAAATCCTGCTGCCGTGAGGAGTGGGAACCTAGGACCTTCCTGTTATGTACTGCAGTGACATCAGTTGATGCACTGAGCTACGGCTCGCGGTCCTGCTTCCATCTCTCTGTTCCCACTCCACTTGGCCTTCCTGGCCCTCCTAATTGCAGTACGCCCTCCCCACCGGCCCCCCCCCCCATACCTCTCCATTCCACCTCCCCGTCCCACATCAGCTCTCCTCCCTTCACCGCACCTCACCCCGTCCCGCCTTTCCCCCCCGACCGCGCCCCTCCCCCTGCTCTTCGCTGGTCCGTCGCGCCGCACCCCCGCGCCAGCAACCGAGCGCGGGGAGGGGGAGGGGGAGGGGAGGGCGCCTCGCTCGAGATAATTGCGCGGCTCCGCTCGGCGCCTCGGGGGAGGCACGGGCCGGCGCGGCGCGGCGCAGCGCTGCGTTAAGGTGGAGGCCCCAAGGACTTTAGGGGCGAAGAAGAGCCTGGACGAGGAGAAAATCGACAGCCTAAGGCAAAAGTTGGGAACACGACAGTGTTTCAAGGTAGCGTTCTGTGCTCGACGATAATGAGGTCGGTGAATCGCTGGCAGCCTTTGCACATGTTGCAGTATAATTTTTCTTTTCGGAATCGTGGAAAAGGTTATTGAGAAAAACATTATTGAATTCCTAAATTTTCATGAGACTTTTTCCTGAAAGAGCACTATTTGTAATAATAGTTCTAACAAGGCTTGAAATATCAATGAATCAATTTCGGCTTCGACATCTGACATCTGAAATGGCGTTGGGCAGGTCACATTGTACGACTTTTACATAACCTCTGGACTCACCGAATTATCGCTTGGAATCCAAGACTTCGGAAGAGAAACGTTGGCAGGCAGAAGAACAGGTGGTCGGACGAAATGAAAATGCTGTTTGTCAGCCTATGATCTACTTCAACAAAGGATTGTCAGAAGTGGAAGACCATGTGTAAATCCAACACAATTAACATATACTGGATTATTCAATTTCTTATCACTTGATAAGGGCCATTGCGGAAAATAATAAGCTGAAGAGCTAGCTAATTAGCGATTAAGTAGAGAAGTCAAAGCGAACAGTTCTAAATTTAAAAGTGACAAGTGAACAGTGTTACACTTTCTTATTTTGTACTTAAAAAACGTCTGTAAAAGGTGTTGGGTGCTCGGGAACTCTACCACTGTGTAACCCACCCCGCAACTGGAGGACCTTGCTCTCTTCGGGATTGTAACGGACTACAATAATAATAATAATAATAATAATATCTTTATCATACTTTTGGAAATTTGATAAAATTTGAAGAAACAAAATTTTTAAGAGAAGTTTACTAGATGGACTAGAAATGTAGAGTAACACAAACTCTCTGCAGTTAGTTCATGAATGCAAAATCAGTTCTAGTTAACTTCGTATAATAGTATATGCCGACATTGATCCGTGAAGGAGCTTGGAAGTTTTGACGATCATAACAATAAAAAATGTTAGTAAAGTAATAATAGGTAGTATATTTGGGACAAAACAATCAACTCGAAACTTTCAATCGGTCAAGACAGTAGGTGCTTTTTCAATAGATTTTGTAGTTTATGTGATAAATACAATAGTTAAACTTCCCTCAGATTACTAAGCAAATGTGGGGTTAAGGCAAAATATAGTGTTACATTGTAAAAATAGATTGATGTCAGCTATGCAATGGAGACTCGCAGTAAAACTGTGATAATATTAACGAATAAAAATACTTCAAGTTAATATTTGTTGGTGTGTTTTGCTGATTTATACAAGTGATATTTCATTAAAACAAATGCTAATTAATATAGTTATAACAAACATACTTTGACGATGAAAACAGAATACGTACGCGGAAAAGTGTTTGAAGTATATGGCGTTTGTAAGGATCTCGAAAGAAAAAATTATATGCGAACTTGTGAGGAGCGTAAAAAGAACTTGAACGGAGAGAAAAGAGCAAGAGGACAGCGACGACAGGCGCAGGCTGGCATCTCCTTTCTCAAAAGCTCCTTTTTCGTGCGTTCTCTGAAGGTGACGGCTATCAGGTTGCAGGGCATCACCGTCTGATGTGCATTCTCCCTGGGCACGACGCGCGCTTTTCCAGGAAGGTAAAGTTTCGAGTTAAATTGCGGCTGTAAACGTAACACAAGATACATTACCCACGATGCTTATCACGAGTGTCTCCTACAGTCGGCTTGTATTACAATTATATGAAAGTGAATTCTTTTCAGTTCCATTCCTTTACATCTTTTGTCTACCTCGTTACTCTCGTAAATGTGAGTTTGAGGTGCTAATGTAACCTTTTTTGTTAACCAAGGTTGCGCAGTATTTAAATACTTGTATTTGAAATACGTGTTTTAAATACATTTTGTATTTGAATAACTGTAATTTTGAGCCTCTTGGACATGTATTTTAGAGATGCATTTAAATATACACTGAAACGCTCTCCGTTTCTGTTCAATTATTTTTGCAACCGGTTTCCGAATTTATATCATTTTTGGGCGCCAGGAAAGGGTTGCGATTTTAAATTTCCCGCAAACACATCTAATGGGAAATAATTATCCTACTAGCTCTGCCGGTTGGGTACTTACGAAAATAATCGTCGCCGGTACTTACTTTCTTCCTAGCAAACGATCATTCGATCCGCCCTCCATACGGAAGAAGCGAGGAATCTGAAATTTGTTTCTGGAAAGAAATTATGGTGGTTAAATCCAGTTGCTAAATTAAGAAAAAAATACTCTAACACGTGATGTAGCCAAAATCCTAGTTTTGTGGGTCATTGATGTCGAAAAAACAATGAAAGCAAAACGTTTCTCAGTCCATCTGTCAGTCCATCCGTCTGTGAACACAACGAGCGCCAAAACGGTGCATAGGATTTTCTCCATATTCAAGAAACCCCTTAGATCTGGCTCTAGATGAAGCTTTGACATTTTGAAAAACATTCTTTAAAATTTGGGGGTTCTTTACATGAAGCACCACAGACATTTTCAAAATATTCTCCTTCAAAATTTCCTCTGTATTTTAAAAAAATTACAAAAACAAGATATTCTCAAAAATGGCTCCAAATTTTTTCTTCAAAGTTTTGGTATGGATAGTGCTAGATGCACTGTATAAGACGACAACACCATAGTGCTCAATTCTTTTGTTTGTTTTTTTCAAAAATTACTAATGAATTTTTAATTTAAAAAATTTAAATAATGTTAATAACTTTTCGAAAACTCAACACTTTTCTTTTAAAATAAGCTCAAAACTCCGCATCTTCTGATTTTAAAAAATAACAAAAACAAGATATTTTCAAAAATCGTTCCAAATTTTTTCTTTACATTTTTGGTGGTGTTAGAAACAAATTAACTCTATACGAAGACAAAATCGGTATTGCTCTATAATATTGTTTTTTCAACAATTACAAAAATGTAACTTTTTGACTTCTTTCATGTCGGTAATACTTTCATTAAAGGTGATTTCTTCACCTTATTTTATTAATGATGACATGTACTTTAAATAATGTCAAATAAAGAATCGCGAAAACTCAGCAATTTTCTGTGGAAACGAGCTCAAAATTGTGGAAACGCTTAAACACCATTTTCTCAAAAATGACTTCAAATTATTTCTTAAACTTTTTCCAATGGATAGTGCTTTTTGAACTGTTTAGGATGACGTAAAGTTGATGTTGGTACATTTTTTCCCAAAAATTATACAGATGTGTTTTTTTAAATCGTCTCATTCCGTTAAAATGCACATTTCTATCAATTTGTATACATTATTGCATTTTTGAGTAAATGTGTTTCAATTGACTTTAAATGAATGATGATTTTCCCCCCATACGTCACATACAGTTTTTGACTCTTTTTGACTAAATAAATAAAAATGAAGATTTTCGAAAACTTGATAAACTCCTGTGGAAAGGAGTTTCAAATTTCGCATTTACTGTAATGCGTAATGGCTATTTTCTTAAAAACGACATCAAATTTTTCAATGAAAATTGTCATTTAGGACGAAGTTTACTCATCTTTAATATTGTTGAAGGTATATTTCGTTGGGAAACCGAAAAATGGAGAAGATGTCAAAAAATGTACTTTGTGCGACCATAGATGGCAACTGGCAAGAGGATGTGGCAAGACTTTAAATCCAGTCCACACCAAGGAAATTAGAAAACTTTACGTCGAGAATGTCTGTGCCATTCTGTAGTACAACTAGTTAAGTTTTTATTTCGTATGTGCCTACCTATTGTCAACAATAATGCCCATTTCCCTGCCAAAGTTTTTAAATGCCTATTTGCCTACCTATTTTCGACCTTTTTCGGGCCTATACGTCCGAGCTTTACTTATAACACTAGTTTACGTTTATCAGCACCAGTTGAACGACTGTTTTCCTCTGCAGATTTTATACATTCGCCAAACAGGTGTTTATTGCCCGATGATTTGTTGAAAAACGGGTCGCTCTAAAAGGAAATTCCGCTTAATCGATTTAGACTTATAAGTTATTGTCTAAATCGATTTTTCAGAAATTTATGACTGTCAGTTAATAATTCATTGTAATAGCAATTACAATAAATTGTTGCAAGAAAAAGAAATAATAAAAAATCATTGTATTTACTGCATTTTGAGTATTTGGTGTATTTTAAAGACGTATGTATTATACTATGTGTTTAAATACTTATTTACGAAGTATTTTGGAGAAGTATTTAAAAACTAAATTTAAAATATTTTGCCCAACTCTGCTGTTAACCTTTTGCAGTCCGTTTCTAGAAGCGTGTTTTAGTGGCACAGAATGGAAATAAAACAACAGCAGCAACAACAACAACAACAATAATAATAATAATAATAATAATAATAATAAAAGAAGAGACTGAGCGTTGCAGGAAATAGGGATAAAAAAGTTGAGAATTATATGCTTCGTGAGGACTGTAAATTATTACTATTGTCCTTACATTGATGCGAATTAACTTGAAAATTGTATTTCACTCATAAATAAAAATTAAAAAACCTTTTCCTTGTACGATTCTTCATGATCAGCCTAAAAAGTTTTTTCAATGACCACTTACCGAAAAATAGGATATCTCTAGTCTGGAAGTTGTTATTACTAAACTTTTCGAGTGTATTTTTTTCTCCGAACGTTATTTCATTCTTTCATTTTCCTTTCATTCCTTGCGATATTATACAAGATAAGCCATTAAGTTTTATCAATGGCAACTTACAAGAAAATGGGGTGTTCCTAGTCAGTAAGTTGTTAATACTAAGCTTTTCGGGTGTTTTTGCCCCTCAGAACGTCTTTCCCGCGACATCGACTCGGTTGATGTTTGACCCTGATGTATGGAGCAACGGCCCGCCGTGAGACACCTAGTGGGATTGCCAATTAACTTGATCCTTGACCCCCAGAGCTGTGGTCAAAGGGAATCAATACACCTCTAATAACTGGGTTAGTCTCAATAGGAACGAAATGGGCTATCGAACGAACGGAAGTCACATGCTGAGAGCCATCAGTTCCAATTATCTCGCGCCTTTTCGCAATCAATACGAGATTTCCGCTCATTTCAAGTCGTTACGATTCAGAGTAATCATGCTTTCTGTTGTAATAGTTCTTAATGATCATAAATTACTTCAAATCGGAGTAACCCGGAAAGTTATTTGCATTCTCAGATTTTTGAATGCCCCAAAACCATCACAGAGAGTAAATTTGGATATTTTTACGATATTTCACAATTCAACCCATTTTTTGGAGGCAATGTATATGTTATTCACTTTCAATATGCATCATTAAACAAATTATTTCCATTTTTCTTCTTGCTCTTTAAACAAGTACATTAGGTATTCCACTAAAGTGTATAGTTTAGAGCAAACAAACATTGAAATTGTAAATGACAAATATCTGAAAATATCATATCACATTTCTTTAGAAAATAGGGCGAGTAATTGGAAATCTAATGGGCGATCCTGAGATAGAACAGACGAGAAGATGTATATTTTTATTAGATGAATGTATTGTGGCGGCACAATAAGTAGCCTAAATAATACTATAATTTTAATCGACAAAAGAACAGTGCTTTCGGGGAGTTGCATAACTGCAGGCGCCGCGACCCGACGCGTGCGACCTGTTCCAAGGAATTTATGGCAGGGTGCAGCTGCAAACGCTGGGGTTCCCCTCCGAAGGCAGACCTTTCCACTCCACCTCCTTGGCGACCGCCAGCGCCCTCGTCAACAAGCGCCCCCTGTCTCTGGCGGGGATTCCCTTCGATATTAATTAGAACTGTTGATCGGAAAGGACATTTAGAATAGGGGGATCGCGAAGATCCTGTACATGTGCGCGCGACTGTCAGACAGAGACAGAAAGCAGCCCAAGCAACGGAAAATTTTGGAGTTTCTTACTCGTCGATTGGCTTAAACAGAAGTTAAGACGCAGTAGACTTACGCCAATCGGACTGAAACAAAATCTAACACGTAGTAGATTTAGACCAATTGAATTGCTGGAACGCCGTGTAGGGATTATTTTACAAAGCGGGGTACAGTTTCGTGGAGGGGAGAAAGTAATCGCTAGAACGCCGTGCTAAGCGGGCGATTCGATCCGAGAGCACCGTGAGAGGCGGGCGCAACATTGCATAGGAGAACGCCGTGCTTGGCGAATGAATCTTTCGATTTGGGAAAGTTATTCTGTTGAGTTTGATATTCGACTCGGACTTCTGCGCAATAGGGTCAAGTTATGAGAACAGGGCATAACTTGCTGCCTGCACTGAATTGTACGCCTATGCTGAGACTCGCGAGAGAAATCTGAACTCGCCACGACTCGACGCGGAGACCACCATTTTGACGAAACGAGCTGCAGCGGGTGTTTCGACCGCCGCTGCCTGCTGCCACCGCTGACACGGGGCTTCCTTTGTCCTTTGGCGCCCAGGATGTAACCCTCGGAGCCGCCACCGCCGCCGCCTGAGGTCAATGAACCTTGCGGGTGCCCAGCTGACTGGGTCAACTGCTGCATACGAAACGTCCAGGAACAATTTATCGTATCGACAAAAAAAGAAACCCACGCTATTGGGTATTATCATTATTCGCTCTTCAAGCGCAACATGAACTTTTTGTTATAGCACAATCCAGATTTTGTAAGCGTTGCCACGCCTGGACAATCATGTTCTTAAATTATCATAATCAGTAATTCCTTAATTTTAATTTCATTATCTTACTATTTATTAAATAGCTCATTAAGTAGGGTGTTTTCTTTTTTTATGTAACTTCCTTGACAGGAGACAGGAATAAATTTAAATGTTTTCGAGTCATTATGTTCATTCTTCTTAGCATGAACAACTCCAAGCAACCCTCTTCTTCCGTCTAGAGTAATAGGAACTGGTGATCTAAGAGCCGATTGAGCTCTAGCCGGGCCGGCGGATGTGACAGTATAGTCTAAAAAAGGTACATAATTTAATTATTTGAATGTGATTTATTTCTATGCACTAGCATCGTTACCACGTCATAAATTCATTATCAAGATATTAGCTTAATTATCTAGATATTAGCATAATAAACTAAACACAACGAATATATACGAAACAAGTATCGAAGGACATTCCATTAGAATACGAGATTGAAGAATCATCAATCGAGGTAATTTGGCCGAACCTGATAATCAATCGTATGTTGTAATTACATATTACTAGTTGGACTCATGAGAAAACTCAACACTTTGTAAATAATAAAGCTCTTAAAATGGCACTTTATTCATTTACGTCCGTTATTTATCCCACGTCCCCTCCATTATTTTCCTGTCCCGCGATTGTCCCTTGTCATTTCTCATACCTTCCCCTCATGGATCCACCTGGACCCTAAAACTCATGTCTCTACTTAGAACTCACCTTCCTCCACAAAACTCGCGTG
This sequence comes from Teleogryllus oceanicus, assembly GCA_964035755.1. Taxonomy (NCBI): domain Eukaryota; kingdom Metazoa; phylum Arthropoda; class Insecta; order Orthoptera; family Gryllidae; genus Teleogryllus; species Teleogryllus oceanicus. The sequence goes on from CAXIVR010000004.1 coordinate 136,584,368, forward strand.
GGCACGAAAGCCTGATTTCAAGGATGAAGAACGCATCGTTTTCGTGATATGGGCGATTCTAATACATAATGCAATCTTCTGTTTTAAATGTCATTATCTGCCAACCTACGTGTACTTCGTCTTAATTGCGTGACTGACACGTAATTACCTACTCAACACAAGCACACTTGCAGGGGTTTGAGTCCATAGTTTCTCGTACAATTGCCAAAACTGTCACCTCTCCTTAGCGAATTACATATTCATTTATATAAAGAGGATGAAACAAATATTGTATCCATGTTATATCCACTCAGTAAATATGTCTACACAAATATTCCAGTTTTGACTATTCGTTTTGCGAAAGGGGCCAGACTAAAGTTCATAGTAGTTTATAGGGAGTCATAGGCCCAAGTATAATAATAATAATAATAATAATAATAATAATAATAATAATAATTATTGTTGTTGTTGTTGTTGTTGTTGTTGTTACAATACCGATGTCAGTTTTGAAAATTTATACTTAAAGTGCACAAAGTATCTCTGACCGATGGTAAATATCTGTCCCCTCCAGCAGCTTGCAGCACGCCCCCTCGATAACTCACGGTAAGCGAGGTGCTGGACGCGCAGTGTCGTCCGCTTGCAGCGCCGCGCCGCGGCCGCTGCCGGCCGGCCAGCGCGCGCAAGCCGCCGCAGGCTCTGCCCCAGGCGCGACCGCTCTCCGTCCCCACGCCCCGCCCCCTTCGCCTCCCCGCCCGCCAGCGAGACCTGTCCACCCCGCCCCCTCCACCGCACTCGCTCTCCGTCCCCACGCCCCGCCCTCTCAAACTCCCTCGCTTCCTCAAGGCAGTATGCACGTGAGCGTATGTTGGCATCCCAGCCCTCAGATCCTCCGGCTGCTCTCGAAACGTCTCGAGGTCACTGCCCCTCCATCGCCGCCAGCACTTTGCACCTTCTTCTGTCACACGAGTGCGACTGCTTTTACGCCCCGCCCCCCTGGCCGCACCGCGTGCTCGAAGCTACGCTGAGAGCTGCCGTCCGCGTCCGACTTCTGCTCTCGCTCCCCCTCTCGTTTCACACCACGCCACCCGTGATATGACCCAGAAGCTCGCGACCCGCTCGCCTTAGCCGTGTTGCAGCAACACCAACTACGCCCTACAGGGGCTTACAGCTTACGAGATAACGTAACACACGAGCGAAAGTTTGAAAGCTGCTACCGGGATTCCTAACCAACGTAAACAGCGCTGAATGTGTTGTTTTGAATTTTAATTTAAAGCAAGGCTTAGACAAACTTCTGGTAGTGTTCAGAAGTATAATTTTTCACACACGGATTTGTGATTGTGTATCAAGATGCAGATACAAAATATTGTTTGTCCGATGTGAAATGGACTAGTATAAAGCTTTAACACAAACCTCGATTACGAGGCCAAACAAAGATTATTTTGTTAGAAAAATTTCATCATATAAATGCTTTAAAAAGATAAATATAGTATTAGATGTCTTAAGAATCGAATCGATAAATTACCGCAAAAGGACTGATATAAAGAAAGAAATTGAACATGTACTAGTTCATCTAACTTTCCAGACATGTTTTAATTATGATACTTTCTATAGCAATACGTATTATTTCAATAACTAGATTTCGTAATCTCATTTTAAGAGACCTTCCCCTAATACAATAAATCATAAATTTTATTTCTTTCACATCTCAATGCATTCCACGCCCATTTCTTTCATCAGGGTTTTTTGTGTGTAATTGAATTAAACAATATGAAACAAACAATAATCTTAAAAATGCCATAGACATTCAGAGAGTCTTGTTCTGGCGATCGTGGACTGCAGACGTCCCCTCCGAGAGCTCCTGCGGATTAGGATGGGGTTGTGCCTGCAAGAGCACCGGGCGAGGATCGGCGCGTGAGCCGGGCGCCCGTCCTCAAATAGAAGGCTTTTCCTAAGGATGAGCCAAAGAGACAGTTCGCGTAACAAGTGAACATCACGTGTATTTCAGGGAAGTATCCCTCCGCCGCGACCGCTGTTCAGCCACGCCTCTTCGTAGTGTTAGGTTATGGCTCCTGAGAAGACATCACTATCCAGAAGTCTAAGAGTTTCGGGTGAGGTATATACACGTACGGGAGTCCGGGAAATATTTAAATTTAATTACGTATGCGGAAAATCTCTTAACATGCTCTCACAATCAATAAAAGAAAACTGCCACGAATGTAAATAGAAAGAAAAATGATTTTAAGCCGGAAACATGTGCACCGGTACGCATCTCGCATTCAAGTCTCAGTTTTAAAATAAACATAATATTTATCACACAATAAGTAAATGTAATGTAATGTTAAAAAAAAAAGATTTTTTACAGAAGAGAACATAACACTGCCTTTCCTAATTTCAATTATTTCTCGCGCACTATATTGTTTTCGGACGAGGACATCACTAAATGAAGCGTCGAAGCCATTTACAAGTTAGCCAACTACAAACGAACGAATGCAGGAACGGAGTTTAATGAGCTGGATGGCAAAACGACTACAGAACCTCTAGTTAAGTTGCCAGCACTAGCTATCACTTTGGCTCATGCTTAGTGTCGCGGCTGTGTAACACCTTTGAAGAGCGCGCCTAGGAAGCAGCGCTCAGCGGCGGTCAAGGGAGTCAACGGAGGCGGTGGAGCAAGAAAGCGCCGCCCAATCCCGGGAGACGAGCTGGCCGGAGAGCCAGCAGCGGAGCAGCGAGTCTCCAGCGCCGCCCGCTTTAAGAGTGGGCGCCGCCAGCCAAACGGAGTGCGTCAGTGTTTGGCAGTCAAGTGTAGTTACTAGGAGATTAGTACGTTGAGAAAGTGATCGTTGGCCCGGCAAAGTTATTGATTATCTCTGTGTTACTTATCGGTGGAACGTAGCTCGGTTTTTGGTACATCTCCTGGACTTTTGGTTTTGTGATTTTGGCAATTGTTTTTTGGTACATTCTTGGGATTCTGAAGTGTACCTGCTGTACTGGCTGTGTTGTCAATAAATTTGTGCTTATATAAAGCGTGCCTTATTCTGAACATAACACTTAGGAAAATCGTTCATCCCTAGGAAAATCGCTGGGCGCGGTTTCCTTGAGTGCGACGGTGGTCGCTATGTTGCTAGTGAACGGAGGGATCGAACAAACTCCCGGTCCAGTGGTCAGTGCAGCGGATAGTGCTTGTGATAAAGTCATCCAAATCGTGTGACGTGGATGTAGCAAGAATCTCTCTTCGGAATGGCGAAGCAAATCCTGCTGCGATTGGTTTCATAGAAGTTGTGGAAATGTAAAAAGAGGACAAGCTGAAACCGGGAGCGGTAGCTCAGTGACTCAACTGATGTCACTGCAGCGCCTCTGACCGGGAGGTCCTAGGTTCCCACTCCCCAGGATTTTCGGCACTAGCTTTTCAGCTAGGTCGAATTCAGTCGCTGCCTGAAGGAGAATTCTAGCGACCGGCTGCGGATCGGTAGTATTCCGTGGTTTCTCCGATCAACACCAGGCGAATGCCGGAGCAGTACTCTACCAAACGGGCCACGGACCGCGCGCAATCTGTCCTTCCTCTTCCAAAACAGTTGACGTGCCCGGAAACACGAAAAAATCAAATCAAATCAACAAGCTGAAGGATGGTTTTGTCTCAGATGCAAGGAACACTGTCCAGCGCCTGGAAGAAGATCAGCGAAATCGCAGAACTGAAGATGGCTAATAAAGCCCTTAACGAGTAACTGGCGGAGTTGAGGGCCAAACCTGCGACTCCGATCGTGACTCAGTCCGTAGATGAGAATGCTAGTGACTTCTGTCTTGTAATAGAAGACTCTATCGTGCATCACGTGACAAAGCAAGTAAATTGCGCATGGAATGTTTACCAGGCAACCGTACGGATCAATTACAGCGGTTTGAGGAAAACGACGATCTTGTAAATCCTAATAAAAGAGTTCTTCACGTCCGCACAAACGATTTGAAGGCAAAATCTAATGAATCTAATGGATAATCTGAGAAAAAGCTTCATATGGAGGAAATTCACGATCTCGTCTGTGCAACGAAGGAAAAGTTTCCACGCGCTGCAATGTGTTGAGTGGTGTTGTACGGCGCAGAGACATGTCTTGGCGGCACATCGATCGCATGAACGATTTAATGAGCTCGGTGGCCGAAGCACATAAGGTAACCTGTTGGTTGCAAGACTCCCAACTGTTGGTTGCAGGACTCCGAATTTGGCCGCGACGGGCTACACTTAAATCAAAGAAAAGTAGGCAGTTTAGGACGGCTCAATTTGCGTGTCTGCAACTCCATGCCTAACACTGTTTGAAATATGAAAGCGGTGACGGACACGACGGAGATGACGGTGGCGACAGCGAAGACAGCGAAGACTGCGGCGACGGCGGCGACGGCGGCGACGGCGGCGACAGCGAAGACTAAGGGAAGAGATAGGTAACTCTAAAGTTTTTCGTCCAAATTACTGGTCTTTTAGGAGGGATAGAAATACTAGAGGTGGGGGGATATTTGTTTGTGTTAAGAACGCAATAGATATAAGTAGAAATTGGGTCAGTAAAGAATTTCAGATAATGGGGATAGAAATAGGTGATTGTGGGAAGGAATTAAAAATTATTGCATGCTATAAGTCACCAAATGAAAATTATGAGATTTTGGAAGCTAATTCTGACAAAATAGAAAACGCTAATAGCCATCGTATATAGGTGTATTACATCGTATATAGTCATCGTATTGCAGGTGATCTAAATATTCCATACGCAAATTGGAAAGGCGCCGTGAGCGAAGCGAAAGTACAACAGTTAGTGAACAGACTCGTCTGGGAAGGGGGATTAGCGCAGGTAGATAGACCGACGTGGCAGGAGGCGCTTCTAGATGTTTTCTGAATTAGGCTGCGAGAGGTTTTCTTACCTTGCAACGTCTTGGATGGCATAAGCTGCTACAAAGCGGTGTTAGTTGAATTAGACATAAATATTTTACAGAAACGAATTCCTAACGGGACAAAAATATGGCAGTTCAAGAAGGCAAATATGAAGGGCTTCATCAGTACCTCAGAGAAAAGTACGATCGTTTTCAGAGATTAGAAGGGGGCAAGGGAGGAAATCTGTAACGCGTTTGAGAGCATTCTAGATAATGCATTGCAAACAATTGTGTCGTGCAAATACTTCAAAAGTAATTCAGATCCCGAATATTACAATGCGAAAGAATTAGAGCAGGGAAAGAAAATTGTGCAGGAAACATTTTTAAAGCATATTCTCAACAGGGAGGGAAATAATCGGTCGGGGTTTTACAAATATGTTCGCCGAAGAAGAGGAAATTAAAAAGAAATTAATGTTAGAGATACCAAGAATACGTTACTAATAGGTGATCCGGAAAAAGCAAACGCATTTAATGCCTATTTCTGTTCCGTTTGTAAAAAAAAATCTTATCACACTCAGATATCGAGAGAGGCTGTACCAAATAAGTTTAATATAGACGTAATTACAATGCGAAAACAAATTAAATCTATGAAAAATGAAAACTCGCGGGGTCCAGATACTTTTTCAACTGACATAAACTCGGTGAAAAGGTAATACTACCTATCAAAGAATATTATTCAATGTTAGATCAACAATTCAAGCGTGCCCAAGGATTCGAAGTTGTACCGTTGTTCCGATTTTCAAGAGTGGTGATAGAACTGTATTAGCCAATTATAGTAAGTCTCACGTCAGTTGTATGTAAGCTAATAAAACACTGATAACTAGCTATATTAGACAAGAATGGGAAAAAAGAATGGCTATTTCAGGGACAGCATGGTTTTAAGGATGGTTTCTCTTGTGAGAGTCAGATAGTATCATATAGCAGATGAAGTTGATGATAGTGGGAGGGTGAACGACGTAATAATAGATTTTGCGAAGGCATTTGATGTTGTCCCACACGATAAACTGGTTCATAAATTAATGAAATCGGGTATTGACACCAGAGTTGTGGCGTGGATTGATGAGCTTCTTCAAGATAGGAAACAGAAAGTCCGAGTTGGACAAAAATTTTCAACTCTAGCAAAGGTAACTTCAGGGATACCTCAAGGAGGCGTTATTGGACCTCTCCCGTTTCTAACGTTTGTGAACGACCTGCCAGATAATTTATATTCAAAGGTACGACTTTTTGTAGATGTCTGTATAATATACCGAGTTATTCAATCAAACGTAGACTAGGATATTTTGCAGGGTAATCTAGATAAATTACATTTATGTGCGGTAAGAAATAGCATGACAATAAATAGTTCGAAAAGCAAAACTATCATTTGGTCGAGGCCGCAAATATGGTGAAAGTCACTATCGTTTTGACAACGAAATATTCTAAGGATTTTGTCTTGTAAGTACTTGGGAATAATTTTTGATAGCTAATTGAGTTCGGAAAATCAGGTAAACTGTGCCGTAGGGAAAGCCTGGAGGTCCTTTCATTTTACTATGCGAATATTAAAAAAGGGTACTCCGAAAGTTAGAGAATTAACTTAATTATCTGTAGTTCGTCCATTAATAGAATACGTTTGTTGGGACGCTTATAGAAATTCACAAAAGAATATTTGAATAGAGTACAGAGAAGAGCGAATAAATTTACTTTCCGAAGCCATATGAAGAAAGTAGAATGGGAGTCTCTAGAAATCAGGAGGGTTAAGGCAAAACTCTGTGCCCTGTACAAAGCCTATGCAGGTTATCCACCTTGGAAAGACATCTACATCCGAGTCGGTAGACCCCCGTACTTTAGTAGAGGGGATCATAAGCAGAAAATTCAGGTGAGACCAGAGAACAGATGTTGAAAAATTTTCATTTACAAATTGAACATCAACGGACTGGAATAAGTTGCCTGCGACAGTCTTGGAACCCATTCCTGTAGGTGTTCAAAGGTTTAAAAGCAAATGAACTAAGGATATTTGTAAACAGTATTAATTTAGTAAGTTAGGCTTATTATAACAGGTATTTAATTATTATTGTTATTTTTATTCCTATGGTTTTTGTTAGTATTATGATAATTGCTAGTAAATGCGCTTTATTACATAAATAATTATATTTAAAATAGTATTGTATTGAAGTATGGTGACGTGTTGTGAAGTGTAGTGCAATAGAGAAGTAGAAGAGAAGTGAAACGCAAATGTTGTGAAGTGAAGTGAAGTGAAGTGCAGTGCAGTGTAATAAAAAGTCGTGTTTTTAATAGTACAAAACAATCGTGCAGGTCAACCATAAAATGAAGTTTTCCTATTATTGTTATTATTAATTGTATTCCTATCCTATTATTGTCATTATTATTGTAATATGTACATTGTAGTGTTTTGCCACCAGGTTGTAAAAACCTACCTGCAGAAATAATAAATATCTATGATATTGTAACTAAATTTGTGCAAATTAAAATAAAGATATTGCACCATCACACATACAATTACAAAAATTTTTACTAAATACAACGTATACTTATTTGCTATCAAAGTCAGCTTGTGCTATATTTATGACTCAAAAGACTGAGATCAACGAATTTACAAGAAAGAAAAGGAATTAGACAAATGTTACAAATGATATTGCACCACAAGTCCTTTTCAATTTTTAGAAAAGAAGAAACGCCTTGCTAGTTAGGAGCCGTCTCAATAAAAAGAGCCTGGACCACCTGAAGAAAAAGTGTTTTAAAAATAAATTAAGAGCCTCAATTAATCTTTAAGTTTAAAATATGAATTTAAAATAATTTGAACGCCAAATATTACAATCAAACCACTACTAAAATTTAAAACAAGGATATTTACGGAAGAAAATGAATATTTTTTTGAATAAAACTGCTTCTAAAATCATCGATATAATTCCATTCTCTCGCCAAGAAAGGAAATAATGGCATGACTCCTGCCTTCTGCTTTCATCATCCGTACATCAGTGCTGCCCAGAATGTTCCGTGACTAATGTTGCGAATAACACGTTTGCGTGCATATATTTTATTCGCATCATTTCCTTACATTGTATTGCCAGTTCGTTACATTTTAAGACAATTCCGTTTGCACACTTGCGTTCATGTGGTTTATTTGGTTATCAATACAACGATTGACTTTAACTTTAGGGGAAAACACACGTTTGTGGTACACATGCGGATGATTTTTTTTATTTGATTCATTATGGAAGTAGAAGCAACTTGATATACAAATATATCTTATGCAAATTGTTGACATAGTTCATATGTAATTATTTTGAAAAATATTTAATTTTGTAACACAGTTTGATGAAATTATAATAAATTAATATCATATACCCGGTGTTCCATTTAAAACTGGTTTTGGTAATATCATATAATTTTTTTATTGCAGAATCGGAGTTTCCGAAAAAAATACGTATCTTTTGTATTTAACTATTTTCCGTTTCGTGATGGTGCTGTAATAAAAAAAATCAAAATTAGCAAACAAACGTTCAAAAATGAGTTTTTTCTCAACTGTTTCACATCAAATCGAAAAAGTTAAAAAATACGATTTCAATAATTTGCAAGATGCTACTCAATGACACCAAATGTTGCAACGTGCCTCTACCATAGGGCAAGTTCGCTTTCTCTCTCCAGGATGGAAGAATGTGAAGCGTTGACGGCAGCGCCACCGCCGATCGATGAACAACTGAGCTTCATCAAAATCAGAACAGCGTGCTTATTTGTCTCTTTACAGTCATAATTCCAACTAGCAATCATTATTACATAACAAACCTAAAATGTTGACAATTGCAGAAAGAGTTAATATCATTGCTTTATTTTCCGAGTCACGTAGTTTTTAACTTTTTTTTTATAATCACATTGCGATATCTTGCACATCACTTGCGCGTTCTTCCTTCCAAATTAGGTAATCTCAAAAATTTAATTCACTTTGGATAGAGGCATACCCACCAATAGACACGTATTCAAAGTCAGCAATATTAATTCTCAATTAGCATTGTATAGCTTACTCTTACGTTTAAATTGAAACATTTGTTTTACATCATCAATATAAATCGATTGGCTCAAAAGTTAAGATGAATAACAATTTTGGACCGGGAGCGGTAGCTCAGTACATCAACTGATGTCACTGCAGCGCCTCTGACCGGGAGGTCCTAGGTTCCCACTCCCCATAGCGGCACGATTTTCGACACTAGCTTTTCAGATAGGTCGAATTCAGTCGCTGTCTGGAGGAGAATTCTAGCGGCCGGCTGCTCTGATCTGTAATTTTCCGTGGTTTCTCCGATCAACACCAGGCGAATGCCGGAGCAGTATCCTACCAAACAGGCCACGGACCGCGCGCGATCTGTCCTTCTTCTTCCTTGTCCTATCCTCACCTCTTACACACACACTTACACTAACATGCACTACACTACCACATATTCCGGGAGACCGGTCGGGAGCTTAGAGCTTGTCCCGGCTGGGGCGGTACCCCACTGGTGGGAGAGTCCCGGTTGGGGGAAACCCCACTAGCCGACGGCAGGTTGGCGCCGGATCTCGCCATCCAGCAGGGGAAGATCACCGCCATCTCCCGAAAAAGCATGCACTACACTAACGGGACTAATGACCACTGCGTTGAAAAAACCAATCAACAATTTGGAAGGACAGGACGCTCCTTCCGCCGCGTAGAACGGCGCTGCGAGGCGGCCGCGGGCGTGGGCGGGCCGCTGTCTGTCGCCGCTGGGGGCTTCGCGGCCGGAGCCAACGCCGCATTACGCCCAGAGCCGCTTTTACGATATTGGCTCCTTATTAGTCCCTCAATTGCATTATCGCGAGTCGATGGGACCGCAACAACGGTTCTCTAATGATGCGAATTGCTGCAAGCACCTGGATCCACAAAACCGTTTAATTGCGGCCACACACAACGTCTATATCAGACATCAGAGAACGGAACTTGGCGAATGTTGAGGTTGCAGAATGACTGAGGATGAGAAAAAAGGAGTAATGGGGACGCGTCTGGCAAGTGGAATTCATGAGAAATTGTAAACGTAAATACACATTAAAGTTGACTTAGTAGTAATAATGTTCTACTGTAAATAACTGACATATTCTAAGTAGTACTTAGATATAATAACATTACATTCTTGAAAATAATAATAAAATTTTAAAGAAAGAAGGTTAATGTCGCTACAGTGAAATCTGTTATCATGCCACTTGGATGCATAGTAAAATGAATTTTTGTCAAATTTCTTAGTTCATAACATTAAAAATAGAGAATATGATACATAATAGTAAAAAGTAGATAGATTTACTGCAGAATTGTAAAAATATTACGTAAACGAGAAAACATTGTGAAACAAGGTATACGTTTAAAAATTGCCAAACAACGTAATTTCCCCCCCCTGCTTCTGTGATTTGCACAATATCTACATTTTCGCTTCAGATTAGATTAATATGATCATCAATTTGTATTTCTGATTGCAAATTGTCGCATAAACTGATAAACAAGTGGTATATCAATGCACAGACAAGATAAAATATCTTCGATCTCATGCCAATTAAACCGACTTTTACAATTGGATTAACAGCATTATTTCTGATCTCCGTTTTGTTGACAATTGAGCAGCACATACAAACATATCAACTGAAATTGTTCCCAATAACTGAAAGAGAAAATACAGTAAAATGTGTAAACAGGAACTTGTACCAGCATAGAAAATTATTCCGGCCCGTGAAGTTAAATGGTATTTTACTCTCCATAAAACGCAACCTATCCAAGGAGGAAACGGAACAGTTGTTCATGCCCTACAGGGAAAATATACTTTTATAAAATGGAACTCCCGTAAATTCAATGTAATTGGTAGACAGACGCGATATATTCTTAATGGGATAAATGAATCTGCACGTTAGTTTTAAATTGTCTGTCCCTACTTGTCCCTGCCCCTGTTTGACCTTCGGGTAGCTTCTCTCAAAGAGTAGGCCGTCGTGGAATTACCTCCCTCAATCTCTCCCGACTCTCTGAGCTCGGAAGGTGTACGGGAACGGATTCAATTAACGCACCTCCCTGCCCCGTATTGACACGAGAATCACCCCACCTCACCATCCAGTAACACGTCGCCCAGAGACACGAGGCCATGCAGGGGTGTCAGAAAGGCATAGTGCTCTTTGCTGTGGTGCGTGGTGCATTGAAAGAGTCGGCAAGCAACCCGACTTCAGCCAGTAGACAGTGAGGTGGTGTATATTTTTATGAGTTTCACAACTAGTTTAACAATACTTGAAACAGACCATAAAACAAACTCCGACGAAAAGGTCAAACTTACAGAAGCAAGCAAAACTCAGAAGCTGTCAATAAAAAACGTTTATTAGTTATATTTTCCATAAATACGTTATATGTTAATGTAACGTATTTACGTCAATATCAATATCACAAGTGCCATAAAACGGAAACATTCCTAAACCGGATATTTTTGTCCCGATCGATTCCGGCTTAGCTTTTACTGTATTTACTTTTTATTTATATTGAAGGTTGGGGTTATTCAGTAAGGTAGGCAAACGCATTTAAGATCAGTAGCGGCTGTGATAAGGCGAGCGCAAGCGGCCGGCCGATAGTCCAGTGGTCAGCGTAATTGACTGTCGGAGCGAAGTGGAGTGCCCCTCGCAGCTGCAACTCTTGAAGTGGACATAACGCCTCACTAGCGCTCCTACGGGCATTGCGTGTAGCAGTGGTACCGTAGGAGATGGCATACAACAATTTATATTACTCTCTTAAAAAGTATGGTTGCAATTAAATACTCCTAAATGTTGATTCACTGTACTATTTGTGAAAGAGTAAATATTTTCAAATAACACGAATCCTTATATAATATAATACTATTATCAATTATTCAGAACGAAGAAATTGTTGATGAACTACTCTTGTAACAGCCTAATAAATTCACACATAGCAGACATACCAGCATATACAATATGTTTTATAGTAGTTTGTTGTTTTATGGTTTATATGATTTACAATAGTTATATGTTTTATATAGTTGTATAGTAACATATACAATATGTTTTATAAAAAATATAAAAAGTAATGAAGAAAATCCTTAGAGTAAGCCTTTACACATTTTACACACCCACGTATGATGCAATAAGGGATTCTATCCTCCATGGTTTTCTTGTTTTCTAATACGAAGCCTTTTATCAAATAAATACCTTTTAAAATTGAACTGAAATTGAATTGAGACTACATAGTCCTTGTGTCCCGTGTCTACTGATTTTTTTGATCAAATGCTTCGTGAATGAAATTTTTGAGCTATGTTGACATTATCGCGAGTGCATTGGAAATTCAATGTACAAGGGAATACTCAGAAGTATTTCAATAAATAAAGTACTACATTACGTTAATTTTATAGTCGATGATGCTACGCAGTCGTTAGCCCATCCTGAGCAAAAGCTCGAGAACCATCTCGGGGAGGAGCGCAGATACGGCTGGGAGGAGCCGCCCGCCCCCGCAGTCTAATCCGGAACGACGTCTCGCGGCGATAAAAGACTTTGGGCTAAACCCTAATCCGTCCCCCTTCGGGGGCGCCCTCCCTTCCGGGCTAGGGGACGTTCGTCATGGGGCCCTAAACGCGTCATCGCCAGGCCGGCGGTGCACGTGACAGGGGGCGAGGGAGGAAAGTAGCGAAAAAAAGCGCGGTGCTCGCCGGGGCGCGCGGGGCTGCGGGGCGGGGCACCCAATCTCCGTCGCGTTGAAAGGGCGCGGCGGCGGGGGCGGCTGATAGGCGCGGGGCAGCCGGACGCCAGCGCAACGCGACATTCATTATTCAAAACGCCGCCGGGTGGGTGGGCGGGGCGGGTGAGCGGGTTCGGGAGCGCGGGGCGGTGGACAGCTCATCTCCGCGGCCGGACGCGCGCTCGCGGCGCGCCACCCCCGTCTCACCTCGCCGCCTCCACCGGCGCCTCCGCCGCCGCCACCGCCGGCGGGCGGCCCGCCAAGGCGCCGCCCCCGCCGTCGCCGGATTGTTATGTTAATGGCCGCGCCTAACGGCCCCCGTGCCTATAAATTAGCAAATTCCCCGGAAATTGTGTTTCATAAACTATCGCGCCGGAAGTGGGCGCGTTCAGTAAAAAGCGCGCTGAAATACGAGCAGGTGCGCGCCGCCGCCGCCGCCGTCGTCGCAGCCCTCTCTCTCTCTCTCCCCCATCGCCTCCGCCGCCGGTTGGGAATTAAATTAAAGCGAGAGTTCGGCGCGAGGTCGCGGGTCGACAGCGGCGCGGCCCGCTGCGTGGGCGCCGCCGCCGCCGCGGAATAACTCAGCTCAACGGGGGCGGTGGCGACGGGCGGGGCGCGGGAGGGCGATCGCCAGCGAAGACGGAGGGGGCGGGGGAGGCAGAGGAGAGGGAACGGGTGTCGACCCCACGCAAGCATCGTCAAGATAGCGAGTCAGAAGCTATTGGCAAAAAACAAATGCATGGTCAAGAGAAAAACAGGGCAATAGGCGATATTTCACGGATCGAAAGAAGGAAACTGGATCAAACACCCGGAATAAAAATGCTTGCTGAGAGTACATGAGCACGAAAGTCAGTAAGCGCGTAGGGCTGATGAAACGCCGATAAGTTTATGGAAAAGAGGATATGAAGAAATGAACGAAAAAAAGTTGAGATCGGACGCGCGCAACGGAAGGGGAGTTGACGCGGGGCTTAAGTGCGGACAGGGTCCGAGGGGGCGGAAGTGCCATGGGGCTGCGGACGTGTGCAGGGGCGGGGAGGTCCAGCGACGAACGGGAGGGCGGCGGTGGCGGCGCGTTGGGTAAGCCGGTAAGCCCGCGGCCCGCGGCGCCTGCCGGGATAATTTATTTACTCCCGGCCGGATCCCTTTACGGGTTAAACCAGATTAAACTACACGATAGCCCATTAATAAATCGCGCGGCCAAATCCGACGGTCGCTTCTTGGGGACGGCCGCAGCGACCGCGCCGCGCCGCGCCGCCACGCACGCCCGGGCCGCCCGGGAAGAAAGTCGCCGGCGGCCCAGGGCGGGGGAGGGGCGGGGGAGGGGCGGGGGAGGGGCGGGGGAGGGGCGGAGGGCGACTGCGCCCAAGGACTCCCTGGGGCGCGCTCCTCCTTACTTACCCCGATAGTTTTTTCTGCCCTGTGCTCAAGTGGCGTCGGTGACCGTGGTGATGGGGTTTGCGATGACACTGGCGCCGAAGCCACTGGTGAAAACGGTGACGGAATAGTACGGGTAAGGAGCAACGGATGCTATAGTTCTGCCACTTGCCTGCGAGAAAGATACGATGAGCAAAGGATACGGTGTCAATGGTCACGTCCAGTTCGTTTCAGCGGTAGGAGAGTGAAGTGTATTTTAATTCCGCACCGCTTAATTCTTCCTACTTCTGTACTTACTTCTTCTTTGACTCTCGCGTTAGTGCCGTAAGTATAGACAATGTTGTCAGATGGCGTTGTTCCTTCCAGCAGGAGATCGGGTGAGATCCGACGCTAAACTCCTCAGCGTTTCCATTGAAACGGATCTCATCCAGAAGGATTCTGCCCCAGTTGCAACAAGCTCAAAGCTCCAGCAATGTCTCCCAACATGTAGTTGTAGTGTAATTCATTGACATGTAAGACTTTGAGCAAAGGGGGGAAGAAGGGACAGCGATGAGAAGAGAGAGGACCCCCACAGCCTGTCGCCCGTTTCCGAGTGTGCTGCTCCAACATTCGGAGAACTTGATCGGAGAAACCTCGCAAAAACGATTCTATCGAAGCAGGCGGCCGCAAGTTTTACTCAAGACGAGGTTGAATTCGACCAAGCTACGCAGCGTGTCGAAAATCCACCTCCATAGGAACCCCAACCCTAGGCTGCCTGGGTCAACAATGTTGCAGAGACAATGTCTCTTGCTCCTGAGGTATCGCCGTCATGAGAGAGGGAGTTGGGACCACGAGGTGGGGGGGGCGGCGACCTGGAAGGGGCGTGGCACCGGGAGGCAGTGGGTGGATGGGGGGGGGGAGGGGCGGTCCCGTCCGCATTCCGCCTCCCGCGCACAGCTGCCTTTCTAGCGCCGCGTTTTTGCCCTCGCCCCCCGGCGAGGAGCCAGATCAGCGCCCCCGCCCCCTGCCCCCCGCCCCCGCCCCCGTCCCCCCGCTCCCGGCCGGCCGCAGGGGTCGCAAAGTCGGGCAGCGCAACACGCGCTCCTGGGGCGCCGGGAGGCGGAAAGTGTTCCCAACTGTGATCGCTACGCGTTTCCGTTCACGCCCCGAAAGAAATTAGAGCTGCAAAAAAGATGTTGGGGAGTTAGGTTTTTGTCAAAGGCGGTCCCAGAGTAGCGGTCGATGTGTAAAACATTTCGGAGGAAAATTCACGAGCGGGACACGAACGTAAGTTGTTGCCTCTGAAGTGAATAAATTACGTATTCATTCGATGAAATGCATGCACAAACCATGTCGTGCATATCTCAAAAATTTAGAAATGCAAAATAATTAAATAGGCATACGAGTACGTTTCACTTTATTTTCTTTTATCATGCTACGTGTGATGTATCCTCCATCCCTAAGGGGATTCAAGATATTTTATGGAGATAAACTTTACACGAACTTCACAACTACAAATGTTTTAATGTCATACTTGATACGTGGAGTGAGAGTAGAAATAGTAGAAAGTTCAAAATGCGTTGCATATAACCACCAGCGAAGGAAATGAAATTCTTGCTTTGCTTCTGGGAAGTGTGAGAAATTACTATCAATTAAATTGACTCGTGAATTCATAAATCAATGAAATCACTTTTTGCATTTACCGATCGGCGAAATTTACATGCAATTTTAACCACCAATAAAAAATATTAGAAATAAAAACGCGTGAGTTTAAGCGCTGAACAAATACGGAAAATTTCATTTATTTAATAGAATTTAACAATAACACAAAGTCTGTTTGAATGTTGATTTTTATTTTGAATTTTTTTATACTGTGAACACGATTCTGTACTTAAAGTAAGTGGAATTAGTATGGTATTTCTTCTTTAAATTACTTGTGGCAAATTAAACACTTCTCTTTTACAGAACAAAATTATTCGCACAAATTTCAAGTAATAGTTGATAGATTCGAAAATAAAGTGTTTGTGAAGGTATTAAAGGGCCAGTTTCTCTTGAGGAAAATATAAACCAATCAGTGATCAAATGTAACACACTCAGTGAAAGTGAAGTGGCTGGTGTTCATAAGGAAATTAATTATGCGGAGCAAAACAAGTACATCTGGAATATGAAATGTTTGTAATACTATAGTGACCTGAACCAACTTACGAAATTTCTCTATAACTGATTTATTACTTGAATGTAATTGGATCACGCTCATACATGTTTGTATGTCTCTGTAACTTAAATAGCATCGCTCAATAATTTGACTTCTTTTTACATTGTAGTTGAAAATTCTGCTATGAATTTTCCTTTTTTCCGTGTAATCCGAGTTTTTTGTGATCCGAGGTACCGCCCGCCGCCATTACCTCGGATTATCGCGACTTTACAGTACTCGTTCCTTTGAGTTTCGAAACAGAGTTGAAACGGAATTTTATACACATCTCAATAAGCAGAATAATTATTTCTGAAAACAGTGTTTATGTATTAAGGGAAGAAATTCTAATTCCGAACTTAGAAGTAATTAAGTTTAACCGGGCGCATTCGTAAACCGAACCTAAAGGGGAGGTCCACCACCAGGCCGAGCCCTCACATCCGCGACGTCTGCGGATCCGGCGTGTTGCTTCGCGTGGCGTGGCGTTGCGAGGCGTGGTGTAACATGGCGTGGCGTGGCATAACGTGGCGTGGCGTAACGTGGCGTAGCGTAACGTGGCATGGCGTGGCGTGGCGCGGCGTGACGTGGCGTGGCGGGCGCAACGTGGCGTGGCTCGTTGGCGGGCTTGCGTGGCGTAAGTGGCGTGGCGCAGCGTGACGTGGGCGTAACTTGGCTTGTTGTAGCGTAACGTGGCGTGGCGTCACGTGACGTGGCGTGGCGCAACGTGGCGTGGCGTGGCATAACGTGATGTGGCGTGGCATAACGTGATGTGGTGTGGTGGGACGGCGTCGCGGGCGCGGGGCGGCGGGGGGGCGGGCCAGTGGTCGCGGTCAACTCGTTTCGAGATTGTGGCGGCGGTGGCGGGGAGTCTGGGAAAAGCGCCGACAAGTGGACGCTCCGGGCGCTCGTCCTCCGCCCCCAGCTGCGCCCCTCCGCGCCCTTTCCGCTCTCGTGGCGCCCGGGGGGGGGGGCGTGCCACTCACATCGCCCGCGCCGCCGCCCCACGCGCCGCGCTCCTTTGGCGGTGGCGCGGCTGAAACGAATGACACTCCATAGCTGAACAAGCATCTTCATCAGAGCGAAACATCAATAGCTGAACGAAAATCTATAACTGAACGAAACATCTATAGATGAATATCAATAGATTCGATAGAATGAATCCATTCAATGAATGAATCTATCTGAGCGCAGCCTCTGTAGTTAAACAAAACATTCTTATTTGAACAAAGCAATTTTAGCTGTACGAAACATCAATAAGTGGATGAAAATCAATAATTGGACGAAAATGAATAACTGGGCAGGAGGGACATCATTAACAAGACGAAACATCTATAACTGAACGAAGCACTGAGAGATGGACGAAACATCTACAGATCAATGACACATCTCTAGATGATCGATAAATCTTTGGCTAAATAAAGCGAACCGAAGCCTCTCTATCTCTATAGCTGAACCAAACCTCTATATTTG
Organism: Teleogryllus oceanicus; assembly: GCA_964035755.1. NCBI lineage: Eukaryota > Metazoa > Arthropoda > Insecta > Orthoptera > Gryllidae > Teleogryllus > Teleogryllus oceanicus. The sequence goes on from CAXIVR010000004.1 coordinate 136,601,977, forward strand.
AATGAAGCCTCTATAGCTGAATGGAAGTCTCTGTAGCTGAACGACTTATCTTTAGCAGAACGAAACATCAATAAGTGAACAAATCATCTACAGCTGAACCTCATTTGACCGAAATAAGAATGTAGGGAACAGTTTCTTGTGTACTGGGGTTTTCCAAGGCCGGCCTTAAGAAACTCTGTATGGAAATGAATTGCCTGAATGAAACCAATTATGATATTTAATTCCAAATGAGAGCCGTGAACATGAATTCATATAACGGAACAGAAAAGAAGAAATTACTAGACAAGAATAAAATGAAAACTGTGCTGCCTACGGTTACAGTTATTCTGTCACCTTCAACATTTTAGAAGGATATACGAGGCCAAAAACTCAAGAACCAATTAATCATTATAAAATTATTTGCAGTTAAGTGCAGTACATCTACTGCACCGCGGTCACTGCAACAGGTACTATTATCTCGGACATTGATTCCAAGGCTGCCACTAGGTCTCCGGAAACCCTTGACATTAAAATCATACCCATCACTACCACTTATAAATGTACCAATTACCTTAGAACCAATTTACAATCACTATTATTTCCCAATAATATTACAGGTTTCAATTATGGACCTATATTAGACACATAATACTGAAATCATCTACGTTGTCACCGCCAATACTACCATTTTTTAAATAATGAGTTAAACTCCCTTACACTACACATAAAACAAATTCACCGTTGTTTAGCTACCAGTACATTCCGTGATCCTTCTCTCGTCACTTTAAATTGCTTTTATGGCACATGCGCTAACTGCAAATTGCGTTTGTAGCACCTGTCATGTTCCAGTACGACTGATACTGCCCATCGCAGTATTGGTTGTTTTGTGGATGTTGCACTACTCATTTTGAAGATCCAATCATCACACCGGAAGCGGTATCTCAGTGCATCAACTGATGTCACTGCAGCGCTTCTGACCAGGAGGTCCTAGGTTACACTCCCCATGGCGGCAGGATTTTCGACTGTAGCTTTCAGCTAGGTCGAATTCAGACGCTGTCTGGAGGAGAATTCTAGTGGCCGGCTGCTCTGATCGGTAGTTTTCCGTGTTTTCTCCGATCAACACCAGGCGAAAGCCGGAGCAGTACCCTACCAAACGGGCCACGGACCGCGCGCGATCTGTCCTTCCTCTTCCTTGTCCTATTCTCTCCCCTTTCATACACACACTAACATACACTACACTACTGCATATTCCGGGAGACCAGTCGGGAGCTTAGAGTTTGTCCCGGCTGGGGCGGTGCCCCGCTGGTGGGGGAGTCCTGGTTAGGGGGAAACCCCACTAGCCGACGGTAGGTCGGCGCCGGATGTCGCCATCCAACGGGGGAAGATCACCGCCATCTCCCGAGAAAAACATGCACTACACTAACGGGACTAATGACCAAAGCAGTGGACGTGCCCGAAAACCGGAAAAATAGATCAACCAATCCAATCATCTAGAAACTAACAACACAACTGAACGCCTGAGCAGAGCCACTACTGTTGAAGAATTCCTCTCGTGTCCTCCTCCTCGCCGTCACTGTCACTGTCACTGTCACTGCACCCTTCACTTTCCCCGCCGCTGCCGAGACAAACGCTCTCGCTGCTACAAAAATAACCTCGCTCTCTCGAGTCGCTCGGGGGCACCGCCTGAAAAGTGTATATGCGCATATGCAACGATACACGCGGCGGTGTCGGAGGCGCCCCGGCGCGAACGGGGACGAGAGGCAGGCGGGGCAAAAAGAGACCGGCGAAGCCTGCGCGGCGCGGCAAGCGGGGCGAAAGAGACGGCGGGGGAGGCAGGGCGAGTGACGCGCAAAAAGAGAACGCGCGGAGAGAAGCAACGCATGCGATTGCTCGCAAACACACGCGCGGAGAAAAATAAACATTGATTTACGCACAAACGCACTACGTAGCATTGGGCAAGTAGGCCGCCGCGCGGGAGTCGGAGGTGGGCGGGGGGTGAATAAGCAGGAGGGTGGGTGAGTGCGGGAATGCACGAGGATTTCAGGCCTGGCAGGCACTAAGGTAGGAGAGCAGGAAAGTGAGTGGTGGTAGGAGAGCAGGAAAGAGGACGGCTACGAGGGCGGAGCGGTTTGCGGAGTGGGTGGCGGAGCGGTTGGCGGAGCGGTTGGCGAGCGGGGGGCGGAGCGGGTGTCGGAGCGGGTGCGGAGCGGGTGTCGGAGCGGGTGTCGGAGCGGGTGTCGGAGCGGGTGTCGGAGCGGGTGTCGGAGCGAGTGTCGGAGCGGGTGTCGGAGCGGTGTCGGGCGGTGTCGGAGCGGTGTCGGAGCGGAGTGTCGGAGCGGTGTCGGAGCGGGTGTCGGAGCGGTGCGGAGCGGTGCGGAGCGGGCGAGCGGTGCGGAGGTGTGGCGTGTCGGAGCTGTGAGGCGAGTGGAGCGGTGTGGTCCTGAGGTTTTGACAATCCAGGTGTACGAGTGTGTGATTTGCGGATGTGCATGTGAGGATGGCTAGCGCGCGTGGGGGACAGGAGGGCGGGCAATTGAGCTGATGAATATTGGGCGGTGGGCAGGAGTGAGTGTGAGCGTCTGCTGACACCCTCGAGCGGCCGCGTGAGTGCGTTCCGTTCCCCTCCAAGCGCTGCTTGAGAGTGCCCTGCCGCAGGAGCCCTCCGCCCGACTCTGCACGCACTCGAGTAGTCAGTTGGTCGCTCGTCTCTCCCAAGTCGGGGGTTCGATTACAAGTTGCGGCCAAACCTATCTTCCGGGTATTTTTATCGTTTGGTGTACCCACTTCAGATATGCTCCGTTTGCAGCATGCAGGATCCCTAACATAGGTACAGTAATCTCACTTTAATTTATTGATGGACTTATTAGGAATGTTTTCCATGTTCAGATTCCTGGCGATGTATACACGTGTCAAAATCCTGCTTTTACATAAAACACAAGCGACACAAGCGAGAATCCTCTGATAACGCTCTTGTCAGAGATATATTCGCGCGAGAAAGAAACGACGGGGTATGCTCTATTATTGCTGTATAAGTAAGAGCTGAAAAATATGAGATGGAATTCCTGTTGATCTTTTCAGAAAGAAAAAATAATTGTCTACTTTTCTTTAACATTAAACATCTTTCAATTAGTAATTAGTGCACGTCTAAATAAATGCACTCTTGCATAACATTTCAGTTGAAGTGTACCATCTTGGCGTCTGAAAATTATATTTCTTATTACAAACTCGTTTATTTAAAAGTACAATCTGGTTAAAGCTTTGTAATTGTCGAGAAATGCCTTTCAAGCTAATGAAAAACTGCTTGAAATTGTAAGGTATGTCCTTTAGAGATGAAGAAAGAAGCTAATTGCAGTTTCTCAATGATTATTCTGTTGATGATTAGTAAGAATAGCTGACAAAGAATTATTTTTCTGAGCGAATGTGGTCCAAAGTACGTAATCCAACAAGAATGGTTATACATCATTTAGTAGTCTTTATATATTAAAACTCATCATTGCTACCAAATAAACTTTTATTTGCCTATTAATCATTCGTTTCTCCCAGAACGTAACATAATCAGTTACCCTAATTAAGAATGTATTCATTTGTACCAACGAAATATTTTATACTAACGATACAGTTTGTACTCATTTTGAAATTGCAGCAATCGGAACAAATTAAATTCACTGCGTGTGTAAAGTGGCTCGTGATTTAGAGCTCGCTTCTTTAACATTTTGACTATGGAAGTTAATGTAGATTCTTTCACTCCATCTCTTTTAGAATCCTTTTCCGCTCGCTCGGGTCCCTCGTGGAGTAAGCAGGGGACATAGTCTTCCCCGCAACAGTCTCCAGAGCAGAAGGCAAATATTCCTGCCCCTGGTCTACATGAGCGACCAGTACGGCAGAGGAGCAGAGTCAATCCATGTACTAATTATATTGTCGATTGACTATAATCTATCAAAAATATAATTAGTACATAGAATTACTCATCTCCTTTGCAACCTCTCTGTACCGAACGTAAGGTTGTGAGTTCAAATCTCAGGTAAAGCATGGATAATTTCAACCTATGACTGTAGGCGGATGGAAATCAAAATCATCACATATTCTATTTCATCATTATTACTTTCATTATTTCACAATTGCTTCCAAATATGATAAAGTCATAAGCCAGAGGAAGAATTAAGAGACCCAACTGCATATAAACAATTGTGTGCACACAATACTTAGGGGTATGTGAAATGAATGCCAGAATGTAAATGTAAAATTTGAAGCGAGAGGGATAAGCACAGCGAGAAGCAAACTCTAAGCCCATGGAAGAAACGTACCATCACGAATATCCTGCATCATGAACAGAAATCATATATGTATGTAGAGCGATACAACGTTCAAACACACAATGGATTTTAAATACATTCTCGATGCATTATTTTTCATATGATATGACTAAAATCATACTTTTTCAAGACTAAAATCAGATCTTTTCACATTAACACAATTCTAGTACACAAAACATGCGTTTAAACTTCTAACAACTAAGATATTATTCTCTGATCCTGATCCTACTGAATGGGATTATAACTAGAAAACGCTATCAGATTCACCGTGGAGTAGAAATCCCTCAGGAACGCCATCACAAATACATGAGTGTGTACGGGCGGGGCACACGCAAGCTCCCACGGGATCACGCAGGCATTTACACACACCAATACAAACAACAACAAACAAGTACATGCATGTAAACACTCCCGGAATGAAAAGGGAGAGGTAATCTGGACGCCGAACGCAAAACTTCGTGAACAAACACAACTTTCCTCTCAACAGTCTATTTGCCGCACTTTCAAATTCAGAAACGATAGGACAATGTTACTAATTACTTCGTTTCCAACTGGTATTCCGCTGTAGAGTGCGTGATTTAATAACACACTATTCACGTGGATATTCGTAATTCAACTAGTGTTTCATATAAGATGGAACCGCAACATTCACTTCACGCATTATCACGTTTTAATAGATAATTTATGCTGTCTTCATATAAAGTGGTTTAGGTTTCATATGTTTCAAGTATGCTGGTTTATATTTCAGTTTCGTCTGTTAGAACAGAAAAAGGTTAGAAACAAAATCACACAGAGACACAAAAGTTCGTGTTTCGGAAAACACCTAAAGCAATTTCTATAGGATAAATCAAGTAGCCACTATGGCTAAAATTTGATGTAATGTGTATCTTGTAATCATTGTTACAATAATAAATAATTGAAATAAAAAAAATAAGGAAAAAACTTTTTGTGTAACAAATCATAAAATTAATATGAAATATATGCTAATAAATAGTCAAAAATGTTTCATTTCCTTAAGTAATAAAATTCTTTAATTGCCTTCGGCAGTAAAACAGTAAAATGGATGGGAATATGATATAGAAAATTATTAAAAGTATTCACTTAGATTTGAAATCTACCTCCGGAGGTTTTCGTCACTATAAGCTTCAATTAAATTACGAGTACTACATGTATTAATCAATATTCAAGGTGATTGACGATTGCACATTTCCAAACTTAACGAAGATAATGCCGAATTCTAGTAATAATCTTACGAAATTGATTACTGTTGAAGTGTTTAGTACCTTTTTTTGACACCTTCCTTAATTATGTAAATTGTGTCTAGTGAAGATAGAACAATCCTGTTAATCTGGAAATGCAATATAAGAATATGAATGCTCTACTTTTCTTTTTTGTTGATTGTGCATTTACAAACAGCAGAATATGTTGAATAATTACTAATTAACTAGCTGAATGTGGCATTGTTGACGTCGTAAATTGCTTTAAAAGTATTTTCAAGTATTGCAAATTTCTTTTGTACTCCATTTCTTTCATGCCTAGTATTGTTTGATTATGTATTTGCAGTATCTGGCGTTGGACTTATGAACAAATCGTAGTAGCTGGTAATGTTACAATACGAACGTAAATGGTTACTTGTATACTGTTCTTATGCCTTCTTCTCAAACGCTAATATATCATTCTCATTTAGTTCGGAAAATTCTGACGCAAATTTTCTACAACTACATTTGATTACTATGAGTTGCTTACACTTCCATATTGTCACCTTTCTTACTTCCCCCTTTGCTGCGAGGTTTTTGGACGAATGACTCGAGCAGAAGATTAGATTTGCTGGATGAGTGGCATCCGTATTAACAATGAATGTCACTAGTATTATTACAGCTGAAATTCTGTTCCCATTACAATTGCAGGGTCTTGGGTCGTCTTTCGATACCAAATGAGAAGAAAGACCAGGTACTTTTGAAAAATTAAAACAATAGCATATTCTTTCTTAGAATTACAAAAATTTGAAAAGAACGGGAGTAATCGATGAATTAGATTACATCACACACCAGCACTTGAAACATAAACACTTACAAATGATTATACTCTAAGCACAGTAACAAAGAAAAAATACTATCTGGAAAGAATGAACATACACAAGTTATATTCCTTATGTATAAAAATACACAACATACAAAAGAAAAAAAAGAATCTGGAAATAATCTTCTCAAATAATTCCTATATAGTACGTAACAACTCTTGTGTAAATTAATATGATCTTTCTCAACTTATTTACAATTGCATGAAATTCTATAATCCAGTTAAATAAAAAAAAGTTTCATTGTAATATGATCTAATACATTTTTCAAAGAAATTCTACAAAGATTACGCCAGTGAATAAGTAACTAGACTGAATTCTGTGATGAAATAAAAATGTAACGTCAAGTTAACATTTTCTTTGGCCTCGAAAGAATTCGTTAATTTCTGAGAATTCTGTACCGTGAAATTTACAATAACTTTAAATGTTAAATCATCTGTTTTCAGTTACGACAGTCGGTTAATGCATTACACTTTCTATAGTAGTGACTTTGATCATGAACGCCACCTAAAGTAACTAGAATTCTGTTCACTTTACTTGCAAATGTAGCTCCTAGCTAGATTTCGCCAAATATGCTAATAAGGGCAAACGGCAATGTAGTTCACAGCAGAGCGTTACAAGACACGACACTACTGGTTGATTTAAATATGTTCGCAGTCGTCTGAAATATAGACGTCCTCCGGAACCAAGAGCAGGCAGCCGAGTCTCCTGGCAAGGCGGCGTTGCCGCAGTGAATAATTCTATCTTCCGCTCTGTCGGCTTGCGTAGCAATGTGGTCGCGCCGTATATTTTGTTTCGCAGATACGTTTCGTTTCGAAAATAAGTCCTCTTACATCAGCGTCACGTAGGAAAGAAAAGTAGAAAAAGAAGAAAAAAAGCTGTGGGAAAAACGTTACTTGTTTTGAATGCACCCAAAGTTGCAAGTGCATGCTATGGTGCGCAGTAATTTTTTATTTGAAACTACATAGTACACTTCTCATAGAATTTCATGATTGTTCTTGACACATATTAATCTAAAACTCTTGTACTTCATTTATGTGAAATATTTCCATTCAGAAATTTGTAAATTCATTACCTCTAATGTTTTAGAAGACGTTATCCGTCTCTTTCCTCCGCAGTCGGAAATCTTCCAGTACAACCTTTCTCTGCGTAGGTCAGAGACAAAATGGACGAGAATTAGTTTCTTCATCGTAATATGTCGAAGAAATTTGCGATTGGTTGGTGCGTTGAATCGAAGAATCGAAGAATTTCTGAAGCGGTGACAAATACCTCCGCCTTCTAGTGGTCAATGTGAGTGCTCATTTATCACAGGTATTACGCTCCACAGTAACAAGAAGTTAAGTTGCAAATATTCTAGTTCGCAAACGCGCAAGATAGTGGTTACAATGTATATATACACACACACACACACACACACATATATATAATGTACGTTTCAAATTTATTATAAAATATACGCATGAAATACTCTTACGAATTCGCAACGAATTCTGCCGAGCGATATTCATTTAATACTGCTCCTTTGTCGACAAAAAGTGTTGCCATCATCATGGAAGAAAATTATGGTGTCGTGTACTGAAAATAACCACAGGGTAACTGAGTTTAATCAACCCCTCCCAGGTAGATCTATTTAGAAGAGAGGGGATAAATGAACATGTCTATACAACTGATGATATATATGATTTAATTGGCATTACGCGTTTAGGAAATTAAGAGCTACGTAATTTTGAGGAATAATTACTTAAATTACTAAAATGGATATTGTGTTCAACTATTCTTATAATTACTTATATGCATTCAAGATGCATTTGACTGATAAACTCACGACTTCTAAGCTTTGCATCCTGGAAAGGAAATATTTCATTTTCAGGATGAAATTATTTGCTATGGGGATAATTTAACGATTGGAATGTCACAAGGAGATTTAGATATTTTGGACGTCGTCTTCTGATTTTGTGACATTAAAAATATTAAAAAAACAGTTTTTGTCCTGTTTTTTTTCGCGTTGGATTAATTGCTAAAATCTCACATAATAAATCATTGATGAAGTGAAATGATGACTTGAGCGGGACCTTGAAGAATACAGTGGCTTAATCCTTTTAGATATTTGTTAATGAAATTGTGGATAAACACATAACGTCAAATATTACAATTGCATCATTATATTAAGACGTTTTATTGAAAACTGAAGAGAAACGTCATTTGACATTCAAATTTTACAGAATGTTTCATCATTGCCTTTTTCTGGGATAACTAGTAATTTGTGTACTAAATTTTTGGAGTGTGGATATATTTAGAGTGACACTGAAATATTGTACTGTTGGCCAAGTACATGGAAGGAATAGGTAAGAAAGGGGAAAACAGTAGACGACGCCGGGGCGTCGGTCACGGGCGGGTAGCCGCCCGGCAAGTTAGGCGTCCGAGAGTTGCAGACACCCTGCGTCCGCGCACTCTTACGGAAGAGACTCCAACTGGTGGGCGGGGGCGGGGGCGGCGTCGTCGCGCCTTACGCAATGTGGCATTTAGATTAATTAAGGTCGTGCCCACACACCTGGCTACTCGCCGGAGGCCTCCCTTGGGTCTTCCCCGCCGCCCCCGCGGCCCCGATGCACCCGCGATCCCCGCCGCTCCGCCGCCCGCGCCGGCGCCTCCGCCCGCCGCCCCTGGCCGCCCGCCGCCCCGCCGCCCTCCGCCGGCCCCGCCCGCGTCCACCACCCCGCCCCGTCCCACCGTCTCACCGCCCCGCCGCCCCCGCCGCCCGCCGCCCGCCGCCCCCGCCGGCCCACGCCCGCGTCCACCACCCACCGCCCGCTGTCCCCACGTCCTCACGCCCCTGCCCGCCGCCCGGCTGCCGCCGCCCGGCCGCCCGCCGCCCCGCCGCCGCCGCCGCACCCGCCGCCCGCCGCCCTGCCGCCCCGCCGCCGCCCCCGCCGCCCGGCCGCCCTCCGCCGGCCCACGCCCACTGCCCCGCCGCCCCCGCCCCGCGTCCCACTGCCTGCTCGCGCATCCTCGAGCCGGCGCCCGCCGCCGCGCGCGCCGGCTGGCTAATTACTTTTCACGCCCCGGCGACTCGCCGAATCGGGCCCTGCCCCGCACCCCGCGCTCCCCCCGCTCCTTTCATTGCCCCACAAAGTGCGCTATTCGCTCGCTCCTTCTTTGTCCGCAAGGGCTGCTTCCTTCAGCAACTGCTTCTACTACTCTAGCACTTCATCGCTGTTTTTTCAGTTTGACTTTGCTTCTACATTTCTAGGTGGTCATACATTGCAGTGTGAGTGATTACGTTAGATTGTATTCTTACGATTATTCTCCATCCAATAAATTGCTCCAAACTTTTTCTTTCCAATTTCTATTTTGTGTACCTCTTTATGGACTTTAATACATGCTATAAGTCAATAATTTTCTTATGTTGAAAGTGGTAAAATAACTGTTTATTTTCTCATTTCTGACCGAGTTATAGCGGGATGTTCTTGGTATATTACTTTTTAATTCTGCCAGCTGTTCCTCTCGGCTTAATTGATTTCGACTTTTTCACTTTCAGCTCATCAATATGCTGATCTTATCCCCAGATCCTTTTCTTTCGCCCGCCTACTTCGTTAGCCCTTCCATCACGTCAGCCCGCGTTCCTCCGCCGTTTACACTTTCCCCTCCTTGACTCCCTTTCTCTTCAGCCGCATTCGGAAATTCCACTTTTCCCCTACAAGGAGCACTTCGTATCTCTACTATAATTTTCCCCATTCTTGAAGCATTTCTTCCGCCACTGACATCCCCCGCGCGGGCGGAGGCCTCTGCATCTCATTCTTCACCTCCTTTGGGCCACGCCCCTCGCCGCTCTCTTGTTGCTGCGCCGCTTCGCCTCCTCCCCTTTCCCCGCCCCGCCCCACTACTCCGCCCTGTCCTCCTGTGCAACGCCCCATCCCCCCTGCCCCCCCTTCCCCCCATTCCCCCCTGCTCCCCCCTTCCCATCCTTCCCCCCCCTCTATACCGCCCTGTCCCTTCTCGCTCTGCTCTGCCCCATCCCTACCCTGCTCCCTCTTCCCATCCTATTCCGTCCCCTCCCCTCTTCCCCCCCCCCCTACCCGCCCCCTCCTTCCCCCGCCCCCGCCTCGTCCCCCTCCTCTCCTCCCCGTCCAATTCTACCTCGCGTCGTTCCATTCCGCCCCGTCCCGCTGCGCCCAGCAACGCTCTGCCGGTCACAGACTCTCCACTTCTTATCCTCAACATTCCTCATTCCTCCTTCCGCACCTTTCCCCTGCTCCCTAGACGCCCGGGCACCCGGCTGGCGTGACGCGTTCGTAATTACTGAGCACCCACGTCACCGCGGTCGTCGCCACTTTGCGTCGTCCTGAGGCGCCCGCCCCCACGCGCTGCCTCCTCCTGCCCCCCCCACACACACAGATAAAAGGTGGCGCTTCCTGAAGAGGGTTAGCGCCTTCACAATCCAACCAGTCGGGAAAATTTAAAACATTGCTGATTTTTTTGTGCGCGATGTAATATTTTCAGTGAATTTCCGATATCGAATACAGCTACAAAAAGTCTACATACAATTTATGCAAAGAGTGTGTATAATTTAATACACATTTGGGCAATGAGTTCTACGTTCAATAATTTGATTTCTTAAAACAAGTGTGTGTGTGTGTGTGTCTAGATATATATATAGATAGATAGATAGATAGATAGATAGAACGGAATTTTATGATAATAGGTAATCTCCAATCACACATAGTGTCTACTTTTTGGAGATGTAAAATGTATGTATAGGATATTTCAAAATCTATCATTAAGGAACACATTTCATTAATAGAAAAATATATTTTTTTATTATTTTAGTTCAGTGAAAACGCCTAACAAATTTTAATTTTTTTCAATTTTCCAAAATTCAGGGTTTTCAACAAACATAAGACCTACATTATCTTAAACGATCTTTATGCTATCAAACAACAAAATTTATTTAAAAACAATGGAGCCATTGTTTGCATTCGTTATGAAGAATCCACAAAACATGATTTCTGGCTAAACCACATGCTAGAGGAGTTTTGCCCTTAATTTAGCAACAGGATTTATCCACTTTTTCGTTATCAGGTTCCTGTAATAAGGGTTTTTGCGGAAAATTCGCGGTTTTTTCGTTGCAGCATTACATATATTTCTCTCTACTACTTAGTGAGAAAGTAAAAAGGGTAGCTAACTGCCTTCTTCATTTTTTCAAGTCTTTTTGATACTGCAATTAGGACTTCCATTTTTTTCGGCAATATACCCGTGCTTCTGAATTTCCCTAGAGCCAGCAGCGCTAAACTTGGACTACTTTCAACGTCTTCCAGGGGGAGGATAGAGAATCAATTACGGATGTTGCATATCATACAAATGTATAGTAACTGTCACGTATCTACCTAACTATTTCGTAGTACGCGAATTACAGAAGTAAATCTGTTATTTACTTGTTTCGTGACGTGTGATTACACTGTCACACAAACCTGGGAAGACCTCAAATTATGGATAATTCCTATCGGTGGTGGGTTCGTCTTTGCTAACTAATATTCATTTAACAAACAAACACAATTTCATAGTTTTAAAGAACAAGTAACATATATTCTTTCCAATATGATCCTTCGTACACTCACGTTCACATATTCTCCTACGTGATTACTTTTCCTTTGATTACACAATGGTAGCTAACTCCCTACCTAAACTGCAGTTTTCTGTAGAATAATAGTGACTCTGATCTACATTTACACGAAACAAAACAGTAAATACATATGTACACTTCTCAAAACAAATTATCTCTTAATGAAACCCACAATTCACAATTTAAATAACCATCCTGTAAAAAAATAATACAAACAATATACCAAAATTCACTAATACCTTTTCAATCTTAAATAATACTACACTCAATATTTACACTTAATATTCAGCTTCTGCGTGACCTCGCAGTGCAAAATTCTGTTTTACAAAGTCTCTGACTGTTCATGAAATAACGTTTTACCAGGAACAATTTAATAGCTTTCATTCATGTTCAAACCTTTTTACATAGACAATTCCTCTTAAATGATTTCAAATAACATCAAGTCAATTATGTATGAATTTAGATAAAGAATTATACACAAGGACGACTTTTATCAATAAACATAAAAATTATTTAGATCTGATTTCTCTTACGACTGCAAAAATAAATTTACTGGTTATCAAGACTATATTTAGTAAAACTTGTCCGATCAATGTCTGTTACTGAGGGAAGCTCATATTACAACGTTTTAATTTGTGCAATCATAATTTATCTTGAAAGTTTTCCAAGCTGCAATTTAGTAAATATTCTTTCTGCTTTTCTGTGACTCACGACCGGCGAATTCTCCAAGCTGGTTCCGCGCTGTGTAGACGGCTGTCGAGCGACGTTCACGCCCCAAGGTCGTCGTTGTCCTGCGACGGTTCGTGCGCGCCTACCGCGATGGAATCGAGTATTTCCGTACGCCTTCTCCTCGTTGTACAGCCCAGTTAAACCACAGCTTACACGAAGGTGATGGTGCGTTAGAATGCGAGTCCAAAACTCCAAATTATAACTTTGTTTTAGTGAAAGTTGAGCCAGTTGTTGAATAAACTATGCTTTTCGGAATTATCAAAATTTCCAATAGAATTTTCGAAATGAAATCCATAAATAAAAATGAAATAGAATAAAAGTAGAATAAGTAACTGCTCAAAACTAAAACTGAAAAAGCTGTAACAAAGAAACAGAAACACGTCCTATGTTACAAAAATCTCTTCTATATTCCAGCAACGAGAATGTAGCAACGTGGTTTTATAAATTCATTTTAGTCCACTACCACTGTTATTCTTACATTCGTTGCATTACTTGTTTAATATTCCTATCGAATTTTACGTAATCTTGACATATCACAGTGATTAATCCCATGAAAAATACTTAGACAATTACCTTTTAATAAAGCTTCATTTCTGGTATTTTCCACGTGTCCTCGTCGGTTGTGTGGTGGAATAGTACCCATCTAATCACTTCAGCGTCTCGATCCGGAAAGAAATACAATCTCGTCGAGTCTAGCCTCATGCCACATTCGCATTTCTACAAAAGTTCTGATTGGCTAGGGCGAAAGTATGTTCAGAAATTTGTTTCTAGGTAACGCCATCTCTTCGCTACTCTAGGAACTATTTGTAGGGCAAGATGTCGGTATTGTCACTTCAATATTTCTTTTGTCATGAGTGTAGCCGATGACAAGCGGTTACAGTATAGTACAAAATCTCCTACAAATGTTGTACATCATCGCAATTCGCTAATTTCACATGGGTTGGTCGTCTCAGCAAACTCATACTCAATGCGTTTACCATGACGGTCTTACTCATAGCTTGGTGGTAACGTTTCAATTTCAATTTATCTCAAAGTTTGCCCTCTACTTTCACACCACTTTCTTAAACTAATGTTCCCTGGGCTGACTCATCTTTACTATTATTCCTTCTCTGTGTTCCTAATGTTGTTTAGTACACAATACAAGGTATCATAAGTGTTTGGTCATTTCTTTAATAAAGTATTCAGGGTTCAAATAGAAATTTAAAGTGTCATATCACAGATGTTTATTAAAATAGTCTATATTTTCAACAATTCAATTCAATGTTTCTCATTCTTTATGCGCGTCACCCTACGACTAAATAAGGTAAATAGACATGTACCGTAACTAGCAACTTCAAATCTTTCACCAAGTATGTTGTACGTTTCTCTCTTCATAAATGCATATCAATTCAGAAACTACTTTTTGGAATATATTTCATTCCATTGTCACTTTACCTTTTGGTTAACTAATCCCAGACTTCGGGCTTCATATATTATATACTGTACAACCCCACAAAACCGTTTAGATATGTATTTCGAAAGAGAGAAAAAGTGAGCCTTTATCCCGATATTTTAATAAACAGAAATATAACGACTAGAAAATAATCAGGTAATTTCACAAAAACCAGAATATATAAAAAAAAGTAGCTACAAATGAATTATAGAAATTTCTTTCTAGCGATGAAATGCGCCCCAATTGGCCTTGACGATCGCGCCATTCATCTGCCGCCCCTCGCGCAACCACGCGCTCCCTCGGCTGGCGCGGCTCCGCCCCCTCCCACCGCATTGTGCACGCGCCTCGCTTCGCACCTTTTCACGCGTTGTTCGTCCGCGCAGCACGCAGGAATGGACGCGAGGGGCCCGCTCCATCCTGCTCCATCCCCGCTCCATCCCGCTTCATCCCGCTCCACGCGGCGCCCCCGCCCCGCCCACGCCCCGCTACACTCCCCGCTCCACGCCCGCTACACGCCCCGTACACGCCCCGCTCCGCTCACGCCCGCTCCGCGCCCGCTCCGCTCCACGCCCGCTCGCGCCCGCTCGCGCCGCTCCGCGCCCCGCCCCGCCCACGCCCCGCTCACGCCCCGCTACACGCCCCGCTACGCCCCGCTCACGCCCGCTCCACGCCCGCTCCACGCCCGCTCCCGCCGCTCCGCACGCCCGCTACGCCCCGCTACACGCCCCGCTACACGCCCCCGCTACACGCCCGCTACGCCCCGCTACACGCCCGCTACACGCCCCGCTACACGCCCCGCTCGCCCTACGCCCCGCTACACGCCCCGCTCCACGCCCGCTCCGCCCCGCTCACGCCCCGCACCGCCCCGCTACACGCCCCGCTACACGCCCCGCTACACGCCCCGCTACGCCCCGCCACGCCCGCTACGCCCCGCTACGCCCCGCTACACGCCCCGCTACCGCCCCGCTACCGCCCGCTACACGCCCCGCTCCGCCGCTCCGCCCGCACCTCCCTGCCCCCGCTCCGCCCCGCTCCGCGCCCCGCTCCGCGCCCCCCGCCCCGCTCCGCCCACGCCCCGCTCCACGCCCCGCTCCACGCCCCGCCCACGCCCCGCTACACGCCCCGCTCCACGCCCCGCTACACGCCCGCTCCCGCCCGCTCACGCCCGCTCCGCCCGCTCCACGCCCCGCTACGCCCGCTACACGCCCGCTACCGCCCCGCCGCTCGCCCCGCTCGCCCGCTCCGCCGCTCCGCCCGCTACGCCCGCTCCCCCCGCTACACGCCCCGCTCGCCCTCCGCCCGCTCCCGCCCGCTCCCCCCGCTCCGCCCCGCTCCGCCCCGTTTCGCCCGCTACGCCGCTACGCCCGCTCCGCCCGCTCCACGCCCCGCTCCGCCCCGCTCCACCACCCCCCCTTCACGCCCCTACGCCCCGCTACCCCCCGCTCCACGCCCGCTACAGCCCGCTCCCCCGCTCCGCCCGCTCCCAGCCCCGCTACACGCCCGCACGCCGCTCGCCCACGCCCCGCTACACGCCCGCTCCCCCCGCTCCCGCCCGCTCCGCCCCGCTGCGCCGCTCCGCGCCGCTCCGCTCCGCCTGCCCCCTCGCCGCTCCGCCCCGCCCCCGCTCACGCCCCGCCCGTCCGCTCCACCCCCACTTTCCGTCCGCTCATTTCATTTCCCTGTCTCCCTCTCACTCTGCCTCCAATCCCCCCCTACCCCGCCTCCTGCCTCTTCTCTGCCGCTCCCGCCTTCCGTCACCTCCCCTGTAGTGGTGCGCAGATGTTGCAATTTCAGAGTGGGTTAACTGGCTTCCCTGCATTTGATGTTTGGGGCGTATTGCTAAGTCAGGAGAGGTGCTACAATTTTCTTCACAATAGTGCGGGATGAATAGGGCATTTAATACCTAACAACTTCAGTAATTTCCGGAGCATGTCCACGTAAATTGCGTTCGTAACTGAAAGAGAGACAGAGGTTCTGACAAAATAAGTTGCGGGAATTAAAAGGCAGTTCGTTTAACGTATCGTAATGTGTACAGTAACACACAAAGCTGAAACATATTGCTAGAAAATTAAAGAAACATAAACTTTTAATAAATTCTTCGCAAGTCAACGGGACAAAACTGGTTTGAACAAGAATATTCGTGGCAAAAGAAACAGTTCAGATTCATGCTCACACAGATATATCTCTATTCGTTAATTTGTAGTAGTGCACGCGTATATGTGTATGCGATAGTATGACTGTGTGCGTAAGAATATTCATTTTGATAAATATATTCTCTCAAACAATGTTATTTTCTTTAGCCATTTGACTTCTTTAAGCGGTTAATAAAACCGAGCCGACTTACACCTGAATAATTAATTTACCCTTGTGATGCATTGTTCGCTATTATTTCCATTCCACGATTCTTTTAAATACCCACTTTTATCATGTTGCTATAACTTTTTCAAAAGTCTACTTTCAGAAGAAGTAAATTATGAAAGCCGAAAAAAAAAAAGTCTGCCAACCCGCTCCACATGCAGTCTGGGCGCTGTAAAATTTTGAATGTCTGTGCAAATATCTCTGCGACTGTTTGTGTGACAGTGCGAATATCTCTGCGACTCTTTGTATGACAGTGCGACTTTCTGTGCGACTGTTTGTAAGACTGTGCGGATTTCTGTGCGGCTGTTTGTGAGACCGCGCGACTGTTTGTGTGACTATGCTACCGTCTGTGTGGCTTTGCAACTGTGCAACTGCTGTGCAACTGCTGTGCAACTGACTGTGCAACTGACTGTGCAACTGACTGTGCAACTGACTGTGCAACTGACTGTGCAATTGCAACTGACTGTGCAACTGACTGTGCAACTGACTGTGCAACTGACTGTGCAACTGACTGTGCAACTGACTGTGCAACTGACTGTGCAACTGACTGTGCAACTGACTGTGCAACTGACTGTGCAACTGACTGTGCAACTGTCTGTGCAACTGACTGTGCAACTGACTGTCAACTGACTGTCAACTGACTGTGCAACTGACTTGCAACTGACTGTGCAACTGACTGTCAACTGACTGTGCAACTGACTGTGCATCTGACTGTGCAACTGACTGTGCAACTGACTGTGCAACTGACTGTGCAACTGACTGTGCTACTGTCTGTGCAACTTTCAATGCGACTGTCTGCGCGTCTATCGGCTCGTCCGCACGTTCGTTTATATCGCTCGTCCGTACGTCTCTCTACGAACACTAGCACCAAAACAGTTGAAAAGATTTTCGACAAAATGGATATTCTCTGATCGCCGTGGACGAACTGAAGGCTTCGAGAATTTGAAACAGATCTTTTAATTTTTATGGATACTTTACATGAAGGACATTTTAAAATTTCTCTAAAACACCTCAGCAATTACTTTCTTTACTCTTTTTGTAAGGAGAGTCCACACTGCATAGAATTGTATTACAAAAGTGCTATTTTCATCAAAACTTTTGTATTTCGAAAAATTAAATACTATTTTATGGATAGGTCTCGGTCTCTGCTCTGTTGAAAGATCTAGTGATGTAAGGGTCAATACGTTAATCTCAGATACCTCTTTGTAGAGTTGTAGAGGTAAAGAGTTCAAAAATTCAAAATTTATTGCTTATTTATCCTTGAAAATAGATTTTATTACATGGGAGTTTTTTTGTTTTTTTTCTCCCTTTCAAAATTCAAAATTTATTGCTTTTTATCCTTGAAAATATATTTTACTACATGGGAGTTTTTGTTTTTTTTTCTCCCTTTCAAAATTCAAAATTTAAGTAGTATACGACTTAGTGTAGGGATCACAGAATTTTGAAAATGTGCACACAATTCACTTTTCCCCATAGCACGTCATACGCAGTTTTTAACTGTTTTTTTGACGTAAAATAAATAAATAAAATAAATAAAAGCTAAGAGCCTAGCTAAGGCATATATTTTTGCGGATTCGCCACATTAGTAGTATGTTTGGGTCAATAAATTTCCAAAAAGAAACTACCCGTCTGTCCCAGAAAGCTTATGCAATCAAGTTCACATGTGCAAAATTGTCTCGTTGGTCCAGCTAGTATACTGCGTGGCCGTTACAAAAATTAGAAAGTATATTCCTAGGATCCTGGTTGATGCACCACTGATTTTGTAAAAGCTTTCTTCATTCAGTAACACAGCAACTATACCACGTCATTAAAAATGAATAAAATTGCACAAAGTTACCCCCATTATTGGCACAGTATGTACAATTAAAATGACCACAAAGTTGTTATTACAAGTTCAAAATTTTATATTTGGTATTAATAAATAAAAAAACTTTTTTTGTATATTGCTTCTCAGACTTTACAAGTGCATTGTTGGGCATTATTTGCTATTCTTTAGTACATTATTTTTCTAACATCTCAATATGCTTTAAAAACATTTCCAGTTTGAAATTATTTAATTCAGTTGATATTCAGTCAGGTATTTAATTCAACATACGTTGAATGAAATGTTATTAATGGATTCACTAATCCAAAAAGAGTAATTAGCAACATTGACGTCGGCAGCTCATATTATGCCCAAAAAGTGAGAGTGGTGTGCACTATACGCAACTGATTAATAGAGATATACATTCAGTATAATGTGAATAAATGAATATCACAAAAGTACACATGAACAAACGGACAAACGTACACATATTTTATGAAAGCTCTTTGAAAAATGACGCAAAATTCTCTCAATAGTAATTGTACACTATTATTCTATTCATTCATTTCCACATTTAATAATTTCGTAGTTTAAAACTCGGACTGAATGGGATTGAGATCATCTCTATAATAGTTTCAGAGGCAATTAGAAATAATGCGATTCAATATTCGATTTTCGAAATTAACATATATCGGATATTATTTCACGCGTTTCATCAATTGTACAGTAATTCAAAAGACTATTGCTCTCATTAAACAAAGATGAAGTGGGTTCCAAAGTGCAATAGATGAAAACGAATCGGGGCAGTTTTTATTATCACCTTCTCCATAATGACTCTCCTGAGAAACGATGAGCAGCGAGATTTCGTTTTTATCCTTATGTGTTATGATGTGTGCGGTAGGAACCCATACAAAGTTTAAGAAGGTTAATAAGATGAACGAGGAGGTGGAGGGCCGGGAGGAGGAATAGAGGAAGAAAAAGAAGAACGGTGAAAAGCAGAAAAAAAGAAGGAAATACTTTCGGTTGTCAGTGATTCCGGGCGCGTCAACTTATAAGGCTATTGTTTCCGAAAGTCTAGAGCATGTTTTCAATCGAGAGGTGGAGGTGATCTTCCCCCACTGGATTGCGAGATCCGGTGTCGACCTACCGTCGACTAGCGGGGTTTTCCCCAACCAGGTATATCCCACCAGCGGGGCACCGCCCCAAACGAGACAAGTTCTAAGTCCCCGACTGGTCTCCCGACATGTGTGGTAGTGTAGTGCAAGTTAGTGTAAGTGTGTGTGTGTGGGTGTGTAAGGGATGAGGATAGGACAAGGAAGAGGACGCACAGATCGCGTGAGGTCCCTGACCCGTTTGTTAGGTGTACTACTCCGGCATTCGCGTGGTGTTGATCGGAGAAACCACAGAAAACTACCGATCAGAGCAGCCGGCCGCTAGAATTCTCCTCCAGACAGCGACTGAATTCGACTTAGCTGAAAAGCTAGTGTCAAAAACCCTGCCGCCGTCGAACCTAGGATCTCCCGGTCAGAAGCACTGCACTCATCAGTTGATGCACTAAGCCACCGCTCCCAATCCAATATTTTGACTGCGTGTAATGTTTATTTATTCATAATTATAATATATTGATTCTATCTTTATTTTATAACATTGCAGGCGGTCATTCATACAGTAGAAAAATAATACAGGTTGACGCATGCAGTAATTAAATCCGAATTCGTAAATATCGGATTAACGTACATGAAGTGATTTGAAGCACCGTCTTTAAACAAAAATTATTCGTGAAATAATTCTATTTAGTACCACTCGTGTTTAATAAATTATCAGATACATTGTATTCTTGGTATTATTTATGAGAATTGCATCAGCGGGACTTACAAACTCCTCACAGAAAACAATGGTTTTTATTCAATTGAAACTTTCGTAAGCGAATTAAAAAGCTTCAGAAAAGCATCATGTAATGTCATTCTCCATCCAATAAATGGAAAAGTGATACGAGAAAGAAAACGGATGCGCGTTCTTTTTGAATCTCATAGCGCACATCAGGAGACATTATTGCTCGCGTGGAATATTGTTATTCTCCCCATGAATGTTCGTTAACAGAATTTTGACATCTGTGGCACAATTACGATCATATTTGCTTTAGTATTCCATCAAATAAAACAATCCCGAAGACAAGGATGACCAGATTACCACTAAAGTATTCATGTAATGATACATCGTTCTATCAACAACGATAAGCATCGTTTGTCGAATGTAGGGTACTGTTGCAAGTAAACTCCTGTACAAAGTATTGTAAGCTCATATCTGTCCAAAAGCAAAGTCATCCGGGTTCAAAGCGCCGACCACGAAGCGTCAATTGCAGAGAGTAAAGAGAGAAACTGACGAAATGTTTCGCAAAACTCGTAAGCTATGTGCCTAGACGCCTCTGGTCTGTGGTTTCGTGCATGATAGCTGCAGACAGCAACTTGAGTTGAGACATTTGTGCGAGCAGCAAGATGCTAGACGTAGCGTCTAGTACTGGTGCCAAACCAGTGTTGTGAAGTGCTGTTAGGTAATGCAATGTCACACTCGGTATACTTATTTCACTGATCACAATATGAATTATTCATGAACTTAGAAAGGATCGCTTTATTGGTAACAAGTGGCAACGGAAATTGAAACGGAATAAAAATGTACTGAAATGTAAATTCAACTTGAAGCAAACTTAAAATAGGAACGGTATTCTGCATTCACGATCTTCTATCATCGCATCCATTAATTGCATTGCCACATATGTCCATCCAATTGTAATTAAAGACTAGATGTGGTAAACGCTGACAGTTCCGCTTAAGAATAGTTTCCTTGAAGTTCAAAATGACTCAAATCGATGTAGAAGTTTGCATTTACCTAGGGTAATCTGTTCCTTTGTACGCTGAATGTACTGAGTGAGTGAATTCTGCAGTTTTATTGTTGCCCATTTCGTCTTCAATTGTGTATCCTACCTGATCAAAGTGAGGTTAGGATTCTAGAGAGCAAACCGGGATTGGTGGCTCATTGCATTAACTGATGTTACTGCAGTGCCTCTGACCGGGAGGTCCTAGGTTCGAGTCCCGACGGCGGCAAGATTTTCGACTCTAGCTTGTGACCTAGGTCGAATTCAGTCGCTGTCTGACGGAGAATTCTACCGTTTGGCTGCTCTGATCGGTAGTTTTCCGTGGTTTCTCTGATCAACACCAGGCGAATGCCGGAGCAGTACCCTAACAAACGGGCCAAGGACCGTGCGCGATCACTCCTTCTTCTTTCTTGTCCTATACTCACTCCTTACACACACAAAATTACACTAACATGCACTACACTACCACCATACCGGGAGATCGGTCGAGGACTTACAACTTTTGCCAGCTGTGTGTGTGTGTGTGTGTGTGTGTGTGTGTGTGTGTGTGTGTGTGTGTGCCTAATAGCTTACTAATGTGAGGTCCCACAAAGAGATCTTTCAGTTTGGCAGGAGATATTTTGCAAAGCTTTTCCCTTAAGTACAGGAAACCATTCGAATTTCTTTGGCCAAGACTTTTTACAAACGTTTTAACTAAGCTAAACTTTATATGCACTGGTGGTAGTAACACCGGTCTTATTACAGACTACAGATTTGAATACACTATACAATGTTTATTCTTTGCTGAGCAACCCTCAATATGGACCAGGAAAAATTGCAATCATCTTTGTAGTTGATTGGCTCAAGCCAAATCATGGGAATGCGGAAGAGCATAGACTCTTTCTTTTTTCATCCAATCTTCTAACCTTCTTGAACATGGTTTGGAAAAAACATGCGAGACCCAGCTTTTATCTAGTCATCTAGAAGGCATCCAAAATTCAACTGGTACAACTTCTGATGTCGTAGGGAAATCATGCGTCTTTAGATTTTGGTAGGAATCACAAACATAACAGAAGTTACTTGGATGACTGTGACACGTACGAGGCTTGATATATTACAATTTGCAACAAAACAAAGTTGTTGACAGATGAAGAATTATTGCAATTACTATATATTTGAGCACTGGAACACATTCCACTTCATGTAAATAATCGACGAGTTCATGCCTCGAAGAAACTAAAACTCGCGAAATTGAAAATCTCTGCATCGAGAAGACGTCATCCGGCCTGCGAAAAACCACTCTGCTTACTCATCTTTTGCGTTAAAATAAATGCTCACCTCACGGGAACACCGATAAACGACGACAAACAACCTCATATAACATGTTCAGCAGTTGACACATGTCTTTATCATTGAACGCACTCACTGAGACACACTCTCTTATCTTTATTCTGCAAAGAACACGGATATGATTCTTGTTACGCATCGTCTAACACAAGTCCACCGAGAGTTCCTGGGAACTTTCCTGGAGGAAAACACTCCCATGAAAACAATAAAACAACCATTACGGGAAACTGTACGTGATAAGCAAAAACTGGCACCACATTTGAAATCAGCACACTCAACTGTATTGCAAACACTTATTGGCTTTTCTGGCGAAGAAACATTGACCTGTGTTATGAACCAACCAACTCCCAACCTTTCATCCCCCCTTTTTTTCCCCCCCCCGCCTCATCTCCGCCTCCTCGTCCAATCCCTGGCGTCGACCGTGGCGCCTCTCCGCGCCCGCATTATTTTCGTGTCAGGCTCCGCGCTGTCCCCCAATGGCCCGGTTTTTTTCTTGCGGGCTTAGGCCGTGTAATCCCCGAGCCGGGAAACGACCTTCCTGTTGAACAGCGTGAGTGGTCACCCCTTCATATGGTGTTTACTGTCTTAGTTGAAGAGATGGAAGCCCTTGAGGATAAAATATGCATTTTCTGTTTAAAGGTTCGTATGTATTATTCAGGAATTCACAGCTGTGAAGAGGGTCTTTTTTATTGTGTTATTAATTGACTTTAAAATTTAATATATTATGAAACTACTAGTTCTTATGAGCTACGTCTATCATGAGAATCATGTCTTCAGAGTGTATCAAAACTACATAAAGTCACGCGAGTTTTAAAATAAAACTTGATGTGCATTATCAATATCAACATAAATCTACACAAAATAAATAATTAAAAAACTCAACTGTTTTAGTTTTAATTTAAGTGGGATCTTTATGAAAAGTGTGAAATGAAAACTACCTAAGTCCAATTCTTGTTTTTTCGAAAATGTTGCTGCTTTCTTTGCATCCCTGATTTCGAACGCATGTAGAAAATTTGTTAAATCGATAAGAACAACCCGGTAGGAACTATTGGATGATAGGGAATCAATTTATCGCCTAAGACCTTCACGGTCTATCAACTGCTCTTAAGCTACCAACTGTTTACTTGAAGTTCCAAGTCCGCATAACATCAGCGCTCGAACTTCGGACTACCCACCCTACGAAGCTTCAGTAGCGCAATTACATTATGTTATCGTTCGCTGTAAAGTGTTATTAAATTGCAATAATCACATAATTAGTAATATAAAGTGGACCAATCGTTCCATATGAAGAGAGACTCTAAATCCAGAATCAAGCACTCGATCATGACCTCTCTCTCTCTCTCTCTCTCTCTCTCTCTCTCTCTCTCTCTCTCTCTCTCTCTCTCTCACTCACTCACACACACACACACCACTCACTCACTCACACATACACACACACACTCACTCACTCACACACACACACACACACACACAAATGTGTCGTCCACACCTTCCATAGCATAATATGCTAAGGGAAGACGACTCTATTCGACCTTTTGTAAGAACCAATCGATACAAAACCCCTGAAGTGTGATGCTACTGCAAGTTCTCGAAAGGAAATAATACCATAGTCCTGTATTAATCATATTTAACTCGAATAAATATGCATTTACAGATATCATTAAGGGACGGTTTAAAATGCGTTACTCCAACATTTGGATTGTTTGTTTCATTTGTTAGCTCTATGATGATTTAATTTGCATTTCTTTCGCGGTACAGAAGCCACTACTACATAAATCTGAATCCGCATGACTAGGGTTATAATTTTCTCAACTGTATTCAAATCCCAGACTTCCCGGTTCTGCTACTCACTCTTCATCTTTGTCACTGGAGCATTTATTTATTTATTTAGTCAAAAAACAGTCAAAAACTGTATGTGACGTATGGGGGAGAAAATCATTATTGATACACTCCGCCTGCGGTGCGCGCTGGGGGATAGAGTACCTCAGCGGCCGCCGTTGCCACCCCAAGCCCGGGGAAAGGAGGGGGGTTGGATGTTGGGCCAGCTCCTCACCGTCTGTAAAAACCCCACGCTGTTAAACGCTCAACAAAGCAGCCTCAGAACATAGAATCGGATTTGGTACGCCCCAGGCGAAGGAAAAGGGATCTGAATTGAAACATTCGATCATGGAACGTGAAAACATTACTACAACCAGGAAGGCTCCAGGAGGTAGTGGATCGCATGCAGAAAACTCAATTAAAGATTGTAGCTTTGCAGGAACTAAGATGGCCAGAGATTGAATTAAAAAGACAACTTCATTCTATATTATTGCGGCCCAGCATCCAGAAAGGGTCAAGGAGAAACTGGAATTCTCGTGGAAAAAACATTACACAACAATATAATAAATTTTATACCGATCTATGAAAGAATTAGCAGAATAAGATTGAAATGCAAATATAATAATCTTACGTTAGTGAATGTGTATGCCCCAACAAATGAGCAACCTGATGGGCTGACAAATATTTTACGAGGAGTTGCAAAACGCCATATATCAAGCACCTAAAGGTGACACATTTATAATTTTAGGTGATTTTAATGCACAATTAGGTAAAGAGAAAAAAATTCAGAATATGACAGGGAACCATTGTATGCACGAAATATCAAACCAAAATGGAGAGTTGTTATGTGGGCTAGCTGAAAGTAATGGCTCAATTACAGCAAGCACGAAATTTCAACACAAGAAGATACATAAGGGAATTAAAAAAATAAATTAAAACATTCAGGACCTAATGAAAATAAAGCAATTAAAAGAGTGATGCAAGGTAACTTAAAAGAAAAAAAATAATTACAGTGACCGCAGAGGCAGTCATTGGGAAAAGTAAAACTAAGAAAAGGAATGAATGGTGGGATAGAGAGTGTGCAGAAAAAAGGAGGAGGATTGAATTACTGCGAAAATCATAACAATGGATGTTAATTATAAATTCAATGAAACGCGGAAGTTTTTTTAGAGAGTTAATAAATAGTAAGAATAGGATGATGGGGCAAATAAGCATGTAGCATGTACAGGGTAGAATGTTGATATAAGAAGCACAAATACTAGAAAGGTTATTGTTATCTAAGTTATTTTTATTGTTGCAAATGGGGACGGTGTGTCTCAAACGTTAAATAATTATTTGGGGTGGGGGAATTTAAGCGCGCGATACAGATGAGTTACAGAGGAGGTATTCAAAATTTTCGAAAGTGGCGTTACGAAATTTATGGACGGCTATAGTGGAAAGGAGGAACACCTGCAACGCAACACAAACTCAAGTCTCACACGTTTTCATCGTTCATGTTGAAAGCTGCGCGCACGGTCCTTACTTAAGTTTCCATGTCCGAGTCACATCGGGTATAATTAGTTGGTATTATTTTTCTTTTACGACGTTGTCACTTATTTTTGAATTTTCGAACCTCCCTAGCAGAGGTTGTCAGGAGCCGGTTTGGTTTTGAGTACAAAGCTCTTTGCACTTTTAAAACTATGATGGAACAAATGCAAAACATTTGATCGGGTATAATTAGTTGGTATTATTTTTCTTTTACAGAATCTACTGGAACACATATAGTACACTGCAATATATTGATTAATGTCAAAAAACGGTGTTGAAATGTGCACATTTTAATACAGAATTGAACTACCGCGCCTATTAAATGATGGTTTTTCTTTTTCTGTAAAATGGAATGTAGTATTTGACACCTCGTAAAGACATATGAAAATTGACTTTTCACATTTTCTGGTCATAAAACGTCTTTCCGATCATTAAGGCTGTTCATGCTTTTAGAATCTTCAATGAAACCTGGTTTAAGTTGGTAGGTACGAGAAATTACCCCTCATTGGATTGGACTTTTATTACTTGCTGTACATGAAAGCACACGGAAACGAATAACGACTGTCGCAAATGGTCAAATAACCCATAAAATAACTCGCTTTATACACATAAAGAAAGAACTTTTATGACTTGCTTCGGTTTATTGGAACGATGAGGGCAATAAATCAAAAAAGAGATTTCAGTACAGCGACGGGGAGGTTTTACTATATGTTGCAAAATATGTCATTTTAACACACACTTGAGTTAACTTTAGGACAAGTTATCGTTTTGGTTTAGTATATATTCTAGAGGCAATCATATTTTCTCGCAAAGCAATTCACAGTACTCGATCGTTAATTTAACTTTAAATTCTTTTTTAAATCTGTTCGTTGAATGGCAAAAAATATTGCTTCCTGAAGTTGTATTGAATGGCTAAAAGAAAATTATGAAAACGAAGGATTATGGCACAAGCGTAAAATAATGATTAATAGTTTTTAATGATGTAATTTAACTTTCGTAATACTGTCCTGTTGATACATCTGCATAACTGAAACCAACCGAGGAATGAAAAGGTAATCTTAATCCTAAAGGTCGCGCGGCTTTAAAGAATTAACGGCCGCCGACTGTTAAGGAACCATGTGATCTTCAAACTATTATACTTCGAAAAATAATGACAAACAACAAATATAACACACACATACAATTTAAAAAGTACATACACATGTAATTTGCAACAGTTCAGTTAAAGTATTCTTATTTTTTTCACTTATAATCTCTCATTGCAGTAAATCCGAATATTGAATTATTAGCGATACCGATTGTTCAACACATTTTTCTGCAACTGGCGAAGACTTCCAACTTCCAAGTTCTTTTAACGAGATCAGATTGGCATCATTTTTGAGTAGCATTGTGACTTATAATCGTCGAAAACAATGTCACGTAGGGCTCGGGAGAGTAATTTTAAATTATCCACTTTAATTTTTTTGAAGTATCTCCTATTTCGTGAATACCCAAAACTTGTTTTGTTATTTCCATTTCTACGACTTACAAAACAGCACTTTTTTTTGGAGGTCAGATGGACGTAGGTCAGGATATTTATTTGTACAAATCATATGCATTGAACTGATGACCGTATTTGGGGATTACAAACATTCTTTTTGTGTTTTTGTTTTTTATAATTTCAGTTTAACTAGCACTCCGTTGCTCGTGGTTTCTATATAATCAGTAGGCAGTGACGTCTGGTCGTGATGAACACGTTCGTCTGATCGGCATGCCCTAAAATACCAAAAATTACGATAACTGTTTAAGTAGATAAAAGTAATTATTTGTTCCCAGTAAAAGTGTTTAAACATGTAATTACGATAAAAGCTTGATTTTCTTGGAAATACAACTTTAAGATTTTCGTCTCAACAATAAGTAAGTTTTCTCAATCTGTAAAATGAATTCAGGTGTCACAAAATAAAATGTCTTAACTGAAATGTTAAAATAAAAAAAAGTGCATTACTAATCATGATATTACAATATTATCTTTAAATAGGAAACCACACTTTCAATATTGAGAGTTTTGTTCACAATGATGCGAGAGAGTAAGTCTCAGATATTTCTTTGGAATTCATCAGCATAACGGTATCATTTACGTTGCCACTATTACTACATTGGCCCAAAGTTGAAAATCTTGGTATTCTTTCTCATACCTTATAACGAGTTGAAACTTGCACCAATTTCAATTTCGAAAATCGATTGGAATTTCCTCCATCTTAAAATGTGGAACACGCATCTGATTAAATCTGATCATTATGCTACGCGTTCAGAATTCTTGCAAATTCAGTCAGCCTTCATACTGCTCGTTGTGTATACTTCGCAAATGTTCATTCCCGCCTGAGATAGGGCATAATATTCTTGGAAATACATCTTATAGCTCCCAGACTTTTAGATTACAAAAACGAATTGTACGAATAATAACCAAATCCCACCCACGTGATTCATGTAGCCTCTCTTCATCAATCTAGGAATTCTACCATTACCGTGTCTTTTATTTACGAATCAGTGGTTTTGTAAAAATGACTTGCTCAAGGGCGGAATATATTTTCAGAAAATGCCAAAGTCTATTACTATAACACTCGACGTAGAAATCATATTCATCAGGTGACAGTATCAACAGCTCATTACAAAAAATTCACATACAATACATGTACATTATTTTACACTTTGCCAGATGACATTAAACGATTAAATTCAATAGAAAAGTTTAAATCCCAAGTGAAATCGTTTCTGCTGCATAACTGTTTCTATATAATTACAGACTATTCTGAGCATCACAAGAAAAGTAACATTAATTTTAACAATGATACATAATGCATTATTTACCATTTGGACTGTATAAATGAGTATAAACAACCTGTAACAACTATTGTACTACAGCTTCGGGTCAATGACCCCATCTCGATCAGGTTTTTCGTCCAGTTTCCTGATCCATTGAGCAAATGCTGAGATGGCCCCTTGTTTTGCTTCTGGACATAAATGTAACTTCATTTTCTGTGCACGTATTCTAGAATTCAGTGGGAAATACAATTATTCAAATTATCGTTTCCATGTTGTCGCGGCAGGAAGTAATAAGAACCAAAAATTATTCCTTATTTATCCTTGAAAATAGATTTTATTACATGGGAGTTTTTTGTTTTTTCTCCTTTCAAAATTCAAAATTTATTGCTTATTTATGCTTGAAAATAGATTTTATTACATGGGTTCTTTTTGTTTTTTCTCCTTTCAAAATTCAAAATTTATTGCTTGTTTATCCTTGAAAATAGATTTTACTACATGTGAGTTTTTGTTTTTTTCTTCCTTTGAAAATTCAAAATTTAAGTAGTATATGACTTAGTGTAGGGATCAGCAGAATTTTGAAAATGTGAACACAATTCACTTTTTCCCATAGCACGTCATACGCAGTTTTTATCTGTTTTTGACGTAAAATAAATAAATAAATAAATTAAATGTGTGTAGAAGCAAAACTACCGCTTCTCAAGCGACAATCGGACCAATAAGAAAGGCTGTCGCGTCTGAAGCAAAAATCGAATTGAAATGAAATGGAAGGTGTCGTTGCTCCGATGTATTAAAAGTCATGAGATAATATGAGAGTGGTTCAATAAGTATTTGCTTTTGAAATGAAGACGCCATTTTTCAAAGATGCAATTTATTAATTTTTTTCTCTCATTGTAAAATGCTGTCATGTGTTGGCTGGAACCAATTGCATAATGATACTCATTACAATACAAATTTCATTATGATACAGGTTCTTGACTAATCACAGAGAAGTTTGCAAACCAAGTATTGATAATTAATTATTGAGAATCGTTCTAGTAAATGTTTCGTTCGATTGAGTATATTAAAATTGCATTTGATATTATACTATGATTGTCAGTTTTAATTTCTTTTATTATTAGCAATTTTTCGTAGAATTTTATTTAAAATAAACTGAATCGTAATTTCACTTTGATCCTATTTCCCGAGTGCAATACTCCCTCGTAAGCGAACTGGTAACCACAGCCACCTGCGGCAGCATGTGAGGGTAGGATTAGTTGGTCTTCGCTGAATCCTGCTTGTCAACTGACACGAAACTTTTCAATGTAAAAGTTTAACTTCAAAAGTCGTTGAAAAATATCATATGAAGCTCGATATAATGGGTAATAATACACTCGTGTGAAGTCAACGATACTCGCTCGTACCTCGCTCGTACCTTAATATCACACTCGTGTATTAATACTCATTATTACATCATTGTTTCATAATTTACTATTTTCGACGTAGTCCCCATCTAGGAATACACATTTCTCTTAACGATCCTGCCGTTTTTGCAACCCCTCTAAAAAATACGAAATGTTCGACTATGCGAAATATGCTTCACTCTCCATGACGATCTCTTCATTTGAGATATTTTTTACTCTGCAAGCCATTTCTTCAAGTTCGGGAAGAAGTAGGAATCGCAGGGACTCAGGTCGGGTGAATATGGAGGGTGAGGTAGCAGTTAATATCTCAACTCACGCATTTTGGCAGCGACATATCCGGATGAATATCCAGTTGCATTGTGGTGATAAAATATCACTTTTTTCTTCACCAAATGAGACCGTTTCTCGTTCAATTTCTTGTCAACGTGATCCAATAACACACTGTAATATTGTTCGGTGATTGTTTTCCCTGGTCCAAAAATTCTATCACTGATTCCCTTTGCATCCCAGAAAATCGTTATCCCTTTTTCATCTGATAGAAACTTGTCTTCGTCTCGGCCCTCTTCGGACCAGATTCACCAGAAGCAATCCATTGTTTTGCGTGTCAAGTAATGAATGCAAGCCTCATCAACGGTGACAACTCGTCACAAACACTCCTTTGGATTTCGCTTAAGTTTCTATAAACACAAACTGGAAATTGTTAGCCACTTGACCTATTAAGTCAGCAATCGCGGCACCCATCGGGCGGACACCTTATTCATCGCCAAATTTTTGTGCAAAATGTTCATTACTGCTTCCGTCGATACAACAATGGCCAATTATGTCGTGGACTTTTTTAATGATTTCTTCCATAATTACTTCTCCCGGGAGTCTTGGATACTCATCAAAATCGGTTTGTCGACCATGTTTCAATTCGTTGAACCAAAATCTAACTGTAGTCATGAACGGTGAAGAATTCCTATAAACAGCATTCAATTTCGCTTTTGTCTCATCACACGTTTTCCCAGCCAGAAACTGAATGCGAATCACTGAATGATACCACATTTTCGCCATCTTTACAAAAACAACGTGCCACGACTAACTAAAATGGCTGCCAGTGCAAAGACTTACTAAACTTACTAAAATGGCTGCCAGATCCAATATGAATCTTTTCTCGCTATCTGACACATGAATGCACACGATGATAAGTTCAAATCACTTTAGTAACGTCATCGATCTCAAAAAACATACTACTTTAATGAACCACCTTCGTATATATAGAATTCTAGTTATGTGTATGCGTACCTCGTGCCATAAAAATAAAATTCCAATAAAAGAATAGGATACGCTAAAGTTCCTACCAGTATTTCGAAAACATCTGAAACAAAGGAGGGCTGACAGATGCAATGCAACGTCGCTCGAGCGCATGTCGAATTAAGCAAAAGCTCTGGCGAGCTGCATCTTAATATATTCCCTTTTTGAATCGCACACGCGGACGCTGTTGTGTCGCATCTATTGTACTGACATTGGAATTCTGCGAATTACAACAGAATTATTCGTGAACCCGCATATGTGACCCCTTTCACATATTTATTTCCGCGCGTTCATCCGCAAGCGCTTGTTTGAAACTTGTATCATTTCAGCAACAACGAACGTCGCTCGCCGTCAATAAATTGAAATAGAACCCGCGCAGCGAATCACGGAACAATGTAGCGGGAGAGAACAATGGGAGGGCGAGAAAATTCGCGCCGGCGGCGGCGGCGGGGGGGAAGGGGGCCCCCCCCCCCGGCCGGGACCGGCGCTTCGAGACAAAAGGGCGCGCCGACCGCAAGTGCAGACGAGACTGACAGCGGCGGTGCGGCGCGCGCCGCGCCGGAAACAGCGCGGCTCCGGGAGGTGGGCGGCCGCCGGCTGCCCGGATACGAATGTGGGTGTTCGCAAGGTTAGCTGTTTAAGTTCGTGTTTGAGACAAGTTCCCGTTTTCAACTCGTTTTTGTAGGTATCTTAAGGTTCGGAGCGGCTGTATACCCCTCTTTCGCTTACACTTAGATTTAGAAATGCGCCGGTTTCATGTGAAGTGACCGAAGGCGAATAGTTGACAACCTTGCCAATAAGCTATCTCAGATTACTACAGTTCATTTCTTATTTTAAAAAAGCGTGAGCTGCACGATTAGTATTGCGTAATCATATTTAATGTTTATTGCAAGTGAAAAAAATTAAAATCAATGAAGATGATATCGAATTTAATTTTCGCATTTCACAAAAATCGGGTCGAAGGTCATAGTACGTATTGTTATTAACATACACTGTTTATAGTATATATCTTGCTTGTGTATTCTGAAAGCTATATTGAACAAGTTCATTTTTTGAGTAAGAAATGCGATTATTTTATTCGCGACATAATTACTTACTTGTACACTTTTGAATACTTTTTAAATCCCTAACTCGCGTAATATTAACGAACCTTTTACATCACAAATACAGTCAAAAAGCGAGGCTAACACACACACACACACACACACACACACACACACACACACACATGAAAAGAAAATCCTTCAAAACGCAGCCACCACCATTGCCATCAGCCACAAGGCGGCCTCGTGGCGCGGCGTGGCGCGGCGTGCCGCGGCGTGGCGCGGCGTGCGCCGCCAAGTGAGCTGCAGGCGCGCGCGGCACTTATTCCATTCCCACAGAGGGCCGCATGGCCTGAAGCTCTTGGCAGGGGCAGAAATATCCACCCGCCCGAGTTTTGCGGCGATACTCATGTCGATAGCGCCAACGTGAGAAGGCGGTGCTAAGCTCCATGAAGCCGGGCTCGCCCGGTGACCCATCAGTTGGGCCCCTACCCGTCGACCTTG
This sequence comes from Teleogryllus oceanicus, assembly GCA_964035755.1. NCBI lineage: Eukaryota > Metazoa > Arthropoda > Insecta > Orthoptera > Gryllidae > Teleogryllus > Teleogryllus oceanicus. The sequence goes on from CAXIVR010000004.1 coordinate 136,634,874, forward strand.
GGGCAGGATCGGGCGCGGGACTTGCTCCCAAACCCAGATTTAAATCTCCGACAGAGAGCGTGAATCCCCAATCGTATTGCGTAGATTTCCGTTGACGAAGTGATGGTGGATGCCGCGAGGAGGAGGCGGGTTGGGGGCGAGCCACCCGGGCCTCACTTGGCACTCGGCTCCGTCGTGGCAGAGCCCGAGGCTCATGGGCAGCTGCGTACGGATGCCTTCCGGCGCTCAATTGAATCGTTGACTTCAGAAACCCGTCAAACGCCAAAATCTAAACAGCTCTTTAGCGGTGGAATATTGTTCCATGAGGATAGACACATCGCTTATTCCATATTTACCTGAAAATATATTCATTTATGAACTGCTTTAATATTAAAAAATATTTTGAAATCAGAAAAACCGGGACACTTTTTCTCAGTTTTCTCGTAATGAGAAATGTGGCGTTTGACGGGTTTCTGAAAGAAACGATTCCATTCGACTTCGGTGCTGCCGGATAGTTGGTAGCCCTGAGCCGGCAGAGGGACGCCCAGGCTTTTACGGGGAGACACCTCGGTGGGGTCCTGCGTCTTCGGTTGGCAGTTCAAAGGCGTACTTGTATGCCCGCGAGGGGTGACCTCGGTGCCCGCTGTTGGTAGAAGCAAAGCGAGGGAAGTGTACTCACCCCGTCCACAGCACGAACTCCACGTCGCCGTGCTTGGCCTTCATGAAGCGCGTGGCGGACTCCACGAGCGCCCAGGGGGCGTCGCACGCCTCGTCGCCGAAGCGCCCGGCTGCGCGCCCCGACGCTCGCTTGGCCGCCTCGTGGCAGTCTGCGCACACAAGCGCAGCCGGCGCTCACCACACGCACGCGCAGCAAGGGGAGAGCGAAGGTCGTGGACATGGGGAAGGTAAGCTGTGTGTGGCAAAGGGTGCAAGTGGGAAAAATCTCTACCACGCAAATCTTTGAACATTGATATAGTTTATCACACTGGGAGGACAGCACAGGCTGCAGCTATGCCGGATTCACGACTAGAGATCGGAAAAATATGTACTATGAAAAGTCAAAATATGTACATAAATTTGTAATAAAAACAGTATGAATAATCTATAAAAAAATTCCTATACAAATTTTAAAAACAATACAAACGTTTTAAACTTCATTTGGAAAACACAAGTTGAGGTACACATGCATCATACCACTTTCCCATCGGTAGTAAAATCTTCACAAATTGTTATCCAGGAATGTAGTTTAGCAGCCAGACCAGAATAAACTATCGTAGTACAAACTGGCGACATCTACGACCAGCAAACAATCACCGCAGCATGGAATATTCTCATCGGAGGGTTACACAACGACGATCGCCAAAGTTTCTTGGAAATTCTGGTTAAAGGTCGCCAAATGTGGCGTCAATGATACTTTCACACCTAAATGTGAAAATGATCTGTCGCAGCCCACTTCCCGCCCTGAGAACTGAAGCAGCGCCCGCTGGGAATATCCGACCGCGCTTCACGTACGTAAAAATTTTTTTTTTTACATAAAAATATCTAAGAAAATTGATAGAACAAAAAAATATTTTGTGAAAATAGCGAATTGTGAACATAATACAAAATATGTAAAAATATGTAACAAAAATTGGATATTGTGTTTAGACGGCGACAATTCGCCAAGATTAAAATTTTGAGAGCGATAAGTAAAAGACAAAAAATATGTAATTACATAAAAATCCGGTCTCCATTCATGACCCGTAAGGCTTTGATGTATTGAAGTTACGAATGAAGGAATTCGGTTCACTTCAGGCTGCCAGGCAAGGCAAGTGCGTGCATGTAGGGAATACGTATGGTGAGGTAGGTGAAGATGTGGTGAAGGTAATTCTGTGGAGTAATCGTATGCATATGATAGGAAAAAATTTCAAAGGCACACATTTCCAAAATTACTTTAAATATATTACACTGAAAATATATTACCCGCCTGACAACTAAGCAGAAAATATTGCGCATAACGTGTTGATATTTTAAAAATAGACATGTGTTATTGTTACAGTAGAGATCGAATGCTTCGTGAATGTTTCAATTTATGGAAATAAGATAACTTTGTGTTCATGTTAGTGGTCATATAATACATTTTGACATTATTATATTTATTTCTTATATCTAAATTATCTAAAAAGGGAAAATATACAGGTTGGAAATAATATAGGCACAAATACATGAAGAAAACTCAATATCTAATCAGCTTGTCAATAATGTTAAAGAAACAAATTGGTAAACAAATATGACTGAGTCAGAAAAATAATGAAATTTCAAAGGCAATAATGTTGGTAGGAAAACAATTATTCAGAGAAAAAAATTTGGAAAAAATTTAAAATCTTAGTACAATAAGAAAAATAATGATACCTCAAGAGTTATAAAGATCAAATGTTTACAACCCTTTCAATGTCAGTGTCCAGTTCAAGAGTAAAGGTTTCAATTAGACAGTAAGACGATAACATACTAAACATCCTCAAATAAACCTTGTGTCTTACAAAGAAAGAGGGAGTGATAAAGACGGAAATTTGGAAACATAATATTACAATGCAAAAAGAAAAAGACTTTTCTAAGTGATTTTTCTAGGAGTAAAAGAGCAACTCCAATATAAACGCTGAAATTAAATAAATGGTGGAAGAACAACTAAAAGGAAAACATATCGAAATATTGGTGTAAGACAATGACAAGACAAAGATGGCTGTATTGACTTACCAAACTTCTTTCTCAATAATTTAAAAAATTCAACTATTTAATTACTTTGGCCGTGATGTAGACATTGGCTCACGAACATGAGATGCAACGAGATTCCTGGAGTGCAGTGTTCTGTCGAAGCAAGAAAGGCCAGCTGCAACCGAAATATTCGGTTAATAATAAAAATGAAAAATGAACTCCCAATCTGCCATAAAGCTTTGGAAACGCTTCCTGGAACAAGACTCAATTAGAATTTCACATGAGAGATTGGTATGCATTATGAAGCCTCTAAAGCCGCTTCCGAACGAAAATTAATGTCAAAGCTCTGAAATTTGTGATGAATAATTATTGGACGATTAGCAAATTTTCGCCCAGCACATTTTGTAATTTCAGTAATAAAAAATACATATTCCCGGGGGTAGAGAGCAGAGAACAAAGAATTATGAAATGACAGGGATGATAGGGAATAGAGAATAGAGATTGGAGGGCGGCGAAACAGGGGAAGGGGTACGATGAGCAATATTGACTGCAAAGAACGTAGAGTGACAAACACCAATCTAAAGCTAAACAAGGACTACGGACGGGGACAGAAAACCTGGTTGAACAGCACTGAAATATTTCTTTCGGCTGTTTTCTTTTCGTATTTTCTCATTGATTAGAAAAGACAAACTGGGAGGCGATTTCTGCCAAGGTACCTGCTCATTATATACGTTCTCATATTTACAAACCTTTTTACACGTATTCAAACAAAGACAATTTCAGCCAAAGTTTTACTTTCGTGCGGTGCAAAATAGTGTTGTGAAACTAGCGAGGTGCCAAACCGAGAGCGGTGGCTCAGTGCATCAACTGATGTAGCTGCAGTGCCCTGACCGCGAGGTCCTAGGTTCGAGTCCTGACGGCGGCAGGATTTTAGACACAAGCTTTTCAGCAGGTCGAATTCAGTCGCTGTCTGGAAGAGAATTCTAGCGGTCAGCTGCTCTGATCGGTAGTTTTCCGTGGTTTCTCCAGTCAACACCAGGCGGAGGATGGAGTAGTACCCTATCAAACGGGCCACGGACGGCGCGCGATTTATTTCCTTCCTCTCCCTTACTATATTCTCGCCACCTACACTAACGATGGTGGGAGAGTCCTGGTGAGGGCGAAACCCCACTATTCGACGGTAGGTCGGCGCCGCATCTCCCCTTCAAGCGGGGGAAGATCACCGCCACCTCCCAATGAAAAACATGTACTACGTTTACGTTACTAATGACCTCAGTAGTTGACGCGCCCGGGATCATCAACAATCAATCACTCGAAGGGATAAGGGTGGGGTACTGTTATAGTGATACGTACTAGTGCGGTGGCGTATGCAATTTAATTAGTATATTCCCTATTCAACGGAAACCTTTCTTGCGACAGATTTCAAATAATTAAAAGTCGATAGATCTTTCTGCAAGTGCAATCAAACAGCGTTTAGAGGGAATTGATTGCCATTAGATTCTCTTTGTTATTATTGAAGATAATCTAAATAACTTCCAGGAATGAAAACGAAGAATGTCTCACGACAAAACTAGATTCACTCACCATTTGGAGACTAAACAATCTTGTATGGTTTCCCAACACTAATAACGCAACTAATATACAACCTTGTAAAGAACGTGAGTAACCTGCTCCGACCGCGTGTCTGTGTGTTCGTCCGTCACTCACATGACGGCACATGGCGTTCTCGCGTGACGTGACGTGACAAATGAAGTGTCTTTCCACGCATCTCTATTTCCTCATGGGGAAATGATGATTTGTTTGCAGATTCATCCGGAAGAATTTAAGAAAATCATCAAAACGTATTTTTAGGCAACTTACGGCACCTACTCAATTGATAACAAATGAATTCTTCTCAATGAGGCAAATGTATTGCGATTGTTTCAGGACGGATTCTTTTCGTACATTTTAAAAACACTAGAAAAATTGTTTTTAGTGCGTAAGGCACAGTGTCAATGTGTAGTTACTATTCGTCTTTTTAAAAAACTAATTTAGTTCATACATATTGTGAAATTGATTCAGTACAATTACTTTACAGATGTACTTTTTAGACTTATTCTGGTTAAAATAGCTATGATAACTGTCTATACATTGGAGAGAATACTCTAGGGGAGAACCTCGGTGTTAAGAATCGTGGTTGGCTGAAAGTTTGAGGAAGGCTTCAAAAGGAAATTATTTTTTATTCGAGTGTGGGTTGGATTTCCGTAGTTTGTAATGGGATGCTGCTGGTATGTCTGTTAGGTTTTGGTAGAAGTTGTGTGATATGTGTGCTATTTGGTTTATTATTGTATTGATTAATTCTGAATGAAGTTGCTGAGGTAAAATGCTGTGAGTTACTATTTCTGTCTCTTTAGAGAAAACGTAAATCCTTAGGTTATGATTTATAATATTGTGAATATTAGAACCAAATTACATGAGAATATACACATTTTATTTAAAAAAGTACTTCTATCAATTCATTGTCGGAAGTAATTGAAAAATTGAAAAATAATACGTGTTCCAAGCTTTACAAACGTTAAATAAAAGTTTGGTTGTTAGGACATGATGTTATCATAGTTCAACTACCCAAGCACAGCATACGTGGGAATGAGTATCAAGTATTACGACTCTTTTGCGAGACCAAACTCAGAATTTATGGGGAAAAAAGTGTTCACGATATTACTCACAGAAAATGGGATAATTTCAACTATCTAGTTATATTATAATATCAAAATTCAAACACGTAACAGGAACGGCATGTTTTAGAATAGTAACTTGAAGATCCTTTTCCACAAGTTTCCACAAGTTTTCTTTAGTAAACCACCTGATAATATACTGAAAGAATGTACTCTTCAGAACAACTCTTCTGGGAGTGTTAAGATTAGATTCCCGTACACAGTGTTCTCAAGTGGGAAGAGTCCAAAGCCCAAAAGAATATCTGATAAAAAGAGCTGGAAGTACATCATTTTGTAATTTGTATGGTTTAATTGTAATTCTTAATAGATACCTTTTTACGTTTTTACACTCGAGGATGAAAAAGCAGAAAACTGTATATTTGAAATTTCTTTTACTTGGAATTTGCATAGTAAATATTTTTATCATACGAAGATATTTTGAAAACAGTTCAAAGCGTGGGCGACGCCACATTCAGCTACTTTTGTATGTTAGTATTAATTCATAATTGACTAGTATGGAACTGTTAGGATTGATGAAAATGAAATATTCCTGTACCAGAGACCACTGCTGGATTTCTGTCTAAATATCTCATTACTTCAAAGCAATGATGGAACATTAGATTCAAATCCCACTTCTCAAAATGGATAAACATTTAGGAATAAGCATTCCAGAACTGTCGGGGTTGAGATTACATAGAATTATGTGAGTGATACTAAGAACATTATGAGATTGTGTGCTGCACAATTAGTAAAACGACCCTCCGAAACGTACAGGTACTTCAGAGCTTTGTAATTTCCAGGCAGCGGCATTCCCGCAAACTTTATGCGTAAGTTCATGCTTAAAGGGAGTTCTGAAACGCGTGGCTGCATCTATTCACATCACAACCATCAAAATGCGCGGGTCTTCGAGCGGCCTGCTACTTCAGAGGGGTACGATCAAGATGGAACTTCATAATGAAAAAGAAGAGCCCTAATTTGTACTCGGAACAATTAAAAGGGAAAAATACACCGTCAATTATGCAGTACGTACAATAGATTGTTAGGTTATATTTGAATTAGGTTCCGGAACGTTTTATTGTGAGATTATAATGCAAGTCTTTAAAAACAATATGCTCCTATCATATCAGGTAAAAGCAATATTTCCACGTTATTAGAAAAACCCTTGGATTTTTAAAGAAAAAGCTAACCTGAAGAGTCAAAATAAAACATTATGAATCGTTGTGTTCAGTTCTATAAGCTCCTAATTAATAAAACGCTTTAAAACAATTTTAATTTGCAATAATGGATTACATTGTTAAAAAACGTATTCTTAATAATTACATGAGTTTTCTGGGAGCTTAACTTGTTAGAATGCTGCATATATTCTGACAAATATGATCATATTAATATCTAGAAACGACCATTATTAATGGTTGCGTACACATCCATGGTTCTAAGATTAATAGTAATATTCATAATTACAGAAATTATTGTAAGAATATTATGATATAATTAATAATATTATAATGTAATAATATTATTTTTCAGTGACCCATAACTCAAAATTTCTAATTTCACTACAAATTTCATGGGCTGTCATGGAGCAACAAGAACGTCACACAAACGAAATACAGAACTCACAACCAAGCGAGGGAACGTCATTGCCATCCACGTCAGAGCAAATCATGTTTAGCAAACAGGGTGCTCGCGAAACCTTACCATAGGCACATTACATGTTGATAACTCGGTGCCGCAGGGAAATGCAGCGTCACCTGCGTCATGTGCGTTGTATTTTCCCCATCGTTTCACCAAGCGGCGTTCCAAAAAGGGGAAAAAAAGAACAGCAGAACTGTGCTATTGTGTGCCGTGAAATTAAATGACATGTTGGACATCAACTCTGTAATCCGAACTGGAAAGTGTGTTGGGTTTAGCCAGCCAATTAAGACTGAGTATGACAAATATATTATTAAGGATATTTCAAGTTTCAGACTTATTAAACACGTTTTGATACAATATTTTTTGCAAGAAAATTTTCAGGAATTCAAACACTTGACTGGCATATTTTCACACTTATTTTGGTATTCTTAGTGCGATGTGTTTACAGTTTATCTCGGTCTTAAACATTTGTTACAATTAGAATAAGAGTGCCTCCCAATCTTATAGAGGCACTTTATGAAAAAAAAATAAAAGTACTCGGCATTTAAGAAATAAATATTGGTACTTTCAGGCCCTACTACGAAATTAAATGAATAAGAATCAGATATTGACTAACTCTCTACAATAGATAACTATAATTATTATCATGATCGTACATTCTTACCTGATATATTTAATATTTTTTTCATTTCTGATTAAGAAAGATCAAGAGGTGGCACATGAAAATTGCAAAATTCCGATGATGCATTTATCTAATTTACTTTTTTACATTCTGTACAGCATATGAAATAATAATAGAACTAGGAGGCCAAATTTATTAGTTCTATTTTTCTATAAGTTGTATAATAATAGTTACTCTTGTAAGGATTTCCTGTTGGAGTCAATGATTTAACATAATGACCAGAGTTTGAGCGTTAGATGCCCGTAGAGCACAGAATTTGGCGTCATTGCAAGTTGCAATATTCGGCAAGTTTGGATACAACAATGCAGTAAAACAAGATAATTCAATGGATGTACGTTGGTCAGGGTTAGCAAGCTCATGTTAGATGTCAGGGCATCTATAAAGTTATTTTAGAAACGTTCATTTTGTATTGACAACGTAAAAAAACAAAATAAGTGAAGTCTTACGCAAAAAATACGCATTTCAATAGTGTGAAACCTACAATTAAGAGAAGTCGCGTAGATATTTTCTTACTTTACTACGAGATTAATAATCAAAACTTTTTTGCCAATTGCCTTTTCTGCATCCATGGCAACGGCTCACTACACCTGTATGTATAAAGTTTTTCCTTAAGGCTTTTTTTTTCGTTGAAGATACACATTTCTAAGAAAAATCTGTTAATTTACTATATGAATACAATATTTAAGTAATTAAAAGTATCACATCTTTAACAAATAGCGATAAGCAAGGAATGATTGTAAAATATATTCTTAAAATTGAAAATGAAATATAGGCTGTTTGCTACTAAGTTTTTTCTTAATAAAAGTTCCAATATTTCTGTTTATAGATAGTCATAATTACATTTATTTAACAAAAATGATTGTTATATTTCAAGTAGGTGTACAAGATACTACTTGGAATGTAAAAATAATTAAGAAAAAATATTCGTAAAACTCCTCAAATTTTGTTCAATGTAGAATTGTATCCGAGAAACAAAACAAGAGAGAACCGCATTTCACCTTTCTACATTACAATCGCAGCCTTCACTCTCGTGTATTCCAGAGAAAAAGTAGACAATGAGCTGCACAAGAAAAAACATAGAGAGAACGTGTTGGTAAACGAAGTAGAAAATTACAGCTGGAACAGGCCACAAGACTTACACGTCAATGGGAACAGTGCAATACAGAAGAGTATTATTTAATGGTTGTATTGGCAATTTTCTGACCCTATCCCATAGACAGTAACATCAGTTCCACTTCTCTCAAGACATCTTAGATGCAAGTAGCTTGTGCAAGAGGAGCCGTGGCGGGGACAACAAAGGCGTCGCGTTGCGTCAGCGCCAGGGAGAAGGAAGGCGGCGCGGCGCGTGGGGGCGGGGCGCGCTGGGCGCCGCAAGAAGCCTCGCGAGCAGAAGCCGACTCCGGCAGCCGGGGAGGGGCGAGGGCGAGGGCGAGGGCGAGGGCGAGGGCGAGGGCGAGGGCGACGGCGCGGGGCGAGGGCGAGGAGAGGGCGAGGGCGAGGGCGAGGGCGAGGCGGAGGCGAGGGCGAGGGCGAGGGCGAGGGCAAGGGTGAGGGAGGGGGCGAGGGCGGAGGCAGAGGCGAGGGTGAGGGCGAGGGGGAGGGCGAGGGCGAGGGCGAGGGCGAGGGCGAGGGCGAGGCGAGGGCGAGGGCGAGGCGAGGAGAGGGCGAGGCGAGGGCAAGGGTGAGGGCGGGGCGAGGGCGAGGAGAGGGCGAGGGTGAGGGCGAGGGCGAGGGCGAGGGCGAGGGCGAGGGCAAGGGTGAGGGCGGGGCGAGGGCGAGGAGAGGGCGAGGTGAGGGCGAGGGCGAGGGCGAGGGCGAGGCGAGGGCGAGGGCGAGGGCGAGGGCGAGGGCGAGGGAGAGGGCGAGGGCGAGGGCGAGGGCGAGGGCGAGGGCGAGGGCGAGGCGAGGGCGAGGGCGAGGGAGGCGAGGGCGGGAGCGGGCAAGGGTGAGGGCGGGGGCGAGGGCGAGGGAGAGGGCGAGGCCGCCGGAAACCAAAGGCAGAAGAGGAGACAGAGAATCGCGCCCCTTTTCCAAATTAGATGTATGCTGGCGTCTTCATTCAGCGCATCTTGTGACAGTTGGCAGCAGCGAGAGGGGAGGGCGCGGTGGGCGGAAGCGATGGCGGGTGGGGGGAAGGGGGCGGAACGAAGGCGAAGATGAGGCGAGACGCGAGGAAGCCGCCGTCGGCCGCCTTGCTTCCTATTTCGTGCAGGCGATGGCAGCGTTAATGGAGGAGGCGGCTGCTGCAACGCAGGTGGACTGGCGGAAGCGGTGGGGGCTGTACCAACACAGACTGCAACGCGCGCGCACACACACACACCACCGGAGGGAACGCCAAACGCAGGGCCGGCAGTAATGAAGGAGGTAACGCCTTTGGCAGTGATGGGCAGATAAGGCTGGTGAAAGGAAAATTCCAAGCCCAAATCAATTCCATATTTTGCTCTGATCTTCTTCGTAAGTAACCTGATCGGTCCAAATATTCCACCCTACTGAAACAAGAAACTTAAAATTTGGCCACAAAATCCTCTCAATGAATGAGAAGGAATTACAGGCTATGTTTTAGTTATATTTAAAACAGAATATTATAGGTACATTTGAGCTGCAATGTTAGTTGACTTGGGAAACGAGATATTGATCACTAATTGACAAAAATAATAACGGAAATACAATAAAGTTTCTGAAACTGTATTTTATTCAATTCTATTGAAATATGTTATATAAAATATCTATAGGTAGTGTTCTATATAAAGTACGAATTGTTATCTATCTATATAAAGAATATATTGTTATTGAATATATTTTGAACATAACGGTACAAACGCCAAAATTATTATGCACAACATAAGACAGCTACAAACTGCAATTTAACTTAGGAAAAAAAGGTTCCATTTCGTAATAAAACATATTTAGAAGCTGTCACCTCTTTTTAAATTCACTGAATCTTTCTGAGAACCGCAAATTCAATCTACTCAGAGGCAGATGCGATCGGATTGTGAAGTGGTGGAGGGGGAGGCGATCGGGGGTGAGGTGGCAGCGCCTTCGATTGAACGCACCTCCGAATCCACTTGTTTGCAAGTTCCCTCTTTCCCCCAACCCCTCTCCCGCGCCGCCCGCCTCCGCCTCCGCCTCCGCCCCGCCTCCGCCTCCGCCTCCGCCTCCGCCTCCGCCTCCGCCTCCGCCTCCGCCTCCGCCTCCGCCTCCGCCCCCGCCCCCGCCTCCGCGGCCGCGTCCTTCTGTCTCCTCGCTAATTATTCCGCGTCGACGGCGCAGCAAACATCCGCTTTGGGACTTTTACGCGCGAGGCGCGGCGCGGCGCGGCGCCTCGCGAAGAAAGCTGAGGGTGCCCGGCCGCACGAGTGGCGTGCGCGAGTGCGCACTGTTATTAATCGGAGCGTTGCGCGCGTATCCATGGGAACACGTGTAATTAAGTCACCGCGACACGCGACGCGGCGACCGCAGCGGCAGGGGAGGGGAGGGGGAGAAGGGGCTCAGGAGACTGACGGAGACGGTGGAGTCTGAAAGAGCAGTGGAAAGTAGAGGGTTGGTAATTGGCGGAGAAGGAATGAAAAAAGGCGCGAGCGAGAGTTGCGATTGCGAAGTTGGCGGGGTTATGAATGTGCGGAGAAGAGAGAGATCGAGATAGGAAATGGCGGGGATGGGAATTGGCGGGGACGGAAGTTGGCGAGGACGGAAATTGATGAGGACGGGAGTTGGCGGGACGGGAGTTGGCGGACGGAGTTGGAGACAGGGAATGGCGGGGATGGAATGGCGGGGACGGAGGTGGGAGGACAGAGGGTAGGGACTGGAGGTGGAGGGACTGGAGGTGGTAGGGACTGGAGGTGGCGGGGACAGGAGATGGCGGAGATGGGAGATGGCGGGGACGGGAGATGGGCGGAGACGGGAGTTGGCGGGGACGGGAGTTGGCGGGGACGGGAGATGGGAGGACAGAGTGGTAGAGACTGGAGGTGGCGGGGACGGAGGTGGTGAGGACAGAGTGGTGGGACTGGAGGTGGCGGGACGGAGTTGGCGGAGATGGAAGAGATGGCGGGGATGGGAGTTGGGGACAGAGTGGTAGGGACTGGAGGTGGCGTGGACGAGGTTTTGTGGGAAAGGAAAACATTGGAATGGGAGATGTCGGGGTGAGATGTGGTCGTGGGTGGGAGAGACGCGCGGAAGGAGGGTCGTGGCGGCGACGCTTCCTTTCGGAAGAGTATGAGACGTGCAGCGCACAAAAGGCCGGGGATCGTCTCTGCGGGGGCTTTCCGAGCAGGCAGAGGTGTTAGAGGCTTCGCAAGTGTTTGCGCGATTGTGTAAGAGAAATAATAAGAAGTGGTACGAGCCGTCTAGCAGAGAGGAAACTACGACGGAGTGAATTCTAGATCGTAAGTGGCAAGAGAGTGAAGGGGATTCTGACGGGAGGAGCTTGTGGAAAGAGCAGCTCTGTTGTGAACGGCAGGCATTATACTGCCCTGAAACAATAAGTGGAGGAATGAACCAACAAGTTTCAATAAGAAGAAACATACTAGTTATGTTTCATTGAAATTATGAGCATCTTATTCAACTATGACATACATTCGGCAATGAATCACAATACTCCGTTATATACACAATTCCAAAGAATCTGCAGTGTTCAGTTGATCATCACACAATACTGATACTGAAATGGCAGTTTCTTCGTTCTCCACTTTTTAAATTTGAAACTGATATTAGACTACATAGTCGTAAACTTTTTTAATCACTTTCTATGAAATAAATAATCATTTTAATGTAGTAGGAAACGGCAGTAAACATTATCATAAAAATAAAGAAATAAACTAGATAATTCTTGGTTCCTCACTATTTATATTCATATACGGGCGGCAGAAACGAAATTCCTAACAATGACATTACGATTGATAACTCCGGATGAAAACAACGGGAACCAGAAAGCGGCGGCAGCGCAGTCAATTACCCAGGTGGGGGCGCCGGCAGGCGGGCGATGTTCATGTCGTGCCTGCGTCGTAAGTCGATCGGCTTTGTTCGGCGCGGGCGGTGGCAGTGACAGGCGCACCTCTGTTCCTCGCGCTCGCTCGCTGGCTCCGGGGAGCCGATCTGCTTGCGGCGAGTGTTGTGTCTCGGCGCCAGATCTCCCACGTCCTGCCCCCGCCGCGGCGCGGCGACGCCCTCTGCCGGTGGGAAGCGGACGGCCAGCGCCCGGCCCCCGGCGGTTTCCAATTTCCGACAGAACACAGCAGTCGGGGCCTCCGACCATACGAAGGCGGACGCAGATCTTCGGAGGCTCGTTATTCAGTTACAAGATTTTTTTTTAATTTAACACGTTTCCCCGATTTTTTAAAAGTTATTTTAAAAATGTAGGTAATATCAATATTTGTAAACATCTACCATATCATTTCACATATTAACCCTGTAAAACAAAAGAAGTTGTTTTCTGAAAATAATTGAGCAAATATATGTTTACTCTCCAAAACTATAATCATCCAGTATTTGTTCAAGTGACAGACAGTAATAAATAATTCAAATTATTATTACTGGAAGAAAATGACTTTCAATGAAGTTATCTCAAATGTAGGAAACATTTTGTAATGAGAGAGACATTCTCTGTACAGTACTATCAGTACCTGAAACAGATATGATTTTTTTATGTCGATATTACAGTTCATTTCCCGATCTTTACTCATGTATCAAATAACTTTTTCAGAATTCAGAACATCTAATGAACACATCATGATAGTACATTCTTGAAACGAATGTTTGTAAGCTTTATTATTAATAATAAGAATATAACATGTAATGTGTGTTACATTTGATCCCTGCAAAGTACTACTAGTAGCAGCGGACTGAAATGATGCTCAGGGTGACAATTTAACACCAAAATATTCCCCTGCAAGTCGCCCCTTCCGCTCCGGGAAAATCAAACGCTTCGTTGCGTCGACGTCGCGGTTTTTCTCCTCCGTTTCGGTGGCCGGAATAAAACTGCGCGCCGCGGGGCGGGGCGGGGCGGGGCGGGCGGGCGGGGCGGGCGGGGCGGGGCGGGGCGGGGCGGGGCGAAAGGGCAGCGGATGGCGGGGGCCGTGGGAACGCCCTCTTTCGCGGGAATGGCGCTGCCAGTTGGTGCAGTTTACATTAAAACCAAATTAGAAAAGTTTGCGGGCAGATCGTCTGTTTCAATTCCGGATCCAATAACGCCTGGTTTACTGAATGGCTGAATTTGATGACATTTGATTATTGTGGAGAGCGATGAGCAGTCGTCAGTTAAATGCAAATTAGATTACAATAGAGCGAATATGACGAGTGGCCAGTGTGGTGATAGCAGGTCATTTCTGTTAATTTGTTCTTTAAAATTCATTATTGGTCTGTTACTTTTTCATTTTGTCTTGCTGTATTAATCTTCTTTTAGTTGGACGTTGTATGAGATAGAATATCTACATTCAAGATAAGTCTATGAAAATATTTCGTATTTTAGAACAGCAATCATGAAAAGCACAAACGAGATTATTCAAGAATCAGATTGAGAGTTGGTCTTATTTCTAAATAATATTACTTCAAAATATTATGAGGTAACACTATTGTCTGCGATCGTGGATGTCACGCAAATTACTTCACTATCATCTATGAATCTCAATTACGAGTATTTCGACTGTGTATTAACAGGAACAATTCTCAACTATTACTTGCTTCCTCATTACTATCATCATAGGCAATACTAAAGTTCTTTACCAGATCAATTAACATAGTTTCGAAAGATAATCCTTAATTTACGTAATTTTTAACCCTAACTAAAAAAATATATTTTGAAGATCAAATAATCTAGTTCAGAATTTTCAAACTTAATTTTCAATCTTTAAAATGATCAGGAATAAAATGACAACCAAGAATAACACATTTATATTTAACACTTGGTTCTCTCTTCTCAGGAGCCCTAATTTTAACTAGAGAGAAGGAAGTTGTATTATTTCTATTCCGGAGATGATGTTCAAACATAGATTCATGTAACCCCTTTCAAAATCTGTATATTCTAGAGTTATAGTTACAAGAAACAGCTTTGACAAATATTAATTTTAAGTTTAAATAATTGCTCATCCACAATACTGATCCAGTTAAAAATTATAGCTCTATGAATATGTAGACGGAAGATATTCTGCATTTTGAACGAGGTGCTAAGCATTCTTAACTCACAGAACATTGGAAATTGTAAATTATTTCATTAAAATATATTTTGTCCTTAACATTGCCATATTTGGATTACTAACTACATTGCCTCAAACTGAAGCATATTCTATGAGTTATAGCATTACAAAAGAAAAACAGGTTTTGTTGACTATAGTTATTTTAATTTTGAAATTAATGAAATATATACAGATGTTCCACCAAATACTGGCCACGAGAAAAATACTGGCAGAACAAGAATGGATCAAAAAGATATAAAAACAAATAATTTAATTTTAATTATACTTGACCATTGAAAATCCTAATATTAATTTATTTTTTCTCAATTCAACAATTTGTATTCACAGTGCAGATGTATTTTCTATCAAGCAATTCGCAAACACTTAATTGAAATAGCCCAATTATGTTTTTTTTTCTTAAAAATACCATTTAAATGTAATATGAAAGAAAAATTGAAAAAAAATTAAACCATAAATTTGTACTAACTTTTATTAGATTTATTAACACCGTACGCATCTTCCGCAAAAATGCATTGATGGATATTTGAGGAGTTCATTGTTGAATGACGATATGGCAATGGTAAGATAAAGCGGTTTTATTAACAGTCGATCTTTTGTTACATGTATACAAATTAACCCTTTATAAATGACTTGAAAGCTATTTGATAATCCATATTTTTTTGTTCATGTTGCAATTAAATGCATATATCAACATTTCACAAGAAATACCTTCCATATTATAGTCTCAATATAGTCCATTTCAATGAGAATAAAGCAATTCAGAAGAACGTCCATTACCCTTTTTTTTGTAAAAAGAATAGGTTTAGGTGTAAACATTTTGTGTCATATCAATTAAACAAGGGTTTCCAAAAATTAAGTATTTATTTTACATTTTTACATAATAAACACGTGGCTGTTTGTCGGCTATAGAAAGCTCAAGGGATCATTTTACTATTTTAAATGTTTATTATATTACATGAGTTTGGCCACACAGTTTGTTTTGACAGACACTAGTTTTTAAAAATATTTAAAATAAAAACACTGAATCACATTAATAAAAACTTTTTTTTAAAGTTTTATTTTAAGCACTCCACAAATATTAAAGAATGTTGTCAAAATTTCAAAGCTTCAACTAGAGCCAGATCGACACCGGATATTTCAATTTGGAAAAGATCGTAAGAACGGTTTAGGCGGTAGTGCTTTTCACAGACGGACGGATGGGCGGACGGAAGTTTTGCTTTGAACGGGTTTTTCGGAATCAAGGACGCACAAAACGGGGATTCTAGCTACACCACGTGTTAGAGGATTTTTTCTCTTAATTTAGCAACTAGTTTTATGCACCTTTTCTTTGACAGGGCCCGGGAATGAATTTTTTCCACCGAAAATCTGTAATTTTGTGCGCATAACTTTCTCTATACCACCTATATTACTCCGTATATACGTACGTATATTAAAAAGTAAAAAGAAAGATTGTTGCTTCTGACTACCGATTGATTGATTGATTGTTGATTATTGATTGATTTTCGTGTTCTGGGCGCATCAACTGCTTTGTCATTAGTCCCGTTAGTGTAGTGCATGTTTTTCTCGGGAGATGGCGGTGATTTTTCCCCGATGGATGGCGAGATCCTGAGCCGACCAACCGTCGGCTAGTGGGGTTTCCCTCTAACCAGGACTCTCCCACCAACCGGGCACCGCTCCTGCCGGGACAAGCTCTAAGCTCCCGACCAGTCTCCCGGAATATGTGGTAGTGTAGTGCATGTCAGTGTAAGTGTGTGTGTAAGAGAAGAGGATAGGACAAGGAATGGGAAGGACAGATCGCGCTCGGTCCGTGGCCCGTTTGATGGGGTTTCTGCTCCGGCATTCGCCTGGTATTGATCGGAGAAACCACGGAAAACTACCGATCAGAGCAGCCGGCCGCTAGAATTCTCCTCCAAACAGTGAGTGAATTCGACGTAGCTGAAAAGCTAGTGTCGAAAATCCTGCCGCCGTGGGCAGTGGGAACCCAGGACCTCTCGGTCAGAGACGCTGCAGTGACATCAGTTGATGCACTGAGCTACCGCTCCCGGTCTGACTACCGAAATGAATGCAGATATGCATCACAGGCGCTTTGAATTGGACGATTTGAAGTGGTAGCTGAGGTGTTAGTTGCACAGAAATTGCAATACTTCAATATTACCTTACTGTTTCTAATAATGCTAAAAGTATGTGCTGTGTGACCATGGTTTATATAAAATTTGCGAAATAAATACTAGCATCTTAAAGAATAGTGTTTTAAAGACAATTTTTCAAAGTACCATTTATATACTTCGATTTTTTTAAGTGGCCAATGACATTAGGTGATTGTTCTTCCTGCCTTAAAAAATCAATCTTTTCAACAGTGGTAAGCACATTTAAGAGGCCACTTAAATGACCCATGACACAACCATGAGCAGGACTTTGGCGAATGCATTAAAAATATTCATTTTAAAAAGCACGAGGTGTAACAATGACCTAGTATCATCGGCCCCTTTAAAAAATCGAAGTATAGAAAAGAAATTGTTACCTCAGAGTATGAAGTTGCGTCGATATCTTTTTAATAATATTATTTGTGTGTTTGTGATCCCTTCGTGTGTTGTGTGATTGTGAAAGCTACAACTTAATTTTTGGGTCGACCGGGAATCGAACAGGGGATCACAGCACGGGCCTCCGACCATAGGAAGGCGGACGCAGGTCTTCGGAGGCTCGTTATATAAACACGCAACATAAAATTAATAATTCGGTTTTTGTAGAGATGTCTTGTGAGCTCTGGCACAAGAGGGTGAGAAATGTGCGGGTAGTATGAAAATAGTCTGAATAAGGGAGAAAAGTGAGCCGCTTATAGGCCGAACATCTGGTAATGCAGCTCGTTTTAACACACATTAGGTCGGCGGTTGTGGGACAAGACCTGAAATTTACCTTGCAAAATGAACTCATGTCATTCTGATTTTTAGCTTCTTAAATAATACGTCATAATTTGGTATATATTGACAGAACGTATCGTTGGTACAAATTTTAGATGACCGTCTTATATTGTTCAGAATTCATGACATCTTATCGTTTCTCTTATTTTGTCATGTTGTTTACATCTAAGGTAGGATTATTCAAATATCCCATGAGATTAAACTGGTTCGTACTCGCTACGCATGTAGCAGAATGTTGTGACAGTAATATTGCATAGTTCATGTGATTTATCATATTTACTAAAATGAAGTATTACAGAGAACCCTAAAAATAAAAAAAAGAAATTCTGTATTACAATAATTTTTAAATACGGTAATTTATGGCACGGGGAAGATCTGTTCACAAACTCGAGCGATATGTAAGAACACAAGTGGAATGGCTTTCGACTGGAATAGTTGATTAGCCTACATTGTTAACAAGAACACATCGTCCTATGCAAAGCATACAGGACGCAAACAAACTGTGCCTCAGACAGTATAATAAATTTAACGCCGTGTAATTTGAATTTTACTTCGACTAGAAACAATATTAATTCAGGTAGTTGCTAAATCATTGATAAATAGAGGTCCAGTATTTACGTAACGCTATCTCTTTGTTTATTCATTTCAATGATAACAAAACAGGTACTGACAATTACGTAGCCGGGGACCGCAGAACGTGCAATCACTTCGTCCAGTGGCTACAATGCGCAGACCGCGATGTAAAAGGCTGCGTTGACCGGGCTGCTCAATCGAAACTTGTGTACGTCCCTGACACATACACGTGTCATTCGCAACGTAGGCCACGAAGCCAACTTGTAAAGGCGGCAATCGATGTGCGTCGCGCGGATAGTTAATGTCCTCCCGCCGGTTATGTAAATCATTGACGATGACTCGCTGAAACGAAGCGCTCAACTAGTCATGAGTGACAGAGCGGGGCAGGCGACGGCTTTCCAACCACCGCACGCTGAATAATTACGAAATCGTGACTCAAGGCAACAGGGCATCAATGAGGAATCAACTTATCAATGATTCAGGGCTGTCCCAACGTAGTTTGAGCTAACTTCATCTGCCGTTCGATCAGGCCGCGCCGTCGAAAGAGTATCGATAGTTGGACGATCACCTGTCAGATGCAATCGGAGTCTGGGTTTACTGAATGTCATTACACGAGAAATCCACTGGATGAGGCGAATGAGTAATTTAAAAGTATAACGTAATTAATGACGTTACTGATGTGAAATGGCTTCGGCAAGTCTTTTTAGCTATACATTAATTCTTATATTGAAATTATCTAGGAGGAAACTGAATATCAAAGGAATAGTGTATTTAAACAATATATCTCACACGCTTGTATCTAAAGAAACACCATTTTATTTTTTCCCTATCATCTATTTTTTTATTGGCTTTCTCGAAGTCACAATAATATTTTTCATCCTCTTTGAATTGTTGAATTTTAGCAAGTATGTTTATGTTGACAAATATAATATAAAGTTCCCAACATAAATAAACAAAAGTACCACTCTTACAGAGAGAATCTTCTGAAAACAGTTAAAGGCGAGACTGAACATAATATCAAGGAATCAGAAACAAAACATACTCGCTGGCGGGTTCCCTCATCATTAGTCGCCAGCGCGAGCTCTCTCCTGGAACGGAAGCCGAGCGCCGCGCGGCGACGCCATGACGCGCTGCGCGTGCGATCGCTTTGCGAGGAGAGCGCGCCACTCGGGGGGCAGCAGCGCGGGACAGCTGCATCGGCGGATGCGGAAGCAAATCGAACACACGCCGGGCGGGATGGGAGGAGGGCTGGGGTGGGGCTGTGGCGGGTGTGGCGGGCTGTGGCGGTGTGGCGGGCTGTGGCGGGTGTGGCGGGTGTGGCGGGTGTGACGGGTGTAGCGGGTGTGGAGGGCTGTGGCGGGCTGTGGCAGGGCTGTGGCGGCTGTGGCGGTGCTGTGGCGTGCTGGGCGGGCTGGGGCGGGCTGGGGCGGGCTGGCTTGGGCGGGGCTGGGGCGGGCTGTGGCGGGGCTGGGGCGGGCTGGGGCGGTGCTGTGGCGGTGCTGTGGCGGTGCTGGCGGTGCTGTGGCGGTGCTGTGGCGGTGCTGTGGCGGGCTGGGGCGGTGCTGTGGCGGGCTGGGGCGGGATGGGGCGGGGCTGGGGCTAGGTGGAGCTGGGGGGAATGGAGCTGGGCTGCAGTGAGACTGCGGTGGGGCAGGGGCGGGAATGCGGTGAGGCGGGGCGGGGCGGGGACGGGGAAGGAGCAGCGCTAGGGCGGGGCCAGGGACGTGGGTGGGGTTGTGGGCGGAGCCGGGGCGGGGTTGCACTGCGGTGGGGCAGGGGCGGAATGCGGTGAGGCGGGGCGGGGTGGGGCGGGACGGGAAGGAGCAGCGCTAGGGCGGGGCGACGTAGCCGAGGCAGGGACGTGGGTGGGGTTGTGGGCGGAGCCGGGGCGGGGTTGCACTGCGGTGGGGCAAGGGCGGGGGGGGTTTGGGGACGCGCGGGCGGGGCGGGGTTGCGGCGTCCGACGCACCTGCGGCGTCATTTCTCAAGCGCGTCCGATAACCCGGTTGCTCTCCTTTTAACTACGCAGCGCTGCGGGCCGCCGCGCCGCGGGCATACAAATAGCCGGCTCCCCGCCCTCCGCCTGCGGGTGCGGGCTCCTCAGGCCGCCGCCGGCCGAACTCGTCCCGAATCCACTCACTCATCTCTTCCTTTCCTACTACTCATTCCATCTTTCTCAATACTTTCCCGAATGCTTATTTTATTTTGCTCTCTATACGCTTGCATTCTCTTTTCTGCTCCTGACTTTATGTTTTCTATCTTCTTTTTTATTTGTTCACTTCTGTTAACTTCATTCTATATATCTACCTCTTCTGCAAAACGTATGGATCTTGAAAACATTGAAATAGGTGGTGGCATTTTTTTTTAAATTTATGAATTACGTTCTTTGATACAATATTTTTCGCAATTATCACGCAATTACTTCACTAGCAATATTTTTTTCGCACTGGTGTTTATGTTTCTGGTCTTCATTTTTTCTGAATTGCTCGTACTCGATTTTTTCTATCAACTCGTTCTGATTCTAATATTTTTATTTTTCCGTCTTGCATCAACGCGCGATTTGCACATGTAATAACCTGAGGAATTCTGGTGAGCAGCTCTCTCTCTCTCTCATCCACTATTTCTCTCCGCTCTTTGCCGGTCCACCCTGTAGCTTCCAGCTTCGCCTCGTCCTCGGCCCCTTCTCTGCCCCTCCTCACCCCGCCGCCGTGTGCCCGCGGCGGGGCCATTTCTCTACTTCAATCGCAAAAAATCCGCGGACCGATCGCTCACGCAGGGGCGGGCGCGTGGAGCGTGGGGCGTGGGGCGTGGGGCGGGGGCCAGAGGCGGAGGCGTGGGGCGGGGCGGGGGGGCGAGGCGGGGCGGGGGCGGGGGCGTGGGGCGGGAGGCGGGGGCGTGGGGCGGGGGCGTGAGGCGTGGGGCGTGGGGCGGGAGGCGGGGGCGGGAGGCGGGGGCGTGGGGCCGTGGGGCGTGGGGCGTGGGCGGGGGCGTGGGGCGGGGGCGTGGGGCGGGCGGGCCGGGGGCGGAGGCGTGGGGGCGTGGGGCGGGAGACGTGGGGCGGGGGCGGGGGGGCGGGGGCGGGAGACGTGGGGCGGGGGCGGGAGGCGTGGGGCGGGCGGGGCGTGGGGCGTGGGCGGGGGCGGGGGGCGGGGCGGGGGCGTGCGGGGCGTCGGGGGCGGGGCGGGGCGGGGGCGGGGCGGGCCGGGCGCGGGGGCGGGGGCGTGGGGCGGGGCGGGGGCGGGGGGCCGGGGGCGGAGGCGTGGGGCGGGGGCGGAGACGTGGGCGGGGCGGGGCGTGGGCGGAGGCGTGAGGCGTGGCGGGCGCGGAGGCGGGGGCGTGGGGCGTGGGGCGTGGGGCGGGGCCGGGCCGGGGGCGGGGGCGTGGGCGGGGCGTGGGCGGGGCCGGGGGCGTGAGGCGGGGGCGGGGGCGGGAGACGTGGGGCGGGGCGGGGGCGTGGGGCGGGAGGCGGAGGCGTGGGGCGGGGCCGGGGGCGGGGGGCGTGGGCGGGGCCGTGGGGCGGGGCGGCGGGCGGGGGCGGGGCGGGGGCGGGGGCGGGAGGCGGAGGCGGGCGTGGGGCGGGGCGGGGGCGGGGAGCGGCGGCGGGGCCGGAGGCGTGGGGCGGAGGCGGAGGCGGGGCGTGGGGCGGGGGCGGGGCGTGGGGCGGGGGCGGAGGCGGGGGCGGGCGGGGCGGGGGCGGAGGCGGGGCGTGGCCGCGGCGGAGGGACGCAGGGTGCTGCCGCGTCGCAACGCGCCGTGCCGCACCGCGTCGCGGCGCGGCCGCGCCCGCAGGCTTGTTGACACAGCCCACGCCGGAAGTGAACGTTCAATTACCGCCGGAACAGGAGTCGAGGCGGCCGGGGCTGGGGCGTGGTCGGGGACGGGACACGCTCGCGGCGGAGGGGCGATCGAGGGGCAGGGGAGGGGAGCACGCGTTCCGAGGGGAGAGGGGCCATGTCACGATGACGGCGATCGTGGTAATGGAGTTATGATAAGTGTCCGTGGGTTTGGGGAGCGACGACATGATGATGATTGAGTGCATCGTACGGGAGTGGTGGTGATGGGGGATAACGACAATGATGACGTTGAAGACGGTAATAATGTATAGGGGTAAGGAATAACAACGGGAGAGGGTACACACACCAAGTAGAGGGGGAGTGAATTGATGGCGGACCACGGGTCCATTCTATGCGCGGGTACGCAACTATGAAAGCGATTCGTGAGCATTATGCGACTGATGATTATTTTGTAGAATTTTTGCGCAGCACTGTAAAGTGACAATGCTGACCGATGCAGCAAGCACGGAATGTGTGATGGCTTGTGGCAACGGTGAATGCGGAGCAAATGGTGACTTCTGTAATTTCGGCGGCGAGTGCGGCGGTGGGAGCGCAGAACTGCAGCACATGCAACGATGGAAGCGACTGATTCGGAGAATGTCAGGGAGATTGCAGCAACGATGCTGCTCTGTGGGTCTTTGAAGCTCCGCGTGCAATGGATGTCAAATGCGAGAGTCGGGGCTCACAACTTCGGAGAGCAGTCCCTTTGCGCGGGCAGACGCATAATGCCCTATGCGACTCGTAAGGGCAGAGGCCTGTTAGGATGAAATCCAATGCCGCTTGCGACAATAATGGCAACTGTAAGAAGATAACGATTCTAAAGAAGTCATTTATGAAACTGACAAAATAAATTCTTCTAGTAAATAGTTTCTTCTTCAAATGTTGGGAATGAATTGCCATTTTTTTCTTTCTTTAGATGTTCCTTCTGAAATGACACCTACTAAATTTAATTACTACGTCTTCCTATTGATATTTTTTAAGAACATCCAGAACGAATTCATTCCCAGATTTTCAAATTTGTTAATGCACATATACATTGAATTTAGAAATATTTAGTTACATAGAGATACATGTGCAAAATGTCTTATAATTGAATTTTTTGCACAAACCCCACAAATTTGTAAAACATTTCAGAGAAAATAAGTCATTAGTCTAAATTAGATGGTATAACTGACCTGTCGTCCCCTGTAATGTAGTACACTATGTTCATAAATTATGGGTTACTTAAGAATTGTGACGGCACACATGACAATTACTTTCGTTTAAGTTTCAGGAAATAATAGAATATAATATTCAACTTACGATGTAGATTTTACGATATTATTATTTATACGTATTTTACGATTTTCCGATATATAAATATGAATGTAAAATATGCCCACCTCGATCTTCTTCACAGTATAAGAAATAATGTAAATATTTCATGTGGTTAGGCGGAAGAGCAGGCCTAATGGACTCAGCCTCGCCACTAATGAAGACAATTATTATTATTATTATTATTATTATTATTATTATTATTATTATTATTATTATATTACTATTTATTGACGAATATAATAATTTACAAAAAAAGACGTCCATACATGCATTATAAGAGAATTTTTAACCCTTAAATGGACTCGCGGCGTACACAGTACGCCACACTACATTTCTTAGCTTTTTTTCCCTAAAATTCCGAGGTCGAGACCTAATACCCTACCGCCAGTTGTTTCTTTCCGGTTGTGAGTGAGTATGTATTTTTGTTTTTGTTGGGTAAGCTGTGTGCGAACTCGTTCCCTTTTCCCGTGCATCTAGGGGTACTCTATTCGCCGCGCGCCTAGTTATGAGTAATTTAAAATTTTCATTTTTACAACAGAAAAACTACGCGTAGCTCCTGTAGCGCTTTTCTAGATACAAAGTTTGGGATCGAGTCACATTAAGAAGAACAGATCGACGACGACTCGTCAGATAATGAACCGGAAAATGTGCAAATGTCCGATTACGACTGTAAAGCTGAACAAGTACGACTGTAAAGCTACCCACGTCACGTTACAGTAGTGATAGCAATAGCCATGAGTTATCTGAAAACAGCGGAGAGTACTTTTCTAAAATTATTTTCAAGCACAATAGATCTTGACGCAAGAAACAATTACAAGAAATTAAGAAGTGGGAAAACGCCCTTGAAAAGCAAATTTTCTAGAACACACAAAAAAAATATTTTGAAGAAAATTATTCCCACCCCATAAACAAAAGTGGCTAATAACGTAAAAGACGAATTCCCTGTACTCATGACTTTCATAGACAATTTGGATGAAATAGTTTTGTACACGAATAAGATCTTTATAAGAGACTTTCTGGCAAGCTGGAATCTCGTAAACTTTTGAACTATTTTTGCATAAATTTTTGTTTACTTAATAAGAAAATTATGTAATTGTGAAAATGATCGAGTAAAATATTTTAGTGTAATAAATACGATATTTTAAAGTAATGAGTTACATTTTAGTTGCCCAACAGCAAGTAAATAAACTAGCGTACTCTATACGCCGCGCGCCCATTTACTATTTGAGTATTGCTCGCGCGTCCATTTAAGGGTTAAGATGTCAGTTATAAGCGAAGCCTTTTCAATCATTAAAATAACAATTAGTTTTCAGAGATTAAACAATCATACACATTTGGGGTAATATCCATTTTATTAAATTATAATAATGCATATCCTTTTAAGTTATGAACAATAATTTATGAAGAATACAGATATGCATTATTAATAAACAAAATGTGACAGTTCAGAGAAAAGACTACGGAATGTTTTTAATTCAAGTATTTAACATGTGATTTTTCAACTCTGAATAGCAATCCCAAACGTTGTATAAATATAAAGGTCACTATAAACGTATTGGAAGTGCATTACAGCTGTGTATGACATGATAATATAAACTAAAAATCGGTAAACGAAGAAAACATTTTTTGCAGAACATATCTAAAAAAGGACTGAATCTCGAAAGCCCATGATGCGCCCCACCCATGTTTCGAGAAGCACCGCTACACCGGGGCAGGCTCGACTTTTTGCCGCGCCGCCAAGTAGAAAAGCGAATTCCGAAACGTGAAAAAAGAGAGCGCCCGTAGGAATTACGTGGCCGGGCGAACGAGCAAGCGAGCGAGCGAGGACGGAGCGGGGCGGGGGCGGCCGTTTGACGGGTGAGTCGCGGGCCCCGGGGGCGGTGGGCGTGGCGCGGCGCGGCGCGGCGGGGTGGGGATGGCGGATGGGGGCGGCTCGTCGTTTTTACGCCCACGCGACGCAATTTACGTAACTCGTTTAAATATAGCGAAACCATTTCCCGCCGCCCCCGCCTCTCACGCCCCGGGTCGTGCTATGTAAACGCAGCCTATACGCGAATTCCATAACGCTGTTTCATCCAATTTCGCATTGGAAATTAATCACATAAGGAGATAATTCCCGCGCGCGGCCTGCTGGCGGCCCGCAGCCTCGCGCGCGGAAGTGGGGCGCAGGCCCGGGCAGGCGGCGGCATGCTGCGTGGGGGCGGGGCGCGGGGAATCTGCGTGGGGGCGGAGGTGGGGCGTTTGGAGGGGCGGCAGCGGAATGGGGCTGTGGGGGTGGCGGAGCGGGCGTGAGGGCGGAGTGGCGGGCGTGGCGGGGCGTGGCGTGGCGGTGCGTGGCGTGGCGGGCGTGCGGGCGTGGCGTGGCGGTGCGTGGCGGTGCGTGGGGGGCGTGGCGGGGGTGGGGGGCGGGCGGGCGTGGCGAGGGGCGGGTCTGGGCGGCGGCGGGAGGCGTGCAGTGGCGGGGGGGGAATGGGTGCGCGGCGGGCGTCAGGTGGGGGGCGTGTGGCGCTGGAGGGGGTGCAGCGTTGACTGGTGCTGGGGTGGAGCAGGGCGGGCGTGCTGTTCGAGGTGGAGGGAATCTGGTGCGCGGCGGGAGGGGCAGAGTCGGTGGCTGGGCGGCCGTTGTGCGAAGGGGCGAGGGCAGGGAAAGTCGAGTAGAGATGATGAGATTTGAGTATCCGGTTGCAGATTGCACGGATTGTTAATGTGCAGATGATAGAACGGGAGGTATATTGTCGGATGAAGAGCCTGGGGGGAAATATACAGGAAACTAGCAAGCAGGAACGTGCATTTGAGGAAGGAGTGGACGAGAAAATTATTGGCTAATGAAGTGATTGTGCCATTCGAGAGGAGTCTTGTAAAGGAGCATGTGGTGAGTTTTTATAAATAGATACGTGTAACGAATTGCTTTATATCGTTATCAGACAGGGATGAAACCTAACGATCATACTTGAGATTGTGAAATGCTTTGTAGGATTAATCTATAAAAGGAACAATTGACAAAGAGAATAAAAATGAAACTAGAGAGAAAGAAAACGATGAATGGTATTACAGAAACTAGCATCAAATACATGCTAACGAACTACAAGGAACAGGCTCTCTCCCTCAAGAGGGCGGGAAAGAGAGGATAAGTGGTGCAGCGGGGGCAGCGTATTGAGCGCCGCGGTGGGCGGCGTTGAATACAACGCCTCTGAAAGAGTGACACGTCCGAGGGAGGCAATGAAATGGCGCGAACGAGCGTGGGCGGGGCGAGAAGGCCGCCAGGCGTGGCGAGCTGCCCCAGCACCCGGGGCCAGGAGGTGGGCGGCAAGAGCTCGGAAGGGCTGGCAAAGGAATTCGCTGGATGTGGTGGTGCGATCGACGACCTGGGGATCGGAGGAGGTTGGGTATGCTGGGAGTAACGAGTGATGAGGGAAAATGGTTTTGATTAATTCATGATTGCGAGCCCATCAATTTCTAAGGTCAATAGTATCGTAAGTGTAGTGCTTGTTTTAATCACGGGAAGTGACAGATCATCCTCTGCTGGCTGGTGATATCCAGCCTCAACCTATGCAGGCCTACGGGGGTTTTCCCCAGCCAGGAATCTCCCCAAAGCGGCGCATGGCCCCCGCCGGGCCGATCTTTAATCTCCCAACAAGTGTGATAGTGTAGCGAATGTGAGAGTTAGTGTGAGTAAGTAAGGTAAGAGGATACAACAAGGAAAGGAAAGGAAAAATCGCGGGCAAACCGTTGACCGATTGTTAGGGTACTGTGGCCCAGTGTGGATTGGAGAAACCGCAGAAAACTACTGATCTGAGCAGCCGGCTGCTAACTAGACGCTGTCCTCCAGTCAGCGGCTGAATTCGAAAACCCTGCCACCGTCGGAACTCGAACCTAAAATCTTCCGCACTGAAGCACTGCAGGGACATCTGTTGATGCCCTGAGCGCACTTGGGGGGGGGCGCGGTCAAGGGCCATCGAGGAGAAAGCAGTTGAGAGAGCGGCAAGCGGCAGCGAGAAGCGCTTGGTGGAGAAGAGCGGCTATACTGCGTAATTGGAATGATTGAAGGCGTTGTCATTGTCAACAATAGTATTTATTTCACAAATAGCAGCTTTCGATGGCTTAGCCATCATCATCAGTTTTCTGCTGTCTGGGAGCCACAAAAACGGACTGCGGCTATACTGCGGTTTTTACATAGCTGGACCTCAATGTCACTGAAGGCTCGTCACCACGGTAGCATTTAGGCACGGTTTTTCGCGTCTTTCTCAGTAGTTCCGCTAGGTTTCGCATGCTCGCGACCGTATCAATCAGTGCCGCATATGAAGCGACTCTATCGACTCGACTGAGAAAGACGCGAAAAACCCTGCCCAAACACTACCGTGATGACGGGCCTTCTGTGACTTGAGGTCCAGCTCTGTAAAAACCGCAGTATAGGAGGAACGTGATGGAACTAAAAATGGGGAAGGGACGGTGGGGGCAGTCACTGGACAGAGATAGCTGTTACATGTTACGGATAGCTGAGACGGGAACCAGACAGCGGGTACGGAATTCACCCGACGGCGGCGAGGATAGGCGCTGCTAGGAGTTGGCGCATCAGTCTGTAGAAACAAGAACGCTGCTAGGCATTTGTATTTGCTAACTCGTTTTCTTTCGATCGTTTCAGTTTCCTTCGCCCTAAGATCGAGCGTCTGCAATTACTCGCTGAAAGCTGATTTGCAGCAATGAGCATGACGACTTCAGCTCTTCAAGAAGCAATAGGCGACATGACATGTTCAATAGCGTTGCAGAACTACGTGATCAACATTCATTCCTAACCTTTCAGGCTAAAATAATTTTTTATTATAGTCGCACGTACTACATTTAAAAGTAAATAGAATGTTATGGAATAGTAATTAATTAATATCACACAGATTTCGTTTCGAAGTTATGGATTCTAAGGATGTCATTAATTCTTTCCAAATTAATAATATTGCTTTCTTACTCTAAAATAAAATGTATGCGCTGTATTTAAGTTCCTATCACATAATGAACTCGCTATATCTGTATTTGCTTCACCTAAACCGGTAGCGGTAGCTCAGTGCATCAACTGATGTCACTGCAGCGCCTCTGGCCGGGAGGTCTAGGTTCCATCCTCACGGCGACAGGATTTTCGACCTAGCTTTCCAGCTAGGTCGTATTCAGACGCTGTCTGGAGGAGAATTCTAGAGGCCGGCTGCTCTGATCGGTAGTTTTCCGTGGTTTCTCCATCAACACCAGGCGAATGCCGAGCAGTACCTATCAACGGGTTACGGACCGCGCGCGGTCTTTCCTTCCTCTTCCTTGTCCTGTCCTCTCCTTACACACACTTACACTAACATGCCTACACTACACATATTCCGGTAGACCGGTCGGGAGCTTAGAGCTTGTCCCGGCTGGGGCGGTGCCTCGCAGGTGGGAGAGTCCTGGTTAGGGGAAACCCCACTAGCCGACGGTAGGTCGGCGCCGGATCTCGCCATCCGGCGGGGGAAGATCACCGCCATCTCTGTAGAAAAAACATGCACTACACTAACGGGACTAATGACCGAAACTGTGGGTGCGCCCGGAAACACGAAAAAATCAATCAATCAATCGAATTTTCCTTCCCTTTGTTTCACGTAATTGTTCTGAAGACCTTGTTTAACCGTTTCTAATTGCGGTATTTTTAATTTTATGCTTTGCACTTGAAATTGTGACACGTGTCGGAGCTGTGACGGAGTCGCAACTTCGCAGCGTCAGACCACTCGGTGTTCTCGGCCGCGCGTTTTCGTTCCTGGTATCGCGACGCATCGTGGTGGGCGAAAACCTGTCATTCTGCGCTGCCATGTAGTGGATTTGTGTTAACTGTCGTGCAGCTGGACGGAAATCGCCTCGCGCAGGAGGAGAGTAGTAGCAACTCGGTAGCAACGGTTGTGGCGTTGCCAGCGTTGTCGGTGGTAGCGGTGGTAGCAGTGGCGATAGCGGTCGTAGTCGGTGGTAGCGGTGGTGGCGGTGGTGGCGGTGCTAGCGGTGGCGGGATTAGAGATGGAGGTTGTGTAGGCGGCGGTGCAGTGGCGGTGATGGCGGTGGCGGTGGCGATGGCGACGTTGGCGGTGGTAACGGTGGCGGTGGTGGCGTTGGTAGCAGTGGCAGGGGGTAGCTGTGGTGGCAGTGGCGACGATGGCGGTGGCGGCGTTGGCGGTGGTGGCGGTAGTTGCGGTGTCGGTGGTGGAGGTGTTGGCGTTGGTAGGAGTGGCAATGTTAGCTGTGGTGGCAGTGGCGACGATGGCGGTGGCGGTGGGGCCAGCAAGGGCGGTGTCGGCAGGGGGCGTGGAGTTGGTGACGGCGAGGGCTGTGGAGGGCGCGGCGGTGGATGCGAAGGGAGAGAAGCGGCTCCAGACAACTCCCCGCGTGTGCGCGTGCGTGTGTGAATGAGTGAGCGCGAGAGCCGAGCGTCGTGTTTGCACGGGAAGGGATTGCCGGGGCGGGATATTCGCGACATTTTTCCATTTGTTGGGCGGGGAAAATAACGATTTGTCACGAACGCGAGCTTGAACTGGATTGTGCATTTTGTGGGATGGGACTTTCATCAGAGATGTGTCTTGATGCATGACACAACTCCCAAAAACGATTGAGGTGCAGAGGCTGGAAATAACGAGTTTAAGCGAAAAGCCATCCTGGTGTTTTGTACAATGCAACGAGCGCCTACACAGCCGAAGTAGACAAACACTTTGGCTGCTGTCAACAAATATGGTCCACAAACGATTCACAGAGATTGAAAGAAGAGAGACATAATCCGGTATTTGAATACAGTACGTATCAATCAATCTCTAGTTCTGCAAAACGGCAAAGCATGATGCAAAACGGGGAAAATGTCCGAATCGAGCAGAAAAAGCCTTGCAGTGTTTTTAGCGAATCCGTGAACGTTGCTACTCTAATTTTCGATTTTATCAAACCGGCAAGTGGTGATCACATGAAAGAGTGTTCGTGCGCTAATTAGATTTTGTCTCGGAGGCTGTTGGCCCAAGATGATGCTTCCTGAGATCAGTTTGTTCGGGGTTTAGGCGACCGCAGTGTTGAGTTTAGGGTTCCTCGTTTGTTGAGATTTCGGAAGCCCGTTTGTTTGGATTCTGTGGTCTCATTACTTGGGATCTGCGAAGAGCTCTGCAGAACGCCTACGCCATTTTCTACGTAATTCATGCGCCGGTGTAATGAAACACGTCCAGTCCACCTCGTCCTGAAAACAGATCTTCTGGAGTAAAATTGTTTGTAAAATAAACTGATAATTTTTGACATTTTTTTTAGAAACGTACACTCACAAAAATGTACTTTATCATCAGCTGGAAAATTAGTATTTTTTTAGAGAATTATTGAAAATCTAACACAATCTCTAAATAGAAAGAAAAACTGAATGACAAGTTCAATTTGAAATTATTTGTCTTTTCGATTGTGAGTTCGATACCATTTCCAGCTTTTTTTAAATCACAATTGTTTTTTTCTATGAATTCCATTTCAAAGTCTAAATGGATGCTTAAGATTTTAAAATCATTATAAAAATTATCATAGAGCATTATCATAGGAACAATTCGAAAACTATAATTATTACTATCCAGTAAAATAGTAATTTACGTTAATTTGTACTCATGTAAAGTTAACTGAAGATATTTCAATCAAATTATTAGAGCATTATCTCTTCCTCTAAATATGATACTATCTGTCTGAAAAAGTCTTCTCAGATTTTTCTATATACCCATGTGAGACTGTACGGTCTCACACAAGATAAATTACTGAAAAAAATGAAGAAAGTCCTTATTAATGCCTTAGATAGTATATAAAAATGAATTATTTCTTTGCAAAAGAAGCTATATTTTTGTCAGCACCAGTGAAATAATTTATGAAAAGGGTATGACAGTCAATGCATCAATAAATTAGCTTCGAAATCAAAGATGAAATAAGACCGGATAAATATTAAATATTAATTAGATTTCGCCTCTTGATATCAAATTCATTTCTAGAGTGGTAACAGGGAGTATCATATCAAGAAAAGAAACTCAGAAAATAAAACTTCATGAGAAATTCAGTTTTTCGTCGCTCTTTGAGGACTTTTAATTTTTCTCAATATCTCCGAATATAATTTTCAATTAAGCGCATCGAAAGTTGTAGCATTTATAACGCGTGTCATATGTTACATTTGTGGCAGTAAATCGAGAGCATTGCATTTCAACGTAAAGTTATTTCATTTCGAAATTTTGTTTCATCTAGTTATGACCATTATAACAAAACCTTTGAAATATTATAGCAGCTGTCAATAAACCATGTGCTGATTGCCCATGCAATTGTGAGCATTTCCCTTGAAAAGCTTTTCTCTTTAAATAGAGTTCTAATAATGGTTGAGAAGGTAATTTTGTATTAGGTGGCTTTGTTCAGTGTCGTCGAATGTTGTGCTTGCTTCTAGTATTTACGGCAATGGTTTCGGAGAATTCAAATATTATAATATTAGCTGCTATAAAAAATAAGTCATTATAATAATTATCATATTTTATTCATTTTACTAATCAAATTCCTATATTTGTGATTTTTTTAAAAAAATGTGGAATAGTATTAAATCATTCTCGATATCAAGATCCTGGCCATTTCAATGGTAAAAATGTTGATTTTCGACTTCCGCAGCCAACTGGTATTTTTTAAATGTGATGAAATTACCACAAATCAGTCATTTCGATTGTGGTCGTAAACTCGAGCGCCTGTGCAAATTAGATCTACGTCACTTATTAATTCTATCAGTTGTAGTCTTTCTATAGAGCAGACGTGAAAGCTAGCTTTCAGTTTTGTTGCAATACATCTTTTTCAGTTAAATTTGAACAGAATGTGAGCTGTCATTTAAATTGACATTTTATATGAGCTGGGTAGCGACTGAACAAAATGTGTCTCTAGTCTTGAAGTTATTTATTATATTACATCAACTATTAATTATCAGGATTGAACTCTCTACATCAAGAACTAATAATTAATAAGGTACGTTGCAGAAATTAACTAATTGGTGTAGATCGCCCAGTTGATTTCTAAACTTACAAGCTGTGTGCTATCTATTGTACAAATATTAATCCGGAATGTTTCAAATAATTAATTCGCTCGCGGTTAATGAACATTTTTCTGTTCTTAATTTAAAATTTAAAAACATTAGGATTAAAAGGTTAATTCATTGGCATTAGCTAAATATTAATACATTCCAACTCGCAGCCAAAAATTATTTAATTATTACTCATATAATTGTAATTTTTTAATTAAATATACTCAATTACATATTGTTGCAAACAATTTCTTTCCTAATCTATCAAAATAATTGTAAGATGATTTACATCATTTCAGGTTACCTCAATTAAATAGTATCCTTCATAGGCATTTCTTTCTAAAACCGGAAACCCCTGCCATGATTATATGTTTAATGATTTGAATCTCTCCACCTTTGACCTCAAGAAACTGAAATTAGGCATTTGAATAAAATTTAATTTAGTCAGTTAATATAATTAGGTTTCGGATAAATAATCTAAAACACACATTTTTCGGTAATGTAGCTATTACAATTTACAATCGCATTGCCTATGAATATTCCTTTTTGAAATACATCAAATGAATTTCATCCGATGAATCCAATTTGTATTTCATGCAATGAATATTACGTTTTGAAATACGATAAAACAGTTTTCCGTGATGTCCTACATCAGAGTTACTGTACAATGAGTCTCTCGGAAAATGACACAGATGAGGAGTGATGTTATCAGACATTGATTGATGTGACTGATTATTACGTAGATAAAGCACATTTCATACACTTTAGTAACGAAATCCCTGAGCTTTAGTTTTCTTTTTTTCTTCTCGATAAAGCTCAGCAACCCATCACACTTTTTCAGCCAACAATAACATTAAACATTGTTTACTCAGATACAAAATGAATATATGTGCGACTTTCAACAACAGAAATTTGAAAGTGTTGTCAGATAAAGTATCTCTTTTTATTTCCTTTGATGTTACCAAACGTCTTTCAGTTTATAAAATATTATATCTTTGTTGGGCAATTCAGTTCAAAATTTTATATCTGGAACAAAATACAACAAGAAAAAAACTTCAAAATTCTACATTTCAACGCCACAATACTACGAACGTTACATGTGTTGTCGGCGATGCGTTAAAGTGTTTTAAAATTATTTCATTAGTTCTAATTTTCTACTTTAATTCTATCTAAAAGATAACTGAAACATACAATTGCCTGGTTCTTTCAATCTCAGACGCAGAACGTACAAAGCACCTATTAAAATTAAAATAAAATTATAAAAATACAAAAAAGTGACACGCAATTCATGTCGGATGTTCTTTCGGGCTACGGACACTATCCACCCGGTAATACAGATGTCTAATCCAAACTCTCTCACAAGAGTTGTTTTGAATATAATATTCAAACAAGTGTATTATCAGACGGCTTATTAAAGAAAAATTGTACTACGTTTACAAAATCCTATTCTACAACACACTTTTATAGATTCTTATAGAATTCTTGTAGATTTTTATTAAAATCTACCAATTTTGTAGTTGAAAAATCCACAAAAGGAGAGTATCCCATTAACACTACCGTATATGCTATACATAAGAAGGTTATTCTATAAAACGATTATCTCACGGGTAGCAGCGCTGAGGATGATCTTTTCCTTTCGAGTGATCAAAGCCTGAATCGCATAAAGTAAACAACAATGGAGCATGACAGCGATGCAACTTGTGTCATTCATAGCCACATAGGCGTCACACGCAGCTGTCAGCGTCGTTGCTTGCCACCGATTGCGATGCGAGGACGCTGGGCACATGGGTCATGGCTGCCACGACCACCACTAGATCGCAGAGCTAAAAACGCAAAGACTCGCTTCTTTGAAATTACTAAGAATGTTCTGGATGGATCCGGAAAGAATTTATCAGTCCCCCTCCAGGAGAACAAGATGCTTTGAATGATACCTCATTTATCTCGATCGGTCCAACCGTGAGTGACGACCAGATGCACTGACGGACGGACGGACGGACGGAGTTTACTAGAATACTACAAGGATTACAAGGTAACTAAAGTGGAGTACGAATGCAACTTTTCTAAAGTTTAATTGCAGACTGTGAGCAGCAATGCTGAATCTACGTGAAGGTGAGGTGAGTCGTCGCTTTCATCAATTGCCTTCCCAGGCGCCGAGGGGGTGGTGAAAGCGCGCATTGGGGACAAGGCGAGCTAGCAGCGGTGACGCGACGCTAGGCAGGCGCGCCTCCGGATGGCCGCATCGGCACGGCGTTCCTCAGCTGCGCGAGGTCGGGCAGAGAGCAGCAATGCGAGTGGGGCAGGAGAGCAGCAATGGCAGGGGCAGGAGAGCAGCAATGCGGGAGGGCAGGAGCGCAATGCGGGGCAGGACGAGGCAGCAATGCGGAGGGGGCAGGAGAGCAGCATGCGGAGTGGGGCGGAGCAGCAATGCGGGGGGCAGGAGAGCAGCAATGCGGAGTGGGGCAGGAGAGCAGCAATGCGGAGTGGGGCAGGAGAGCAGCAATGCGGAGTGGGGCAGGAGAGCAGCAATGCGGAGTGGGGCAGGAGAGCAGCAATGCGGAGTGGGGCAGGAGAGCAGCAATGCGGAGTGGGGCAGGAGAGCAGCAATGCGGAGTGGGGCAGGAGAGCAGCAATGCGGAGTGGGGCAGGAGAGCAGCAATGCGGAGTGGGGCAGGAGAGCAGCAACGCGGGGTGGGGCAGGAGAGCAGCAATGCGGAGTGGGGCAGGAGAGCAGCAATGCGGAGTGGGGCAGGAGAGCATTAATGCGGAATGGGGCAGGAGAGCAGCAATGCGGAGTGGGGCAGGACAGCAGCAATGCGGAGTGGGGCAGGAGAGCAGCAATGCGGGTGGGGCAGGAGACAGCAAGCGAATGGGCAGGAACGCGGAGTGGGACAGGAGAGCAGCAATGCGGAGTGGGGCAGGAGAGCAGCTAGAGAGCAGGAGTCCCAACTAACACAATGGAGTTGAAGGGAAACGTTACAAGCATGAAACAGCGGAGATGCGGACAGCTCAAGTTGTGGTAGTATGATTCTGCAAGCACAGGACAGACATCTACATTTGCTCGGGATGTCATCGAATCGAATGCGGAGCCTGCCAGCCAACGTTGCAAAAGAAGGTTTTGACACTGAAATGTAAGAGATGACGTTATTGCTAATGCCTTTGACGAAGAATCTGGATGCAAAGGCTTTATTCCAATGATGGATAACAGCATGGGACGGAATGTTAATGTAAGACCCACGCGCAACTGACATCCAACGAGCAACGCAAAGCAGACGAACGTAGAGCGATTGATAGATACGATGGTGAGAATATGTTGAGCTGGGAGGCAACCAACTAGGCGTTGTGAGTGGGAAGATGCTAGAGAACTCCGCGAGATAGCGAGGTGAAAAGGCGAGGTGTATCCCTGAAAGGGGGGGGCGAGGTCGCGAGGCATTCCGCAGTATCGCCACGAGCGGCGCGAGTGGGGACAGGGGGTCAGGTGGGGCGACGCGTCAGGGGATATGCGTGGGTGCGCGCGGGGTGGGGGGAGCGAGTGGGACGAGATGGGACGAGGCGGGAAAAAAGGAATGAGATGGAACGAGATCGGAAGAGTCCCGGAGAGATACCACGAAACGGAGCGAAGCACGCCACGAGGAGCGACGTGGGAAAGGACGAGGCAGGGTGGGGCGGGTGGGGGGGTAGACGCGGGGACAGCCGTGGCGGGACGAAGCGGGATAAGACAATTCGAGTCGGCAATGCGGCAATGAAAGACGAGGTGAGACGAGGAGATTGATTGTTAGTGATTCCAGGCGCATCAACTATACGGTCATTATTCCCGTACGTGTAGTGCATGGTTTTGTCGGGGGTGGCGAAGGTCTTCCCCGTTGGATGGCAGATCCGGCGCCGACCTACCGTCGTTAGCGTGGGTTTTCCCCAACCAGGTATTTCCCCCAGCCGGGACAAGCTCTAAGCTCCCGACCGGGTGGGAAGAGGGGAGACGAGGCGAGGCGGTGATATGCGGAGCGACGCAGGTATGGGCCGTGTGCGCGGGGGCGGAGGGCGGTCCCCGCGGGGCCCCGGGGCATTCCGAGCATCGGGCGCCTCCCCAGGGCGCGCCCCGGGCGGCGGGGGCGGGGGCGGGGGCGGCGCAGGTGGAGAATGATGCAGGTGCGGCCCGGAGGGGGCGGGGCCTCGGCGAAGATGCGGCGAGGAGGAGGCCGGCGCGAGGGAGAGTGCATCTGCTACAAGATGATATACGGCGTCAGACCTAACCATTTCCAGGAGGGAATAAACTTGCCGATCTACTTTCAGTTGTTCAGATGAAAAGTATATGAAATATACGCCAACGCGACGGATCTTACTCGGAATTTATTTCGGTTGAGTTGGACGCTGAGAAGACTAGCTCTTCTACACAAGCACGCTCCAATAAGCGCAGCAATGTTTGAAGTGGGTTGCCGCGACCAAACGTGGGCTTTTGAATGGCACGTGCATTCGACGTAGGAAAATTTCCTGTTCTGATATTGAAGCTAATCATTGTTGGCATTCTATGACGAAATCACTAAAATAGATTCAAAATGTAATATATACCCTACAAATTTGTAACGTTCTAGAAACAATACTGACTGATTTCTTCACTGCACAGAAATAAATACGAAGAAACGGATAATGAAATTAATAAAAGATCTACTGAGAAAATTAGCGGTGAGAAAATGTTTTAGACAATGTGCTTAAAAATTATGGGTAAGATAAAATTACCGCCTGTTCAATAATTTAAAAGAAAGCAACAAAACAAGTATGTAATAATAATATAGAATATGTGCAAATTCAGCGGTATAAATATACTGAAGTAGCAAAACGTTCGTGTACTGGTTATTAAAATTTCAAATATGAGAATTTTTAATTCCAAACCATTTTATTCAATAGTCATTTTCATTATGATGAAGTATTTCACTGAAATTAAGAGAACTACTACGGATGCTTTTAAAATTCAGAATATTCAACTAATTCACAGTTCCACATAGCACGACTAATTTTCGTAGATATAACTAGCCCTGGATTTTTAGCTTGTGACTTATTTTATTTCTGGCCTCATACTCCTCACTCTATTTTCAGTTTATTTCAATGTTTTAGGTATCAACAAGTAATTACTTCAATTTTATTGAGCCTATATTGACCTATTTTTACGTTAGGACCTAATACGAGTAAGACCTATTTTCCTTGATAAAACCTAAAAGGGTCTAATTCGGTTATTTATACAAATAGAGTTCATTTATTTATATAAAAATATTTTCACACGAAAGGAGTCCGTTTGAATAAAATGTAAAATAACTATATTCTCACAAAATCTTGCGCAATATTCCGACAATATTCTTGCAATATAATAAACTGTAATTGCAAAGTCCGCCTTCAGTTTATATCATTTTACTCACTTAGGCCATTACTGAATAAGACTTCAGCGTACGTAAAATTCTGAAAACGTAATGTTCACAAGTCTCAATAATAAGTTTAAACATGATGCAATGGAGATCCACTGGGTGCAGTTGCCACGCCCTGTCCCTGACCCTGACACGTTCTGTTCGCTGCAGATGTCGAATTAAATTATTTTAAATGCAAAGAATCCGACTACCACGACAATGCCGATCATTGTCGAGCGATACCTGCTTCAATATAATCGGACAATGCTATATTAGAACGCGATTATAGCACGTATTATTGCGTATTTCATTATAGGATGTTCCAAGAATTAATATACATTTTAAACGCCAGCGGTAAAATAACTAAGGATGGACTTTTCCACGGATGGAAAGGTTATTTATTGTCAAATGAAGGTAGGAATCGTTTCTTGTAGTTTTCGCATTTTGGTAATCCTTCACTCTACAACTTTTATTAAATAATATTGGAATGCAGCTTAAATTATACTCTCTTTAGACTTCATCACGTATTCAAAACTATTTTATGGTTTATTAGTTCATTACTGTGTTTACGAACCTCAAACAAAACACATAACGGTATTGTTAACCTTGGGTTTTGCCTTTTGTGCACTTTATAGCCTAATACAAACCTAACACAAAACAACATATTTATGAATTCGATTGATTAAAATTAAGATTCGTGCAAATACAACAAATAAATGTCGTAATGCACAAATAAGGGAGAAAATCGTTATAAACCTTATTTTGCATAATTGATATGAAAATTGCAAATTTGGAATGTTCTCGTGAATTTACAATTACCGCCAGTCGCTCTTATTTCATTGTTAAGTATCTCCTTTTTTAGGGACACTTACGCTTCTTGAGTAGCGCTACCAGTACGTAGTAATAATAAGTTGTATAAGGCACATCGGCTAACATCCTGGAAATGTTTCTTGGAAATTTTTTGACGTTTGGAAATATTCCAAATAACTTTCGACAATAACGGCAAATAACCTAAAAGTAAAGTTTTATCAGCGCAATTCACACTTATTTTCCATAGAACTCTCCAATATACAATTATCATTTTCAGATATTTCCCGAGATTTTACTGGACACAACTGTCCGTAGCTTTGTTAGCTTTTGCGAGAATTTCCGCAGAAACTTCACAATGTTCTTCATTTTGAACAAACAAATCATTCCAACACCTATTATGCTATAGTAATTAGAAACATTGCTTTGTTTATCTGACATATGATGAATACAATGCGTGTTTTCACTTTAGAGACAAGAAAAACGATTAAATGTTTTGAATTCTCGTTTGATTCAGCAATGAACCATAATGTTTTGTTTGCACCACGGGTGCTACCAGATGTTTTTGCTCTTTATGCGACTTCCAACATCTCGGGCTAGAGGCCCTCGGGATGAAAAAACCTACTTAACGCCCTAGAAACATAAATATTTTACTTCATTATTTGGTGGTAGGTAATTTTCTTATTGGACATGTAATTTATAGAACCAGAGGGAAAATGTTCTCTCTTGGTGAAACATCGGCAATCAGCAGCTTATTCAACAAATGCTGTTAGTGATAAATATAAAAAAATCAGAGTTCCTTATCTTCAAAACTGGGCAGTTCTGCTGAATCCAAAGCTCATATATTTAACTTGCGTTTGTATGAAACTTTCATTGCTGCAAACATACCACTTGCTACTCTTGGAAACTCAGTACTGAATTTTTTTCAAGAATATTGCAACAAAAACGTACATGATGAGTCCACATTAAGAAAGGATGTTTTACTTCAGTTGTATGAGAGTCCTATTGCAGATATAAGGCAGACACTGTTGATCACAACATTTGGTTAAATGTGGACGAAACAACGGATGCCCGTGGTAGATACATTCAATTGCAGTGAGAGATGCTTGAGAGGTCCTAAGGCCAGAAGGAGAAGGAAGGGGAAATCGCAATCGTTAGTGAGCGACAGTGGAGCTTACAGGCCGAAAGCGTGCGAATTTCTAAAGCCTTTCAACCCTAGTGTGCTCCATGTCACTTGCCTTGCGCGTGGACTCCATCGGGTAGCTGCAAAGATTCGGGAGGAGCATCCTACAGTCAACAAAATCATTTTTTCAGTGAAGGTCTTCTTGTAAGCACCCAAGCGAGTTCTTATATTCCGAGAAAAATGTGCTTACTAGTATAGTTTATAAACACTACAATTGTATGAGAGTCCGTGTACTTTTGAGACAATTGTAGTGTTTATAAACTATACTAGTAATTACACTAATTGATATGTAGAATAACGGTTTCTGTGTCCCATTATTTTAGCACCTGATGATGTAACAAAACTAGTTACGAAACGTTGTGCAATTGCTGAAATAAATGATTGTCACAAAAAACTTTGGATACTTTTATTTGTAAATCGTTCTCACTTAGAAGGTGCAATTAAAAATTAGAAGAATCGACTCTCCTCATAACAGAAGGGTTGCAAGCGATAAATAGTTAGGAGACAAAAGAGTTCCTTGAGGAAGTGGTGGATATATGAGAGAAACGTTAGAAGCCGTTTTAGAGCGCAGTCCAGATTTCAAGGTCCTAGAAAAAAGCGTTCGCTGTTCTCAGCAGAGAAAAAGCGCAAGAATAAATGATTTCGAACCCCAAGGAAATAACCGAAATAGAGTTCGCGCCTCTTACTTTATGTGAAGCGAAACGCAGCTTCTCCACTTTCAAGAGCGTTTTAACAGAAGACAATATAGCCTGAGAATCTTTCAAAGTACTTCACTATTCAGTGTCACACTAGGAGTGCAAAATGAGTACTGATAATTAAAAAATAAATCCTCCTTAGATATAACGTATGTGATACTTTTTAAAACGTACAATTTGTGGGCTTAGATAGAAAAAATGAATATAATTTGTTATTTCAGGAACAAGATATAATATCCCCTGCTTCATGTTTTTAAGAAATGTGTGCGAGAAAAGCGATTACAACGAGTAACATTTTCAGATAGATTCCTAATCAATGAATATTTTTTTATGAAGCTACATTTAATAATCTCACTTCAGCAACTCCGCATTGAAATGCGTGTAACGTAACGCTGCAGGCTCCATAGCAAAGCGCGCCGGAAGAGGAAGCCGGGAGCGGCGCTCGTACTCACTCTGTGCCGGGTCGCCGCCTTCCCTGTACAGGTCGTCGAAGTGCAGGTCCGTCACGTGCCAGAAGTAGCCTGCAACAGCACAACAGAAGACGGGGGTGAGCTGGTCTGCCTCAAACTCCTCCTCCTCCCCCCGCGCTGTCGCAACGCGGGTGCGCGAGACTTCAAAGCGAGCCCGAGTCGGTCGCCCCACCCAGCCGCCAACGCCCACTCCTTTCGACCCCCGCCCGCGCCCCTTTGGTCCGTCATCCCCCCTCTCCGGTTGTCTTCGCCGCTCCCATCCCGTCTCCGCCTTCGCCCGCCATTGATTTGGGCGGCGCAGGCGTGCGCTCGCTCGCTCGACGAGACGAGTCGAGGCGGCGGCGCCGGGATACAAGTTTGACACGGACGGGCCGTAATCAGAAGAGAATTGAGTGCGACCCAAGACAAAGGAAGTCTCTGTGAATGGATCCGCGCGGGCGGGCCGGACGGAGCCCGCCTGCGCCCCCCTCCGCCCCTCCCACCGCCGCTCGCGGAGCGGGGCGCCCGCCCGCGGGGGGCAAATTGGAAAATTTCCAGGCGGGCGCTGCGCCGAGGAGCGGGCGGCGCAGAGGAGGAAACGGAGCGCGGGGCGACAGCGGTGGCGGTGACGGCAGCGGGGTCCGAAATTGAGAGAAGAACAGAGAAAGTAAAATGCAAGGAGGAATTGAAAACAAAGGATACTGGGGTGAAGTTTGGGGAAAGTAATGGAAATCATGAAGACAGAAGAGACTTAAGATGACAGGAGTGCCTGAAGTACAATGCTGTACACAGCCAACGAGTTGAGCGAACTCCGTGGATGGGAGCTGCACGCTGACGGACATTAACGACGAAGACAACTGCATAGACGGCTATACAAGTGGAAAGGCGGCGGTCGTCGTGAAGAGCAAAATGAAGAGCGAGGGGAGCGGAGCACGTATAGAGCGGGTCTTAAGGTCATCGGCGAGGGGGGGAGGGGGGCGATTGGGTGAAGGACTGGTCAGAGCATGCGTCGGTGCCAGTGGAGGCAGGGCAGACCGCATCGGTTGGACGTGGTGGCGGGGAGGGCGAGAGGGGGCGGGGAGGGGCGGAAAAGCGGAGCAGGTGCGCCAGGGCCTCCGGCGCGTTCGCCTCCACCCCCGCCGCCCCCGCCGCCCCCGCCGCCCAGTCCACCCCCGCCCCCCCGCGCGAAGCCGAAGCTCCCACTGTAACAAGCTCCGCTCTTTCCCGAAGTACGTGAGGTATTACAGAAGGAAGACGCCCGCCCGGAAAGCAGCATCTGAAGTTGTAGCGGCTGCTACACACAGGAGGGGGCGAGGGAAAGGCCGTCGAGCCTGCGTGGCATTCGTGTATAGGCGTTATTTTTAGGGTGGTGTGAAATAAAGGCAATACAGGACACATGAGTGCCCTGAGTAGCGGCGCACGTTGACACAAATGTAAGAATCGTTGAGAAAGAGTGACTGATGGCTGGATCTTTCATACGCCTTACGGATACACATGACAGTTCTTCGAAGACTGAGGATAAATTGTGAATGTAAAGTGGGAAAAACTAAAGTTCTATAAAAAGACGCAAAAAGTAGATGATAAAAACGAATAAGGGAAAGAAAAAGAAAAATATTGTAGAATTTATGGTATTTACGAGTCTCAATGATCGGTCAAAAACATTAAATAATGAGAAGACATGAAGGAAAACATAATGTCATATGTCATCTTTAACTAAGCTGTAATGGTCT
Organism: Teleogryllus oceanicus; assembly: GCA_964035755.1. Lineage (NCBI taxonomy): Eukaryota > Metazoa > Arthropoda > Insecta > Orthoptera > Gryllidae > Teleogryllus > Teleogryllus oceanicus. The sequence continues at coordinate 136,677,679 of CAXIVR010000004.1, forward strand.
ATGCGACCTAAAAATAAGTTTTCTGCACCCTTACAGTCATGATTGACTAGTGATCATTCTGATACTTCGTCACTTGGTTATGTTTTTAATTATCTTTGGATGTATGTTAGATTTTTTGTATATTTGTTACAGTTTTCCTAAAAAACTAAGTGTTATGTTTATTCTGGTCACAGTTGCGATGTGACCCGATTGTCAAAAATCAACCATACTATCTATAAGATATGAGAAATGGAACTATGAAGGGCATAACTTTCTTTTTATATATATCACAAATTCATACAGGCAAGTTTACACCTGCTCCTTGAAGACAAGAACAGAATCTCGGTATGAGAGTTCATTCTAGTCTAGTATGTAGTTTGTACAATGACTATTCTGTGTTCAATTATTTCTGTACGTCATCGAATTCGGAACAGTTCTAAAAATAAAAAAAATAATTATTCTGAAGATGGAAAAATTAAGCCAGAACTTGCACCGCAAATAAGTAATATACAAGTTCAAAATATTCAAGTTCAAATTTTTTCACGATATTCTTTGTTAAAAGTTATATTCCCATAAAGAAAAAACAGGATTTTGGTAGTTTTCTTTGAGACAAATCAATTTAGCAATAATGTCACACTGAAAAAAGAATTAATTTTAGATTTCAATCACATGAAAGAAGCTGCTGGTAGTTCGTTTCAGCCTAAAATGCATTAATTTTCAATAGTAAAATAATCATTGTCCATTCAATTTATGTTATAATATGATTGGCATTATCTTTCTCGTTATGGATTTTGGTACGACCTGATTAGATTGCAAAAAATAAACAAAAATTTGGTGGATCTGCGCTAGTCTCCAATAATGATTTTACAGAATTTCGGAAGTATCACCCAAAATTCGTAATAGCCTGTAACGGGGGTAGAATATGGAAATTTGAACAATTGTTTCAGAATGACCTTGTGAGATATATATATATATATATATATATATATATATATATATATATATATATATATATATATATTGGATTTGAAATGAAACATATTTGCGAATAATAGGTTATTATTCCTGAGCGAATTTTAACAAATTTGTAATGAACTAATAAATGAATTACTTAAATTAAAATGTACACTGTTTGTTGTGGTATAATGACATTTCATTTTATTAATAAGTACCTCCAACAAATCCACTTGAAGAAGGACTGCATTCCGCCCTGACGGGGATTACAGCATCACGGTCGACACGTTGGCGCCTGAGACTAGGACGCGGCGCCTCCCGGATACTAACTCCAACCGCCGAATCAACGCTTTCGAACGCAAGGCAGCTTTCCGGGCCACAGACTCCCGAGGAGCGCAGCCGTATATTAAGTTCGAACAGTACAGCAGGGTTAAATAATTGCCTATAACTTTCATTAAACGAACACATTATATGTTCTTGGTATTAAGTACATGATAACTGATGCTTTTTGCTAACAGTTTCGGTTTTGTACTAGAATTAAACTTAAATAAGCTTCAAAGAGTGCACAGTTAAGAGGTACAAAAAAGGTAAAATTTCTATAAAATTCTATTTATCAAATTCGAATATCATTCCAGACGAATGTATAATCAGTAGACACGAAATCTAATGTTTACCAAAACATACAAAAACAAGATTTATCGTATCCACCCCCTGCGAGGACTGGGCAATAAGGAAAACGTCCGTTTTTCCAAAGGAAAAAAATTGCCGTTTCTCGGCACATGATTTCAAGTTCAAGTTATGCAAGACTGTAATATGTATAGAATGCCACCCTCTCCTCTGGCTAACAGCGAATGTCAGAAACTTGCTACGCAGCATTGCAGAACACTACAAAGCGTGGCCTTTGCCAGAGTGAGATCGCCGAATGGGGGTGAGAAGGCAGCAGAACAGCCTCGAGGAGTGGCTGGCGACGGGCAGCGGGAGGCGGGGCGGGGCGTGGCGTGGCGGGGCGTGGCGTGGCGGGGCGTGGCGGGGCGTGGGGCGGGGCGTGGCGTGGCGGGCGTGGCGGGGCGGGCGGGCGGGCGGAGGGCGTGGGGGAGAGGCGGGCGGGAAGGCGGGCGGGAGGGCGGGCAGGAAGGCGGAACAGGGAAGGCGGAACAGGAGGCGCAGGGCGGGGAGGGCGGGCGGAAGGGCGGGCGGGAAGGGCAGGCGGAAAGGGCGGGCAGGAAGGGCAGGAAGGGAAGGCGGGCAGGAGGGCGGGGGAAGGGCGGGCGGAAGAGCGGACGGACGGATCAGGCGGGCCTGGTTCGGCGAGGCCGGCGGGCGGGCAGGGCCGGCGGGCCAGGCGGAGCCGGGACCGGGCGGGCGGGCAGGCCGGGCAGGGCCGGCGCCGGGCGGGCGGCGGGAGGCGGGCCGGGCGGGCCGGGCGGGGCCGGCGGGTCCGGGGGCGGGCGGGCAGGCGGGCAGGCGGGGCCGGGCGGGCCGAGGCGGGCGGGCGGGCCGGCGGCGGGCGGGCGGGCGGGCGGGCGGGCGGCGGGACCAGGCAGGGGCGGGCGCTGGGCGAAGGCGAGCAAGAGGGCTGGAGCGCGCCTCGGCAGTCCGCCCCGGGCGGACGCGGGGAGGCAGCGCTGCATCGCCCGAAGAGCGAGGCGGGCGATTCGATGAATGCAAACACGCCCGATCGATGGCCATACAGCAGAGTGGCGCAATTTGTTTACCCGCCGGGCAGGAAGCAGAGTAGTCATATAAGAAAGCCCCCGGGGCCAAAGAGGAAGGAGAAAACACGCCGGCGCGGACAGCTGAACCATCGCCCGGGCTGAGTGGCTGCGTCGAAACGACGTTGTGATGACGGTGCGTTTCAACGGGAATAATTCAAGAAAAGGACACACTTTATGTGGCTTGGGCGCCAACGGAGTTTTATCGACTGAACATTTTCGAATCGTGTTTCGATTTCGTGACTAATAGTCCAATACACATTATGAGCGTTCAAGAAAAATAAACACCACACAAAAAGTGATGTGTGTTTATATTTTCTTTCAGCACGCGTGATTGGTTTGGAGAAATAACATGAACAAAAACACCCTCTTAACTCGCCGTTGGTCGATGGTCGAGCGCCGCGCTCCTTTGATTTGAGTTGTTTATTGATTGATTGAATGATTTTTTCGTGTTTCCGGGCGCGTCAACTGCTTCGGTTTTAGTCCCGTTAGTGTAGTGCATGTTTTTCCTCGGGAGATAGCAGTGATCTTCTCCCGCTGGATGGCGAGATCCGGCGCCGACCTACCGTCGGCTAGCGGGGTTTCACTCTAACCAGGGCTCACCCACCAGCGGGACACCGCCCAAGCCGGACACGCTCCGACCGGTCTCCTGGAATATGTGGTGTGTAGTGCATGTTAGTGTAAGTGTGTGTGTAGGGAGAGGACAGGACAAGGAAGAGGATGGACAGATCGCGCGGCCCGTGCCGTTTGTATGGTACTGCTCGGCATTCGCCTGGGTTTATCGCAGAAACCACGGAAACTACCGATCAGAGCGCCAGACCTGAATTCGACCTAGCTGAAAAGCTCGTGTCGAAAATCCTGCCGCCGGGGGAGTGTAACTTAGGATCTCCCGGTCAGAAGCGCTGCAGTGACATCATTTGATGCACTGAGCTACCGCTACCGGTTTGAGTTGTTTATATTACACGTTATAATTACAATAGATTTTTGAAACACCTTCAAGCTTCCTAGAAATGTAATAGGTGCACGACAGTGAAATATCGCTAGCATCTGCACGTTTACTTTCCTTTGGGCTGCTGCTTTAGCTGCAACTGCGCAAACGCGAGTACCACACTCTTGACCATCCGCGTCAGTAATTTAGTCTCGCGTTGCAATTTTTAGTTTAACCAAGCAGAAGTCATCTAAACATGGAAACACACTGTTTTTTATTATTGTTAAAACTGAATAGCTTTTCTTCAGATTATCCTTCGTGTTTAGTCACCCTTTTGTGGTTTTTATAATATATCAAAATCATAGTCTTTTCCTTGACTCTAGAAGAATTCATGTCGCTAGACCATTTGCACAGAGCTTTGAGTTTTTGTTACATAGGATATCTAGACTATTACTCAGTGTCAAAAAACACTGTAGTATAGTTAAACCTTCTCCAAACGTCCACCGCCATCACACCGTCACCTCGACAAACCGTCATTTTTTTGCGCAACCGATTGATTTTTCCTTAAGATATTGTAGGTATTCGCTCTTTTCTGTGGCCACTAGATTAAGCGGCCAGCGGACAGGCGCATTTCGTTCATTGACCTTTATTAATCGGTTATCTCAATCAATGGACTATATACCAAGAAGCAGCAGCTTTTAGTTTAATATCTCCCTACGACAAATAGATTATTGCGAATAATGACATCCAGAGTCGTTTATCTCGCAGGTTACTTTCTGTTTCAAATAACATCATATTATTACAATAAATATCTACTAATAGAACATCAACACGTTAGTTCCTCCCACTTCGTACCACTCCTGCGGTTTGCTAGCTGCTACTTCTTTTCTTCGGGATTCTTTTGAGGACTCGCGGAGCATGTGCGATCATTCGCTGATTTCTGCGGATGGCCTGCTGTAAAGTTTCTGCAGCAAATCATCGCATCTTCAAGTCTAGTTTAGCCGACCTGGATGGCCGAGGTGGGTAAGAGCAAGTACCGACTCAGCGCTTCGTTTGCAAGGGTCGCGGATTCGAGTTCCGCCTTGGGCGTGGTTGTTTGTCCCTTGTCTTTGTATGTATGTGTTGTCGCGGAGGGCCTCGCGTTCTGCTGATCCCAGCCCGCAAGTGTGTTGGTGTCTAGTGTATGGTCGAATATGCGTCCCATCGGGACGTACAGGGAAACCGGCTGTCGGCTGGATAAAAACCCTAGAAAGAAAGAAGAAGTCTAGTTTGCTTGTTTGATTCGTCAAGGACGAAATGCAAGTGCCTCGAGTAAGAGAGTAAGTGACAACTGAAGGGGGTGAGTTTTGCTATTTCCTGCGAGAAGGAAATTGATACTAAATGACTGTTTAAATAGTACTTTGTCATTTATGGTAATTAAAAATATTAAAAGACAACATACTTCATTTCATGGCAATTAGCACATCAAATTTGATTCACGGTTCCAGTAAATTTATAACCTTCATTAAAGTGGTAGTCATGTTAGTCTCAAGTCGATTACTCAATCATTTATTACATTTGTAGATTAACAATATCTGGTTGTAAAGGTGAACGGAGCATTTAAATAATTAGATGTAAATAGTTAAAAGAGACGTATAGTTGTTCCAGAAAAACGGTTTACTAGTAAGTTTCGAGTCACGCATGATTTTTCATTTCTGTAAGTTGCCAAAACATAATATAGTTTAGATTGACTTCGGCGCCCTTACTTTTCTGTCTTTCTGCGTTGAATATTAGTACACATTGTTTGCACTCAAAGAGAATTATCGTCAAGTAGTTTGGGGTTGTGTGTGGTAAAAAATTTTAAGCTAAGGCTGTTTTCTCTTTTACTCCAAGATAAAAAGTGCTCAGTATGATTTCTATAGCATAACTTCTAGACCGAGAGCCAGTAATTCAGGGTTTTGATAAATTTTTCAGAAGATTTTTATCAATTACGTCTAAGAACGCCCGGTGAGGCATGCTATATTTAATGTCATCTAATTCCTTAAGAAATTTACTACGTACTGAATAAAGAGAAAAGGTACTTTCACCGTACAACTTGTTCAATAACGTAAACAATTTGTGCCCACGGAAGTTTTTCGATAAGAGTCTGTATTTATTTTAACTTTTTTTTAAATTATTAAAAATCAGGCCAACAAGCGGTGAACTCTCCTTATCATTTTGTTGGTTAGAGATTTTACTTCCATTTTATATATTTTTTGGATTACTTCACCGTAGTCGATCTAAAGAACATATGCAGTCACGAATGTTTGCCGGAACTACTGATAACCGCTTAAATGATATTTATTGTACTGCCTAAAGTTAGTCTTTAGACAGAGGATGGGAGTGAAATATGGTAAGCATGGTATAGACACTGTCAGACACATCATTTTTACACATTGATCATCACCCTTTGCAGATGAAACGGTGGATACATTGCCGACTGGACTGCATCATTGGGGAAGAAAATTTAAGGTATTCTCCGTATAAGGATAATATTTTCTCCTTGTATACTATTAGAACGGCATTGGTTGAGCCCTCCTTGAAAGGCACTTAGTGTTAACCAGTGTGTAAACCAAGCTGAAGCCCTTCTTTAAAAGAAAAGAACGGTGCAAGACAATGATTTGTTCCATTCATCCCACAAAAAGTCGAGAAAGAATGAAGAAAAACAACGTGTGATGGTATAAAAGGAAGTCGTTACCTCATTGCTTCCAAGAGTTCCGTAAATTTTCGGGCATCTCCACGTAAAATACGCGAAATATATACGAATGTTGTGCGGTGGCTCAGGTGCTAGCGCCGAGGCGAAGATAAGGGTAAAGGCCCTTACGACCCCGCAGAGGGCTTTTCTCGCCGCCCGGGGCCGCGTGGCGCGGACGACTCGGGAAATAGGTTAAACCCCCAACAGCGCAGACACAAAAATTTACAATTCAATAGCGCGAGCGGCAGCACTACGCTGCCCTCGGCCCTGGAACACCGCCTCCGCGGAATCACAGTTTCATCCTTCCTTACCGAGTCCATATATTATATTCACATTCATTTCCAGTTGTTATGAAGTTGGCAGAAGTTGCGCGCGCCGAGTTTGGGAAGGAGCGTCTCCGGGCCGCGAGACGGCGGGGGGGCGGGGCGGGCGGGGCGGGGCGGGGGCGGGGCGGGGGCGGGGCGGGGGCGGGGCGGGGGTGGGGCAAGGGCGGGGGCGGGACGGCAGCCGATGAGGAGGAGGAGGGATGTGAGTGGAGGCGAGGATCGTGCGACAAAGGGGCGAGGAGGGCGAGGGGCAGGGGAGGAGGTTGAGGGGTGGGGGTGGGGGTGGGGTGGGGTGGCACAGCGGAAGGCGGCGCGCCGCACGCGAACACAGGTCACAGAAAGGCCGCGCGGTGCACAGAAGTTGACTTAAAATAGTGAACATACAGAAGAGGACTGGGGGTGGCGAGAAAAAAGAAATTGTATTCGGGAGGATGATGAAAGAGCGTGAGAAGAAAGATACTTAACGAGTAGAGAACTGTTTGTAGAATTGTTTAAGGAATATCAAATATTTTCGTCTTTGTATATTGCGAGCTGATTCCCGAACGACAACTAGGAGGGGAGATAATAAAAACAAAGTAACTCTTTCTGTGTCGTTCTGTTCAAATTAATTAATTGAATCTCTTTATGGCAAGGAGAAACTATTAATTTTATCTAGATCGAAAAGCTGTAATTTTTTTTAACTTTTGTAGTCTGTCTGTGACTAGTCAATGGCATTCATTCCAACAGCAGTTCAAGGCGTATGAACTGAGGAACACATGCCACTGAAGATACGAATGCGTTTAGGGTACAATTTCGACGTAAGATATTAAGAGACTATTATTGTAAATTAATTATTATTATCTACGTGATTATAGCGGGAAGATTGAACACTGAAAATATTACTTAAAGAATAAATAAAAAATGGTAGTTGAATACTATGTAATTTGGGTAAAACAGAATTAGAATATAGGGCGTCAACTGTATTGTCATATCTTTATCAGTAATGAAAAAACAAAAATATTTTAATGCAAACAAGCCATGGCATTCTGAAACCAGAGCTACTCGTATTTGTGTCAGAAATTGGAACATAAACAATCGCGAAATTAGACACAATCTGGAACAATGCCTGTTGTATCTCGATAAAACGTCGCTAGCGTAAATACAATCAACATGATGGCGTAACATGAAATGAAATGTAAGCTATACGTTCGTGCTGTTTACGGACACAAAACGCGACGCAAAGATAGTTCAAAACGTTTCCATGTTGCATGTTGTAGGTGACGTCGATTACCATGCATAAGTAGTGACCTAATGGGAGCGTTAGATTGGCAGGGCAGAGAGAGGGACGCGGAAGAGTCGGTGGAGAGGCAGTAACCCTCGGCGGAAACCAGAGCGGGCAAATTGGTTGAAAGGCAGGGGTAGAGGAGCGATGTCTGTGGTGCGAGTGTGTGCGGGGGTGGGGTGACGGATGCAGGGCACACGGGGGACGAGGGAGCCTGGGCGACGTGTTATGAGAACGAGGTCGAGAGCGTATGAGACGGATGGAACGGAACGGACGGGGCGGGGAGGGAGGGGAGGGGAGGAGGGCGTTCCGCAGGGACTGGAAATGCCCTCGTCGCCCGCCGCCCGGCTGCCCGTGATTGACAAAGACGTCCTTCGCACGCTCTATCAGATTCCAAGGGGCGGGGCGGGGCGGGGCGGGGCGGGGCGGGGCGGGGCGGGGCGGGGCGGGGCGGAGAAGAGCGGCGACAAAAAGTTGGCCCCGCGTTCCACCGCTGTCGCTTCCTCTGACTCCACCACCAATACCATCACCGATGCACTTACCACACCCCCGCAGAGATATCTACTTTAGCTGCGTTGCTATTGTACACACGTGGTGACGAAAAGGCGCTACAGATACAGCATTCCCCGCGGTTTAGGCCACAGGCATTGCAACAAAGTCAAACACGACTACAGCATTCCTCTCAGCTCTATCCAGCGAATGTCCCGGACGTCATAGTTATTATTTCCACCCCAACCTCTACCGCAGATTGCCAGGTGCTTGGCGACTTGCAAGACGCAGCCATTGCCGCGTCCAAGACGCGGTCCTCGCCATACCGACAGCAGCTATTGGTTGGTTGGTTGATAGTGATTCCGGGCGCGTCAACGGCTCAGGTCATTAGTCCCGTAAGTGTAGTGCGTGTTTTCTTCGGAAGAGGGTGGTGATCTTCCCCCGTTGGATGGCGAGATCCGACGCCGACCTACCGTTTCCCTAACCAAGACTCCCACCAGCGGGCACCCCACAGCCGGGACAAGCCTCAGCTCCTGACCGGAATATGTGTCAGAGTAGTGCATGCTAGTGTAAGTGTGTGTGTAAGGGGAGAGGATAGGGCAAGGAAGAGGAAGGAAATATCGCGCGCAGTCCGTGGGCACTTCTTCGGCATTCGCCTGGGGTTGATCGGATATACCACTGAAAACTACCGATGAGAGCAGCCGGTAGACAGCGCCTGAATTCGACGTAGCTGAAAAGCTAGTGTCGAAAGTCCTGCCGCCGTAGGGAGTTGGAACGTAGGACCTCCCGGTAGAGGCCTGCAGTGCCATCAGTTGATGCACTGAGCTACCGCTCCCGGTGACCGCAGCTCTTCCCCCACACCCTGGCGCCGTCATCCTCTCACCTCGCAGCCACCCCCTCCCCGCAGCGCCGCCCGCGGATCCGCGATTTGTCTCCGCGACGCCATCCGGACTTCGCCTCCGCATCTGGCGGCGCCCGCCGCGGAGCGCTCATTGCGACCGGGTTTTTCCGCTGATTTGAGCGGCGGTTGCCCTGAGATATTGCAGGGCTCTTTTTGCGCGAGGCCGCGTGCCGCGGCGCGGCGGCGCCGGGACACCGCCCGGAGTATTGGAGGTCGCTCTTTTAAAAGTTGGTCGGCGTCGCCCCTCGCCCACACTCCACGCCCGGGGAGTTTGGAAGACGCGCCGCCGTGCAAAGGCAAAGGGAGGGGGAGGGAGGCGCAATGACGAAGAGCGATGGGCAGACGAGGTGTGAGGGAAGATAAGGACTCCGGCGGGCGGGATAAGGGACGACAAACTGAGACGAGATGGTGTGTAAAGGGAGGAATGACGAGAAGACGGATTTTGTTGGAGGAAGTGGAAAAACACGAGAGAAGTTTGGCGAAGGTGATGGGAGAAGCAAAGAAGGTATATTGAGAAAAAGTGTAAGATTGCAGAAAGAAGGAGTTAAAATGCGTAAAAAGAATATTACAAATAAATACATGTATTCGACAATATATGAATATAATAATATTAATAACGTATAATTGCTAATAATTCTGGAATAATAATAATAATAATAATAATAATAATAATAATAAAAATAATAATAATAATTCGGGTACATAATTTTACCCTAAATAAAAGTGCATACGTTTCCTTAATTTTTCCTGTCATTTCTAAAAAAAAAGGGAATGAAAAATTCAATACTCAGTTATTTTGTAAGGAGTAAAAATAAATACTGTAAATCTATTCAATGACTTGAATTCAAGCGACGGCATACCAGATCTGAAATCCAATAACATTTATACCCACATGTGAGGTACGTAGTGTTGGGAGGGAAAGACCAACAAAAACTCGCTGATTTCAAAGAGAGACAGGAGGGAAGCAACGCAAGGAAGAACGGTATCGACAGATCAGAAGGAGGCACATCCTCAACCGGAGAATAGCGGGGCGAGCCGCGAATGCGCCAAGAGAAGAGAACGATTCCGCGAAATCGGTTCGCCCTTCAGAGTGAGGAGGCTGCTCGGCGCCAAGGGCGAGAGGGGCCCCCACGCGGCCGGGCGGGGACAGAATGGAAGGGCGGGGTGTGCTATCGGGCCTCCTCCGCTCCGGCGCTCCCGCGCGTGCCGGCAGAGAAAAAGTTTGGGGCCTCTTCCGAAGCAAAGCCCCCAAGTCGAATGCGGCCGGGACACGGAATGCGGCGCTCGGCTGCCGCGGCGGTTGCAGGGGGCCGAGGGCGGCCAGGGCTGTGAAGCACTGCGTCACGGCGGCGCCGTGCCTGCGATTGGGAGGCCTAGCTTTGAGAATCACCGACGCGAGGAGAAGTCACTCGGCTGTCGAGAAATTATCATTTCCTTTCACATCATATAATTATAAGTAATTCTGACTGGCGTTTGAACACACTAGTAGTCTCTTAGGAGTTTAGAAATAGGGTAGTGTCAGTGTATATTTTCAGAAACGCTCATGAAACTGTATCGTGAAGTGCCAAACACAACACTTCCAATGACTGTTTGAAGCAATTAAATGCTTCTCAATATTTAATGAAATACATTGAATTTTTGAGGAAGGCGTTCGATACAAAATCAAACAAGTTAAGAAGAGCAAAGGCCAATAACTTTGAGCTTCCGTTGCAGAAGAAGACATTCTCACGAGCAAATAAGGCGTTATTTTGAAATAGACATTAAATATTGACAATATAAACTAATTGAGAGTATGAGATATCTAGAAATGCAGTATTATTAAAATGTCAATACTGTGCAAGTAAAATCTTTATACAGGGCGATTAAGAAAATATCGATTTACAACAATGTCTTGAAGTTGTATTATTGAAAACAACCGTTTAGGAAAACAATCGGTAAGACAATATGCCTTCCGAAGGAAGTTCTTTTCGATGTAGGGGGAACAACGCATATGTTGAGGAGGAGAAGCAATTCAGTTTCTGAGAAGCAAACGGATTTTGGCGGACGATGTGGCAAAATCGACGAAACATTTCAGGCTGAGATGGTTGCTGCGATGAGAACTGGAGGAGACAGACAGAAGAAAGACGCGAGGCGTCACAATACCCAGCCTTAGAAGGCCGTTGCCTTGACCACGCTCCAGACGGACTTTGCGCGAGGGTGGGGAAGATTCCAAACAATCAATATGGGGAGAGAAAGCGCCAAAAAGCAAGATTTCAAGGGTATGCAGAATATAAATAGTTCAAAATGTACGCGCATAAAACACTGTAATGAGAAGAAATATGGAGGAAGATTAGAGGCATTAAAGTGATTACTCTCAATTGTGTTTCTTGTCTTAGTGAAAAAGGTAAAAGAGAGACCATATTGTCTCCTTTGGTAAAAATATGAGATTCTGACTAGGAAGTAACCAACCGTTGATACACACCATTTAAAATAGAGGAAAAAGGAATCTGAGGCTTTAGGGGATTAAATTTATTAGAATGGTAGATTGAAGAATGGAAAAGTAGACATGAGAGAAACGAAGGAGGGTAAAATGTGCAGTGGGGGAGAAAGGCATACTGTACTCTGAAGGTAATAGCTGTAACCAGCGAATAGCGATTTGATAATGAGTGAAGTTGCAAATGGTTCCTGAGACGCTGGAAACGTTCATTGAAAGAACCATTAGGAAAAATGTATTGATTGATTGATTTTTTCGTGTTTCCGGCCGGGCACGTCAACTGCTTCGGTCATTACTCCGTAAGTGAAGTGCATGTTTTTTCTCGGAGATGGCGGTGATCTTCCCGCTGGATCGCGAGATCCGGCGCCGATCTACTGTCGGCTAGTGGGGTTTCCCCAACCAGGACTCTCTCACCAGCGGGCACCGCCCAGCCGGACAGGCTGTAAGCTCCAGACCGGTCTTCCGGAATATGTGGTAGTGTAATGTATGTTAGTGGTGTGTGTGTGTGTGTGTGCAAGGAGAGGATAGGACAAGGAAGAGGAAGGAAATATCGCGCGCGGTCCGTGGCCTGTTTGGTAGGGTACTGCCCGGCATTCGCCTGGTGTTGATCGGAGAAACCACGGAAAACTTCCGATCAGAGCAGCCGGCCGCTAGAATTCTTCTCTAGACAGGAGTGAATTCGACCTAGCTGAAAAGCTAGTGTGGAAAATCCTGCCGCCGTGGGGAGTGGGAACGTAGGACCTCCCGGTCAGAGGCGCTGCAGTGACATCAGTTGATGCACTGAGCTCCCGCTCCCGGTAGGAAGAATGTAGTTTGCGTGGAGAGTTTCGCGAGGGCCGGGAGGAGGCGAGAGCGGGTGTCCTAGGCCTTGCGGCGGGGAGGTGTGGCGCGGGTCGGGCGAGTGGCCTACGGAGTCGATGGCGCGGATGCAGGCTAGGCGAGCGGGGGCGGGGCGCAGGCCGAGAGCCGTGGATGTGGAACGGAGATTGCGGCGGGGGCGGGGCCGCGCGGATCGAAAGCGACAGGATGACTTAGACGAGGAGACTGCATACGAAGGCGCGCGGCGCCCCAAAGCCCCTTTCGAAAATTTGAGGCTTATTCGGCCCCGAGGATCCGCACCGCTGCTCTTTCCGGGCGGTATTTTTGCGAGGCAAGGCCCCGAGACAAAATAAGGCCGAATGGATGGCGACGGCTCGGAGCAGATTGGCCGATAGCGAATAGGTGGAGGCGAGGACTCGAGGAAACGCGTACAAGGAAGAATAGGAGAGTGGAAATTCAATTCATTTACATTGGAAAATGTCTGCAAATTAAGATTACTTTTTTCAGTATTTAAATTCAATAATTTAATTGTTAATATTTGCTTTTCGCAAACGTGGTGATTAGTAATCCATTTATGATAAATTTGAAATTTATATGTAAAGTAAGTTGAAGTATTCACTCCACAAAATATATTATATATTTCATACACATATCATGTATTTTATTTGTGAAATTATCTTGAAAATCGGAGAAAAGAACATCGATCTGCGCCTGCGTCTCAGCTTATAAAATACATCAATTCAATATACACGGACGATTTCTTTTAGTCAGATTTTTTTCTCATATTTTTTCGAAAACTCTTTCGGAGTATTCCGAAAAAAAGATGATCAGAATTGTACACACAACTCTAGAAGAGAAGAAATATAAATTATGAACCATTTGTTTTGTAAGGTCGGGAGAGATTTGTGAAAGCAAACACAAGGATACTGAAATACGTGCGGAGGGGAGCATGAGCAAACGGGGACGATAAGGATTATAAACATGTAAGATGGAAAGGGGGAGGATAAAAAATGTAAACGACTAGCAGAGAAGCATGGAGTCTCGCGGGGCGGTGTTTGGACGCCGGAATGAGACGTTGCGATCTTCGGCGCGCGCACCCGCGCTTCAAGCAGAGCACATCCCAGGCCAGGAACCCACCCTGATGTAAAAGATATCCTGTTGAGAAATGCTGTGGTAAAGTGTATTGAACTTTCTTTCGGATTAGTGATTCCGTTTTCGGTTAGAGATTCCGGGCGCGTCAACTACTGAGTTCATTAGACTCGTAAGTGTAGTGCATGTTTTTTCTCGGGAGATGGCAGTGTTCGTCCCCACTGGATGGTGAGATCCGGCGCCGACCTACCGTCGATTAGCGGGCTTTTCCTCCAACTACGTATCTTCCACTAGCAGGGCACCGCCCCAACCGGGACAAGTTCTAAGTTTGCTCCGGCCGGTCTCCCGGTATGTGTGGTAGTGTGGTGCATGTTAGTGTAAATGTGTGTGAGAGGTGAAAGAGGAAGGAAAGATCGCGGGCCGTGGCCCGTTTGTTAGGGTACTGCTCCATCATTCGCCTGGTGTTGATCGGAGAAACCACGGAAAACTACCGATCAGAGATGCCGACCTTTAGAATTCTCTTTCAGACAGCGACTGAATTTGACCTAGCTGAAATGCTAGTGTCAAAATCATGCCACCGTCAGGACTCGAACCTAGGACCTTCCGGTCAGAGGCACTGCAGTGACATCAGTTGATGTACTGAGACACCGCTTCTGGTCTTTCTTTCGAATTTACTACTCCTCCGGCTGAGAATGATGGGAGGGAAACTAATATTATGACCGGAATGGCGAGCTGCCTGGAGTCGAGGTTCGGAATTACTGCACAACCACTGAAGAGTACAGAGGCAACTTCTAGGTTGCATGAGCAAGAGAAATATTTTTATATGTTTAAGAGTTGAAAACCGAGAAGGAAAAGGAATTTTCTATTGCAACCAAAAACGTACTAGAAGTATACGCTGTTATTTAGTTGCATGAATTATTTAAATCGCTTCAATTCACGCCCACATTTAAAGTTATTTAAAAATATATGCTGCATTAAAGCTGCATTAAAGCGGAAAACTGAAACAGTTAAATTTAATCTAAGGAAAGACTATCAAATCAGAATAGTAAAGAAATACATGATAACGTCGGATACTTATGGCCCATGATCAAATGAATTTGGAAAGAGAAATCAATACTATCAATTTTAAAAGCAAGAGAGAAATTGAAGATACATAGAAAAGAGAGTTTACTAGTCAAACACTCTTATAAACAATTATCGGTAATCCGTTTTATAATGCGACTATTAGAACTATACATAATTTGAAACAGAGAAAGTCTCTACCATGCCAGATAAATTAAAATTAAACTCACTGAAAAAACAAAACTATCAAGCATTTAAAAGCTGAAATATTAATAGAATATGGTCATACTACAATTGTAAAACAGTAATCATTCAATTATAGAACCATTAAAAATAAGAAAGCAACCAGGCCTTAACGCCGCATTAAATGTGGCCTTGAGGATAAGTCACTTTCCTAAAGATTGAAAAACTGAAAACTAAAGCTTCTATCGTTCTACAACTCAGGATGAGATCTGAATACAAACTTTTATACTTGTAGACAAAAATTATATTTTTGATTTTGATAATTTGAGAAATTAATTTATACACAGTTGAGGCAAACAGAAACAAACGCTTTATCCTAAACAATAGAAATTCAGAAAAAACATTCAAAAACGCACCAGGTTCTTAATCTTACAGAATACGAGGCGAATATATTTCAACACACATAGTTAATATCCTTTGAAATTGCGCTCGACAAGCTGTGTCATTGCTCGTATTTAAGTCAATACAACATTTAAGTGCACCAACCTCATGATAAAATCTTTGTTAGTTTTCTTCAGACCACATTTATTTCTGAGATTCACGTGTACGAACTCTAATCAATAAGAAATTTGAGCTGCTCACCTCAATTCCGTATGTATCTCTCTTAGTATATCAGTATTGTTATCGATTATCTCAAAGTTTCGTGATCGCTCTCTTCCATGTACAGAATGATACATATTAATGATATATTTTTATTTGGACTGTCTATAGAATAACTTAAACATATTAATGCAAATTATAGAAAACAAATTATTAAAATAAATTACAAAATCTCCTTACATTAGTAAGGAATAATTGTGCCGATAGCTACAAACAAAATGACTACAAGAACGTGCTCAGAAAAACTAATGTCAGAATCTCCAGATATTTTTCTTTTTACGATTGGTGAAACTACCCAAAACTTAGATGCATTTTCCAATATTTTCCAAATAATAATTTTAAGCACAATAAGTAAAAATATATAATAACCTATATAACCTTATACTAATAGAATATTCTTAGAAATATTTACCACTAACATAATAATAATTAGCTTCACGTACGAAACCAAATCAAATGGAATCAATATTAGCGTGATTCCAGCAAAACAGTAGGACAATATACAAACAAGCAGGACAATTAGTACTCGAATGGACATGCAAACGTTATTATGAAATGTTGTCATCAATCCTGAAGGGCAGCATCGGCAAGCGGGAGAAAGCAAACTAACAATTAAAAAAATCTCAAACTCGTAGCAAGAGCAACGTTTCATACAAACAATAATTTAAATAAAATTTAGTATTTCAACAAGTTTATAACATTTAAAGACCAAATCATCCGAACTTTTTGAACAAAACTGATTTGAAGCTAGTTTTGCTACAGAATGGCACTGACTTTCTCGTAGCTATATTTTCTAATTTCCTTGATGTGGTCGGGCTTTAGGTCTTGCTCCATTCTCAGGCCAGCTACTTTCTATCGTCGCCCAAAGTACATTTTTGACAATTTCTCAACTGTTTGCTTTCCTAACTGTAAAACAGAAATATTACTTCAAAAATATTACAGAAGGGTAAAACCTCGTCCTGCATAGAAAGTTTCACTGAATCATTTCAAGCTGTTTTTAAGAAAATGGCGATTAAGCATTTCTGTAAATGCAACATTTGAAGCTCTTTTCACAGGAGTACATTGAGTTGGCGAAAAAATTCATTTGAAGCACTTCCATTCACAAAAGTTATAATGAATAAAAATCAATGGAAATGTGCGTATTAATGACATGAGAGATATTTAAAAATACATTGTGTAATTTTTGATCAAACAAAAGAATACACCAAAACCGACTATACGTCATATTAAACATTGCAATTAGCAGTAATCCATTGGAAAAGTTTGAAGAAAATTTGCAGCCATTTTTGAGAAAATGGCGTTTGAGCGTTTTGAGCTTAATTCGAGCTTAATTTCACAGAAAACTATTGAGTTTTCCAGAAACGCTATTTGACATTATTAAGAACATATGTACTCATAAATAAAATAATGTGAATAAATCGTCTCTAATGTAAATATCACCGACATGAGACGCAACTCAAAAAATTACATTTTTACATTTTTAAACAAAGGAATAGAGCTACATGGCATTTTATGTCATCGTATAGTGTTGACTGAACTAACCCTAAAGACAATTTACGGAAAAAATTGGAGCCGTTTTTGAGATAATCTTGATTTAGTAATTTTTGAAATTGCAAATTTTGCACGTACTATTGCAAGAAAAGTACTAAAATTTTCAAAAACTCTCCAGGAACTTAATGGAAGAGATACTTATGGAAACAAATTTCATTTGAAGGAAAATTGTCTTTCTTCAATTTTGTATAAGGAGACGACGAAAAATTCAAATTTTTGCAATTTTCAAAAATTCAGAGTTAATATTGAGTATCAGACCTATGCCACATTCATAAGTGTACTTCATTTTATTCTTTCAAGAAATTTAGAAAAATTGGAGCCGTTTTGAGAAAATGTTGAAAATGTCCGGGGCTTCCTGTAGAGCACTCGAACTTTAAAGATTATTTCAAAGCTTCAACTAGAGCCAGATGGACAGGGTTTCCTTCAATTTGGAAAAGATCGAACTTGTGGTTTAGGTGCAGATAATGTTCACAAACGAACGGACGTGCAGATGAACAGACAGACCGAAAATTAACGCTGAACGCCGAAAATTTAGTTATCTGTGAAAATGGGACCTATGCCACCTATAGAAGTGTATTATATTCAATTCTTACAAGAAATTTAAAGAAAAAATGGTGCCGTTTTTGTGAAAGTTTTGAAAACTCCGGGGGGTCTTAATGTAAAGTACTCCCAAATTTTAAAGAATGCTTTTCAGAATCTCAAAGCTTCAACTAGAGCCAGATCGAAAATAAATTCTTCAATTTGGAAAAGATTATACGAATAGTTTAGGCGGTATTAGTGTTCACAGACGGACGGACGTTTTGCTTTTAATGTTTTTTACGGGATCAAGGACCCACAGAACTGGAATTCTGACTACACCACATGTTAGAAGTTTTTTTCTGTTAATGTGGCAACAGGACTTATCCTCTTTATAGTTTTGAGGGTCCGGCAATGAATTGTTTTCTGCTGAAAATCTGCCTTTTTTTCTCACAGCATTACGTAACTTTCTTTATATTACGTATATTATATACGTACGTTCACGCAAAAGTAAAAGTGCACAGTGAGTAAAATTTCAATTCAAAAGTTATTTAAAATCCAAATCCAGAGAACACGAACACACGGAATTTAAAAATCCGGCGGGGATAACGCGCAGCTTTCGCTAGTAATTACGTTATTCCATGGAACAATAGAAGCCCGTGCAACGCCACCTCCAACGACGGCCTGACAAAGGCCGATCACCGACCGACCGGCCGTGCAATTGGCAAACAGTGGCGCGGCGACCCCCGGGAAGGCTGGGGGAAGGGGGAGGTGGCGGGTCCGCGCCGAGGTGCGAACGCGGGACGGGCGCACGCGCGCGCGCGCGGCCGTGCGCACCGACGTGCGAGCGCCGCGACGCGTGACGTCACGGAGGGGTAATGAGCCGGCAGACGCCCGTCGGCCCGCCCCCGCCCCGCCCCGTCTGCTCCCTCCGCCCCCGCCCCCCCGCGCCGTCTCGCCCCGCCCCCACCTCGCCCCGCCGCCGCCGCCCCCGCGCTGCCCCCGCACCGCCGGCGCACTTCCGCGTCTCTCTGTTCGACCCCCTCGCTCGGACGAGCCGTTGCCTGCGTTAGACGAAGGCCAGGGGTGTCCTGACGCCGGAGCTCCGCTGAGACCACTTGCGTTTCTTTTGGAACCACAGTTGTTTGGGCTCATTATGCCCAGGCGTGTTAGAGGGCTAATTTTGGCTCACCAATGTGTGATATATTGCATGAGACGATGCCCAGGTGGCAAGCAAAGTGCAAACCTTTGGCCGAGAGAAGAAACTCTGGCCTCACTTCGAAACTCGGACTTCGGAGTTTCTTTTTTAACCACATTTTTCTGGCTAATTAGATATTAAGTTTTGGTTTAGGACGCACGTCGTTATTTGTTTTGAACCTACAGCCTCCTTCTGCGTCTGTAATGGACGACGTTCAGGCGGCAGGAATGGAACAAACTCTGACCAGACTTTGTATCTTCTGTGTTACCAAAGGTGACGTTTCCTTCAACACTGTCTTTGTATTATTATGTCACAACATTTTGCCTTGCGATGTGACCATTGACTTTAAGGTTTGGAGTATTCTTCTCTTCTGCATTACTCTGCATTCTTCTCTTCTCCCAGGCAGAAGGGTAGCGAAAACTGTGACGTGCCATCGGAGCTCTTGCCTGAACAGCTACACAGTTTTGTTTACTTTTTTCACCATATTGTCTTATTAAACTAAGTAAATTGAAATTGAGTCAGTTCCAATAATCGAATCAGACGTGCCTTGTCCCTATCTCTAGAAGAATTTCGATTTCAGGTTCATAGTGTTTCTAGGAAAATGTGACCGCTACTCGAAATGTCGTATTTTCAATTGCTGAAGCTCATTTGAGAAACTAAACTAGAAAATGACTATTTTAAGCTTCTTTCTCAAAAGAAAAAACATGTGAAAATTCTGAGATAAATACAATAACAGCTGTTCAATAATGTTTGTGAGTAATAACAGTGAAATATTATATATGCTTAAATGTTACAATAATACGTAATAAATTTCTCGACGAATTGATAATATTAAATTACATCACGTAATCTCAATTTTTTAATTAATTTGTATTTTTTTGTTTCTATATTTCTTGTGATTCACATTTACATCTACATTATTCTTTGCATAATGATAATGATTTAGATGCGTGGCGCTGAAAGAATCTTGCAGCTGTTGCACGACGAGAGTTGTTCATGAAACTCCTTGAGGATCGACCTCTGAAATCTTGATGATGGATATTTTGTTTGAACCACAGCATGAAAAATGTTTTTGAATTCTAGATAATTATTTCACAAGTGCATGTATGTGTTCATTCTGAAATAACTTTAAATTTTATCTTAATATCTTTAGTTTTGCTTGAAATCTTTCTCAAACTCTATTATATCATGATACTTCTACAGAAATTCCATCATATGTGAGGTAACTTTTGTATTCTACTACAAATGAAAGGGCAGAGGTATCAGATGTGCACTATTGTTCGACTATCCGGGTCATTCTGTACTCTGAAGTGGTGGCTTTTGTTCACGGACTATCACCGCTCGGGTAGTGCCTGACGCACTCGTTAACCGAGAGAGAAAATCAATTGGGAAATGTTCAATCCCCTTCGACGTTCGCGCCTATTGATTACGGGTCACGGTGCGTTCAAACGTGACTCTAATCAGCAGCGGTGGTGCTCTGTGATGACGGTGCACAAAAGCTTGTTGCAAGGTTCGCCAAGTGCCTTGTAACGAGCTAGCTCTACGAACAAACCAGACTACCATTCATCGATGATAGCGTTCACAATGTATAAAACAAAATTATTCTGCTAGACGTTATTTATTACAGATGTACGGAAAGAAGTTCATTAAGCACTCCTGCACTTACCACAATATAGCTCTTAATCACTTCGTTGATTTTTAAATGTTTTACACTGCGATTTCCAGATTGCCATAATCTATTACTTCACGTCAAGGGTAACGCAAAAAAATACAATTCTTTGGATAAAACAGAAGTGGAGAGGCCTCCATGACGGCATGGGTGTTGAGTACGTGAGGGAATGGGCACAGCCAAAGCAACAAGCAAAGGACGTCGCCGTTTCTCTCCTGGAGGCGCCCTGCTTTCGCGCCAACGGCCTCCCCGGGGCTTTGCGAGAGCACTCCGTCGACGGCGGCGGCTCCATCTCCGCTTTAGGAGCTCCGCCGCGTTAGGCCCTCATTACCCGTCTGGACTGCGCGCGCCGCGCCGCCACCCACGCGCCCCGCCCGCGCCTCTGCCGCCAAAGCTGTCTCAGCCGCCACACCCCCACTGTCGTCACGGCTCCCGCTTTCGCCGCTGCTTTCGCCTCCGCCCTCACTCCCTCTCTCGCCGTTCGCCCTCACCTCTACCTCCGCCCCGCCTCCGCCTCCGCCTCCCCCGCCTCCGTCCTCACACTCGTCACGGTCCCTGCCTCCGTTCTCGCCCTCGCCTCCGCCCCCGCCCTCACTCCCTCCCTTGCCTCCGATCTCGCCACCGTCTTCGCCCTCGCCTCGGCCCCCGCCCTCACTTCCCCTCCCCTTCGCCCTCGCCTCTACCTCCGCCGTCGCCTCCGTCCCCGCCTTCGTCCTCACCATCGCCACGTCGCCCGCCGCCTCCCGCCCGCCTCGCCACCGTTCCTCCCCCTCCCTCGCCCCTCCGCCCCCTCGTACTCGCCTCACCTCGCCTCCGCTTCCGCCCACGCGTCGCACTGCGCGCCGCGCGGCCTGGTGACAGAGGCTCCCGCAACTTTCGCAGTATAAAGTAAGCTGCTCGCCAGAGTACAACGGACTGACATTCAGCTTCAGGGGCTCACTGTTTATTGTGTCTTCTGAATTAGTTACCCCGTTGTAGCTTTCTGTAAGTACTTTTAAGAGGGCAAAGAATTACAGGGCATCCTTGGCTCTAGAGAGTTTATACATCATCACCCACTGTACAGCTTTCTGAAATGACACACAATTGTTTAGTTGCAATTTTAAAACTTCAAATTAACCATGAAGATTCATAATTAACGTTTTTAGACCCTTTCCTTGTCACGTTTTTATAAGAACGTATAAAACGGATGTGTTAGATATCAAATATCAGATGTCGTATGTTGAGATTTTCAAATGGAAATGATTTTACAAATTATAGGTACGATACTTAATACTACACAATATTATATTTTAAAATAGGATTTAAAATAGATAAATTCTCCGCCAAAAAAAAAATGAAATTTTCATCATATTTTTAATAATGAATACAATGAGAAAAGATTTGAAAATAGTTATTGAATGAGATTGATCATGAATTGGAATGATGATATTTCCATGAAATACGAATATTACTTCAAGCTAAGCAACGTGACACAGCATTTTTGTAACAGATATGAAATTTTAATATTTATATTGAAAATTATGTACTACTAAATTTCAGCAATATTTCGTTCTCTTGATCAGTTTGCTTGAAACTTCGCTCACTTAGTTAATTTACTAATAATTTTATATGAACAGTTTATATGTAAAATGAACCTATTTGGTACAAACGATGTGCTTAGAAACGTTGAACGCTTAATCCATACATTTGAATGGCATTTAGAGTCATCCTCCACACCAATTCATTGCGATAAGCAAATACATATATCATACTTATATCATGTCGTATATATTACGTTCACGCATGTAAAATGGAGTATAATTTCTAAAACCTGTTTATTTGCAAAACTATCTTATGCCCTATTGTCAAATACGTCCATGGGTTCCCCCTTAACCCCCCGGTTCCGCTACGCCGTCCCCCCCCCCCCGGCCACCAAGGCCCCGCGAACGCAAACTCCCCGCCACCGTGACTCCGCCATCATTGCCATCACCGTCACGGCCAGAGGCGCCTCCGCCATCGCCGTCGCCACAATTACAGACGTCATCACCGCCTGCTCTACGCCGCCCGACTACGCGAGTGGCGTCGGCGCCGGCCGCCGTCATCGCGTGCGCTATGGACCATTTTTAGCGAGCCCATTAATATTTGCAGCCGAGCGGCCCGCCATGAATATGCAGCGCGCGAATCCGGGCGGCGCGGCGCGGCGCGGCTGAGCCGGCCCGGCCGAAGCGGGGCCGCGGGAGGCGGCGGAGGGGCAAGGAAAGGCGCGGGGGAGAGAGAGAAAGGGAGCGAGAGAGCGGACGGAATGGCGTGGAGTGCGGGGGCGGAGAGGAGGCGGAGCGCAAACGCAAACGATGGAGTTGGCTCGGCCGAGGAGGCGGGCGGGAAACGCGGTACGATTTCGCAAGAAGGCAGCGCGAAGTGTGGAGCTTGTGTCGTGATGCCAGGAAGATGGAGAGGGAAAGTGGCGGAAAAGACGATGGACAAAGGAAGTCGTCGTGGGAATCAGGGATTACATTAGCTACACATTTGTGAGGTGACTCAACAGCTGTGAGATGGAGCCGCCTGAAGTACGTGGGACACATTTTTTATCAAAAAGTGTACGAGGCGACGGAAAGTAATGAAACAAGAATTAAAAGATGTGAGGTTCTAATACAGTTTTGAGTCTGTAGAATGTAGCAAATAGCGAACATGACACAATATCAGAAAAGAAAAAATCGACTGATGGCAATAAAGGTATTAAATTTAATCTCTACACAAAAAGCCCTCGTCAGCTTGATTTGCATATATGTAACAGGAAAAGACGAAAGAGTAATTGGGATAAGTACTATCGGAAAAAATGAATGGAAAAACTTTTTAGAGAAGGTGAAAATAAGAAATCATTAGATCTTCACAGAATTTACTTAAAATACCAAATATTCGAATGGAGATAACATTTAAAACTATTGAAAATTGTGAAACCGGAGTGCAGTAATAATTGAAAATGCTGATTAAAAATGTTCTCACTTGAGTATTATATTATGTAAGCTATTGTGCAGTAAAAGTTCACAATGTAGATCTGCAATAAAAAGTTCAGAGTTCAACGTACATTTTGAACAACAGTACCTACGTAGTTACTAGAGTATCTAATCTTACGAATTTTATTGATTGTCAAGAAAATATCGCAATAAAGAGAATGTAATATTGAAATAATCTTATGCGTTTTGTCTTGCATAACTAGTTAACGTGAGTTTTTGCCAATGTTGATTCCATATATTTGGGATTTATTTACAAAATTCCGGAGCTACTTTGCCTCAGATAACAATGCATACTATGGCGAAGTTGGAAGACATAATTCGACAATTTGTAAAGGAATTATTTCCTTACTTTAACCTGGTAAAACGTCTTTCATCCTATTAATTACACTTTTTAAGTGCACCCTGTCTTTTTCGTGTATCCGCATATACATAACGTGATGTTGCTTGTAAAACTTTATGCACATCACTTTCTAGAGATAAGAGCTAACTTTTCGAAGCCTGTTTTAGTACCTATATCAATACTTCACCTATTGATTTGTAAAATATGTCACATTCTTTTAAAATATTTTAGACAAAGAAAGTTACACACTCTCATTTTCATTCACAAAACAGAGTAAACAAAGTTTAGAGGGGGAGTGATGATTAGAGACCGTATTTTTATGTAATTACATATTTTTTTTATTTATTCACTATCGAAATATACATTTCTTTCGTTACATAATTTTACATATTTGGTACTACATTTCATGTTTGGTATTATATTATATTTTACATATTTTATATTTTCACAAAATAGTTTCTATTTTATCAATTTTCCTCTATGTTAACATATTTTTTATGAAAAGAAGTTTTTTAAACAAATTGGAATTGTTTCCTTCATTATTCCTGCGCATTGTCGAATCAAGATGCGCTACATTAAAATGCGGTCAGATGTTCTTACAGTACGGCCGCTTGCTTCAGTAATCTCAGTGGCGGTCAAGTCCGAGTCAACAATTAAAATAATTTTCACCTTTAGGTGTGAAAAGTATCACTGACGCCGCTTTTCGTGATTTTTAATTTCCAAGAAACTTCACTAATCTCCGATGTGTAACACTTCGATGACAATCCTACGACGACAATTTACGCTGCAGTGATTGTTTGCTGGTTGTAGATATCGCCAATTTGTAGGAAGGCTTCTATTGAGTCTAGTCTGGCTACTAAATTACCGCCCTGAATAGAAATAGATGAAGATTTTATTGCTGACCGGAAAGTTATACGGTGCAAAATGTGCATCAACTTGTTCTTTCAAAATGTGTGTTTTTTTATTTTGTATTATTTTATTTCTTTTAATGGAAATTTCAGATGAATGTATTGTCGAATTAGATAAATGTGTTTTATAATATTGTTTTAATATTACATTTCCGATTTTACATATTTATTACATATACTCACTGTTTTTTGCATATTGCATATGTTATGTACATATGTTGACGTTTCATACTACATATTTTTCCGATCTCTAGTGATGATTTCAAGTCAAACAATTACGAGTTCAATCCCCAGTTGATACCTTTCATCATTTTCGGACAGATGGCTTTTTGAGGCACGGCTAGACGTGAATGAAGCAGAGTTAAACGGCAGGTGCCTGCTAGCACTCGGCTGAACAGATGAAGGCGGTGGGCGTAAGGCGTCCGCCCCGCGCCGCTCGTTAAGCGAGGCGCTCGGCCTGCAAGAATCCAATTCCCCAGGATGCAATATTGACGAGCGGGCGGCCGAGGTTTGGCGGCCGAGGGGGGCGGATGCCGCGCGGGCGGGAGGCGTTGATCGCCCGTGCATTATGCAGCCCGCGCGGCCCCGCCCGGGAACGCCCCCTCACTGGCAAACAGCCCGTCCGCTCCGGCCTTCCTGCGCGGTTTCGCCCCTGCCGCCACCGCCGCCTCGGAACGAAAGGTCACCTCCGCCGTCGAAGAGGAGCTCCAGCAGACCCGCAACCATCGGCGCTCTCGCCTGCTGAACCGCCCTCGCCATCAGCTCCTGCCATGTGGTTTTTTGATTGATTCTTTCGTGTTTCCGGGCGCGTCAACTGCTTTGGTCATTAGTCCCGTTAGTGTAGTGTATGTTTTTCCGGAGATGGCGATGATCTTCCCCCGCTGGATGGCGAGATCCGGCGCCGACCTACCGTCGGCTAGTGGGGTTTCCCCCTAACCAGCACTCTCCCATCAGCCGGGCACCGCCCCAGCCGGGACAAGCTCTAAGCTCCCGACCGGTCTCCCGGAATATGTAGTAGTGTAGTGCATGTTAGTGTGTGTGTGCTTAAGGGGAGAGGATAGGACAAGGAAGAGGAAGGACAGATCGCGCGCGGTCCGTGGCCCGTTTAGTAGGGTGCTGCTCCGGCATTCGCCTGGTGTTGATCGGAGAAACCACAGACAACTAGCGATAAGAGCAGCCGGCCGCTAGAATTCTCCTCCAGACAGCAACTCAATTCGACCTAGCTGGAAAACTAGAGTCGAAAATCCTGCCGCCATCAGGACTCGAACCTAGGACCTCCCGGTCAGGGTCCTGCGATGTGGTGACGGCCATGCTTTGCTCCGTCGACATCGCCACCGCGGCATCCATCCCCGCCACGGGCAAACGGCCTTCGCCCCGCAGACGATTGTATTAAAGGCTGTGGGACGCGGCCAACGGCCCGCCGAGCCGGACGCTCCCTGGAAGCACCATAATAGGCCTCCGCTTCCGTTTAAACAAGTCCAATTAGTTTCTGATTTTGTGGGAATTGCCCGCGCGCTCCCGGGCGCAGCGAAGTGCGCCGATTCGGCGCGGCGCGGGGACGTCACAACCGACAGCCCCCTCCACCTCCCCCCCTCCCCATTCCATAACTCACGATACTACCACGGTGATGACTGACGTCACGACATCCATCACTCCAACACCCGCCGCTATATTCGTGTGCCGCTGATAGAATGCCGTTTTGCGTCAGATTTCGTACTGCCACTCCCACCCCGTTCCCGCCCTCTCGCCCGTTTCCACCTTCTCTTCCCCCTCCCCCGCGCCGCCGTCGTTCGCTCGCGCGCGCAGCTTTGGCGTCGGCGAAGGCGGCGCGACCAGGCTCGCGGCAAACAGCGGCGGAGCCCCAGTAAATTAGCAATTAGTCGTCGCGCCCGGCTTCTGCAATTATCGAAGACGGCGCGGCAGTCGGCAGTAGGCTGCCTCTTGAGCGGGGGAGTGAGGAGGGGGCGAGGGGGAATGAAGGGGACGGTGACGGCGCGGGGAAACGGAGGGGGAGTCACGAACGCGAGGGGCGTGGCCCGAAATGGCGGGTGAGGCACGGAGGAAGGGCGAGTGGGCCGAAAGGCGTGGTGTGGGGCAGTCGGGGGGAGAAAAAATGCAGAGTGGTGGAGATGGGGTACATTCAGGGATTGATGAAGAGACACTGTCCTGTAAAGGAGGAAATGGTAGGAAATGATGTCGTAAGGTTCCAACAAACTGAAATGGTCAGTTTGGCGATTGTGAGCTGTGAAAGTTAGACGGCGTGAGTTGTGTAGGCAACAGAGTGTCTCGTGTAGTCTTGTCGGGAAAATCCGGAGGATGCGGGTGCAGGGAATGCGATTCAAGACTGGAGATGGCGGAGGCAACATTGCCGCTAGGTATGATCGCGGCTGGGGATGGCGATGGCGGAGCTGGGGAGGGCCTTTCCAAAGGGAATTGGGAACGGCGTGTTGTAGTTGCGGTGGATTCGAGATTGCTAGCTGGAGGTCAGGCAGGAGAGGAATTACTCTGGGGCTCAGAAGAAACTTCTGAGGGAGCGGCGGTGAAAGGATTGTTAGAGAGGAAAGTTAGAGTAGCGGAGGAATCGGTGGTATGAAAGAAGCATAAAAACGACAGCACTGAACACTGTTCAGAGTGTTCTCAGAGCGAAAGAGAACAAAACGAGGGTGTACTATCGGAGATTGAGGGGTGCTGAAAGTTCACTGGAATGTCATCTAAAAAGAAAGATGCACGGGAACGAGAAAATACGGAGAGATGAAGCGCAGATACTACATAACAACAGGGTTCATGAAAGAACGTAGAAGAAAGTCACGTCAGTATAAGAGAAATGACAGCATAATAAATACTTTAGATGGAGCAATGGGGAAAATGTTAAATCGATAATGTAATAAAATTTAAGAATTTTGAGGAAAACAATCCCTGCGTCTATAACAATAGCTAAGCAGTACAAGTGACTTAAATTGTGTACAATATGACGCAAGGAAAACAACGACTGAGAATACAAGTGTGGTACAACAAGGGCGGCAATGACAATTATGTCTAAGTAAAAATAAATTTAGCAGGTAGTGGAGATGGCATAAAAAAGTTGCCCCTTTCTGAAAAGGTACTTTCTGTGATTTGAAGCGTAGGACAATCCAGAAGTAATAGAAGTTTACGTACTAAAGCAAGCGATAATGAATCCTGTTCCAGGAATGCTGCAGGTAGCAAGGGCAACTGCGAAGAGAAGGAAGTTCAGAGAAGCAAAATGCATAATAGGAAATGAAATACTTTAGTTTGAACACTAAGAAGTGTTGAAAGTCTACATTTTCAATGGTTGTAAATGTATTAACAACAGGGACAGGAAGCTACGTTTGTCATGGCAGCCAATACCATCAGGACATTTTCGAGAGAGAGTGAAATGATCGATTGATTGATTTTTTCGTGTTTCCGGGCGCGTCAACTGCTTCGTTCATTAGTCCCGTGAGTGTAGTGCATGTTTTTTTCTCGGGAGACGGCGGTGATCTTCCCCCGCTGGATGGTGAGATCCGGCGCCGACCTACCGTCGGCTAGTGGGGTTTCCCCCTAATCAGGACTCTCCCACCAGCGGGGCACCGCCCCAGCCGGGACAAGCTCAAAGCTCCCGACCGGTCTCCCGGAATATATGGTAGTGTAGTGCATGTTAGTGTAAGTGTATGTGTAAGAGGACAGGATAAAGAAGAGCAAGGACAGATCGCGCGCGGTCCGTGGCCCGTTTGGCAGGGTACTGCTCCGGCATTCCCGTGGTGTTGATCGGAGAAACCACGGAAAACTACCGATCAGAGCAGCCGGCCGCTAAAATTCTCCTCCAGATAGCAGCTGAATTCGACCTAGCTGAACAGCCAGTGTCGAAAATCCTGCCACCGTCAAGACTCGAACCTAGGACCTTTCGGTCAGAGGCGCTGCAGTGACATCAGTTGATGCACTGAGCTACCACTACCGGTGAGAGTGAAATGCAAATGTAGATTAAAAAAGTATAGTGATATTAGTAACGATGCTTTGAAAAGTATATCTAAAAGTCAGAGGAGACAAGGTCAGTGGAAATAGTGTATTGTTGATGGTCATTGTGACCGTGAAGAAATGGAGGTGAAGATGAAGATAATTATTCAGAAACACAATGCGTCAAGTGTATGACACTGGAGACATTCTCCATAATGCTGACAACGTTCATAGATTGATGGTATATATTTCGGCCGAAGAATTTTGACCTATGACGTGACGGAGCCGGTTGTGATGGCACTATTGAGGATAAGTAATTATTAGAAGAGCATGTGGCAGCAATGGAGGAGATGTTGATAGAATCATAATTCTAATTCGACGGTGTTTGTGTGACAGAGATGGTTTCAATGACGGCGATGATTTTTGCAGCAGCGGTTTGTTGGGCAACTCTAGTGATTATTAAGTTCGTGTCAGGTGTGATGGAATTGGTGGTAGTGGTGGAAGTGCTGGTTGTGATGGTAGTGGTGGATGTGATGGTAGTGGTGGATGTGATGGTAGTGGTGGATGTGATGGTAGTGGTGGATGTGATGGTAGTGGTGGATGTGATGGTAGTGGTGGATGTGATGGTAGTGGTGGATGTGATGGTAGTGATGGATGTGATGGTAGTGGTGGATGTGATGGTAGTGGTGGATGTGATGGTAGTGGTGGATGTGATGGTAGTGGTGGATGTGATGGTAGTGGTGGATGTGATGGTAGTGGTGGATGTGATGGTAGTGGTGGATGTGATGGTGTGGTGGATGTTATGGTAGTGGTGGATTTGGTGGGAGAGGTGTATGTGGTAGTAGTGGTGGATGTGGCTTAGTAGTGGAAGGAGTAACAGTGGAAGGAGCGGGGGCGGAAGTGATTGTAGAGGAAGAAATAGGGGTGTTATTGGTAGTGATGAATTGATCGATTATTTCGTATTTTCGGGTGTGTTAACTATTGGGATCACTAGTTTCACAGGCTCTTATCACTGGAGATGGCGATGTTCTTGTGCCTGGATATTAAGATCTGTCGCTGACTTACTGTTGTTTGGTAGTAGTAAATGATACACATCATGCTGTCATCCAGTAAGTACAGGAGTTTATTCTCGCACAAAGTATACACTTTGTAATATTCCCGACTTCTCTATACATAACAAAACATGTACTTAGTTACCAGTTATCACCTTCAACTGTCACTTACACGTCAACTTGTGGAATTTTCCCTCCAGGCTCCTCCCTTCAGCGGTGCCCCGCTCCAGCTGGCACAAGCTCGAAGTTCCCTACTGGACTCCCGACATCAGTAGTCCATGTATGTGCCAGTATATATAAGAAGGGAGGAAATACAAGAAAGAGGAAGGAGAGATTGTGTGTTGTCCGTAACTTGTTTGTTAGGGTACTGCGCCGGCATTCGTCTAATATTGATCAGAGCAATCACAGAAAACTATCGACCAGATCAGCCAGCCGCTAGAATTTTTGTTCCAGGCAACAACTGAACTGGACCTACAAGTTGGAGGTGCTAATGATAGTGGTAGAAGGGGTTATGTTGAATATGGTAGTGGTGGAAGTGATTGTAGCGGAGGGTGTGGTGGTGTAGGAAAATGGTGGTGGTGATGATGGACGTTGAGATGACAAAAAGGCGGTAGTGATTATGTAGTGGCGGTAGTTGTGGAAGTGGTGAAGCTGGTAACAGTGGAAGCAACGCCCGTGTGTTGGCAGTGGCCCTGGGCGTCGCGACGCGTCAGCGGAGTTCCTGGAGGGGAGACGCCGCGCGCCTTCGCCCCCCCCCCCGCCCCCGCCGGCGCACGTGGCGCGTAGACGTCAGCGGGGGGCGGGGCGGGGCGGGGCGGGGCGGGGCGGGGGAGGTTGCGGGCGGCGCGGCAACTTGTCGCGATTTGCGAAGTGAAAAGGCGTGTCGCGCGCCGCCGGAATGGCGCCGCGAGGGTGGCTGAGTGGCGAGGCGCGCTCACCTTGGCGTCGGAGGGCCACTCCCCCTCCCCCTCCCCCCACCCGGCGAACGCGCCGCTTCCTCCGCTTCTGCGAAGTGCGTAGCGCGAATCCTAGGTGCCTCTTTGCTCGCGCGTTTCCTTCTAGGAAATGTTCACTTATGCTTCTTAGGCAAATTAGCGACTGTGCTGGAGGGCGCGAGCTGCTGTGTATTCTCCGGGAGAGCGGGCGCTGTGAATATCCTACGCCAGAGGGAGTCGGAGAAACACAATTCATTAGAGGCACTGAAGGTCATGGAATAAATCAATGACATACTTTTATAATTTTCAATTTGTCAGGATCGAATTGTTTTGGAGTAGACTTGTTTAATCCGTTGCAAATATTTTGAAACCACATATTTCCGAGGTGAATGGTGTACGTGTGTAGGATATCCCACACTAATAAAATATCTAACAAGACATTGTGAAAATTAACAAAACGTGCTACAGAAAAGCGTATTAGTTTTCTAATTTCTTTACCCATGCCTAGCTTTTCGCTTACCCCATCCTCTTACGAACTGCCATCTATCGGCACCGAAAGTACATTCTTTTTTTGAAATTTTCACAACTGTTCGCGTTCCCAAGTGTAGAACCTAAATATTACTTCACGAAAATTATAGAGTAAAACCTCGTCCTATATATAAATTTTTGTAAAAAAATTTGAAGCCATTATTAATAAAATATCGTTGAAGCTTTAGTACAAATGCTAAATTTCAGGATCGTTTTTAAAGAAAACTTTTGACATTTTGAAATAAAATTTTGAACGTCATTTAAATCACTTTCACTTACAAATATAATGATGTATACAAATCGTTGGAAATGTGTAAAATATTAACGGCCTGAGAAATATTAAAAAAAAACATTAGCTTAATTTTGAAAAAATGAAAAGGATACAGCAAAACCACCATATGTTATAAGATAAACGGTGCGATTACTGCGATCTGTACACAAATTTGAAGAAAAACAATTGGAGGCATTTTTCAGAAAATGACGTTTGAACATTTCTGAAAATGCGTAAATTTGAGTTCATTTACACCGAAAATGTTTGAGCTTTCAAAAAATTTTATAAGACATTATTTTAAACACTTGTTTTAACAAATTCAATAGTGTATACAAATCGCCGTTAACGTAAATATTAATGATGCCGGAGGGATGTCAAAAAGAATTACACTTCTGTAATTTTTCAAAGCAAAAAAATGAGCAAAATGACGTTTATATACTTTTCTTATACAATACATTGTGCACTATCTCTACTGAAATTTTAAAAAAAAATTTGGAGCTGTTTTTGGGAAATTTTTGTTTTTGTTATATTGTCCACACAATTCACTTAATATTGCCCGAAATTTACTAAAAAATTTAAAAAGGCCAGGAACTTTTTTTTGAAAAACTTTATATGAAGTAAAAATCTCTATCTTCAGTTTTGTAGACGTAGAAACACGCCGAAAAAATTTCAAACTTTCGCAACTCGAAAATTCTGAGTTAGCCGTTAAAAATGGACATATGCCATCTTTATATTCGTATTTCACTCTATTCTTACAATACATTTATAGAATAAAATTGGGGCCATTTTTGGAAAAAGTCGGAACATGTTCGAGGGCCTTCATGTGAAGTATCCTTAAAAATTAAAGAATGTTATCCACAATCACATATCTTTGAGTGAGGCCAGTTCGACCGAGGCATATTCAGTTTGCAAAACTCCTACGCGTAGTTTAGGCGCTAGTGTTGTTCACTTGATTGATTAGAGATTCCGGGCGCATCAACTACTGACGTCATTAGTCCCGTAAGAGTAGTGCATGATTGTCATTGGGATGTGGCGGTAATCTTCCCCCACATGCACTCGTGCACTTTGAATTTTCGCCCTCTCGGTCGGAACCTTCCGGTACCTACGTCCAGGAGAAAATGAGTTGATTGTGATTCCGGGCGCGTCAACTGTTAATATTATTAGTCGCGCAAATGTAGTGCATTTTTCTCTCGAGAGGTGACAGTCGTTCCTGACAGATGGTGAGATCCGGCGCCGGCCTGCCACGCGTTTTCCCAACCCGTTGTGTCCCACTAGTGGGGCACAGCCCCAGCCAGGATAAGCTCTAAACTCCAGACCGGTCTTCTAGCACGTGTGGTAGTGTAGTGCATGTAACTGTTGTGTAAGTAAGGACTGAAGATATGACATGGAAGGGGAGGAAAAATCGCGCGCAGTCCTTTGACCGTATGTTATGGTACTACACTGGCATTCGCCTGGTATTAATCGAACAAAACACGCTCAAATGCCGATCCGACCATCAGGCCGCTAGAGTTCTCTTCCAGACAGGGGATGAATTGAATTGATTTTTTCGTGGTTCCGGGCGCGCCAAATGCTTTGGTCATTTGTCCATAAGTGTAGTGCATGTTTTTTTTTCTCGGAAGATGGCGGTGATCTTCCCCTACTGCATGGCGAGATCCGGAGCCGACTACTGTCGGCTAGTGGGGTTTCCCCTAACCAGGACTCTCCCACCAGCGGGTCACCACCCCAGCCAGGACAGGCTGTAAGCTCCAGACCGAAATATGTGATAGTGTAGTGCATGTTACTGTAAGTGTGTGTGTAAGGGGAGAGGATAGGTCAAGGAAGAGGAAGGAAAGTTCGCACGCGGTCCGTGGCCGTTTGATAGGGTACTGCTCCGGCATTCGCCTGGTGTTGATCGGAAAAACCACGGAAAACTACCGATCAGAGCAGCCGGCCGCTAGAATTCTCCTCCAGACAGCGACTGGATTCGACCTATCTGAAAAGCTAGTGTCGAAAGTCCTGCCGCCGTGGGTGGTAGGAACCTAGGACCTGCAGGTCAGAGGCGCTGCAGTGACGTCAGTGGGTGGCTGAGCCTCTCTCCCGGTGGGGAAGTTGGAGTAACGCCGTGGCGGCGCGGACGGACGCACACCTTCCCGCGGTCTGAGGCGCACGGCGGAAGGGACAGGGGCGCCCGCGCGGCGTGGAGGCGGGGCCGGGCGGGAATGCAATAAAGGAATTCCGAGCGTCATAGTCCCGACCGAGACTGCGGGCGACGGCCGTCCGGAGCAGGACGACGCTCCCACATCCGCCCCTCGCCTCCACCCGGAGCCCGGAGCGGGGAGAGAACGCTGAATAAAAGATGGTGCAGATTTTAAGTGCATCAGCGCGCCGGGTGGGCGGTAAATAAAACAAACGCATCAGACATGCGTCGCCCTCCCGGCGCCCGATGGATGCTGCTCAATAAAGAATGAGCGCCGAGTCATCGCCCGTCGCCAGCCTAAAGACCGGGGGCGGCGCGGAGAGTGCTCCGAGATGCGGAGCCACGTCCTTGACACACAACGGAATGACATGAAATACCCAACCAATGACGGAATAAGCATCCTACATTGAGGGTAACCTGCATGTGTTTCGGGTTATGTCCGACAATCTTCCCGTTACTCGATTGATTGATTGATTAGTGATTCCGGGCACATCAACTACTATGGTCATTAGTCCTGTAAATGTAAAACGTGCTTTTGCTCGGGAGGTGGCGGTGGTCTTCCCCCGCTGAACGGCCAGACCCGGCGCCGACCTACCGTTGGCTAACGGGGTTTTCCCCAACCAGATATCTCCCACCAGCGGGCCACCGCCCCAGCCGGGACATGTTCAAAGTTCCCGACCGGTCTCCCGGGATATGTGGTAGTGTAGTGCATGTTAGTGTAAGTGTGTGTGTGTAAGGGGAGATAATAGGACAAGGAAGAGGAAGGAAAGATCGCGCGCGGTCCGTGGCCGGCTTTTTTAGGGTACTGCTCCGGAATTCGACCTATCTGTAAAGCTAGTGTCTAAAATCGTGCGGCCGTGGGGAGTGTAACCTAGGACCTCCCGGTCAGAGGCGCTGCGGTAACATCAGTTGATGCACTGAGCTACCGGTCCCGGTTCGTTACACGGGGTTACACGCCTTTAACCATTCGGTCCACCATTGGGGGCATGTGAGACGCTTTTCGTCGCGTCTCAGTCTACGGGTAGATGCATTAAATATTTCTCCCGAATTCTTCTAGAATATCCCCAGAGGTGGCTCAAAAAAATGTATGTTGTGGAATGGGGGTTTAATGACTGAAAACGCATGTTTGTAGTGGAAATTAGGCAACCAGTATAGAGGGAAAATATCTAATTCGATTCCTTTCAAATAGACAAAAAACTTGACCTATTTTTCAGCTACATCCACAATATTCTGGAAGAATTTTTGTAAAACAAATACCTGTTTTGTTAGTATCAAGGAATCTAATGTGACGAAACACTCTGAATTACTATGCTTCATTTTCAGTATAACACGAATTGTTACGACTTCATGAATGAACAAGAATTAAACCTACTTTTTTAATGTAGCACAAACATTTATTAAAACACTGTTTATCCTTTTGTTAAGCCCTATGATGGACAAGCTCTGGAATCTATTATGTTTTTAATATATTTTCTGATGATTTTCCATAGCACATATAAAAATACGTAATACGAAAGCACCTGCCTGAGCTCCGCTCTAAGTAATTTGTCATCAATTGTATTCAATCATTTCCGAACATTGGCATCGTCCCTAGCTGTGGCCGCCTGTTCCCGGCCGGTCGTGAGAAGTGATGCATTCCCCTACTCTGGATAAGAGGAAGTGGATGGAAGCGAATGAACCCGCACAGTCCGCGGCCCGATACACAGCCGGCATTCGCACCAACAGACCAAAGAACCTACGGGAACTCTCGATGTGAACAGTGGATCGACGAATCCGATCGCGGCAAGCGTTCGACTCAACAAACAAATCCAGATCATTCGAAGTTAATCATCAGTTTTGGCGTACTTTAGCAATCGCAATTACCAACTTTGATGTTGACGGGATAATTTTAAAAAATGCAGATTAATAAAATCCTCAAAAAAGTAGACATTATTAATACGGAGAAATGTGAATATAATATATTTTTGTACGGTTTATTCGTTAATTATTGTTTGTTTATGGATCTGAAACAAAGCACGTAATCGAGTACTAAATACCCCTCGCGGTGTCTGGGAATATTTTTGGTCCACGGGACTTTTGAAAATTTTACGCCAGCTACGGTTCCAACTCAACAAATAACACTTTTTTTTATTAATTCGATTTAATAAAATATGAATAAATGGCAGTATATAATAAATGGCAAAATAAGAAATGTAACTCGATATACAGGATGAGTCGCGTAACTTTAGCACCTCCTGTTTCTCAATTGTTCAAGTTATTGCAATACTATTTTCATGGATATTCATGAAGGAATGGGGCTAATACATGTATTGATTTCTATTTTATCAGTTGTAGTTTACGGTATGTTGAGAAACTTTATGCTTATTTTGAATTGAAACTATACATATGTTTTCGTCTATTGAGACGAGAGTAAAAAGACGATTCCACTGATACACATATGGTCATACGTTAGATAGGCATTTTTTTGTAATTTTGTTTTTTCCCGACTCCAGTTTACGGATATTTTGAATGTAACAGTCGACCCACGCTCCCATTGGTGCCCCCGACGATATACCCCTCGCCCCGGCCAATCCGGGCGCTGCCCCCTGGTTCCCGCCCCCCCCAACCAACCCTTCCTATCCCCGCTCGTCCTGTCTCCGCCCACGGTTTCGTTTACACCTTGCCACCGTCACTGACCTCACGTCCGCCCCGACCCTTGCCACGCCAACTCTACGGCCCCCGCCTCGCTCCCCCCCCCCCCCGAACGCCCTCGTCCACCGAACTTCTCAACCACGCCTTCATCCCCGCCTCTGCCCTCGACCCCGCAGCCAACACGGTGCTGCCAGGCAGAACACTTCGCGCCCCCCCCCCAGCAACGCCACTGAGGATGCCTGTCGCAGTTGCAGGCGAAACGTATGGACAAGTCTCCATTAGATCACGGCCTACAAACCCGGAAATGTCAAATAATTTTGAAACCGGCCATGAAAGCCTACATTGTACGTTAAATATTGCCTATTTTTGAAACAAAATACTAATGTTTTGAACATGACATTATTTTCAAACGTTTTTCATGAACACAATTCATTAAGAAAATGTTTATCTTCGGAATTGTAGGCGTAGGAAGATGCCGAAAAAATGTTTGATTTGTTTTAATTTTCAAAAAATTAGGTTTTCAACCAATATGAGACCTGCACCATTCTCTTAAACATTCTTCACACTAACCTTGTTATTGAAAGTTTAATCAAAAACGTTGGAGAAATTTTTTTGAAAACTTTGAAAATGTTCCAGGGTATTCGTGTAATGTACCACCCCAAAAAATTAAAATATCGGTTTCATTAAAATCCAAGGGGCCGCAACATCAGCCAGATCTGTGGAATATCAATTTTGGAGAAAATCGGCTGAATGGTTTAGCGGCTAGCGTTGTTCACAGAAAATGGACAGAGTTTTGTCAACAATCGATTTTTCGGTATCAAGGACCAACAAAACATGGATTCATCAGACACTTCGTGTTAGAGGATTTTTTCTAAATTTAGTATGTGGGTTTATTCACTTTTTCGTTGCCAGAGCCTTGTATTAAGTGTTTTTCTGACGAAAATTCCCCGTTTTATCGCGCAGCATTACATCTTTCTCTCTTCCGCGGTAACGGTAGCGAGAAAGTAACATGAGGTGCTACAGAATGGCACAGACTTTCTCGTACCAATTTTTTCTACTTTCCTTGGTGTGGTCTGGCTTTAAGATCGTACTTCATTCTCTGGCCAGCTGCCATCTATCGTCGCCCAACGTACATTATTTTGGCAATTTCTCAACTTTTTGCTTTCCTAGTAGTACAACTGAACCATTACTTCAAGAATATTAAAGAAGAGTAAAAACTCGTCCTAAATAGAAGTTTTCATTGAAAAATTCGTAGTCTTTTTAGGGAAATGGTGATTAAGCATTACTGTATATGCGAAATTTAAACTATTTTTCACAGGAATTAATTGAGTTTTAGAAAAACGTCAATTAAAATCATTTGAAGCGCTTCTACTTACAAATGTAATAATGCATACAAATGGATGGAAATGTCCATATTAACGGTGTGAGAGGTACTTCAAGAAAATTACATTTGTGTAATTATTTGAAAAACATACTAGTATCCCAAAACGAACTTTACGTCGTAACAAACTGCAATTAGTACTATTTATTGGAAAAATTTGAAGGAAAAATCTCGACCCAATTTTGAGAAAATGGCATTTGATCGTTTCTGAAATTGTCGAATTTTGTGCTTATTTTTACAGAAAACGGTTGGGTTTCCGAGAAACTTTATTTGACATTATTTAAAGCACATTATTAAAAACACGAAGAAAATTTTGAAAATGTCCAGAGGCTTTCATGTCAAGTACCCCCAAATTTTAAAGAAGGTTTTTCTAAATTGCAAAGCTTTAACTAGAGCCAGATAAACAGGGGATTCCTCAATCTGGATCGTACGAATGGTTCAGGCGCTAGGAGTGATCGCAAACGGCGGACGGAAGGACAGACAGACGGACAGACGGACAGACGAACACACGGACAGACGGACGTTTTGCTTCCAATTGTTTTTTCGGCATCAAGATTCCACAAAACAGGGATTCTGGATACATCACGTGTTAGAGGATTTTTTTCTTAATTTAGCAACTGGTTTTATGCACGTTTTCGCCGCCAGAGCCGGGAAATGAATATTTTTCCACCGAAAATCCGCCGTTTTTTTGCGCAGCATTACATAACTTTCTCTATACTACGTATATTACTCCATATATGCGTACGTATACGAGATAGTAGAGAGCTTGAACATGTAGGATGGTATTTGACGAACCTGAGCCAAGTGGCATGGATCCACATCTGGCAGCTAATAGGATGAAGAATGTGACAGAGAACGATTCAAAAACCTGGCATGGGCCAAAATTGGACTTGTACCGGTTACTTTAGTCCAACATTCTTAAACAACGACTTACACCGTAAGTGTGAGCTGTTGGGACGGACTCCTTACCAATAGAAGTAGAATTAGAAAGAAGAATGTTTGGGAAAGTCTCAATGTCCTATATCACCATTCATTTGAGTAAATCTAAAGCAATGTCTGTACGTGGGAGACCTGCAGACAGACGAGTTCACATCTAAGGTGGATATTATCGTTCTTATTAAGTCTTGGTCACGAGAGCGTGTCACTCTCGATATGAGAATCTTACAAATGTGAAAGAAAGAATGTGTGAAATAATTGCGTATATTTGCAGAGCAAGTCAGAATGGTCATGTATCACAGTTGAAATTGATTTCCGGCCACATTTCAAGGCAATGTTGCATGTAAAGTTGCATTTTGAACAGATTACCATAACAAAGGCAATAATAAGTAATCATCGCATAATGTTGGCGGATATCAATATACCACACCATGAACTTCTCTTATAAGTTCATCAATCTGCACATTAATAGCCAACAAATTGAATGCGCTTAGGCATTCGAATTACAATGTTACAGGGTCACATCCTTTGAATTGAAGGACAATTTCAGGGCTAGTAAGAGACACTCAGAACTCTTACGTGCGGCCAGGATTAAGCATACCCTAGTTCACGCCATGAAAAATGTGTATATTTGACATTTTCGAAGATATTCAAATATTTTCAAATCCATATGTATCCTATGTCTATGTTTAACACTACAATTAAATATCAAATACGCAAGTTGCAAATTAATTAAACGACTGAAAATAAAAATGTGTTGATGCCATTAAATGAGAATCGACTCACATTTCACTAAAATAATCGCTGCTACTCAACATAGTTATTGTTTCCCCAATAACTACGTTTCTTTTCTAATACTATTCATTATCTGTATTTTGTGCAATTCTATATATAATTTTATGTTGATATTTTAATTATTAGCAGTAACTATTTTCATTTATTT
The DNA here is from genome assembly GCA_964035755.1 of Teleogryllus oceanicus. NCBI lineage: Eukaryota > Metazoa > Arthropoda > Insecta > Orthoptera > Gryllidae > Teleogryllus > Teleogryllus oceanicus. Next base: position 136,717,207 of record CAXIVR010000004.1, read on the forward strand.
TCTAAATATCAAAGTGAAAATATTGATTTGTTTATTTGTGTATTAATATTTAAAATTTATGTTGATGTTTAATGTCATTCTATAATTTTTGATTTTTTTATTGGTTTTTGATTTTTCATTAATATAATATACAAAGTGCATTTATATTGTAAATGGAATATTAAGATCCCTATGTTGAAATAAATAAAATAAGTAAATACATTTTACTATAAAATATTAGAAAGCTTTACAAGGTGTTATTTCTTTGCAGTCGCATCTTACGGTTATTGAAGATCAATTTATTGGATGGTGCAAAATATTGAGTTTATTAATGACAGTTATATTTTCGTTTTATTCCACTCTGACGAGATGATACAAAATACTATCTATTAGTTTATAGATATATGTATATTCTCTCCAGTATCACAGTAAGCATACGTGCATATAATATTTAGCCACCAGCACGAGAAACGAAACAATTAATACTCCGATCAGCTGCATTCAAAAGTTGAGTTGTTCGTGATGATGAATTAAATTGTTGTGATTCTTGTGCCAATGAATGTATATATCTATTACAAATATACATTTTCTGGAATTAGTGCTTGGTTAGTAACATCAAATATTATGAACGTTTTTCATTGAAAATATTCATAATGAGCAATCAAAAAGTTAATGCGAAATTCTAAGAGATAATAAGCAGTTATTTAAATGAACAAAAGTACAACAATTTTAGCTTTGTAATTCCTTTATGAACAGCTAATGGTGAACACAACATAACCATAATTTCAACTGTGAACATTAACGTCCTGTCAAGAGAGGAAAATAAAAGAGGAGTATGTAATTTACCTTCATTAGAGAGAGATGGAATTTTGATACTGTGCATTCAATGAAACTGAAAGAATCGAACAATAAAAAGCACGCTTCATCAAATGTGCATTATAGGCAGTCCATCTACAGCGATTGTGTCCACAAATATAAAATGACAAAGCTTACAAACCATTGAAAAATATTAATACAAATGATTTAAAGCTGATATTTCACTTCCACATTTTCTCCATACTCTCTTTAATACTCTACTTACTTAACCCTAGAGTAGTAACACGGGCTACAGATGTAACCCAGCCATTTCATTTTTGCTGGCGCGCAACAGTTGACTTTCGACAGGTGGAGTACCAATAGTTTCGAATGACACGTTCCTCTTTCGATCAAGTCTGATACCAAACGTTTCGTTGGAAACATGTCAGATAGTTTTGAAGTCAGATGAGCTACTATTGCATCCCACACGAGCAATAGTTATGGATAATAGAAAGGTCGATTGCCGTACAGGAAATATGCGAGACGCCGTACAATCAATCATATACTACACTAGAGATGTACTATTGCCACGAATTCTGAATTATGACGGAGAAATAAAATATTTCGTATGTTAATAGACGTCGCGTATTCCCCCTTCTTCCAGGAGACTACAAATGTTAACCCATAATAATACCATACGTTATATTCAAAACAACATTTTGAGATAACATATTACTTGTTTAGAATGTTTCAACAAAACTTGTAATGGCTAAAAATAGAATTTAATCTTGGGCTACATATGCGGTTCGTACAAGCATTTGCGTTACAAAATTGAACGTGAGAATTGCAGGGTTACGTACACGAGATTCTAAAACTATAATTTTGATAATCTAATAGTTGAGGAACACAAAACAATTTTTTTTACGTTAGGGTCAACAAATATTTACAGGGAGTAATAGCGAATGTTCGGTTCGTAAAATTAAAGGCGATTTATTGAAACCTAAGATCTGACTATTAGAACAATGCAAATGACATTAAATGGTACGTATTGTATATTTCTGAAACGAATAAATCGTTTTTTCAAGCAATAAGACTAACATTGTGATGGGAGAGCCGAAACGAAGCGATTTATAGAAACCTAAGATCTGACTATTAGAAGAATGCAAATGAAATTAAATAGTACGTATTGTGACCGCTCTGCCTTTTCCACTATTCTCTAAAAAAGCCTACAGCGGGTCACTCAAGTAACCTTGTAGTGGTAACTTATAGTAGTAACTTGATCTGTGACTTGTGACAATGTCACACCAAAAATTAGGAATGGTTTTATGTCTCCTAATTGCCTTACAGAAGTGGGTTCGTCTTTTAACCTGCTTTTGTAATAAAAGAAACATAGGCAACTTAATCTTTTAAATATGAACAGCGTTCTGAATATATTCTGTTTAAATATTGGAATACAATGCTACTCTACCAGAAACGAAGCGATTCATAGAAACAAGCGATTTATAGAAACCTAAGATCTGACTATTAAAACAATGCAAATGAAATTAAATAGTACGTATATTTCTGAAACGAATAAATCATTTTTTCAAGCAATAAGACTAACTTTGTGAAGGGAGGGAGCCGAAACAATGCCCACAAAAGGCTCGAGCGTTAAGGAGGAAATATTGACAGAGGCGCGGAGAGCGCGCAGGGCGCAGCGGGGCGAGCAGAAATCAAGAGAGGCGGCGGCACGTGACGAGGGCGGTGACGGGCAGCGCGTCGACGGGGGCAGGGAGGGGCTGGAAGGTCTGAAGGAGCGCCGGCGAGCTGTCTTCTCTCCACTTCTGCCTCTCTCTCGCCCGCGCGGGGCTTCACACTACAGCCAGGGCGCCCCAGCAAGAATTATAGCCTTTTCGCTGTGCCGTTCACGTCTGACCCTCTGACCTTCGGGGCGACGTACTGGCGCCGGGTCCGCCCCGCCCTCCGCCGCCGCTAGGGCGCGGGCGGGCGGATTCCCCCCCCCCCCCCCGGGGAAAACCCGGGCTCCCGCAGGCCTAGCGGCGGCCGGCCCGCCCCTTCCCTCTCGAAACTTGCGTCCCCGGTGGCTCGCCGAGAGATTGATAGGGAAGCGATGGTGTGGACCGCGCGGCGCCTGATACACCGCTGCGGCCGCCGCGCCCCTGCCCTGGGAATAATCTCGAATTACGGACGCACGGACGGCGTGGAACGGTGGGTGCGCGCGGGAGCAGGAGAGAGCAACTGCGAGACGGGAGAGCGAAGCGGGAAAGCCAGGTACACGATGGGAGATGGTCTAAGACGATAGGAGAAGTGACGGGAGAGGGTTGTGCACAGAAAAAAAAATTTACCTCGTTCAAAGATGAAGAAGTAAGACAGAGGGGAGAGGCGAAGCTGAAAGAGAAAATCGGCTTCAAAAGAGTCTGGTATAAATTAAAGAAGGGGTAATGATATGAAAACATGAAGAGGCGTTCAGAATCGTAGGTGAAGTGGTGTTAAATATATTATTAAAAAAAAAAAAAAAAGTTTTAATTCTTGGATAAAATTTAAAGATGACAGTGTCGGAAAAATTGAAATAATCACTGCTTTAATCAATAAGTCATCCGACGTGAAAAATTAGGATGAACGAAGAAGGAAAAATAATCCATTTGCCGACGAAATAGCATGGGACCAAATAGCAAGAACTACTATAGAAAGATCCTCTTATCTTTAGTTCACCGTGCTTCCGCTTTAAATGAAACTGATGATATTTCCCCCCGTAGGCCAGCCTGTTGTTCGATGTAGATTAGTGTTTTAACTCTCGGCTTGGAGCTAACGGTTGCAAAGACCGTGATGGTTTCAGCGAATGGGGTGTATAACCACGTCAGATCTTCATTGCTTTTTTATTGTTATTACAGCTGACATTAACTTTCTGTGGTTTAGTGTCGCACACGTTACGTACTATTTAAGTACATTAAAAATGTCACCTGGTGAGTGAGGAAGAGCGCTTTTACTTCCAACAAAAAAGGGAGAGTTTTCTACTTTTCCTCATATTCGAATACAAAAATACCGTGTTTTTAACAGTTCTTAAAATGTGGCCTGTGGTAGGTCTGTTTCCAGATTCCCATGCCATTAATTCACAGATCTGTATTTTCCACGCTTTGACCCCAGTGCATTCACTTGGTAGCACAAATGGATTTATCCCTTCGTAACTGCCAGCATCATTAGCGCGTAAATGTTGATGTTAATACCAAACGCATCAAAGCCTGTGATTACTTCAGCGACTGATCGATAATGACCCAATTGCAATAATGGCCACTAATTGTCTTTATGACTTTCCTCGAAAAGTTACATTTTGTATCCTGAGAAATTTTTTCTCTCCCTCCTCTCTCTCCCTGTGCCCTGAACATTTTTTCCCATTTTTAGACACTTGATCGTCTGATCTTGTTTAAGGTATCAAGAATATTTCGCAAAATAGTACGGAATATTTATGCAATATATAATACAATACAGATGGAAAATATCTCCTCCCTCACACACGAAAATACTCACACCAATACACTCATAAGAGTAGCTGAGTGGGCACAGTTAAAAATTGAGGTGGACAAAGTAACGTTTTCGAAGTTCCGGTTAAAATGCCTTAATCATCCGAGTGCTGAGTTGCAAGCACCCTACATTCATCGACCGTCTCAATCAAGGCAATAGCCGCTCATTGTATGTTTCACAGAACGTCATTGCTCTGCTGGGGCGGATAATTGTCCTCCGCCTCTTTCCTCAACTTCTAATGGGCGTTGCACGCACACGACTAATGAGCAATTCTCGCTGCCGACTGGCACCGGATATGGAGACAGTTGCCTCATTACATCGCTTTTTGCTGCGGGTGACCTTTCTCGCACGCACTCCCTACTTCGTCAGTCTCCATTGACGTAATCGATAGACATTCCATTCCCTGCCTTGATTATTAGCTGATCAGTGCTGATACATGGTAACTGACGACGGTTCATTTTCAGTGGTTGAAACACAAAACAATTACAAAATACCAGAAGGCATTACGTTTGAACTTTCAACGAATCTGTTTTGTTCAAACCGGTCCTACAAACATTTCAGATGTAATTATGGTAGGATATTGTAAATGGGGCAGGCGTGTTCTATTATTATCATCGTTTGTGTCACTTGCGTTCGTGCGTACACTTTTGTATTATTAAATATCAGAAAAACATGTGTATTTTGGCGAATAAAGACAGCCGTTCTCATATTTTGGTATGAATTCAACGATATGAAATGACAAAATGTGATGTCTGATTCTGTGACAAAGGAATTTATTGAATTTTAAAGAACTCGGAGAAATTCTGAGAGACAAAGTAACAAATGTACGGAAAAGAGGAAACAATAAGGATAAAAACCAATAATCATGTCACAAAGGAAAAAAAAACATAGAATTGGGCAAAACCAATGAATCCGAAGAAATAATCGAAACAGATATACATTTTTCTATTTATCATCCTGGCTTAGGCGTCAGAGCATCATATGATATACTGTTCGTCTGACCGGGAGGTCCAATGTTTCGAGTCGCGTCGGAGGCAGGATTTTCGACACAACCTACGAATTCAGACGCTGTCTGAAGAGAATTCTGGCGGCCGGGTCCTTTGATTAGGTTTCATTGTTCCTCTGATTAATAGCAGGCGAATGTCGGATCAGTGTCCCAACAAACGTACAACTAACCCCGCGCGATCTTTCCTTTCTCTTCCTCGCCCTATCCTCATCACTTAGATACACTCATGTACTACACTACTCCGCTTGCGGGAGACCATTTGGAACTTAGAGTTTGTCCAGGCTGAGGCGATGCCACGCAGGTGGGAGATATCTGGTTGGGGAAAACCCCACAAGTCGGCCTAGGTTGGTGCCGGATCTCACCATCCAGCTGGGAAGATCCCGACAAAAACGAGCACTTCATCATCTACGGGACGAAGGAACTCGCAAATTGACGCGACCGGAATCTCTATTCAGTCAATGGCTATTTACCATTCGACAACTGCTTAACATCTTTGGTGACGTTCTCAGTGCTACGAAAGCAGCCCCACGCTTATTTTCCCTCTGCATGCGCGTGGTATGCGCGGCGCCTCGGGTTGCGAGTGGGGCGTGGCGCAGCGGTGAAGTGAGGGAGAGGGGCGGCGGCGGCCGCCCTGCGGGGGCGCGCGGAAAGGCATATTAATGCTGCCGGGAGTAAGAACAAGGCACCGCTCGCGCCCCCGACGCAGCCCTCAACACACGCCCCCGCGCCGCCCCCGCGCAACCCCCGCGCCGCCCCCGCTCCGCCCCCGCCACCCCCGCGCCGCCCCGCGCCGCCCCCGCCTACCACTTTCGGCCGACTGGCAGAATTTCTGCAAATATAAAAAGAGGGCGGGTCGCGGGGGAGGAGAGGTCAGGGCGGCGCCGTCAGCATTTTCGTGCTGAACCACACGTCGCCTCGGGGAGGTGGGAGGAGCGGTGAGAGGGGGAGCGGATGTGACGGTGAAGAGAGGTGGGAGGCACAGATTTGTAGAGAGGTGGGAGGCCGAATGACGGGGCGGGACGTAGGTGGGGAATGAAGCCGAGGCGAGGGGAGCGGGTTGCCTAAAACACAATCAAGCTACAGTTGATGAGTGAATACAAATGTAGACCGATGAAAGAGACGATTCAGGCAGTGGAGTGCAGAGGAGTGTTTAGAAGACGAAAGTCCCCATAGGTAGTATTAATAAATATTAAACAAAATATTAATGAAATATTAAAAAACTTTTTGTCATAAGGTTGCAATAAGGAAGGGATATGGACGATTTATAGTGTTAGGTACACGAAGAAAATAAAAAAACGAAAGTGGTTCCAAACAAGATCGTATGAATTTTTTGATCGGGAGTCGCTGAAACAAAAAAGGAAGACAAATTAAAACTTCAGGTGTGATTTCTTCGACAATACTACCAATGCTACCAATTAGATTGAAGCGAATTGATCAGACTGACTTACACATTTTGTTGGATCTCAGGAATACTTGAAAGAAAAACGGAAATAGAAATCTTGATAACCGAGACGTCAGCTACGTAAGCAAGAGGCGCTAATACACGAGGCCGCGAGGCCCGCCTATCAGCAGAGCGAACGGCCCTGGCCATGGCCAGCGCCTGGCAGTCACTCAGCCGCCTCGTGAGGAGCTTCAGGGTCGGCTGTGCGGCGGGTTGCATCATGTGGCAGCGCAGGCGCGCTGGCGAACGGTGGAGTCTCTAGGTCAGACCTGCTCAACGAGCTTAATTCAGAGCACGTGAATCGGAAAGCGCCCATGTCAGGGCAAGGCGAATTTATTCCTAACAGCCCTACTCTAGTTTCCCTCTGCGGGTGGCTCGCGGCCACGCACGAAAATAACAATAATTTCATCAATTCTGTTGCCATCCTATCCGTTTCAAAAACAAGCTTATTGTGAAAGAAAATGAAACTAAAGTTCTGTAAGAGAAACCAGAAAAGGAAAAAATATTTTGACTAGATATATTCATCCTATCGCGTACGTTATCCTGTAATAAACGATGAGAAAACAAGACAGAATTTTAGAATAATTTGGCTGCACAGTAGAGACAATTTTCGACGGACAGTGGCGGCGCTCTACGCTACGACCGGGAGCGGTAGCTCAGTGCATCAACCGTTACACCGCAACCGCTAACCGTTACACCATCGCCGCCGCGCGATGCTTTAGGAGAAGGGGGGGGGGCAAAGCCCCTGTGAGCGGTCGGGAGACGTCAAAGCTAACGAGGGAGACAGTCTCTCGAACGAAGGGTCACTCGCGAAAGAGAATGCTTCAAACATTTGCAAGTTACACAGAAGTAATCCTTTTGTCTCTCCGAACTATACGATAGGTCAAATCTCTGAACAATGCTGGGTATTCCGGAGAGAAGACTACAAAAGCCAGATATTGTTATTTTGCTTAACGTTACAAAACATTCAGAATGTTAGATCACCTCACGCGTAAGCAGAAAAATTAAATTCGAATTCCTTTATTGCTTACAATAATGAGAACAGAAGAGAACAGTGTTTAATAACTGCAGATAAAAAGAAACAGCTATGCGGTTTTTGGTAAAAACTCATATTGAATGTACTAATACGAATTTTTGGAAATACATATATTTGAATGTTTGAAAATTTTATCTTACTGAAAAGCTATGATTTCATTAGTTATGAGAATTCACAACGAACTAACTTCAAAGAATCTTGGCATAAATACTCATCTCATCATTTATGATTTCCTCTAAACTAACATTACGATTACTAATCGATGGTAATGCAAAATTTGTAATACGATCATAATTTAGTTATTACTCCTAACACTATAAAAAAAGGAGAGGTTCGGTAAGACTTACACTAAGAAATTAATTGAATACGCTGGAGTGTCTTTCTAATTGCCATTTTTATGGGCAACATACACTGTATCTCATCTTCCTATATTTTTTAATAGTTTTTATTATAATTGACAAAACTTCTGTGATAAAGTTCACGAAAAAATCTTAAATAGTATAAAGATCAAAAATAACCAGAGAAAATTAAAATATGTGATACAGGTCGGCGGACTAAATCAAATGTCAAATTTGTTATACACTGGAAATTCCTTTCGCTAATATTATCTACAGTGTGTAGTAGAGATTATTTCGCAGAAGGTGCCACCTGCCAAAATAGAGCCTCCGAAATCGCATTGCTACATTACCTGCACTATATCGACAGCTACCAATGAATCGGCTCTAAATATTCAATCCCACGTGATAATTGATAATTACCCTTCCCAGGGATAGCGTCGAAACTTAACTAATGTAACGATCAGCCAGTAAATTGGCAGTGACAAGCTGGCAGCCGCGGTGACGCGCGCAGAGGCGCCTGGCAGTTGGCTTTGAGTAAAGGCGGCCGCGCAGGTGGCGGTGGCTCTAAGCCCCCTCCTCACCACCTGACGGCGGCGGGGGCGGTAGCGGTGGCGGCGGTGGAGGCGGGGGCGGCGGGGAGCGGTAGCGGCGGTGGTGGTGGCGGGGGCGGCGGCGGCGGCTGTGGTGGCGGCGGCGGGGGCGGTGGCGGCGGGCGGCGGGGCGGCGGGGCGGCGGCGGCGGCGGCAGCGGGGCGGCGGCGGGCGGCGGCGGGCGGCGTGGCGGCGGCTGCTGCGGCGGTGGCGGCGGCGGCGGTAACGGCGGCGGCGGCGGTGGCGGCGGAGCGGCGGGGGCGGCGGGCGGCGGCAGCGGCGTCGGCGGGGCGGTGGCGTCAGGGCACCGGTGGCGGCGGCGGTGGCGAGTGGCGGCGGCGGGCGGCGGCGGGCGGCGGCAGGGGCGGCGAGCGGGGCGGCGGCGGGGGCGGCGGCGAGGGGCGGCGCGGGGCGGCGGCGGGCGGCGGCGGGGGCGGCTTCCGGAGGATGTGAGCGAGAACAGAGGGAGCTCCGCGTGACACGTAGTTAGCGCGTGGAGCCCCGGCGGTGGGTGGGCGGGGGCGGATGGGGTGGGGGCGGGATGCCGGTGATGTGGAAACGGCGATCGAGAGTGTGAGGTGGGGCAGAAAGCAAACCAACACGGACCTCCAACACACCTTCCTGTTTAACCTATATACAAAGCGGTTTTTTAGTCAACATGCTTGGCTTGGAAATAATTTGTTAAAGCTGTTGATGTGGCAGCTGTAGGAATAATGGCGTCCATCTATTACAGTTCATGTAGCGTCTATTAAAGCGGGTCTAGTGCACTTTGGAGTGAAAGCCAGATGGCAGGGCAGGTGGCGGTAGAGGAGGAGAGGCAAGCGAGGAGGCGGCGGTGGCCAGTGCTGCATGAAAAGGAGCATGGGGCAGCAGCGATAGGGCTCTGCCGTTACAACCGCGTGAGTAGTATCGACGTGGACGTGGCGGGGCGGGGGGTGGAGAGTGAGAGAGAGAGAGAGAGAGAGAGAGGAGTGGGAGAGAGAGGTGCACGGTCGGCGGAACGCGTTGTGGTCGATCGCGGCAGCGCGGCTCTCGGCCGCCGCCGATCCCCTGAGCCCCGGAGAGCCAGCCTCAGCCTCTCCAGCCGGCAATTAGTCATTTTAATTAGGCCGGGTAATTAGCCGAAGCCGCGCTGCGCGACGCGAGAGCGCGGGCGCGGACGGCCGCGAGCGGCGAAGGCCCGCCCACCGCCCGGATCCCGCCCGGTCGCCGCCCCAATGGTCTGCGGCGCCTCGGCGTGGGCGGGCGCGCGCCGATCAAAAATGCATTGTTTCCCGGAGACGCGAAGCTGAATTATTCAGCGGCGCGGGCCGGAGATTTGCGCCCCCCCCCGGCCCCTGCCTCGCCCCGCCGCCGCCGCCCGCGGGCACCCCGGGGTTAAGCACATCATCATCGGACACGTGTCGACCGCCGGTTTTTGCACGTGTTTTTGTGGTGCCCCGCCCCGACGCCGCCACCGGCGCGGCGGGAGGTGCGCCGAGCGGCGGGCGGTCGCACGTGGACCGCGCTCAGAGGAGGGGCGGGAGCTGCTGCTTTACACTGGGAGGCGTTGAATCGTCAGTTCAGCAGAACGCGGCATTTTGAATGAGCATTTCAAAAGTGAATGTGAGTAAATATGAAAAATATGAGTGTTACAATGAAGAGAAGAAACAACGAGAGGCCGTGAAAAGTGTTTCAACATGACGAGTAAATGTCCAAATGAAAGAGCGCGTGGAAAAGCAAGTTACTCGCAATTGCGAAAATTAAACTGAGTCGCTCATAACGCCGGGGAATACTCAAACGAAACTGGCTTGCTGAGACATTTACAGGAAATAAAATTGATCTGTCGAACAAAGAACATTACGATGTTATGCAACTTATTTCCAGAACAAAAGAAACAAATACTTCATTTCGTGTATCCGCAAAACGATGGAAATATCATGAACGTGTGGGAGAGCGGAGCGGAGCGTGTGATGAACGAGCAAAAGTATCAGCGAAGTCGCAAACCAGGCAGCAGGTACAACAAACACAATGATTAACAGAGCGTCCGCGTGCGACGGCGCGCCCGCGCGGCCGGCCGCTGGGGGGGGGGCGGCGGCCGATGGCGCGTCCATTAATGCAATTAGCCGGTCGCGCACCGACGCCCGCCGCTGCGGACCGCCGCGCGCTCGCGGAAAAAACATCGACCGCCGCTGCCACCCCCGCGCCCCGCCCCCGCGCAGCACCTGGCGTTCGGCGCGCGACCCCTGCTGGCGGCGGCGGCGGCTGCGAGGTTCAGCGCTCGGCGGCGGAGGCGGGTGAGGGCGGAGGCGGGTGTGGGCGGAGGCGGGTGAGGGCGGAGGCGGGTGAGGGCGGAGGCGGGTGAGGGCGGAGGCGGGTGAGGGCGGAGGCGGGTGAGGGCGGAGGCGGGTGAGGCCGGAGGCGGATGAGGGCGGAGGCGGGTGGGGGCGGAGGCGGGTGAGAGCGGAGGCGGGAGGGCGGAGGCGGATGAGGGCGGAGACGGGTGAGGGCGGAGGCGGGTGAGTGGAAGCGGGTGAGGGCGGAGGCGGGTGAGGGCGGAGGCGGGTGAGGCCGGAGGCGGGAGAGGGAGGAGGCGGGGGAGGGCGGAGGCGGGTGAGGGCGGAGGCGGGTGAGGGCGGAGGCGGCGGAGGGAGGAGACGGGTGGGGCGGAGGCGGGTGTGGGCGAAGGCGGGTGAGGTGAAGGCGGGTGAGGGCGGAGGCGGGAGAGGAGGAGGCAGGGGAGGGCGGAGGCGGATGAGGGCGGAGACGGTGAGGGCGGAGGCGGGTGAGAGTGGAAGCGGGTGAGGGCGGAGGCGGGTGAGGGCGGAGGCGGGTGAGGCCGGAGGCGGGAGGCGGAGGCGGGTGGGGGCGCAGGCGGGTGAGAGCGGAGGCGGGTGAGGGCGGAGGAGGGTGAGCGCGGAGGCGGGGTGAGGTCGGAGGCGGTGAGGGCGGGTGAGGGCGGCGGCGGTGAGGGCGGAGGTGGGTGAGGGCGGAGGATAGTGGGGGCGGAGGCGGATGGAGGCGAAGGCGGGTGAGGGCGGAGGCGGGAGAGGGAGGAGGCGGGGGAGGGCGGAGGCGGATGAGGCGGAGACGGTGAGGGCGGAGGCGGTGAGAGTGGAAGCGGTGAGGGCGGAGGCGGGTGAGGGCGGAGGCAGGTGAGGCCGGAGGCGGATGAGGGCGGAGGCGGGTGAGGGCGGAGGCGGGGAGGGCGGAGGGGCTGAGGCGGAGCGGGTGAGGGCGGAGGCGGGTGAGAGTGGAAGCGGGTGAGGGCGGAGGCGGGTGAGGGCGGAGGCGGGTGAGGCCGGAGGCGGATGAGGGCGGAGGCGGGTGGGGGCGCAGGCGGGTGAGAGCGGAGGCGGGTGAGGGCGGAGGAGGGTGAGGGGCGGAGGCGGGGGGGGCGGAGGCGGGTGAGGGCGGAGGCGGGTGAGGGCGGAGGCGGGTGAGTGGAAGCGGGTGAGGGCGGAGGCGGGTGAGGCGGAGGCGGCGGTGGGAGGAGACGGTGGGGCGGAGGCGGGTGTGGGCGAAGGCGGGTGAGGTGAAGGCGGGTGAGGGCGGAGGCGGGAGAGGAGGAGGCGGGGAGGGCGGAGGCGGGTGAGGGCGGAGGGGGTGAGCGCGGAGGCGGGTGAGGCGGAGGCGGGTGAGGGCGGTGGGCGGCGGCGGGGGGGGCGGGTGAGGGCGGAGGCGGGTGACGTCGGTGACGGGTGAGCGCGGAGGCGGGTGTGGGCGAAGGCGGGTGAGGGTGAAGGCGGGTGAGGGCGGAGGCGGGAGGAGGAGGCAGGGAGGCGAGGCGATGAGGGCGGAACAGGTGAGGGCGGAGGCGGGTGAGAGGAAGCGGTGAGGCGAGCGGTGAGGCGGAGGCAGGTGGAGCCGGGGCAGGAGAGGGAGGAGGCGGGAGGGCGGAGGCGGATGAGGGCAGCAGGCGGGTGAGGCAGGCAAGTGAAGTGGAAGCAGATGAGGCGGAGGCAGGGTGAGGCAGAGCGGCGGTGGAGGAGACGGTGGGGCAGAGCGGGTGTAGGCGAAGGCGGTGAGGGTGAAGGCAGGTGAGGGCGGAGGACGGAGAGGAGAAGGCTGGGGAGTCGGAGGCGGATGATGGCGGAGACAGGTGAGGGCGAGCAGCAGGTGACGCGAGGCGGCTGAGGCGGAGGCGGCGGTGGGAGGAGACAGGGTGAGGGCGAGGCGGTGTGGGCGAAGGCGGGTGAGGTGAAGGCGGGTGAGGGCGGGGCGGGAGGGAGGGGCGGGAGGGCGGAGCGGATGGGCGGAGACGGGGCGGAGGGCGGTGACGCAGAGGCGGCTGAGGCGCGAGGCGGCGGTGGGAGGAGACGGGTGGGGCGGAGGCAGGTGTGGGCGAAGGCGGGTGAGGGTGAAGGCGGGTGAGGGCGGAGGCGGGAGAGGGAGGAGGCGGGGGAGGGCGGAGGCGGATGAGGCGGAGACGGGTGAGGGCGGAGGCGGGTGACGCGGAGGCGGCTGAGGCGAGGCGGCGGTGGAGGAGACGGTGGGGGCGGGGGTTACACGTCCGGAGCGGGGTTGCGAAGTAAGGGAGAAGTGATAATGAGGCTGACATAATGGCAGGATGGAGCTGGGAGAAGGGAAGGGATCTGGCAGAGAGAACGGGAACATTTCGGGTGAGGGATGAAGAACATGTTTAGGAGCGGCGGAGTTACAGCGTAGTGACTCGGGTCAGTGAGAGTGAATGCAATGTAGGATTGTCATTCGAGCCGACCGGGATGGCTGAGGTGGCTAAGAACAAGTACCGACTCAGCGCTTCGGTCCGAAGGGTCGCGGGTTTGAGTCCCGCCTTGGGCCTGGTTGTTTGTCCCTTGTCTTTGTATGTATGTGTTGTCGCGGAGGGCCTCGCGTTCTGCTGACCCCAGATCAGAGGACCCCGCTAGTGTGTTGGTGTCTAGTGTATGGTCAAATATGCGACCCATCCGGACGTGATGGGTAACCGGCTGTTGGCTAGAAAAAGAATTGTCATGCGATTGATTCTGGTAATGGAGATAGTGGAGGTGGTGCAGGTGGTAGAGGTTATTCGTGACAGTATAGAGTGAGAGTTACTGGAGCTGGGGGTATGTAACGTAGTAGAGGAAAAGGGTACTTGCGTGGGTGGTCACGCGCTATTCGCGTCGGGACGCTGCTTTTGGCTTTGAGCACGTGGTGGAAGCGCTGTCCAACGCCATGACCCGCGCTCAAACTCGCCCGCTTTGGGTGCTATTAAATGTTCCGTAGTAGTGTTTAGCCAATACATTTCGATAATGCCCCACACTACGGAAGATTTTAGTCTCAATGTTACTTCTCGTTAAATACCCAGAAACTACATGAAAGAACCCAAATTGGAATTGTAATGGATACATCTTTGAAAAAATTGCGGAAGTAACTCAATTTCTTTATTAATATTTTCTAGGTTATTGCACCTTTGTGCAGCATGCTTGCTAAAAATAAACACAATATTAATTGATTTATTCGCTGCGTTTCTTTGAATAATTATGTGTAAAAATAAATAATCGTCATTAAAGGGCCATTCAACAATTACAAGATTGGTGCCCATGTGAAATTAGCAAAGTTGCAGATGAAAGTACCACGCTGAGTAAAATGACTTATTTAATTTCAAATTTAGATCTAAAGCTGCATAAAAATATATCTTAAGAGAGCAATAAACTAAAACCTGGCTACGTAGAAAGGAATTAAAATATAAAAATTGAATAAGGACTGTTTCTGTGAAATCATAAGACATACCACACTTCCACGCAATAAGAAAATAAGATTCGAGAGCGAGGACAATACGTTGCCGGCCATGGAGCTGCTCAGATAGTGTCTTCTTTGAATACCAACAACCCTCGCGCACTGAAAGAGGATGAGTTCAACTAAGAGGTCCATCTTGAATGTGTTGCTGATGAGAGAAGGTCCAGATGATCTCTGTGATGAGGGAAGAGCTCTTATTCTATTTATTTTTATCTGCTTATCGGGCATTACTATCTTCCAAGAAAGTGAATTACAACAGAAAAATAAATAACTTTTAGAGGCCGTCACTCAGAACTGCCTTGTTTACTTAACGATGGAAGATTTTTATGAATTTAATTAACTGAAGTTTGGAGATAGCGAATATAGAATCGAAGTTTATTAAATATTTAGAATAAATTAAATATATTTTACTTAAGGGGGTTTGAATATCTATTTTGGGAAACAGGATTTCATTCTCTTTGGTTCAGTACCTGATTGGCCTAAATTTAAAAAAAGAAACTAGGAGCTTCGGGAAGAATATTTCAAAAATTTGATTTTTTCCAAATATGTTTAATTGATTCTAATTTAAATTTTCCATGTATCTCAGCATTACCAATAAATCATGGGAGTTTGGTAATTTTTCGTAAAAAAATATTTTGTGGTACTATTTGTAATTTTGTGAAATGAGTGGCAGTTATATTACACTAAACTTGACTACCATTTAAAATTACAGATTTATAATAGATTAATAAATAAGTAATCCACATTGAAAACTGAGAGTAGAATTATAATTTGTAATAGGATACGACTTGAAAATTTTATTGTAGGGAGGTGTTCTTCTGTTGATAGAGTGACAGAAATTTTTTTAGAACAATGTCGTTCACAGAACCTCTCTATTATTGCTTTTAGATCACATAACTTCCATTTCGTGTCAATAGGTTATATGCTGATGCCACAAGAATAATATCAATCGAACCGAATTAAGAGCAACACGCTGCAACCAGGATCGTGTAGTGCAGTTGGCAACTAATACAACTTGTTAATCTATTTCTGTTTCTTATTATCGATAAACATTGTCGTTCAATAAAGTATAAAAGTTAGTACATGTGTTTAATATGCGTTTGTGACTAAAACCCCCAAGAGCCTGTTTATGAAGCAAAATAAGCTAAAATTCAACTGGTGACTCTGAGAGATCACCGAGTGTGCTCGAATAACTTTTACTAGCGTTTGTGCGGCAGGGTTAACTGAAAAGTAATATTGTGACACTTCGTTTGTTAGCACCGGTATGAGTATGGAGCTTTTTACAAAAGCCTTTACAAGTGATGGAGGGAAATGTCAATATTAGGCTTTCGAGTCCCTGATTTTGCCGTCCGATTAACCAGATTGTGATTCCCATGAGCACATCAAAGTACTAGACCATTATGGCGAAAAAATAGACAACGAATCGAGTGTAGAATTGTTTCCGTCAAGTGATACGAGAGGGAAACAAACAAGAGTGACAGAAATGCACTTCGGGAGACAGTACATTCAGCTACTTATCCTGATGAACTTGATCGATGTGTATCCAATTCTGAAGCACAATAATCTTTTCAGAACACAAAACGCTACACAGTGGAAAAATTTAAAGAGAGAGATTCTATAATAAAGTGCACGAGCCACTAAATTGTAATGGATAAATCTGCGTGATTTAAATGAAAGCACCACCAGGAAAGTATGTCTATTTAAAAAATATGATAAATTTTATTTTTCTGTTGTTTGCACAATAATACCAGTGTGTTAGAAAAACAAAACCATATTAAAAGGCTTTTTCTTCAATCCTGTCAGTGTGTAGATCCAAGTACTCAGAGAAAGATTTAACCTTTCCACTTCTCTGTTTTCATACCATTTTCTCATGAACCAACATCCTTCTTGAATTTTGTAAGTTTGAACCTGACGTCTAGTGGCTTAGTTCTCGTTTTGTGCAATTATTCTCCTAATACAACAGTCCAATTAAACATCGCATGCAAGTTAGTTTCAATGGTGTGTCGAGTGAATTCCACGAAATGGTCAGTGTCACATTAATGCAATAATGATGCGGTATTCAAATACCAAACCAACTTTGAAGAGCATGTGTTAGATGCGGTTATCCTACTCAGAACGTTCCTGTTACAAATGAGTGACTCTTAAATAATGTTGATAACCAAATTGAAATAAATATTAATAGTATTCAATCTCTTCGATTTTGATTCCTTGTCCCATAATTACTTCCCTTCAATTTATAATTATATTATTGGGCATTTTTTTGGTCACTTTGTAAATAAAAGTGCTTTCAAAAATATAAGGAAAGGAAACATTAGGTAAAATGATGTTTTAATATGTTTTAATAAATTCATTGTAAAATGAATTTTCTTTATAGAATTATTACTATGTGAATTACAAAATCGTTTGAAGATTTAAATCGTTCTGTAGTAATACGAATTGCGTTGTAAACCTGAACATTCTTTCCTTAAAGCAGCGTTTTAATTGAGGTGAACAACGGGAAAATTTTGATGATTACTGTCATTAGAATGATATAATTTTATGTGGTATATACTAATTTATTCAATACTTTGTTGCGGTTCTGAGCAGTAATAATATAACATTAGTTTTTTCCTTCCCTATCTCAGTAACCCTTATGATGAACGGGTGTCTGATAAGTCCACTTCCTATTTTTGGGTAGTTGTAATTTCTTTATTTATGAGACTCTTTTTTAATCTAGTTTTGTTAGAATCAGTGCTTCTTGAGGTTCAATTTAACATCTTTTTAAATTTACATTAGCTCCAGCTTACGCAATACATTTTTTTTAAACGAACTGGTCCGTTTGATGCTTCTGCACGTGGCAAGATTCGTGGAACATGGGTTAACACAACAGATACTGCTTCCCATTGAACCAAGTTCTTTGGTTTTCTCTTGAAAATCTCCGCCTTAGCACACCCCCGAGCTTAGGACTGCAACCAGGCCGTTCGTGTGCAGCACGTCTGCCAATCCAACGACCTGGGAAACTAGCGGTGCCATTCGCGGACCATCCTGCGTGAAGGGAAGCTGTGGATTGTTCTACTAAGAAATTACTAGCCATACATATTTTACACACACGTTGCAGAATTTCAAGGTATCTTTCGCCTTTTATTGTTTCCCACAGAAAGGCCTAACAACTTCACGTTATACAACACTATCATTTCACCTTCAGACACCTCTGGGCTTTTTCAATAGATTTGAGTGGGTTTACGACTGCCCAACAATGACAACTTTGCATGATTACAAAGCCTCCAAAGTGATAAACTGTCTCATTAGTCCACAGAATATTCTCAAAAAGTTCAACCCAATCAACACCCAAAAATATCTCTTCGAACTCCATTCTTATGTCACTGTTGTTTAGAAACAATTTATGCACATAATGTAGTTCTGATGCGTTAAAACTGAGATATTTCTTTATAATGGTTGAATTGCATAACGTTGAAGATCACTTTTCCATGATCCTTGAAGCAGTGAGGCTAATCCAACCATTTCACGAACTCTGCTAAAATTCTTTCTTTTGTCCTCCAAGTTGATGGTCATCCTGATCTTCTTGTATCGGCGATATTCCCTGTTCGTAGTAATTTGGAATGGGAGATTTTAATTGCTTTTTCATCAAGTACTTAAAACTGAGATATTTATTTATAATGGTTGAATTGCATAACGTGGAAGATCACTTCTCCATGATCCTTGAAGCAGTGAGGCTAATCCAACCATTTCACGAACTCTGCTAAAATTCTCTCTTTTGTCCTCCAAGTTGATGGTCATCCTGATCTTCTTGTATCGGCGATATTCCCTGTTCGTAGTAATTTGGAATGGGAGATTTTAATTGCTTTTTCATCAAGTACTTAAAACTGAGATATTTATTTATAATGGTTGAATTGCATAACGTGGATATTTCTCAATGATCCTTACAAGGGATCATTTTCCCAAATAATAACAGAATAAAATATCATTTAAAACTCCAAGATTTCCCGATTTTGTATGATAATTCCTGTTCGTAAATGAAGAAATTGCTTATCCATCAAGTACATTAAAACTAAAAAATTTATTTATTTTAATGGTTGATGCTAACTGCTAAGATCATTCCTTATTGATCTCTGATATGCGGGGATCTATCCAGCCTATGTGAACGCCTGACTAAAATTCTTATTTTCCCCCAGGAGTCTCCTGAGCCTCGTATCAGTGAAAATCTCCCTGATCGCTCCAGTAATTGTGGAATGAAGAGTTTTAATTTTTTCTCAAGGTAGGTTGGGGAAGGAAGATCCCTCCTGGCCGTTGATCCGCCTGCATTCGCCTGTACTGATCGGAGACCTTAGGAAAAACTGATCGCCTCACTGAATCTCACACAGGCAGCATTTTCGACCTAAATAAAAAAAATATGTCGAAAATCCGGCCTTCAGAACTCGATAAGGCCTCCCGGTCAAAAGTGCAGTTTACATCAATTAGCACTGAATATCAACCACAAGACAAAGACTTACCAGGCAACAGAATTTCACCACCACTTATTAATCCTTCTAATACCAAGATATCTTTATATCTTGGAATACCAGGGGAAATACTATCCCACGAAAATTGAATTTAGTATTATTTATTCAAGATATTGAAATAGTGAAATAATTATAAAACAATAAATATAATAAAATGTGTGTAATGTTAGTAGTCGAAGGGTTAATAGCATCACGACGTGAATATCATTTCACAGGGAGTGCTTCTCTTGTCAAGCGATGCTTGGGCATCGCCCCCGCACATAGCACCAGCGCCCTGGTCGCCGACGCCCCATCTCAGCCGCCAAGAACCCTTGGGGTCGCCGCCGGCCGCCCGCCGCCCCCGCCCCGCCCCGCCCCGCCCCGCCCCGCCCCGCCCCCCCCCCCCCGCCCCGCCCCCCCCCCCCCCCCCCGCCCCCCCCGCCCGCTCTGAATAATTCAGACGCGCGCCCTCCCCTCCAGCCCCTCCACGCCCCGCGCACGGCCACGCCCCGCTGCGCAGCTGCATATTTGAGCGCGGGGGGCGCCCCTGCGGGACACGCGTCGCCTTCCGCGAGGGGGGCGGGGCAGGGAGAGGGGGAGGGGCGGGGAGATAGCGGCGCTGCTGCGGGCGGGGAGGGGTGCACGTTGGCGGTGACGGAAATGCCGGCGAGATCGGAGGCCGATTGATAACGGGCTTGCGCCGAAGCTAGGGTTCAGATAGCTATGGACGGCGGGCGAGAGAACGGGAGGAGTTGGGGGCTGGTCTGGGTGGTAGGGACAGGATTGAGGTGAATACAGGGAGCCGGTTGTGAGTACGGGGATCCAGATGAAGAAGAGCTGTAAAGATGGGTGAGACGTGCCAGTCATGCCGTGGTCGGAACACTTGAGGCAGCGATACGGTGAAGAGGATCCCGTGCAGCACGACCAGCAGCTGAGGAAAACATCCCAAAAACCTGTCACTTCATTTCAGCTTAGTTACAATTGTATTAGGACGCAGCCTGCCTGGTGGGTTTCCCCCGATTAGCGGGTTTTCCTCCAGGGTCGAGCGGCGAGTGAGGTGGTGTGTTTCTGTATTAAAAGATTACAGTCGCTCGGGGTGAATACCAAGCTGCAATGGAGCAATGCTATTCAACTCAAATTGTTTTTAACTTCCGTCTATGAATTTATAATTCTCAAACAAAATTTGCCACATTTCTGTGTCTATTTTAATTTTCATTTATCTTTTTAAAAGTTGCATTTAAATTATACTTGGTTTCTACTAACTACTTACAACTTAAATATATTTTTATATTTGTATATCATATTACATGTCTTTGTATGCATCTGACATGTGGTTAGGCTGAAGAGCGGGCCTGATGGCCCGAGCCTCGCCATATCAATCAAGGCATTATTATTATTATTATTAAGAGGGGAAGGCTGAGATCCGAAAGCCCCTTGCGGTGGAGGCGCCGAGAGAAGAAGCGGCGGCGTCAGGGAGCTGTAGGGGCGGGTGGAGGGGCAGCGCCGGCGGAGACGGACGAAGCCGCAAGCCTGCTCCCCCGACGGCGGCGCGGCGCAGGCGGGGGACGGGGCGGAGACGGATTGAGGCGGCTGCCGAAACTGTCGCGGCTGACGGATGGAGCGAAGACGCGCCGGGGCGACTACGACAGCGTGGTCGTCTTCCGGCTCCCACTCCCTGTCTCCCCCCCCCTGCGCGGCGCCTTCGGGCCTTGGCCTGCCGCCCGAACCGCGCGCTCCCCCGCGTCTCGCCGACAGGCGATTTCTTGGTGCGGGGGAGGGGCCATCAGCCGTGTGTGGGTATGTGAGAGAGAGAATTGGAGAGGGACAGAGAGAGGGAGACAAAGAGGGAGAGAGGGAGAGAGAGGGAAAGAGAGAGGGAGAGAGAGGGAAAGAGAGAGGGAAAGAGAGAGGGAGAGAGGAAAGGAGAGAGAAGAGAGAGGGAGAGAAAGGAAGAGAGAGGGAGAGAGAGAGAGAGGAGAAGAGAGAGATTATTAAAGTTAAAAAAGAGGCATCCCACAACTTGGAGAACATAGAGATAGGAAATGCCAGTTATGGTGAAAGTTTAGTCAGACTTTAAAGAAGAACTGCAGCGGTTGAGTGGCCATCCAAACAACAAAAGGATACGCATTGACATTGCATATCAAAGACGAACGTGGTTATCTTTACTGTGGTAATTTTAGAAATAGAAGATAGTGAAAATAGTCATAAAAATGAGGATTTCGGGAAGACAGTGTAAATCTGATAGTCTATTTCTGTTGAAAAACGAAGGCAATTTATGACAGTTTCATATTCGTTTAATTTTATTTGAAAATTTATCTGATAATCTAAATAACAGATTTATAAAAAAACTATTTAACTCAACATGAATTTCAAATCAATAATTCAAACAAGAAACAAGGGCATTTCAGTAGGAAACTACATCATGTTTTTCTTTTTAGTCCCGTTTTAAATAAAGTCGATCTCTTCTTGTAAACGTCTCACATACGCAAACTCATACGAAATGTATAATGTATTTCAAACATTAAATTCACAAAAATAAAGTGCAAAAGATATGAAAATAATAAAGGTAGGTTTTCATAAAATTGTGAATTTTATTTATTACGATTTATCGTATTTAGTTTCCAATTCATTCTAGGACTCACGACTAATGACGAAAAATTATAATTACTGAGTGGAGCTAAGAAGCCTAAAAATATGATTCCAACCGCGAAGCGCATGCTTTACCACAAATTACCCACAGAGTGATCATAATTTCAACCCCGGTTTCGCTGTTCGCCGTGCAGTCCTGCAGGTCGCCGCATGAAGACATATATATTTCTGAGAACGGGGTTTCAGGCGACAGAAGGCAAGGCGTGGGCGTGGGACGGTGCTGGGGGAGGCACACGATCTCCGGAGCTCTCCGTCGCCGGAGACGGAAGTGGGCGGGGGCTAACGGAGGGCGCCCAACCGGGCCCAGCTGCCGCCGGACCGCCAAATATTGACCCCGCGTGTGTAATTAATATTTATGCCGCAACGGACTGCGACCGACCCTGGGTCCGGTGGCGGCGCCTGCATCGTTGCCTGCGCTACGGCCGTCACCCTCCCCGACACCTCGACACAACGGCACACGATGCGGTGGCACTCGTGCAGACATCGTCTGTACAAGGGCTGTGCAATTGCAGGAACATGGATTCGTCTACCTGAGATGGTCCGTTGAAGTTTCCCGCGTGGTACTCGCCTTTCGTTAGATTAGAGCCGAACCTGATTGTGCATATACATTTTCATTGACAAATTCGGATCTGTTCTTGAGAAAACGACGTTTAAGCTTTTCAGAAAATACGCAATTTTAAGCTCATTTAACGCAAATTTCTTTGGTTGGATAAAATCATCAGAACAACTTAGGCGCTAGCGTTGACCACAGGCAGATAGATGGACGGGCAGATAGATACAGTTGGATAGACACAGATAGACAGATGGGCAGACAGATAAACAGACGGACGGACAGACCAACAAGCAGACAGACGGACGGACAGTCAGACGGGCGGACGGTGAACGGACAGACGGACGGTCTGACGGATGGACAGGAGAACAGAGAGACAGGCTGACGTTTTTACATACATCATACATTTATTTGAACTGAAATTGGGTATGACCCGGTGGTAGTTAAATAACAATAATTACAATACTAATAATAAATTAGTACAGTACAAGCCGAACATGCAATAATCATACTATCACTAATATTAAGTATTATAACAAATATTTCAATTCTGTCATGATCCCCAATAATTATATGTCGATGATCCTAAAATTTAATACGAGCTACATAAATATTGGCTAATTTTTTTTTTAATTCATTGATCGTCTTCACTAGAACTTAACTGCACTGCACTACATTACACTACACTACACTACACTACACTACACTGTTTTTGCTTTGAATTACACTGACTAGCACTTCACAGCAATTCACCGCACTTCACCGCACTTACTCATTTAATATCTATTTCTCTCATATTGTTCTAACTTATTTCTAAAGCTTCGGACACTTAGAGGAAAAACTTTGAAAATTGCTGCGGGTAAACTGTTCCAATCTTTAATTGTTCTGTTACAAAAGGAAAATTTCCCAAGATCTGAATTTTGTTTCCTTGTTCGAATTTTGTGAGTGTGATCGCTTCGGTCGAAATAATTTGTTTTTTCTAGTCTAACCTGAACTTTTGTCGTCAGTCGATTTTTCGGTATCAATAACCCACAAAATGAGGATGGTCTGACTACACAACATGTTTGAGGAAGTAATTCACTATATATAGGAAGAATATTTATCCACTTTTTAGTTCCCAGGGCCCGACACTACGCGTTTATCTGTCGAAAAATCGCCGTTTTCGTTACAGTATTAGAATACTTTTCTTTACTAGCCCTTACTTCTTTTCGTAAGTACGTAGTAAAGCGAGAAAGTAAGAATTATCAGTCGCGATCACACTCTCAATAACCTTACAATGAGGTAGAATGTCATTTCCAACAAAATTATCTTACTTTTACTTTCGCACAGTCACTGTGACTGCACTACAATGGCTATAGGTTTATATGTTAGTGATGATATTGAAATCTTGCCCTTTCCTAACACTGCTTCAGGCGCTTTCACAGGGAAACAAATGGACGGCATCCTGCTTAGATGAATTTCGCAAGCGTCCGTTAAACAAATGGTTGCGTGTGGGCTTCATAATTTTGAAGAATACTCGAAAATAGCCAAATAGTGTTTGATAGAACGCTCCCCAAAGCCACTGTCGATCACATCCGTAATCGGTTTTAAACAGTAATGAATGTGGTAATAAGTGAATTGCACTGAAATGCTGCACCCATTTCATATTGCGTCATGTTGTGGTCACTTATCGGGCATTGTAGACTGGAAAACAAGGCAAAACCATTTAGACACGGAGCGGTTCGTGGAAATTATAAATTAGATCATTAAATACAACAAGAAACAGAAAAAATAAATTATCATAGCATTGAACGAGTGGAATGGATTCGAATTAGCCCAAATTATTGAATCGTTTACAATCACTACTAGACACCAATTACCGAAACGGACGCCCCAGTCCCTATCCTGCAATAAGTATCATAATATTTTCCATCGAGTAATACGCCAGTAAAAATAAGACATTAAAATTCCAATATATATATATATATATATATATATATATATATGTATAAATTATATAATTTAAAAGAAGGGTAAGTAAAGAAAGTTTAATCATGTTTGTTGTTTTTAAAGCACTCGTAAACGAAAAAATGAACGACAGAAGAAAAGTCAACTTCTGATAACTAGAATTGAACATTTCGGACGTCCTATTGCTATTCCTACGCCTTGCAGTTCGTAGGCGCACGGGAAGCCGGATCGCGCCGCGTTGACGGAGCGCTTTCCGTCGGGGCCAAACGGCGCTCGACGGCGCAGCGCGGCGGGAAACACGCGCCGCGGCGCGGCTGCGGGCGTCGATAAGAAACGAAGTTCGATTAGCGGAGGTACAGGCGGTGGTGAAAGGAAAGGGCGTGGGTACAATAGAAGCCGAACGGGGAAGAGAGAATTCTGTGCAACATGCAAGTGAACTCAAAGTAAAAAAGTACAATTGTACAACAATTACAAAGTAATCAAGTACAAAAGTACAAGATGTACAATTATTTTTTATAAGTATATGTATGAATATCTAAAAACCTTACAAATTTTGCGTAGTGTGAAAACAATAAGTTCCGGTACACATACGTAATATAGACATATAGATTAGTTCTATCCATATGATACTTGGAAAGGTAATTGAAAAATGCAGAGAAAGAGATGAAGGTAATTATGAAAGTATTCTCAGAAAATCCGTTACTCACAATAGTTTAATAATTCATGGTGTTCATTCGAACCTTAATATTCAAAGAGTAGGTAAGTGCATCTGAGTGAATACATGTTAACTACTATAAATTAATGCTATTGATGGACATATTAAGGGGAGTCTGACAGCAAAAATACGAAAATTTTGAATTTTTAAAATTTAAGCTAATTAAATTATATAGACTCTCATGAACACAGTGGTATCACTTTTATTTCAAAATTCGAAATAAAAGTGGTTTAAATCTATGTCTGCAGCAGGTCGGAGGCATGTCTCTTTTGCTATGACTCTTAATTTTGGTTTATTGGGTCAACCTAATTGTCTTAATACCTGTAACTTATGTTGACTCTTAGGAGAGATTCTGTTCTGCACGGTGGCGAAACTGTCACAATTGTTACATCTTTCTTGTTGTAATTTTATATCATTGGTTTGTTTACACCTCTTCTCTGAGTTCGTAAGATAAGAAGTACAGTTTTCTAGAGAACTATTCCCTTGTATTTTAGAAAATGTCGATTAAGGAGGCAAGAGTTAAGAAGAGGAGGGCAGTTTTAGTTAATAATGAAGAGAAGGTTATTGTTCCATCATATTAATTACCACAAGAAAAATGGGGAAAATATATTTAACAATTAAATTTAACTTTAACATTCGTTGCTGAAAAATATTTTTTGCACATATGACCCATTTTCTCAGAAACTATTAAAGACAAAAAGTGAAACTTTCAGAATAGCTTTATGTTAACAGGACTGAGCTACTTCACCATGATGAAGATTGCAAATTTTGAAATAGATTGCAAATTGTTAGAATTACGAATTGATGTGTCTCATTTTTAAAATTATTTTCAACTGTTCTTTACAATTCTGTGAAACGTTTTTATGATATATCATTCAAATCATTCTGCTTATGTATAATAACAAATTGTTACAGAAAATACTATAAAAATGTCAGAGTTATAAGTAAAGTATTTTTTGAGAAACGGAAAGAATATAGTCTAGCTAGAAAAAAATATAGTTAACATAGGCTAGATACACCTTCAGTGCCCCCTTAAGAACGAAAGTCGCCGCAGTCATGGAAACAAAGGGGAAGAGAGCGATAAACAAAGAATTGTGTAATCCACATGTTTCTACATGTAACCCACATTGTAGAAATAGGCATAGAGAAATACTGCAAATTCATTTTTAAGGAATTCGCTTGTCACGGCGGGAGTCATTTTCCTGTTGAGTATGAAGTAATAATGACTTTAGATGTGGTTATATTGATTCTGTGGGTGGTATAATGGTATATTCTCCAACGAGCGCATAATGATGGCTATTATTCACGAGTTGATGCTTACAACACGAGCGACGTAGGAGCGAGGGGGGTAATTTCTACGAGTGAATAATAGCCATTATCCGCGAGTAGATGACTATTTGCTCTACGACCTTGCAATATTCAGAGTAGATTTTGAAAGGATATTGTTTTATTGGAAATCTCTGTTTAAGGATTACCTACATCAAATATTGTATGGAAACATGTGTTTCTTAACATTGAGTTAATCTTCTATAAACTGAGGGTTTATACTGCTGAGAAAGTTTTGTAAAGTAAACGAAAAAACGCTCTCGCTAAAAGAATTCACGCAATTACTCTTTCCCCACTCCATGAATTTGCATATGATTGTTCATAATACTTTCTTGATTTTTCTGGCTAATTGTAGAATTTTGGAATTGTAGAGTTTTCGAATTTGCTATTTTCTGAATTTCAGGTAGAGTACAGATTTCATTGCCACTGTCTCTAGCTTCAAGATTCATTTTCTGTTGATTGATCAATGCTAAATGCAACGAGAAATGCGAGCACAACAATCTCTAGGTTACGTAAAAAACTACGAAATCACTCACTTCTATACCGCGGTTCCAAAGAAGCGCGAATTGCAAAAGGAATGCAAATTTGCCCGTGGATTCCGAAAATTGTTGGAATGTGATTGGTCGACAGTTCGTGAATACCGAACTGGAATCCGCGGGATGTGTAATCAATGCCGTTCGTCGATTAAATATACAGCAGGAATACGTATATTATTAAATGGTCGAAGAGAAACGAAGTTCAGTAGTGAGCAATAATTTTCGTCATATATAATGATTAATGGGTTTTAATGTAGGTATGTTATTGGGATCCAAGTCAAATAAGAACAGAAGAACCACAGTGGAAGCAATATATGGGATTTTAAATGCACAGTAAACTACATAAAAAGAATCCAACATAATTGGATGTCTAGCTTAAGATAAAATTGGAATTGGAAAATTGGATTTGGAAAATCAAGTGTTACAGAGAAACCAATAAAAATGAATAAAAATGCACACGATATAATTTCTGTCTCTGTGAGGAGATAGTGGATTCCCTTTTCCTGTATGGAGGTGAAAAGTTTACTAGTAGAGATATCGCCAGTGACAAGTGTCTCTTTCAGAGAAGCTGCAAGGCGATGTTTTCGTCGGTTCTTTTTAGCTTTTCGATGTCCTGCGAAGATAACGGAGTAAAAGAAGGAGAAGCACAAAATAGTCTCTTAGAAGAACACAAGCAAGTAATGTCAAAAAACCTGATATTCATGGATACCCAGCTGGGATTGCTCATTTGACAATGAGAAGTAGTAATATAATGGATCGTAAATGGTTAAAATTTTATTCTAAAATCTTTTCCGCCAGTGAAAAGGTCTTGTTAGGAATTTCTCTTCATAAAATTAGGTACCAGAAGAATTCCGTTTTTATCCATTATAAATGATAATTTACTAAACCACTTGAACGGTGTAAAAAAAGATTGTTTTATCTGCCATGAGTCAGATATCAGATATCACATCATAAAGTTTACATGTCAGAAAGTGAACACAAGAAAAAGAATGGTTAATCAAAAACGGAGCAGAGATGCAGAAATCTAAGAGTTATAGAAACGTGATGAACTTGTGAAGGAGATACGTTTACATTATAATTCTTCCCCAGTGTTGATCCTTCTAGCAGATCTAATCTGCTGTTGATCAAATACTATCTGAACGTAGAACTCACGAATCAAGAAGTCAAGGAAAAAATAACAAAAAATCTTAAGTTACCTAGACTATTCGAGAGACTGGAATGCGGCGGAAGCATTGGCGAAGTAAGAGCAAATAACGAAAGAGTAAAGAATTCCGTGTATAATTTGGAAGCGGCATTTCTTGCACGTTAAGCAGAGGTGTTGGACGAATTATTCAACGCTGCTTGTATACAAGAAAAATATTTATCTTTATCAACTAAAATTATTTCTATGGCAATTTTTAAATAGATAAAATTTTTAAACTTTAATCCCCGGAAATGCGTCATTGTAGATTTTAAAGTCATATAGATAAAAAAATTGAAAACTATCCATTTTTCATCCTCTAAAATATTCCTCATGGTTTTCCAAACTGTGTCATATTATGAACATGTTTCGATAACTTTATGCGAATTTTTAAGAGAAATTCCGGAAAGAGTCTCCTCGAGCGTGTTCCGGCTGTTGAAGTACCTTGAGCACCTGACTGTTGCATCCACCTGCCTTTCTATTGTGGACGTGAGATTACTGTGAAGTCCTTAATGCAGTTTCAGATTTCATAACCTTTTACAACTTTAAACGTTAAATAACTTGGTAGAGTGAGACGTAAAAATAGTTTGTGGGAAGGTGGATTACCCAAGTACTAGGCAGCTAGGCAATTCCTTACAGGTGGTCATACCTGCAACCTACTCGCTCTTAGGAGAAGGGTTTTTTTTCTACCTTCCCTTGATAGCTGATGATGGCAGAGAGACTAGAGTTTGCCCTATAGCTGGGGTGGTGCTGTGCTGGTGGGAGATACCTGGTTGGGAAAATACCTTTAAGATGAAGTAGGTTGGATCTCGTCAACTCGTAGAGCAATATCACTGCCACCTAACACGATAAAATCACGCACTACTCTTACGGGACAGATAACCTTAGCCGTTGACGCACCTGGAATAACTAATCAATGAGTGAATGCTGAAATGAATGATGTAAATATAAACTTTTACAATACTGTATATGCAATAATGTACTCATCTTTGACAATATTGACGATAGAACAAAAGCTGACGCCATGATGAATGATGTGGAGAGGCGGAGAGGCGTTCCTGCGGGCGGCCCAGGGAACGCGCACCTGGCGAGGGCGGCGGAGCGGCCGCCGCAACGACCCAAGTCAATTCTCGCCCTTGACCTCCTTCGCCCGGCCACACGCAACGGACCCCGGCGGCGGGGGGCGGGGAAGAAGCAACGATGCCATGTCGAGATATACATAGCAGCAGTGGTAGTAGTACTACTGGTAGTAGTAGTGGTGGTGGTGGTAGGAATAGGAGGAGGAGGAAGAGGAAGGGGAAGGGGAAGAGGAGGAGGAGGAGGAAGAGGAAAAAGGAGGAGGAGAGGAAAAGGAGGAAGAGGAAGGGGAAGAGGAGAAGGAAAAGGAGGAGGAAGAGGAAGGCGAAGAGGAGGAGGAAGCGGAAGAGGAGGAGGAGAGGAAAAAGGAGGAGGAAAAGGAAGAGGAGGAGGAGAGGAAAGGGAAGTGGTGAAGAGGAAAAAGGAGGAGGAGAGGAAAAGAAGGAGGAAGAGGAAGGGGAAGAGGAGAAGGAAAAGGAGGAGGAAGAGGAAGGCGAAGAGGAGGAGGAAGAGGAAGAGGAGGAGGAGGAGAGGAAAAGGAGGAGGAAAAGGAAGAGGAGGAGGAGGAGGAGAGGAAAGGGAAGAGGTGAAGAGGAAAAAGGAGGAGGAGAGGAAAAGAAGGAGGAAGAGGAAGGGGAGGAGGAAAAGGAGAAAGAGGAGGAGGAGGAAAGGGAGGAGGAAAAGTGAGGGGCGATAAGATACGAATGTGAAATAACGCATTGACATTGAAGAAGTTAGAAGAGGACAGAAAGGAGACGGTGATGGTAGAAATGATAAAAGCAATTAAGTCAGCAGTGCAAGTAACGTTGTTATTGTTGCTGATGTGAAAATAATGGTGGAGTAATAATGTCGGATTTTGGAATTCATATTGGTGATCATTGTAGCCAAAGCGCTCGAGAAATTGAGGTGGCAACGCCGTAAGTGCTTTAAGTGATGCAGTAGTAATGTAAATGTTAGATGGCAAATTGATGGTGAAATCCAAAACAATAAGTCATCAAACATTCATTTGCAGCAATTGCGGAAAACGAACCGTCAAACTTCGTAAGAGGGAGAGATAATTG
The DNA here is from genome assembly GCA_964035755.1 of Teleogryllus oceanicus. Classification (NCBI taxonomy): domain Eukaryota; kingdom Metazoa; phylum Arthropoda; class Insecta; order Orthoptera; family Gryllidae; genus Teleogryllus; species Teleogryllus oceanicus. Next base: position 136,747,148 of record CAXIVR010000004.1, read on the forward strand.
TTGGTCGAATTGTTGGCCTGGAGACTTGATACACAGCACGCAAATTTTGGAAAATACTTTCATCCTTTGATCTTTTCAAGACGGGGATCGCATATAACTACCAGCCCTTCAAGGGGAAGACCATGAATTCACTGTTACTTTATTCCGTTGGTCTTTATTCGGAGTCAAGCTGATGCTCTTTGCAAAGTTCTGAAATATTTCTAAAAGAACAGTAAAATTCGAAAATTACTTAGAACAGTGTACTTCTTTAAAACTATCACTCTACAAACAAGTGTTTCGAAATGAATTTCTAATTTTCAATGTTATTTATTCGTATTTTATTTCACTTACAATGCATACTGGTCTGAAAACATTATTAAATAAATCAATTGCCGTAGCCTTGACAAGGACTGATTAAAATAATTTCGAATTTTGTCGGTAATATGCATAACTAAATAACTAAGTAAGGGATATTTTCAATTATCTCCATTAATGTTTTACTGACTGTTGATTTATACGACATTTTTTGCTTTTAAATTACCTATTTCTAATGGTTTGCCGTATTCGTTTTGACATTTTTAACATTATAATAACGTTAATTAAACAATTTATAATTTATACATTTGCTGATTCTTACACAATGTATGCAAATGTTTGTCAAAACGACGACAATATCAAAATATTTCGAAGTCTCTGATATTAGAGTTCTGAATTACGATTTGGTTAGTTTCTATAAATAGTTACATGTTCATAAGAGACCCTCCACACATAATTTTAAATAAAAGCACTCTTACGGAAATATTTCAAACTTGCAAACGTATCCATTCACGACGTATGAAGAGTTGTGGGGATAATCGATATGTGAAGTAAGTACTGAAGAGCCTTCAGGATTTGAAACTTTGAAGGTTTGTGAGATTTAAGTGGCCATTCAACTGCATATGAAAACAAAGAAAAATATTTTTAACGAGAAGAAAACTTTAGAGAGAAGGTTTCTAACGTTTGTCGAGCGGAAAACGTGTTTCAATGCCCCATCAATACTAATTCAGTCGTTTCTGAGATTTTTTCAAAAAAAGTGAATACTAATACTTTTTGCCGACGTTCAACACAGAAAAAGGACGTTTTCATAAGTATGAAAAAAAGAATAAAATTATAACTTATGTAAGAATGAAAATCTCACGAATTCGATTGATTGATTGATTTTTTCGTGTTTCCGGGCGCGTCAACTGCTTCGGCCATTAGTGCCGTTAGTGTAGTGCATGTTTTTTTCTCGAGAGATGGCGGTGATCTTCCTCCGCTGGATGACGAGATCCGGTACCGACCTACCGTCGGCTAGTGGGATTTCCCCCTAACCAGGACTCTCCCACGAACGGGGCACCGCCCCTGTCGGGACAAGCTCTAAGCTCCCGACCGGTCTCCCGGAATATGTGGTAGTGTGGTGCATGTCAGCGTAGGTGTGTGTGTAAGGGGAGAGGATAGGACAAGGAAGAGGAAGGACAGATCGCGCGCGGTCCGTGGCCCGTTAGGGTACTGCTCCTGCATTCGCCTGGTGTTGATCGAAGAAATCACGAATTCGCAGTAGCTTTTTGTGTCTTCTAATCTTATTCGCGTCTAACCGAAAATACCTTAGTCAAAGGGATAGTATTTCAGTTTCTTGTAACACTGAGGAACATGGCGAATTTAAATAACAGAAACATCGTACTCTTAGTTTTAAAACAATTTGTTTATGAAAAATACACATTAAAATTCTAAAGTCGTTGATATTCTGTTAGTAATATTTGCAATAGTTGTACGATATTTCATTACCTTTTATTTGTTTTACAATGCAAGCTCACTCGAAGTACCTCGCCTCATGCTCAATAGAGGAAACACTTGGTAAACTACAGAAAATGCTTGAACACAATTTATGGAAAGTAGGTCTCATGCTTGAAAATGGAAGAACTTCTTGACGCAAAGAAGATTCTACTTTGGTATAGGAACTTCCTAAGCTGCGTGCCGACAGTCGTTCGTGCTCTGTCCGACGTCTGTTGTATCTATAAAGCAGCCGCTACTTGTCTCTCCTGTCACCAGCCTTCTCTAGCACGAAGTTCGCCCCTTCCCTTGTCCCCGTTCCGTCGCATTACTCTTTCCGCTCTATTCCTTCTTCCACTTACAACGGCTGCCCTCTCGGCCTGCTCTCGACCTTATGGGGAGACACCTTCTAAGGGCATAGCTTAATTTGCGAATCACCACGCTAATTTTCAAAATCACATTACTCTAACTCGGAATGCCCAATTCGACTCACTCGCTGAATTCATGATTTCTTCTTGCATCTCATCACTTCAGTTATTTTTGAAAACCTCCAAAATTGTCCATGTCACATCTATCACTGCTTTGAATAATCCGAGCAATGTGACAGCAATTATTCGGAGATCCTGACGTAGATATATTGCAAGTTTTCATACAAATGACAACAACAAAATGCAAAAGTATTAAACAAATAAATTACGATCTCATTCGCGAGCAGTTTCTCAGCCTTAAAATACTCAACCATAAAACAACGAACCTTCAGAACTAAGAATTAATAAGGGACCCTTGCACAGAATGAAAATTATCAGTAAAGAAGGGCAAAACTGAATTCCAAATTCATTTCAATTTATTGTCCATGAATGTGTTTCTACACGCTGCACTTATTTTATAGCATCTTCAACCACTAACATTCGCTTGTTGCTTCCAAACGTCTGAGCGTTTCCCTATCGCAGAAGCCCGCATAGCATCCCCAGCCATTCCCCACATCCCCACCTACGCGACGGCAGTTTTCCCATTGCGGTCCCGCGGACAACTCGTCCCTAATCCGCCATTGTCGGGGCTCAACCTGCGGGCTGCAATTATTTCAGAAATTAATGGGCACTTATGCGCGCTAAATATGCGGTAATGAATACAAGCAAATTCGCGCTAACCGCTTTAAATGGAAAGCTTAGCGGAATCTGCATTTCAATTGAAAATGGTTCTGGATGATTATTGCGTTGATGGACATTTTGTCGTGGAAATGCCGAGTGCAGTTTTTGTAACAAACGAGCTCACGGTCGAAAGAGTAAAAGGGCAATGGCCTGGAGACGCCTCACGATGAAGGCAACTTCTGAAGGAGGCCTGAAGGCCAAAAAAGGGATCTGTGTGAAGAGCTCGAGGAGTTGCACGTACGCACATAATAAAAAGTTTCAAATCGTCCACTGCTGTTTACTAGTATTAGTAACACAATGTACCGCCAAACACTAAATTGCAGATGGAGAGAGAAGCTCGGCTCGCTGCGGGCGACAGTGCAGCTGGCGGCTGTGGAGGTCGGGCTGCATCGGAACCATGCGGGTGCTAACTTTCTGGAGTATTGGCAGCAGCCATTTGCTCTCGCTGTACGAGCCCCAAGCGCTCCTTATCGACTTCCCTCCCGGCAGCCGCCATTTCCCTTTCGCCCTCTGCTTAGCCAACAGCCGGAACAGAGGGAGTTGCCTCCACACTCCTTACGTGTCTCAAGCTGTTTCACTAAAGTGTTCTTGTATTTACAGGACACACAAACTCTGGCAGTCTTTTTGAATGTAAGTTTTTAAATTAACATTCGCTAATAAATACTAGTAGCACTTATCAATTTGAGATGAAATTCTGTATCCAAGTATTTGATAATTCAAATGTTTCTCAATACACAGGAAAGAAGTATTTGAAAAGTATATTTAATGAGAATTCAGGCAAAAAATAATATGGTTTTGTGAATAAATGCAAAAAAAGTAGAGCATTTTAAAAATCAAACTATTTTTAAAAAATCCTTAAAACATCTATGCATAGTGTGATTTGTTAAATAATAATCAACAACCCATATAATTAAGGATGCGAAAAGATGGATTACATTATTAATTTGCAGAGAATGCTGAAAAATAAAAGTAAAGAAAACTGAAACAACGCTTCAAAAAGTAAACAACAAACAGAAACAAATTACGAAAATGTACTTACACGCAATATCCCAATATTTCGATGCTGCGACCAGGAATAACCAAGTGTTTATCAGTAAACCCAAAATATCGAAAACTTAAGGAAGATAATTATAGAATCAGATAGCAAGTAAGATACTCAGAAATATTTGACTAGCCTTAATTGCACTAAAATTAGCAATTGAATTATCCATATATTTCCTAAAGATTGCTGACAACGTCATACTCAATATATCACATATTTCATAGTGAATACGGTTTCAATAAATTGCTAAAATTTTCAAATAATCATCAATTAGCGTTTTCTTGTCCAGAATTCTACTATTAACTTCTCGTTTTCAAAATAGTACCCTCTCGACGTTAATGCATTCCCAACAACAAGATATTGATTAATTGATTGATATTTTCGCGTTTCCGGGAGCGTCAACTACGTTGGTCATTAGTCCCGTAAGTGTAGTGCATTCTTTTTACTTGTTTTTTCTCGGGAGATAACGGTGATCTTCCCCCGTTGGATGGCGGGATCCGGCGCCGACCTACCGTCGGCTAGTGGGGCTTCCCCCTAAGCAGGACTCTCCCACCAGCGGGGCACCGCCCCAGGGACAAGCTCTAAGCTCCCGACCGGTCTCCAGGAATATGTGATAGAGTAGTGCATGTTAGTGTGTGTGTGTGTGTGTGTGTGTGTGTGTGTGTGTGTGTGTGTAAGGGGAGAGGATAGGACAAGGAGGAGGAAGGAAAGATCGCGCGCGGTCCGTGGCCCGTTTGGTAGGGTGCTGCTTCGGCATTCCAAGTGTGGATCGGAGAAACCACGGAAAACTACCGATCAGAGCAGCCGGCCGTTAGAATTCTCCTTCAGACAGCGACTGAATACGACGTAGCTGAAAAGCTAGTGTCGAAAATCCTGCCGCCGTCAGGACTCGAATCTAGGACCTCCCGGTCAGAGGCGCTGCAGTGACATCAGTTAATGCACTGAGCTTCCGGTCCATCAACAAGATACATATGACAGATAATATAGTAATAAAATAATTCAAATTCAGTCCACGTAGATTGTGGTTTACTAGATATTCCTTTAACATTCAAAATCGTAATTTTGCATGCTCTGCGTTTGATGACTGCGGCATTGCGCTAAAATTTACCTTTCAGTGAAGGTACACCATTTGCAATAATTTTCATTTGCCCACAAATCAACAAGCTTTTAATATAAATAACTTCGAGGCTGCGTTTGGAATATACCCAAGGTGTAAAAATATTTTTAAAATGCGTGAGTAAATTGAAAATACAGTGTGGAAGGTTTCATTTTCCTCTTTATGCACTGATGAATAAAAAAATACTATCCCGTAAAGAAAAAATATTGGAAATATAATTCCTTGTAGTATTAATTACCTAGTATATAATTACCTAGTAATTATTTGTGTATCTATGAGCTTAAATACATTTTTAGTTGTCTGAATACAGGTCGGCAAAGACCGGAAACTAATGCCTTTTTTACGAAAGGAGTAAATCAAGCAGTGGAAGAAATATAGCAAAATTGATTTTCTTTCCCCAATTGATTTGTTTTCTTCGCATTATTTTTTGCACTCGTGCGTCTGTCTCACAAAGGAATGTCACAAGCTTATACTTCTTTTTGTGAGTAGGGAATACATCGAATGTTTTACATATAAACTGATTTCGCACAGTATTTTTTATCTCAAGTAAGTATCAAAACGTACGATAGATTTTTTTGTCAAAATTGTTTTCATAAAATTTTACAATACATTCAATGAGCCCCATAGTTATTCGCAGTTTTGTCCGGATGCAACCATAATTTATGCTAAATATTCTCGGGCCATTGCACAATTCACCACTATCTCCATGATCATAAACATCAACATTACCGCCACAACTGCAAATACTCCAAACACCACTTTCACGACCTCTGTTGGAGAGGATGCACAAAATCATAAAGTTTTCTCAATTATACTTCATTTCTTTTATATTCCTGTACTACCACTACAATTCTGCTAAATAAGATTGGATAAAGGTATCAAAATATTTGCTGGTGGGCGTAAAATTTCTCATTATCTCTTCATGATTATTTTTTCCATAATTATTATCGAAAATATATCCATCAAACAAGTACGGTACAAATTAATCATCCAATTAATTTCCACTATCAATAGACATGGGATTAATGGTCATTCATAATATTTCAACCCATTCTTTGTAAAGTATGTATTCATCGAAAAATTTATTGTGACTTCTTTATATTGTTAAACACGCTTATTTTATCTTAATATAAGTTGTTTTCATTTTTATTAATTTTTAATTTTATTTATATTATTTAATGTCCTACTATAGTTGACATATTGTTGTTGTGCCTGATTATGGAAGCACAACTCGACCTCTGAAACGTTGCCATGCCATTTCTTGTTTCAAGATACTATTATAATGTAAAAATCATTTTGTTTTAATAAATGGATTTGTGACTGTCTATAAAAAGTAATTATTGGAACTTTTATTAAGAAAAACTTATTAGCAGACATGCTATGTTTCATCTTTAATTCATGTATATCTCAATATTATATTAATGTACAAAATATAAATTAATATCAAAAGATACAGTTATTTCAAACATCGATAAGGGATTCATAAGGGCAAACAAATATTTCTAGTAATTCGTTTTCTTCCTTTCACATTCTTTATCTTAATAGCTTTCTTTTTGTTATCACAATTTCATGGAGTACTCATTATCAAGTAGGTATCTTACTTATACCTCATGAGAAAAGAAACTTATTCGTGATAACGAACCTAAAAATAAAACAAAATAACCTGCAATGTTCAGTGTGTGCTTTATTAAGAGATTCTTCATGATCATACAAACCTATTTCAATTACACTATTTCGTCCTTAATACATTTTAAAAGTAGAATTGACCCAGTTTTTGTGGTTTTCTCTTCCACTACAAGATGTATATTCGACAGAATGTCTAGAGAAGCAAGGCACCTCATTTTAATTCTCACGTAAAAAATCCAATATACGACACGATATTTCATCCAGCGTTCTCCATGAAGCTTTACGATAGGTTGCTACCACAATCGCAGCTAGGCGGTTTACAACATGCTTTCGAAACGATCCACTCCGATGAAGATCGAGATCAATATTTACACTAGCTCACCCCCCACCCACCCACCCACGCCCCCACTTCGCAACTCGCCTGTGCGTCTGCGCTTCTCCGCATTGCCACCTTGGCAAGGACCAAGCCATTCACAAAATGCCATTATCCATCTTATCATTCATTGTTATCATTAGTCAGTCTTATCATGTGCTGGAAATACGCCTGCTGAAAATAGGTATGCCTTGGCCGAGATTCCAAGATACAACTTATCACAGCTGCTACAGTACCATCCATGGCAGCTATGGACGTCAGTCCCGTGAAAGGAGAGAAATCGTTTGAAGATTTTGCCATATTCTTCTTGTCACTCATACCTCTACACTCACGCTATGCTACCTCGTTTATTTTCACTCCTACACTGTGAGCTACTAGTGAGTGGGACACTAGTCTTTGACCAGAAAGGGAAATACAAGAGACGTATGCGCCAATGCCTTATGCAGATTCCAATGCACAACCTTAGATCAGGTGTTCCGTATTTTCCCTTTTCTCGTATTCGTAGTACAGAGATATTGCTGAAAAAATCATTTGCTGCAAAAAATCGATGTCGCTATTTTGACAGACACACGCATTTTCGACAGTCCCTCACACTGCAATAGTATTTTTTTTCAATAAAGTCTATCGGTCCGTCAGTCTGTGAACAATGGCAGTGATAAATCTGTTGAAAAGGTTTTTTCAAAATGAATGTTTTCTGATTCATCAAGTTCAACTTTAGACCCTGAGAATTTAAAACTAGAATTTCATTTCTTGGAGAGAGTGTATTATAGACAGCTTTACTACGTTATAAAAAATTTCTCAAAAGCGTCTCCAAATATCCCTCAAAACATTAATCAGAAAAGCTGTTTTGCTCTTCTCTGATAGATATTTTGAAATAAGTTTAATTAAACTACGAGGTTATCCCAAAATTGCCAAAATATGAAAAACGCACTATATTCAAAACATTATATCTACAATAAAACCATGCAATTGTATATAGGAAATAAAACTAAACCATGATATTAATTCAGAAGATGTCTTAATACTATTTTCCACAATATTTGACCGGGAGCGGTAGCTCAGTGCATCAACTCATGTCACTGCAGCGCCTCCGACCGAGAGGTCCTAAGTTCGAGTGCTGACGGCGGCAGGATTTTCGACACTAGCTTTTCAGCTAGGTCCAATTCAGTCGCTGTCTGGAGGAGAATTCTAGCGGCCGGCTGCTCTGATCGGTAGTTTTCCGTAGTTTCTCCGATCAACACCAGGCGAATACCGGAGCAGTACCCAACCAAACGGGCCACGGACCGCGCGCGATCTGTCCTTCCTCTACCTTGTCCTATCCTCTCCCCTTACACACACACTTACACTAACATGCACTACACTACCACACATTCCGGGAGACCGGTCGGGAGCGTAGAGCTTGTCCCGGCTGGGGCGGTGCCCCGTTGGTGGGAGAGTCCTGGTTAGGGGGAAACCCCACTAGCCGACGGTAGGTCGGCGCCGGATCTCGTCATCCAGCGGGGGAAGATCCCGAGAAACAAACATGCGCTACACTAACAGGACTAATGGCCAAAGCAGTTGACGCGCTTGGAAACGAAAAAATCAATCTATCACAATATTTGAGCGAAGTTTCTTTAATAATGAATTAATGATGAACTCTTAACTCCTAGTGGCTGTAGCTTGCAGCGGCATTCTGTCATGGCGTCGTCTTCCCGCTCCGTCAATACTTCTTCGACCTGGTTGTTCTCGTGCGGCCATCGCCCCCTCCTCTCCCGCTGTCCTCTCCTAGCTTAGCATTCGTTTCGACCCGTCTACACCCTGAGCCGCCCGCCCGCCCTGTCCTGCTCCACCCCGCCCCGCAACACACGGCAACGCTCAGTAACAGGATTGGGAATTGCGTTTAACTAAAGCGCCATCTTGTGGTGCAATGTCATCCAATGAAGTTACAACAAAATGAACAGCATAAAAATCTTCTCCGTGAAAACACACGTAAATGTACCGACTTTCATGGAGATCTGCCAAACGGTTTCGGTGTTTATCGATCTCAGTAAAACCAACATCCATTTCTATACATGCATCATTATCAGTTAGGTAAGTAACTATAAGTATTGCTGAATTGGTAAGTTTTATTTAAATATAGATTTTTAATTTAGTTTTCTATTCTGGCTTATTCGTACGGTTTTGTGAAAGACGATTTTGAAACCGCTACCCTACAAACAAGCTGTTATGGTGCCAATGCGGTCATCTTTCCATATTAGTCTCATGAAAATAAAAGTAAACTATTTCAACCTGTGAGGACATTCAGCACAGTGCATACACATTTCAAACTATTGTGAAATTTGCTTGTTACTCGAACGCAACTTCAAAAGTCCATGCTCTGATATGTGCATTAAATCACAAACATGTACACGTAATAAAGAGGTGAATATTTTAGGTACCTTTTGTAATGTACAATTCTAAAATGCTAAATATAGTTGAAAAAACTATTGTAATCACTCAACTGTTTTATTGTAAGTACTGTAGCGTCATGCACAAACGCAATTTTAACGAACGGCCGCGTGGCATAGGCGACGCTAAGGCACCACGCGTTAGCCTTTGTTAAGGAGCGGATGTGACGTCGGCGGGAAACCCTAGGAGGCAGCGTGGTGGGGGGAAGGGCGAGCGTCAGCCCTGGCGAGCGGCGGAACGCTCTCTTGGTTACGGGACGCGGTACGACACGGATCGGACTGTCTGGGAGGGCGCGGGCCGCGAGCTGTGCAAGAGCCGGCAATGTGTTGCCGTACAGAGGCTGACTCGAGGTTGTGTCGCTTGGGTGGGTTGCGGCGCTTCACGCCATCTAATGCTTGAGATTAGTGCGTAGTAGTGTGGTAGCCGTAACGGGAAATTACTCCGTGTAGGGATATTAGTAATTACGTTATTTGTAATAAGGTGGTGTACTGATAATAAACCTCTAAATTACTAAACCCACACTCATCTGTGTTATTATTGCAACTGCATGACGCCACAGTACTATAAAGACCACCATAATTATTCCTGTGTTTGCATTCATGTACACATTACTGCATTCATGTTCTATTTTGAAGTCTCTGAATGTAGCAAACGCTATTAATAACTGTATTAATAAATTACAGTCTCTTGTTTTATGACATGTTATTGTAGACAGATGTTACTACATCATATTTGTAAAGACAAGATGTTGGGCTCAATTTCTTTAGGTCATGCATGCTCTATGAAACCCATGCGTTATTTAATTGATCTTTGAGTCTTGATTGCGTGTTCTCTGAATCCCAACACAAGAATATGAATGGGCTGTAATGAAGCTGTCATATACAGCGCTGCAAGTCACGTAAATACACCCCTTCGCCACTTGGTGAACTGTTGGTCTAATATGTGGCGTCTTGGTTGCTACCTAGTGATCAGTGTTCCAGACGGTTTGTTTTAGTTCTATGTGTCTCTTCAAGGCCACTCAGCCTTCACCGGCATACATACAAGACGCTGCTCTTATTTCATACAAGAAACAAAAGTATACAAAGAAGATAGTGTATTTTTTATAACTGTCATATTAATACTAAATAATTATATCCTTAGTATTTTGTTATAATCTTCCTTATTGAATTCTTTCTCATTTTCATCTTGGGCGGCTCTTTGATAATATTTGTTTTGCTTCTTTGGTAATCGCCTCCTATATTATTTCAGTAGTACGCGTATCTCATGCGTCTCTCGCACGCAATCAATGTTTATAAATGAGGTCTCTAAAGAAAGAGAATTTCACGGGGACATGACGAACTGCAATATGGCTTTAAAATATGAAGGATTGACTGAAAAAAACTGCAATTAAATTTTTATGTCAAATGCAAACCGCAACATTTCGTCGGATTTTTTAATATATATCATTAAATAACGTCTAAACGAAGCGTTTCAGGACATTATAAACAAATATTTTTAGGCTAGAGGCCTCAAATAAACATTCCTCACATCGTATTCTACATCATCATGAGATATCCTTGAACATTTTACATTTTTGCTGCTCCAACGCTTCGCGATTCTACCCCATCTGTTCAGAGCCTGCGGAATCTGAAACTGTATGTGAAATGTAACTATCAATTACAAGGAGACATCCCATCAATTACAAGGAGACCTATAGAACAAGTGACGGAGATAACAGGGTATAGAAGAAAAATATATATTACGGGCTTAATATGCAAAAGGAAAAATAGGCAAGAGGATGGGATTTAACATACGAGAGTTCTCGCACACGTATGCTAGTTACTTATAGTTAAGAATTTAAGAAGCATTCCAGCTTTTTTGTTATAAGATTCATTGATACAATGATTTTTTAGAGACTTTCAGCAATTATAACTCTAAAAGACATGTCAAATATATATATATATATATATATATATATATATATATATATGTGTGTGTGTGTGTGTGTGTGTGTGTGTGTGTGATCTATGCGAATACCGACAAAGAGATACTGTAGCTAGAGACAGAAAATTTGCATCGAGAGTTGAGCGAGAGGCAGTGCCGTCATACTCGAATAGATAAAAAAATTGGTATCTTTATCGTTGGGTGCAATATTTGATTTTGTTTTATTCCAAATAAAAATGTATGCTAGACTACAGCAGGTTAAATATTTCCTAGCGCCAAAGCAAGGAGGGTAATTAAACAGTTGTTATCACCCACAGGAGATATCGACGTTTTTAGAAAATTGCATAGAAAAGTTTCTGAATAAAGTTGAAAAAGAAACAGATTAACTAAATTTTAATTTTTGTTATATAGGAACTTCTTGGCTCCTTAACATATGCGCAATCAAACACCGAGGGTTTCTCAAAGCATTTAAAGGTCTCTTCAACGGTGCGTGGCGCACCTGCCGCGTTCTGCCGCCCCGCCCCGCAGCGCTGGCCACACAGAGCGGGCTCCGCCCCCGCCCCCGCCCCCGACCCCGCCGTCAGGTCTCGCGCCCTTCACAAAAGCGCGCATGAAAGGTTCCGCCGAGCGGAGACTTTCGGAAAGTAGTTAGTGGAGAATTAAGTGTAAACAGGTCTTTCAGCGAAATTAAACACCAGCCCCCCAACGGCTGCACAAGACCGCCTACTCGCGTGTGCATTCTTCTGCAGGCGGTGCGGGTGCGAAGAGGGGGGGCGGAGAAAGCAAATGCGGTTCGCGGTGAAGAACGCCTCCTCCGAGGCTGTGCGAGTGGTGAGCGTGGAGGGAAGGTGAAATCTGTAATGGCGGCAGAGGACACTAAGGAATACACTGGGGGAGGACAAGATGACGAAGGTGATGTTAAGGTCATCGACGCGAGTTGTTAAAGAAGCGGCGGCTGCGCAAGCGAAGGCGAAGCGGGAGCGGGGCGGGGGGGCCCGAGCAGGGGGCGTGGCCGCGGGGAGGGCAGTGGAAACGGCGGGCGCGCGGGGCCCGTGCTGGCGCCGGCTCCAAAGGCCGGCCGGCCCCCCAACGCCATCGGGGCCTCTGCTCCCATGGCCACCCCGCCTCGCAACGGCTGCCGGCGTGTCGGCCTCCCTCAGCGCGCCGCCCTTGTAACTGACGGCGCTGTCGTGTTACGGGGTAACGCCGCGTCCTTGTTTAGCAACGTCACAGACTAGAGGCTCTGTGTAATTCCCTCTCTCTCACACACACACAGCCATTACAATTTTCAGGCATGCATCTCTCCAATGGCCAGAATACAGCCCTAGGATTAAGATGATTGCCTAACTCTTTACTCCTTTCTAATATTATGTCTCTCTTCTTTCACTTACCATTCTACTTTCCTGTCTCTCTCTATCTCGTTTTCAACCTCTTTCACTCGCATAAATTTTCTCTTTTACATACCCATACATTCTTTCTTCTTCGCGTATTTTCTCCTACCTCTCCAGCTTGAGCAAATTGAGTACTTTAACACACACATGTTTTTATCCCCCTCCCTCATTACACACGCGTTTTCTCCCTTTTGACCACTTCTCTCGAAGCGCACCGAAAGGCGCCCCACGCGTGGACACTCGCTGGGTCCGGGTTTCTGAGACGCCGTCAGCCCCCCCCCCCCCCAAGCACGAGGCTTTGCACCGCCCGCGGCCGCTCCCGCCGTCTGACCCAGGCACGTTGTCGGATTTAGCGGAGGTCGGCGGTCGCAAGAGCCTGCCCCGCGGGCGGCGCGGGCGGCGCGGGCGGCGACGCCTTGCAAGTGCCACTGACCCGGCCGCCTTCCACCCGCCCCTCCCCCGCGCCCACTCCGTCCCTTCCCCGGCTCTCCTCACCCCTCCCCGCCCCTTCTCTCACCCCTACCGCACACCACTCCGTCCCTTCCCGCTCTCCTCGCCCTCCCGCCCTTTCTCTTCATCCCTACCCCGCACCACTCCGTCCCTTCCCCGGCTCTCCTCGCCCCCGCCCTTTCTCTCACCTCCCCGCCCACTCCGTCCCTTCCCGACTCTCCTCCCCCTCCCCGCCCTTTCTCTCACCCCTACCCAACTCCGTCCCTTTCCCGGCTCTCCTCGCCCCTCCCGCCCTTTCTCTTCACCCTCCCCGCCCTCCGTCCCTTCCCCGCTCTCCTCGCCCCTCCCCGCCCCTCCCCCGCAACCACTCCGTCCCTTCCCCGGCTCTCCTCGCCCCTCCCCGCCCCTCCCCCCTACCCAGGCACTTGTCCCTTTACGGAGGTCGGCGTCGCCCTGCCCGCCGCCGCAGCCCCCACGCCCTCCAGTGCCCTTCCCCGACTCTCCTCGCCCTCCCGCCCCCTTCTCTCACCCCTCCCCGCCCACTCCGTCCCTTCCCGGCTCTCCTCCCCCTCCACCGTCCTCTTCCCTCCCCGCCCTCCGTCCCTCCTCTCCTCGCCCCTCCCCGCCCCTTCCCCCACGCTCCCCGTCCCTTCGACCTCTCCCTCCGCCCTTTCTCTCCCCACCCACTCCTGTCCCTTCCCCGGCTCTCCTCCCCCTCCCCGCCCTTTCTCTTCCTCCCCACGCCCACTCCGTCCCTTCCCGGCTCCCTCCCTCCCCCCTCCCCCCCCTCCGTCCTTCCGGCTCTCTCCCCTCCCCCCCTCCCGCCCCTCGTCCCTTCCCACTCTCCCCCCCTCCCCTCCCCCGCCACTCCGTCCCTTCCCGCTCTCCTCGCCCCTCCCCGCCCTTCTCTCTCACCCTCCCTCCGCCCACCGTCCCTTCCCGGCTCCCCGCCCCTCCCCCCACGCCCACTCCGTCCCTTCCCGGCTCTCCTCACCCCTCCCCCTTCTCCCTCCCCACGCCCATCCGTCCCTTCCCGGCTCTCCCTCCCTCTCCTCGCCCTCCCCCTTCCCTTCCCCTCCCGCCCACTCCGTCCCTTCCGGCTCTCCTCGCCCTCCCCTTTCCCCCTCCCCGCCCACTCCGTCCCTTCCCGCTCTCCTCGCCCCTCCCCGCCTTCCTCCCCTACCCGCCCTCCGTCCCTTCCCGCTCTCCTCCCCCTCCCGCCCTCCCACCCCTCCATCGTCCCTTCCCGGCTCTCCTCCCCTCCCTCCTCCCTCCACCCACTCCGTCCCTTCCCCGGCTCTCCTCACCCCTCCCGCCCTTCCTCACCCCCTCCGTCCTTCCCGCTCTCCTCCCCCCTCCCTCTCTCCCCACCCCCTCGCCCTCTCGCTCTTCTCCTCCACCCGCTCCCCCCTCCGCTCACCCACCGTCCCTTCCCGGCTCCCTCTCTATCCCCGCCCTCTCCTCCCCTCGCCCCTCCCGCACCCGTCCTTCGCTCTCCTCCGCCCTCCCACCCCTCGCCCGCCGTCCCCCTCCCCCCCCCCCTCCTCCGCGCCCCTCTCCTCCCTCCCTCGCCCTTCCCCCCTCGCCTCCCATCCCTCCGTCCTTCCGGCTTCCGCCTCCCGCCCTCCCCTCCCACTCCTTCGCTCTCCCCCCTCCTCGCCCGTCCCCCGCCCTCCCGGCCCCCACTCCGTCCCTCCTTCAGCTTCCCCGCACCCTCCTCATCCATCCCGTCTTCTCCCCGCCCCTGCCCTGCCCCTACTCGCCGGTTCCTCCCTTCCCACCCCTCTGCCCACTCCTCGCTCTCTAGCCCCACACCTCTTGCCCAGTCCCTCCGCGCTCTCCCATCCGCTTCCGCTCACTCTCTCCGTCCATTCCGCCAACTCTCCATGTCCCACTCCCACTCCCACCCCTCGCCGCCCCTAGCGCTCTCACACCCCTTCCCAAGCCCTTCCCCTTTCCCCCATGTTGTACCATCCATCCCCCGCGCTCTCCCCGCACTCGCCCACACCCTCGCCCGCAAACGAGACCATCCCCACGAGCGTACATCCCCGGCCGCGCCCGCGCTCCACGCCCGCGCCCGCGCCCGCCCCTGCCCCGCGCCCGCCCCGCGCCCGCACCGCGCCCTCAGGCGCGCCCCGGGCGTGGAGGCTGCCCGCTGCGTCCCGGATATATTCTGCCAGGCACCACTGATCCTGTTGACGCTTTCGGTGCGACTATCTCGCTGCCTCACTGGGCCAGCGTGGAAATGCCCGCTCCCAGTGGCGGTTCCCGGAAGTGTCCAGAGCTTATGGAGCTGTGGAGGGTAACTAATTCTCTTCAGTCACTTCCTTTCATTTATTCCATGATGCTTCCGATCTACTCATAAGATGATCCCACATGATGCTTCTATTTATCCTAATATTCAGCTTCGTCTTTAACATTGTCCCATCAGCAGCCCCGTACTGCCACCTCATCTATTTTATGGAATTTATTTTTACATCATTGTAAATTAATTGTAATTGTCACCATACCAAACACATCCCCACCAAGGCAGATTCAGAAATCTGTCTGGGAACAGAAGACCATATAATATCTGGACTTGTTAGCACATCACAGAATTCCGAATTCACTCTTTAGGTGAATAAGATTTAGTTAAATTGATAAGTAGAGTACCGGCAAACAAAATTTCATTGTAGCACTAGAGCAACACAAAATAGGGCAAATTTGGTTGAATGACAAGACCGACCAACAAGTGAAGAATAAACGCAAAACAAACAAGTCAAGGCCTAAGACCGAGAAGTGGGCCACATCCGTGTCTATACGTACGCATTGAAAGCGTTGTTTTCCGCGGTCTCAATTAATAGACACTTCGCTAGCCGAGAGTCGTCGCGTTTTGCCCTGAGGAAGGCCACGGGATCACTGCGGAAACATGGGCAACTCTGCCTAGAACGCGGCTTCTCCCGCTCCCCATCCTCCTGAGCAGGGTCCTGGTGGCCCAACTGCGCCAGCGCCTCCGTGGCCGGCCAGCGCCCGCGCATGCTCCGCACGTCCACTCCAGCGCCTCGCGCGTTCCCTTGTCGCCCGCCGCCCGCCGCGTCCACTCCAATTCGGCGCCAATCCATCCCGGCCGTCCCGCCGCCGCCAGCGCCGCTCCTATTACAGCGGGGCGGAGGCAGGGGGGCGGGACGAGGCTAGGAGGGGGTGGAGCGGAGGGAAGGAGGGGCGGGTCGGGGGCGGGCGGGGGCGGGGCGGGGGCGGGGCGGGGGCGGGGCGGGGCGGGGGCGGGGCGGGGGGCGGGCGGCGGGGCGGGGGCGGAGCGGGGGCGTGGGCGTCGTTGTCGTCAAGTGTGCACACGTACATGCCAGTGCTCGTCGCGTCGCCGCACGCCGCCGGGCCTCCTGAGCACCCATTAACAGATTACGCTCCGTCGGAGGACCACGGCCTCCTGCACGCCCTCGACGGCAGCCCTCCCCCCCCCACGCACTCTTGCGCATTCGCAGTCGCTGATTATTTTTATTTGCAATGCGCTTCCTCTTCAATATGTTTTCACGCCGTACATGTACAGAAGGTCTATACATGCTACATTTATTTCACGGCGGAAAGTCCGTCGTTGTTGAAACAGGGAAGCTTTGCTTTTTTGATTCAACTACGTCAAATAGTACCAACATTCTTACTAAATACACATTCATTACGAAATTTTAGACTTGTTATCAATGAATTCCTCACACGCTTTTCCTGCCATTTCAGTATTTGTGGAGGAATTTCTGTATTTTCTACGCATTCTCATGCATTTACTTCGCCAACTTTCATATCTAACTTGTCAATATTAAATTGTTTCCTGCTTTATTGTACTCTACTGATGCTCTCATGGTACCTCGTTAAGAATTTATTACGATGTGTGTGTGTGTGTGTGTATGCGTGTGTATGAAGAACAATACATACAATAATGGGAAAAATAACGCACGTTACAAAGAAAAAACGGTATTTTTTGCTTCTCGCTGTGTCGAAAGGCTACGGATTGCAACATTCAGAGCTCGAGCAAAAGCCTATCTGCCCTTGTGAGGCAACATACTATTGGGATCAGACCGTTAGTGATTGTTATAAGAATTCTATTCTTTATTTTTGCATCAAATGAATTTATTTTTTAACAATTACTTTCAAATGATCACTAGAATATCATGCGATGCATAACATTGTAATAATTAAATGGAATTGTCTTGTGAAGTAAAATCCAATTGTTCGTTAAACATATCAAGAATAAAAATATTTTATGTACACTATCATTTACTAGTTCAACATTTTTTTATATTTAAGACAAACATAACTGAATCAAAATAATACTGCCTGCATTTCTAAAATGTCCCCGTTGAGTATCTTTAAAACACGTTTAGTCATTCAATGAAACGAATTAATTGAAAGGCATGCACATTGCATGGCGTTTGGAGTTGAACCAGTTAATACCAAATAAAAGTATAAAAGAAGTATGATCAAATAAAATAGCAGATGAATCAATCAATATCATTGAATAAAACTAAAACCGGGTAAACCACATTAACCAGAACTGTGTCCCGTCGTGGTTTGGCTTTATTCGCAGCGGCGAACGCAGACCAGAAATGAAATCCACACATCGTGTGATGGAGCGCTTGCTCTCCAGTGAGACATGTACAGACACGATAGATCAAAAGGGAAGATTCAGCTTTTATTAAAATGTCAACAAGCAACCTTTTTTGTTGTTAATGTTTCCTGTTTTCTCAGGAAGCTCTCTCTCCAATTCCTCTGAACTTTCGCTTTAAAACGAATTCCCAAACAAAAGGGAAATGGAATTGAAATGTGAAATACGGCGGGCAGCGGCGCGGTCTTCGATCTACCTGTTCTGGAGCGGGAGCAGAGCGCTGCCAGGGGAGAGATAGGAAAGAATATGGGGCTTTGCGTTAGAACGCGGAAAACAGTGATTCACACGAGATTCGACCCCCCCCCCACACACACACACACAACTATGTCGAAGCCTTCACTCCACACACTTGCACTTTCCATCACTCCAAGCGGGAGCGGTAGCTCAGTGCATCAACTGATGTCACTGCAGCGCCTCTGGCCGGGAGGTCCTAGGTTCCCACTCCCTACAGCGGCAGGATTTTTGACACCAGCTTTTCAGCTAGGTCGAATCCAGACGCTGTCTCGAGGAGAATTCTAGCGGCCGGCTGCTCTGATCTGTAGTTTTCCGTGGTTTCTCCGATCAACACTAGGCGAATGCCGGAGCAGTACCCTACCAAACGGACAGCGCGATCTCTCCTTCCTCTTCCTTGTCCTATCCTCTCCTCTTACACACACACACACACACACACTAACATGCACTACACTGCCACATATTCCGGGAGACCGGTCGGGAGCTTAGAGCTTGTCCCGACTGGGGCGGTGCCCCGCTGGCGGGAGAGACCTGGTTAGGGGGGAAACACAACTAGCCGACGGTAGGTCGGCGCCGGATCTCGCCATCCAGCTGGAAAGATCACCGCCATCTCTCGAGAAAAAAACAAGCACTACACTAACGGGACTAATGATCAAAGCAGTTGACGCGCCCGGAAACACGAAAAAATCAATCAATCAAACAATCCATCAATCCACCACTGTCGCTCTTTCGCCAGCACTTTTACATCGCCACGCTTGAACTTCCCTCTTTCTTTTACCCCACCTCCGCTATTCTAGCAACCGGCAGCTCTGACCGGTAGTTTTCCATAGTTTCTTCAATGAATATCACGAAAATTCTTGAGCTTTACCGTAACAAAAGAGTCACTAACGTTTGGGGATCTTTCCTTTATCATCCATCTCCATTGCTTACCCTTTACACACACACTTACTTACACACACACACACACACACACACAAACACACACATGCAGTACACTGCCACATGTCGGAAAGCTTGTTGGGAGTTTATAGTTTCTCCGGCCTTGGACTGTAACTCACTGAGGGGGATATTCGGAGGCTGAAAATCCCGCAAGCCAAAGCCAAGGCCGGCTCCAGATCTCACATTCCAGCAGGGAGGAATGCTAGGAGCTCCGGGATACATGCGTAACTACTTCGACTAAAGATCAAAGTAGTTCGCGCACACGGAAATAATTCTCTCACGTTACGCATCTTACCTACCACATACATATCTTGCCGGCTCTCGTATTCCCAGCAACCCACCTCACCGTCGCACTGGATCCTAGCGTTCAGCTTTACCTTACCTATACCAAATGCACTTAGCCTGATGTAGTCCTCCTCATATTATATATCTCGATATTTCTTTCGCCTGGTCTCATCCGTACTAGTTCATGACCTACAACCCTCCATTGGCTCCATGATATTTTCGACCTCTTTACAGTCCTTTTGCCGATTTCGACAGTCTGTCACACTCAATGATAAATACAATAATGATATTCATTAAATAATTTAAAAATTAATCAGTGATGATACAAATGAATTAGTCAATAAAAGTTTTCCCTCAGCTATCATGTGTATTGCTAATCATTTCTTTTCCTTTGATTAGTTTTATGTAATGTGTTATATATATTTGGTATCAGAAGTGATATATTCATCCTGTCTATTGGAATAATAGAACTTACTGTCTTTCACAGTGTGTATGTGAGTATTTTTTCTATGTTCTCTGAAACTGAAACGAAACCAAGGAAATCCACTCCATTCTAATGAGCTGCAGATAATCAAATTGGGAACATCAGATCTCAGCAAAAAGTAGAACACTGCTTTGTGGTTTACGAGATGTGTAGTTTGGGTAAATGTGACAGCAGAGTTATTTGGCAGATGTTCTTTGAAATAATGCGAGACGTACACAATATTAATACAGCGTCTTAATGTCAACGTCCAATACGCGTTTCGTATTTATGCATTTATTGAACGTATTGTTTCACAGAGTTGAAAAGTAGTGCGCATTATTCTAACAAAAAAACGCCGAGTTTCACAGCAGCCCATCAACTCAGTATACAGTGTAGGGTTACTGGAGGCCCGTTCCATAAAATTCGTATGAAACGGAGCCGTATGGCAAATGGCGCGAACGGCCCAAACTGCTGCGAGTACGACGTGAGTTCCAAATCAAAGCCTCCTCTTTCGCTCGCTCGGCTCCATCCAGGGCGAGGCGACCTCTCGCGCTGGCAGCGGCGCCGCGAGGGCCGGCCCGAGCGGTCCATTTTGAGCGCGTTTTTCATTAGCCGGCTGCCGCAACGCGAAGCGCCGCTATTGAAAAGCACGCGCCGCGCCGCCCGCGCCGCCCGCGCCGCCCGCGCCCCCGCGCCGCCGCGCCGCCGCGCCGCCCGCCCTCCGCCGCAGCGTAATCCCGCGCACACGCGCCGGCCGTCCGCGCTTTGTGCGCCGCTTTGTTTTGCGCGCTCGAGGTCGCGGCGGCCACCAGCGCGGGGCGGCGGTGGGCGGGGGGAGGTGGGCGGCTCCACCAACGGGAAGGCGGGGGAGGCGCGGGGTTCCGGGCGGCGGCGGGGGGAGCACCCCCAACGGGAAGGCAGCACCACCAACGGGAAGGCAGCACCACCAACGGGAAGGCGGGGAGTGCACCGGAGGTTCCGCGGGGGCGAGGGGGGGGCGGCACCAACAGGAAAGCGGGGGAGTGCGCCGGGAGTTCGCGGGGAAGGTCAGGGGGGGCACGACCATCGGGAAGGCGGGGGTGTGCGCCGGGGTTCCGCGGGGGGGGGATCAGCACCACCATCGGGAAGGCGGGGGGGGATCGAGGGGACCAGCACCACCATCGGGAAGGCGGGAGGTGCACCATGGGTTCCGCGGGGGAGGGGGGCTCGCGGGGCGGCACCACCAACAGGAAAGCGGGGGATTGCGACGGAGGTTCCGTGGGGTGGGGGGTTGGCAGGCAGTGCCGCGTCGGGGGGCCGGGGCCGGGCGGGCGGCTGCAGCAGAGCTGGAGGGGGACGTATCGTGGGGCGCTGTGCGTAGGGGGACATCGGCTGGTCGTCCACACATTGCTGGGGTACTTGGGGATGGTAACAACAGGTTACAAACAAAATTACAAACAGGTCACAAACAAAAAAGGTTAATCACAGAGCGGCTGGGGCAGCGCAGGGCGGGTCGTTGCGGGGCGGGGGTGAGGCGCGGCGGGGACGGGGGTTGGGCGGGACGGGCCGGAGTCGGGTCGTGTCGGGTCGGGGGCGGTGCGTGGGCGGTGCGTGGACGGTGCGTGGGCGGTGCGAGGGTGGTGCGGGTCGGGGCGGTGGGCAGGGGGCGGGGGCGGGGGCGGGCCGGGCGGGGCGGGGCGGAGCAGGGGCGGAGCGGGGCGGGTCGGGGCGGGGCGGGTCGGGGTCGGGGCGGGCCGGCCGTGCGCGGAAGACTGCGGGGCGGCGCGGGAGTAGAGGGGGTGCGAAGCGGAGGCGGAGGGGAGTGGGGTGCGAGGTAAATGCATGGGCGACGGCGGAGTGCGTCAGGGGGTGAGGAGGCGCGGGGTGGTGTGAGGGCAGCGTGAGTTGGCCCTGAACGTATTCCTGAAGAGAGTGGGGACAGCACTAGGAACCAATCTAAACTTCGGAAGTCAAAGTCATGGCAGAGCAGCTGTCGTTAAACTAAGCGTCTGAATCTAATGTGCGTCATTAATTTTTTTAGCTGAAGCCTTAGTTCGATTTACGGCGTTACACAATAACACAACAACTTACCATGCACCAATAACATTGAGACTCTTCTGTTAGTCAGCCAAAATGTTTTGGGCCCCTGAACTATATCTAGGGAATTGAAGAATTGACGAGACCTGATTTTAATATAGGACTCAGTTTTTGTCATTAATGTTTGCATAAATCTTGAAAGACACTGGATGCGATTTTATGTTATGTAAATTTTAATTCCAGTTAGTAATAGGTTTCAAAGCATTTTAGTTGTATTCAAATCAAAATGGATCATTTTGAAGAGCTCTCTTGCATGCATACGCTATAGAGTGCAATATTTCTGATATTCCAAACGCACGCATAGTGAATATAATGAATGTTTGAAACCGTAAACTAGGAATAAAACCGATGTGTGCAACGTGTCGATATTTACATGAAATTAAAATCTGCAGACATTCACAATAAGAATAATGATTATTTTTGTTGAAAACAAATAAATGTGTGCAAGATTCGATTCAATGAAATTTGATCTCATGAATCAATCTCATCGAAAAATTTAAGACAATTGAACAAGTTATTTTTAAAAGTTGGTTCTTTGTGTTGTTTGGATTTGAAATTAATATTTTAATTTTATTTATGAATAATATGAAAATTAATATTGACAAGTATCACATGAAAACATCTATACTTCAAGATTTGTAACCACAAATAGTTATTATCCTGATGATTTTAAGTCAGTGCCCCGTTGTTCGCTTTATTTACTACTGAACAGTTGACGTAAATTGTTGTTATTAATACTACGCACATGTAATACTTTCTTTAATAGTGTAAACAACTATGTTCTAGTACGCAAAATTATGATCAATTACTTTATAGAAACAATTATGATTAATACAAAACTTCAATAACTCTCAAAATGACATCGGCCAGCGACCGTCATCTGACATTTCAAACACATCGCAGTGCAACAGTCGTGCGGGCGCCAGCATTATCGTCGTCGAGAGGCGGGAAGATATTGAACGGCGACATCAGAAGAGTAATGGAGGATTAGTGACGAATTCGAGAGGATTCCACTTGACAAACGATTGCAGAGGAATGATACAGAGGCAGCCCTCGCGGACGCACGCGAGGGCTAATAAATGGGAAACGGCGCCTGCCTGACACCAAGTAGCAGCGCCCGCTCCGTCGACCCATTGTCATCCGCGCCATCGCTCGCCGACCCCGGAAGTCATTTGCAAGAGGAGCGAGCGCGCATTTACTGCTTGCTGGGGCGTCCTCGACTTGCGAGTGCAGCTGGGAGGAGGCGCTCCTCCGACCCACGGGCCCCGGGAACGCCGGGCTGGGACGGGGCAACCTAGCAGCTCCCGCCCGGTCTCCCGTCATGTGCGGTCACATGCAGTGCACAGCGCGTGTACCGTATGTGTAAATGTGAGAGGAATAAGAAGAAAGGAGGGGACACGGATAAGGATGAACTGATCGCCAGTGATCTGTGAACCGTTTGTTAAGATACTCCTTCGGCATTCGCCTATTATTGTTGGGACACAACCGGTAGCGGTAGCTCAGTGCATCAACTGATGTCACTACAGCGCTTCTGACGGGGAGGTCCTAGGTTCCCACTCCCCACGGCGGCAGGATTTTCGACACTAGCTTTTCAGCTCGGTCGAATTCAGTCGCTGTCTGGAGGAGAATTCTAGAGGCCGGCTGCTCTGATCGGTAGTTTTCTATAGTTTCTCCGATCAAGTTTCTCAGGCGCATGCCGGAGCAGTACCCTACCAAACGGGCCTCGAACCGCGCGCGATCTTTCCTTCCTCTTCCTTATTGTCCTATTCTCTCCCCTTACACACACACTTACACTGACATGCACTACACTACCACATGCTCCGGGAGACCGGTCGGGAGCCTAGAGCTTGTTCCGGCTGGGGCGGCGCCCCGCTGGTGGGAGAGTCCTGGTTCGGGGTAAACCCCACTAGCCGACGGTAGGTCGGCGCCGGATCTCGCCATCCAGCGCGGGGAAAATCCCCGCCATCTCCCAAGAAAAAAACATGCACTACACTAACGGGACTAATGACCGAAGCTGTTCACGCGCTCGGAAACACGAAACAATCAATCAATCAATAATGGGACACACCACATAAAATCACCAGTCTGAGCAGCCAGCCGCTAGGATTCTCCTCCAGGGTGTGGACTTTGACACTAGCTATAGTGTCAAAGGACCACCACCCTCGGGGTTCGAGCCTTAGGACCCCCGAACAGAGCCCAAACACCGGTAACAGCTTTTGCCGCGTCACCCGCTGGAAGTCACTCTGAGGAATATGCTCAAATAATTTGCGGCTTGTTGGAGAGACACTGAAACATTATGGGTCGCATGCATTGAGTGCACGGTGCATTGAATACAAGATCAGAATCTCCATGCTGTTTCAGAATTCATAAACATGTAACATTTTATTCATTAGCGCATTTTCAATAAACCCGGTGCTTCTACTGTCATGTCTATACGTCCGTGTACTTGTGATACATCACAATAGTCAGATATTTTAATTCGTATAACTCGATAAATCTTATATATCTGTTTGTATTTACAATGTATACATTGAAAAGTGTATAGTATTTTCATGTTAATACATTTATCAAAGTGAATGACTGTTTGTCCATCCCAGGTGGTCGCGTCGCCGATGCACTAGCAAGCGACGATCGTCACCTGCGTCGTTGTATAAATACACCGTAAGAAGTGCCCTAACCATTAGACGATAAACTTGCGACAGTTATTATTATCAATAAATATAATTCACTTAATATTATTCACGAGAATGTTACCTTTACTTCAAAAATATAAAAAAAAATATTGAATTTTTTTCCGGCATTACTCAGTATCATAATCTTGTATTGATCGAATATTGAATGAAAAGCTGTCAGATAATTTTAACACATTAACAGTGATGAATTTATGTAATTTTACATAATTATAAAAAGGTTTCACTGAGTATAACGAATATGTGTAGTTTGGACAACCTGATGCAAGGGAAGGGAGGTTGGAATTCAATGAAAAAGACAATTTGGATACCTGAAATAGTATCAAGCTGATATTTGTTTTTATATTGTACAACAGTAATTTTTATTTTGAAATTCTAAAAGATATATTGTGTAACATAAAAAAGTGTCTTTACCAGATTTCACTTTAAAATAGTAAGTAAGCTTATAAGAAGATTTAGGTTTATAAAATGTGTTTGCGAGATATAATTGTTAATTATTATCATAACATTCTCTCAAAACATACTTTTAAAATGTTTGATGTGTTACAACGAAATGTTTCATCTAAAAGGCTAGGATATCAGTGGAAGAAGGTGAAAACAATGGAAAAACCTTTCTCGTTGAAGAAGAGTCATTGTTAAGAACTAAAAGTTTAGTATTTATTCTCTTGAGTCATCTGGGCCATTGTATAAAATACACTGTTCGTAGAAAAAAAGCCTTAGCAAATGCACGATTAACTTACAACAAACGTTAACATTATTCACGAGAACGTTACCTTCAATTTGAAAATCTAAAACAGTTTATAGAAATTCGTTTTCATAAATATGTACTATTCTACATTACTCAGTGTCATGATATTGCCTATAGATTCGTAATACATAGGATGACTCCCGCGAGGGCAATCCATGTGCCATTCGCAGAAACACACACGCACTCTCGGAAAATCATGAGTGTTTCAGAGTCACCACGAACATTCGGACAAGAGCCGCGAGCAATGCGCAAGGAGGGCGTGGGAGAGGGGGCGTGGCCCAATTAAGATTTCGAGAGCTGCTCCTGGCGAGGGCCACATTCCAACAATTGCTTCAATAAGCACTAAAGCGCGCCCTCGCGTCCTGTTTAGCGATGCGACCGAAACCAGCAGCGGAGCAGCACCGAGCACCCGCACACGAGCCGCCATCTCATCTAACCTCCATCTCCGAAAGCCCTCCATTTCCTCGCCACTTCGTCGCCTCCCCGCGGACGACCTGTTTCAGATAGTGTTGTCATCAGGGTAAACACTTCTCGGGTACGAGATGTGGGGTTGTTGGGAAAACTTTTCTGATTATCGAGATGTAAAGGAATACGTTTCTGGATGGAGAAAACGCAAACTTGAGAGGAACGAAAGACAACGGATATTCTTTTTAACTGGCAAGTAGGAAAGAGGAGCTTTACTTATGATTCGCGGTTATTGTATAATTTTATTTCTACAACTGATTAAAATTGCAATAATTTATAATTTCCGGTATAAAACATCACTCCTCATAATTTGGCACAAATATTCATATAAAAACAAAATAGAAAAAACATACAAGTTTGAGATAAGACTACATTGTAATATTTTTGCTTGATGTGTGTGTTATTTTTTGTATCAATAATTTATACTTATGTTACAATTACTTTTCATTACAATTTGTTAATATAACAACGTATTTCTCATGGATTGGGTCAGAACTATTTTACAATTAAGTATTGTTTCCAACCGTATATAAGGTAGATTTATCGCACACAAGACGTAAGACAGCGATTTTGTAAAATATTATCGCAATACAGATTTAGCGGAAGTACCGAAATAAAAGCCACCCAGGTTATTTATATCCACAAATGAGCACGTCCCAATTCCACATGGTCTCCCCGGTCCACAGCGCCCTCCACCCTGTTCATTGGCGCAACCCCGACCTGCTCCCGCTCATCCTTCTTCCTTTGCGTCGTCCGCACGTTGTTATTTCCCCCAGCCGTCACAGGCGGCCGGCTTCTGACGCGGCCCCGCCTGCCGAAGCGCGCCGGCGGGGGGATGGCACTCGGCCCCGTAGCCGCGCCGCGCCCACCCCGTCCCTCCGCCTCCCCTGCCCCGCCCGCCCCACCCCCCTCCCCCGCCCCGCCCGCCCGCCACCCTCCACGCCCCAGCCCCACCCGCCCGCCCGCCCCTGCCCCTCACCGTCACGCACCATCCCTCACCCTCCCCTCCGTCCTCCCGCCCCGACACACTCCTCACACGCCCCGCTTCCTCCCCGTCACGCCGCGCCCCGCCCCACCCCGCCCAGCCACGCCCACCCTGCCCAACCCGCCCACCCCTTCTCACTCCACACAGCCGCCCGCCACACATCTATCGCCTGCCTCCCGGCTCCCTCCGTCCCTTCCCCCGACCTCGCCTGCGCCACACTACTACGCCATCTACACCGCCCTCCGCTGTACGGTATCATTCCATACCCACTATTACCGAAGGCGGAACAAACGCATTTTACATCACTTGTACCCCTACAATCAACACCGCGAACACAGCTCCGGGACTATCGCCATCGTCAGCGTCACCGACACCGCTTTTACAAGCGCGAACGCAGTCACAGCACCACCATCGCCCCTGGGGCGCCGGGGGCAGCGAGGGCAGCGGGGGCGTGGCGTTCGGTAGCCGCCACCGCGACAATAAATTGACGGCCAAATATTTAGTTTTTCCGAAGCGCGTAGCGGCCGTCGTCCATCACGGAGCGCGATAAATTTTCATTACGCCGCCGCGCCAAATCCGGCGGCGAGGGGAGCGCGACGCCGCGTGGACGGACGCGGACGGCGCCGGCCGAGGGACGGACGCCCGGGTGGACGGGCGGAAGCGCGCGCGGCGGGACGGCGCAGGATGTGGGGGGGAGCAGGCGCAGGCAGATCTACGGAAGAAGGAGATGGTGGTGAGGGAGGGTGTTGAATGCGGAGGTAAAGGTAATGGGAGGAGGCGTAGGGAAACGGAGAATGCGGAGAGGGGAGGACGAAGCAGGAGGCGGCGGCAAAGGTCTTGTGGGCGACCGGCAGAATGAGTTCAGACAGAAGTCTGATACACTAAAACATTCAGGCAGAATAGTCGAACGAACGGGGGAGCAATTGGTAAGCGGGAAGTCATTCGGGCCGGGAAACTGACGTAGTTCGGTTTGTTAATTGGTTTGGTTTGGTTTTTTCGTGTTACCGGGCGCGTCAACTGCTTTGGTCATTAGTCCCATTAGTGTAGTGCATGTTTTTTTCTCGGGAGATGGCGGTGGTCTTCCCCCGCTGGATGGCGAAAACCGGCGCCGACCTACGTTGGCTAGTGCGGTTTCCCATAACCAGGACTCTCCAACCAGCGGGCACCCCCCAGCCAGGGACAAGCTCTAAGCTCCCGACCGGTCTCCCGGAATAAGTGGGAGTGTAGTGCATGTTAGTGTGTGTGTGTGTGTGTGTGTGTGTGTGTAAGGGGGAGAGGATAGGACAAGGAAGGGGATGGACAGTTCACGCGCGGTCCGTGGCCCGTTTGTTAAGGTACTGCTCCGGCATTCACCTGGTGTTGATCGGAGAAACCACGGAAAACTACCGATCAGAGCAGCAGGCCGCTATTATTCTCCTCCAGGCAGCGACTGAATTCAACCTAGATGAAAAGCTAGTGTCGAAAATCCTGCCGCTGTCGGGACTCGAACCTAGGACCTCCCGGTCAGAGGCGCTGCAGTGACATCAGTTGATGCACAGAGCTACCGCTCCCAGTTAGGTTTGTTAAGGAGTTAAGGTTCTGTAAATGCAAAAACGACAGTCACTCTAGTTCGACAGACTGAGAAAGTATATGACGAGGAGATGATTAACCCTTCAATACTCGCATGGATTACTATTATAATCCAGTCTTCTTCATTCACTGTTTACAGCGAGAGTTGACAAACTGTTGGCATGGACTTTCAGTGCCATCCGTAGAAGGTCCCAGCTATGCAATTATAGCGAAATATGACTCAAGAGGTAATTGATGCACTAGGGATAAGCGCCGGAAACGGCTTGGATTACAATAGTAATTAACGCGACCACTCGCGTTTCAATTTCTGTCCTGAGCTGACACCATGAATATTGCTGCAATCGATGTTCCAAAAGTTTATGCAAAGAACAACAGTGGAGGAAGGTTGATTAGAAAGGGATTTCTGATGGATCTTGCTTTGCCCTTTTTGAAATCAGAAATGAAAAGGAAGATCGAGAAAACATCTGTTCCGACAGCAGTGAGTACACGCAGGAGATCTCTACTGAGAATCCGAGAAGAGACCAAGGGTTCAGCGGACTCACATAATGGAAAGGTGGAAGCTTATAGCCGTTGACGTCATCAAAACAAGAGCACTTGACACTACTGCATAAATTGTGTCCAGCAGGTGTCCTCGTTAATAAAATCTGCGAGATATTCATCTGACGTTGACACTGAAGCATTCAGAATAGAGGTTCGGATGTTTAATCAATTTTGTCAAACTGTTTTATTTAATCATCGTAATTCAAAGCATATCAAGTGCACAAATCTTATAGAGCACAAAACAAACATTTAATCGTAGGTATTTGAGTATATTTGTTTAAAGGCAAATTCATACATTTTTGTGTAGCGTTTCATAGAATTTGTAATAGGTCAACGTTCTAATACATTTAATAATATTATGTAATTAGTCAGTGTTATAGATACCATTACTTATCTACATTTGAATAAAAAACGATTTGTTCTTAAAATATTGTTAATAAGAATTTTCTATAAATTGGATTACAATTGTAACCCACGAGACCACTCGCGTTGGGTTATTCAGCGCGAACATTGAAGGGTTAAAGTAAACTACCGTACCCATGCGAGAACTCTCGCATGTTAAACCCCACCCAGAGTTTTACGAAGGGTACCGTCAAACTGAAACATGGAAACATGTAGTCCGTTTTCATCGTAGTTTCCTACACAATTAGGCACACAGGCAAAGCTTTGAACGAATTTTGTAGACCTTTGAACTTTTTAGACCACAGCAAAGCTTTAAACGAATGGTTGCACAACATGCATAAGAAACAATCTTCATAGGTATCAAGCAACTATTAATAGCACTTCTTGTTGTTACCGCGAGAGCAAATCTTAAATTAATAATTATCCACATAAACCTCGTCAGTCGGTGTACATAGGAAGCGTAAATATAAGATGAAGGAATTTAAGCCTTCTAAGATTGACGTCACAAAGATGGCCACCAGCACCAAGGGTTGAAATATTGGTCATAGAATAATATATTATATATTCCTCCTTGTATAGGTAGTATTAGTAGTATCAATAAGCACGAAACCGGCAAAAAAATAGAACGTCCGCAAATATTTCATCCTGTAAATTACGGCATTAGAAACGTTTCTTTGAGATCTTACGCTTCAAAATTTTAGTTTTTAAGATCCTAGAACGCTTCGTTTAGGAGTTATTTAACGATATAACTGACCGAGGTTTGCAGGTTGCATTTGACATGAATATTTATTTGGATTTTTTAAAGAAATCCTTCACGTTTTTAAAGTCAAAGTTCAATTCGTCACGTCTCCGTGAAATTTTATTCTTTACAGACGCTCATTTTAAAAGATTGATTGCGTGTGAGAGCTGTAAAAGGTATGTATTCCACTGAAATAATATAGGAGACGATATTACAAAATAGAAAGTTATGTAACAAGTACGCGAAAAAGGTGATTTGCGCAGGAATACAGGTTGTCGCCCGAGAGTATGCGAGAGCAAGAAAATACTAGAGAGCTAATAACTTTGCTCACGTTTTGCGTATACTAGATTTTTAACACTTTCTATGCGAAAGACCAGGACACACACACAAACGCATTGCTATGTTCCGCGCACGCTTTATTTCGAACATTATTAGTTAGACTCTAAAAATACCTATTTTGCACTAAGGTAACAAGCTGAAAAAGCGTGTTTTGATGTCAGTGTGCCAAAGAAATATTTACAACATTACCAACAAATTTCATGATATTGCTATTACTATGTAAAGGGAACATTTAAAAAACATTGTCGAAATTGCCGAACGTAAATGAATTCAACAAACTTCGATTTTGTGACAAACAATGCTGATATTCGGAGCAATCAGAGAGATAATTGCAAAACGTAGTGAGCGTGTCAATGTCAAAAGGGATTGACATTTGGATAATCGCGCAGAACTTGAGTTTCGAAAATGAAAATAGCAGGCACTAAATGAATATTAATGTAGAAGCAAAGAAATAAGTGTGAATAATATTAGAAGTACAGATTATACACAATAACATACTTGAACTAATATTCGCAATATACAGTAATGAAAGTGCCGTAGCTGAAAAAGCTTGTAGTTAGCAGGGAGAACATAAAAATAACTGCGCCATCACGGAATTGTGCCCCCAAAGGCAAGGGTCACCGCAGAAGGAGAGTTCGCCGGAGCAAGGGGAGAATAAGGCGCGCGAGGCGTGCCGCAGGGAAGAGAAAGGGCTCGATAAAGCTGGCCGGTGGAATGGCGGGCGGGCGGCCGGGCGGATGGGCGGCCGGGTGGGTGGGTGGATGGGCGGCCGGGTGGGGGGTGGGTCGGGTGGGCGGCTTGGGCGGCTGGGCGCGGGCGGCTGGGCGGGGCGGGGCGGGCGGCGGGCGGGCGGGCGGGCGGGGGCGTTCGGGCGGGCGGGCTGGTGGGTGGGCTGGTGGGTGGGCTGGTGGGTGGGTGGGTGGGCAGCCGGATTCCGCCCGCGACGGGTTTCGGCGACCCACCTGCGCTCGCAGCGCAAAAAGGCCGCACAAGAAAAGAGCATCGGGAGACACGGGGAAGCCAGTCTGCGCCGCGACGCGACTAACGAGATAGGGAGCGGTAGCGTTAAATGCTGAGAGCTAACGGTGAGGCCGAGTGGGTATCTGCAACGCGGGGGCAGCGCCTTCAGTTGCAGGGCGGCAGAGAAACAAAGTAAGATAAGTAAATGTTAGTAATGCGTATGTCATACATTCCTGTGTTGCAAAGTGGGTACGACCAACAGAAACAATCCATATTGTATTGAGGTACCCACTTTCGTCGCTGCAATAAATAACAAGAAAATACTCGGGACATTGCATTTTTATAATCATAGCGCATTCCAATAGTTTTTATTATTACTTCTTTAATTGGAAAACCCGAGATTTAAGTCTTCGAATAATAAGGTTTCATTCTTGAAATTCTAAGAGGGTACCGAAGTTCCAACACGAAACACTCAATTTAGTTTTAATATGTTTACCAAACTGTAAAAATGTTAATTTGATTAATCAGTCTAAACATTAATTTGAGTTATCAAGGTTTTTTATTATTTTCACAAAATAGATATCAGAGGAGGGCTCTATGACGTCGCCATCCACAAAATATAAACCACGGAAAGATTGCCATTTACGTATTTACTAAATAGACTTGTTTAATTTTCGTTAACTGCGAGGATACATTTTTGGAATGAACATTCCATGCGCCCGTGTAGCCTAGCGATCAATGTATTTTTAGGGGGCCGATTTGAAGTCTTTAGGCTTGCCAACGAGTCAGTCGCCTGCTAGGCAATTGATTCACGCAGAAGAGTAAGGATACTAAGGTTCGTGGAGAGGCAGCATGTTGTAAATACGGTTTCCTCAGGCAGAGTCAGCGCAGAGCAAGGTTATACGGGGCGCTGCTGGGCATGCTAATGTACGCAGTCACAAAATGTAGAAGGCATGTAACCCTCACTAGAGTATACTCCACTTTAGTGGTATTGAAAACTTTAACTCATATCGGGGACTTCCTCGAAAGCATCGGAAATGTACGTTTACAAACCAAATTTATATTCGATGGCGTGCTTAGCTTCAATTCTGCTATGCGTGTGATATACTTATTGCTATGTAGTGAAGAGTAACAATTGAAAGGATGGCAAACTATCTAAAAGTACTATTTTTGTTGAAAATGATTGATGTCAACAGTAATGAAAGTAGTGAAAATTAAGCCTGTAATTAGTTTCAACAGTATTTTGACTATTTACACACAAAACCTTTTTTGAAAACTGCTGGATTGTATGCATGACATACCAAAACCTTTCCCTGGATGTAGTTACTCAACAATTAATCAATTGTTTAAAAGAAGTGCTTGATATCACTTAAATATCTACAATTGAATGGATTTATGCAGAAAACATCCAAGACAGAAGAAACAGTGTAGTTGAAAAATGGTTTAGTGTAAGCAGTAACATCATATCTTAAAATTTTGAACAGCAAGGGTGGATTTCAATAATTAGAGAGTGTAAGGATGTGGCAAAATTACAAAAGTTCTACTTATTCATAATTAGGAAAATATACAATCTCCCAAGCATTGCTGTATGGTGTTCAATTTTCATTCTCGAATTATAATGAAATGAAGGTTTATACAACCTGGAACAATTCAATCACAATTCACTGTGAATACAGACTTGAGTGTGTTCCTGAAAACGTAATTGAAATGTATTTTATTTACCAAGATCTGTTTATGTATGTTGTAAACCTGTTAAGAATCCCTTTTAATATTTATTTTGTAAATTACTGTATCTCTTTTGGAATTATTTGAAAAATATCTACTTTGACTTTGAAAAATGTTCTACATTGTAATTGAAATAAATGCATTAGACAAGACTGTTACTAGCAAATGTGTCATATTCTAAATTTATTTTGGTTTCAGAAATGTGCTGAAGAGAGAAAAGGTTTATGATTGTTTGGAGACGCATGTCGTCTCTTAATTTGCAATTCACCAGCCACTACTGATACTATACTATAACTTCGACGACAAGACTAACAACACGATTACTAACGCTGTTCACGTAACCTCAAAATATGTTTAAAACTCTATAAAGCAGTTCATATTGGCGAGCGCTGCTTGCAACAACAGCGCGAGCTACATTTCTGTGTCACTCTGGGCCCCTATCCCTTTACACTATTTTATTTACATATATTTACGAGATATTTATTAGTACATAAATAAAAGGTAGCACAAAGACAATTAAATTATAACTTTAATGATACATTCATTACAGTTCTATAATCCAAATTTATCAAGACGAGGTTTTATCAAACGCGTAATTTCATTAACTTTCTTCTTAATATCTGATCTCCTTGAGCGTTTCCAGAACCGTGTCAGATTGTTCTTTTGTTTTAATTAAGTTTATTTTATTTAAGGGTATTGTTTTCCCTTCTAAAATTCGGTAAGATGTTGTAGAATGTTTTATGACATCGTTTTGTTGGACGGTTTGTATGTTGCTATTGTATTAAACGTTCTAGAGTTTTTGGTTATTTTAATTCCAACCGATTCGAGATTTGCTGATAGCGGAGTTGAAGTCGAGATGTGTTCATGTTTGAGTTTCTTCGATAAACAATGGCAACGCCACCGCAGGCGAGAACTTTCGTAATTCTATTGTTTCTGACCGCAATGAAGGTACAGTACCTGGTATGTTGAGTCTTGCCCTTGCAATCAAGTGGGTTTCAGTGACCCAAGCAATTTCGATACCATGCTGTTTTAAAAAGAATCTGAACATGTTTTCTTGCCGCTTAAGGCCATTCGTTCATTTCAATTTAAGATCTTATTTTCCTTCTGAATAGCCGCCATTTTGAACATGTAATGAAAACATTTTTTTATCGCGTTTTGGTTTTGCGGCATTAAACCATAGAATACTTGAGACAAGACTGAAGAGATAATACTAGGTCAGTCCGGGAAACGAGATTTGCCTTGAGTCGGTGTAAAGGTTTGTGAAGCGCGGGATGGGAGCGGGCGAAAGAGGCTCGGTGACAGAGCTACTGCTCTTGATGGTTTCAGATTTGGGAAGTCGGGACTCTTGATTTCAAGTCAAATACAATGATATGGCGTTAACACATCGTGATAATAATATGGCTTACAATTGAAAATCTAACTTTTAAGTCAAAATGAAACATAATTTCACCCTACAGTTCAAATCTTAAATTAAATCTTAAATAAAAAACGCCAATTATACTCTCTCTGAAAGAAAATCATATGCCTTGTTCAAAACACATGTAAAATGACTCTTGTAAAACAAATCATACAGCATATAGCATTAGTAATATGAACAGTGTACTACAAAAATACTGAAACTTTTGCGTTTGCGCAATGACGCATGATTTCCTAATATTCAATAAATAATTAGCAGTCCTACTGGTAAAAACATCTTTCCTCTAACATTGAGGATTTCACTTCAACCTTCACTAATATATATAAAATAGAATACCTCAACCTAATAAATACACAAAAAATATTTGCTATAATTTGACGTAAAACACGCATACAAAACTATCTATTGGAATGTTACAAAAATCAAATAAAAGACTGGTATAAATAAGAGCTTTAACATATATATTTTTCTTATTTTTCCAATGCTCCTTTTAAGAGGACTCATAAGTTCAACATGAATGCTTCATAATGAAAACTCTAATGTTTATTATATTCACCAAGCGCATTTATATTATATGACACAACTTTAACAATTCTTTGTTGCTTTTTTTAGTAACACAGTTAAACAAATTAAAGTTTTCCTTCCTCGGGAAGCCAAGAAGTAACCGTTTGCTGGGTAATTTTGACTGGAACGCAACACATCGTTTCTAATCCAAGGCCGCCACGTGTTCTGCCTCGACACTTGTTACCACATCAATACCAATATCCAATACTATCCAATATCTTTGATCAATACTGCTACATTTCTGCAGCATAAAAATGTTTTCTACATACAGTAACTGCTTTGTCTAATCATCTTACGCCAAGGAAGCAACTCGATGCTCGTGGATTCACAAAGATTTTCCTGGATACATCATCCCCTGCTTCGTGAAGTATTCCGAATGCGGCCAATTTCCAAGTTGTTGTCCACAGAAATTCAGTCCGTTGGTCAATTGCAGTCAGAATTATTTTTCTGAGCACGATGTTTATCTTAATTTAGTCTTAGACATAATAACTACAACAAATCAATTTTATTACACAGTGGCTGATCTAATCACGACCAACACGAATGACTCTTATAATGAACAGAATGCATGTTTTTCACACTATTTCTGTAAAATTTCAATTACAGAACGCTTTTAATCATACCAATCTTTATATAAGCCACAAGTCAATTTGCCTCTTACCTCTTATTGAGCAATAATTCTAGTTCCAGCCTGTGGCCTGTACCTGAGGATATAGAATCTTATGTCTTTCCGTGTCAGAGTATCTTAGTAGAAGAGATCCTCCTTCCACGTTCATTTCGCGGCGTCGTGTGTAACTGAAATCGATTTCTGCTTCGACCTCTGGGAATGGACGTTTCTGCGCGGGAGCTTCACCGTCGTGCTCAGCTGACTCCGATGTTGAAAAATGAAGAACCACGCAAACCGACCAGATGACAAAAGATTAATTCAAGAATGGTCAAATTGCCGTGTAAAGAAACTTATCCCAAACTTAGGCATTCTTCCATGGAACTCCGTGGGAGCTAAACAAGTTTGACATACTACGATAAATAACGCATCGTTAGAGACGACTTTGAATGGGGAGACATCTGAAAAAAGAAGTAATTAAAAAAAAAGAAAGAGAGAAGAAACTAGTCGTGTTACAGAATGGCACAGACTTTATCGTAGTTATCTAATTCCCTTGGTGTGGACTGGCTTTACGGTCTAGTCCCATCCTCTTGCCAACTGCCATCTATCGCCGCCCAAAGTACATTTTTTCACATTTTCTCAGTTTTTCGGTTGCCTAATAGTAGAACCGAAATATTAATTCAATAATATTAAGTAAGAGTTAAACCTCGTCATAAATGGCAATTTTATTGAAAACTTTGGAGCCGTTTTTAAGAAAACGGCTTTTAAGCGTTACTGTAAATGCGAAATTTGAAGGTATTTTTCATAGAAATCTATTAAGCTTTCAAAAAACTTAAATTAAAGTAATTTAAGGTACTTTAACTCGCAAATGCAGTAATGTTTACAAATCGCTTATAACATGTACACTAAGGGTGTGAGAGATATTTATAAAAAAAGGACATATGTGTAATTTCTGAAAAAACGAAAGAATACACCATGTAAACTTTACGTCATATTAAAAAGTGCAATTATCATTATCTGTTGGAAGAATTGGAAGAAAAAATTCCGGGCAGTTTTTGAGAAAATGGCGTTTGAGAGTTTCTGAAAATTCGGAATTTTGATATCGTTTTCACAAAAAACTTTCGAGTTATCGAGAAACTTCATTTCACAACATTTAAAGCACATGTACTCATAAATACAATAATGTGAACAAATTGCCGGTAATGTAAATATTAACAATGTGAGTGACAAGTAAAAAAGTACATTCTTGTACTTTTTGAAAACACGGAAGAATAGAGCAATATGACGCTTATGGTATCTTAAAGTTTATAATTAGTATTATTATCATCAAAAGTTTAAAAAAAAATTTTTTTAAAATTTTTTTTTTTTTAAAATTAATTTAAAAAGTAATTATGGACAAGAAATGTCCTTTGAAAGAAAAATTTATATTTTCAATACTGTAATTATAAGAAGTTGCCGAAAAAAATCATACTTTTACAGTTTCCGAAAAGTCAGAGTTAATCCTGAAAATCGGACCTATTCCACCTTCATAAGTGTATTTAACTCTATTCTTACAAGAAATTTAAAGAAAAAAATTGAAGCCATTTTTGAGAAAATTTTGAAAATGTCCCTAGAGCTATTATGTCCTCCCAGAATTTATGTATGTTTTTCAAAATCGCAGAGCTTCGACTCACGCAAAAACGACAGGAATTTCTTCAATTTGGAAACAATCGTACGCATGGTTTAGGCGCTAGGTTTATTCACATACACCAGACGGTCGGGCGGACGAACAGATGGACGGATGGACAGACGGATGGACAGACGGATGGACAGACGGATGGACAGACGGATGGACAGACGGATGGACGACGAATGGACAGACGAATGGACAGACGGATAGACAGACGGATGGACAGACGGACGGACGGACGGACGGACGGACGGACGAACGGACGACGGACGGACGGACGGACGGACGGACGGACGGACGGACGGACGGACGGACGGACGGACGGATGTTTTGACGTCAATTGACTTTTCTGTATCAAAGACCCACGAAATAGTGATTCTGGCTACACCACGTGTTAGAAGATTTTAGTCTTAATTTAACTACTGGATTTATCCACTTTTTCGTTATCAGTGGCCGACAATGAATTTTTGCCAAAACTTCGCCGTTTTTTCGCGCAGTTTTACATAACGTTTTCTATATAACTACGTATATTACTCCGTATAGAGAAAGTGAAAAAGGAAAAAATTGAAAAATGAAAATAAAAATACACACACAAAAGAACAGGAAAAAAAAAAATGAAGAACGCAGGACATAAGAGGCAAAGAAGAAAAATAAAACAAAAGGAAAAAAGAAAACTAGCAAGAAAGAATAGGGAGAAGATAAAAGTTTAAGGAAGAAGAGGGAAAGAAGAATGAGAAAAGACAAAAACAGAAAGAAAGACACAAAAACAAAAATGAGAAAGCTAACTGAAAAAAATGAAGGAAGCAAGAAGAGGGGAAGAAGAAAACGAGGACAAACAAGAATGAAAGAAACACAGGTAAAAAGAAAGGCAAGGAAACGCCGCGCCGGGCAGGCCCTCTGCGAGGCGGGAGGTGCCGGCGGCGGGCGGGCGGAGGGGGCGTGGCGAACCGGGGAGCAAGCGTTGTTGCTCGTCGCGGGCAAAGGCGCGGCCGGGTTTCGGAGCCCTCGCGCGCGTGAATTTTTCATGGCGGCCGCGCGCGCACCTGCAGAAGGCCCTATGCAAATGCGGGCGGTGCAGCGCGCGCCGCTCCAACACAAAAATTAGCCCGTTCGCTCTTCATTATTAATTTGCGCGCCTCCGCATGCATAGTCATGAGGCGAGTCGCGTGCGGCACCCCCGCGCCCCGGGGGCGGGGGCGAGGGGGAGGGGCGGAGAGGGTCCGGGAGACAGATGGCAGGGCCAACGAGGGTACGCGCGATCCATGTGGAAGCGGCTGGGGCAAGCGACAAGGAGAAGGTGGTGTGGGTGATAACTCCGGAAGTGAGGGGAATGGAAGTGAGAAGAGCCTGAAGCCATCAGAGAGGGGTTAAAAGCACTGGTGGCTCAAGTGAAAAGGAAAGGTGGTAAATTTCGAAGCAGAGAGCAGGAAAGCGCAACACCTGAGGTGTCGGTATCAGAAGGGCGAAAACGAACATCTGTTTGCCGTCGGAAGAGGAAATAGAGGAACAACTCTAGGCGGCAGCGGAGGGGTACGGCAGGAGTCATGGGTGGAGCCACGGAGATCGGCGAGCACAGTCGGCAAGGCACCAGCTGGGAGGGTGGTGGGGGCCGGGCGGGAGTGGGCGGTCGAAGCATGGGGGGAGGGGCCGGGCCGGACCAACAGAGATGAAAGGGCCCTTGCTGGGGAGGGCGCGGGGATTACGGTGTAGTGCGGGACAGAGGTAGGTGGAGTCTAGACGGGGCTGGGTGAGGGAGGGCGGGGTGGAGCGGGGTCAGGATGGAGCACAAGTGTTAGGGCGGGGGCAAGCGACGTTCCCGTGCACTACGGCGCGGGTCGGAGCGGGTAGGGGCGGGCAGGGGCTGTAGCAAATGGGGATGGCAGCGATGGCCTTATCCGAGTGGTGATGGCAGCCAAGGGGCGGGGCTGGGCGGGGTGGCGGGGCTGGGAGGGCGGGCTGGGCGGGGGCTGGGCGGGGCTGGGCGGGGCGGGCTGGGCGGGCGGGGCTGGGCGAGGCTGGCGGGGCTGGGCGGGGCTGGGCGGGCGGGCGGGCGGGCGGGCGTGGCGGGCTGGGCGTGGCTGGGCGGGGCTGGGCGGGCTGGGCGGGCTGCGGGGCTGGGCGGGGTGGGCGGGACTGGGCTGGGACTGGGCGGGACTGGGCGGGGCTGGGCGGGGCTGGGCGGGCGGGCTCTGCTTCTCGATCGGGGCGCGGGCCGCCCGCGGGCAACAGGTGCGCGGCGCGGCCGCCCCTCGCTTTGAGGGCCGCCTCCGTGGGCGCCCGTCGCCGGCCGCTCGTGTGACCGCTCGCCCGTGGCCTGAAGGCGCCCCCCCCCCCGCCTCGCGGCTGCCAGCTGCCTCGCGCCCGACGACGGCTACCATCCACCAAATTTTGCCTGCGCTGCTCGGTTGCGTCTGCCGCCCGAGCGAGCGCTTCATGAGCTGGCGCTGGACCTCCCTTGAAAATTGGAAAGCTGTCGTTGCCCTTAACGATCAGAACAATTATTTTCGACAGTTTTTAATACTTATCTGAAAAAATAATGCCACTCACAGAATCAAGCGTAGACAATCGTTAAGACAGAATGAAGTGATGAAAGATCAATTAAAATGATGAATTATTATATACATTTTTGAAAATGCATTGGCGGTTGTACTTTCGGTTAGTGTCGCACTTCCAGTTGTATTTCGTTAATCGTTTTACCTCTAGTTTTAAATTTTATTTAACAAAAAGAACTTGAAGAGACAGATTTCTCCTTCTCTATTTTTCTCGTTCACACAAACATCACTAACAAATTTCATTTTCATTTCATTTTCAAAAGAACTCTACGAAAGTTCCTTTAAACAATTTCAATTGTGTTTCTGAACTATCGTTCTAATACACGAAATAAGAGATTAAAGAAGACAAAGAAAGAAGCGTTTGCTTCTAGAATGAGCTCATTCTATTATGTATCAACATTATTTTTTTACATTTCTTATTGTGTTAGGGTATCCTTCGCAATAAAACAAAGATATGTAACAAATCTAGCTTCATCTCATATGGCGAGAGCATAGCGCCTTCGTATAAAATCGCTAAAGCACGTGAGAGTTTTTCTTGTGTAAAAACCTTTTCAAGCAATTTAAGCTGGTTTGATACTAAACTTCTCAATTAAATTCCATGTATTTCAAGCAATAAATTATTCTCGAATAGACTGAGAACTCTTTCCTCCGCTCATGCCAACTATCCAACTTATCTTAAATATTGAGCAAAATTATACAACGCAAGCATGTTAATAGTAATAAGAGTCAAAGAAACTAACTGAATGTGACTAGAAACTCTTTTTCACCACCTCCAACGCCATTAAATAAATTTCATGCTATCCTATGTTTACTCATGAAGTGATTTATTCTCCACATGAGAAGGTAGATGAAATTCACTTTAATGAGGAAATAAAGCTGAGAACGAAGAATGACACAGAAGAGCTTGGGGCGCCACGCAAAATTCAGCTTCAACTCAAAAAATAAAAATGCCCTTAAATAGATGAAAAAATACAATAAGAACTAAATTCATCTAAAAAGACAAACTTGTGGTGGATTAGAAAACAACAGTTTTTTAAGAAATAACTAATGGTGCTAAAACACCACGTACTTTCTCGCCTGCCAATCAAAGTTATGTGAAAAGTACTAAAATGTTCGAAAAATTGTACATTACTTTGTTTCAAAATATATCTTCAAGGAACAGATTTCATTAGGGGGAAAAACTCTTTCTTTAATATTTTAGTTGTAGGAAGACACCGAAAAAAATTTTGATTTTTGTAATTTTCAAAAAATTAGTTTTCAACGAACTTGTGACCTGCACCATTCCCTTAAAGGACCTTCACAATATCCAAAATTTAATAAAAAACGATGGAGGCATTTTTTGAAAATATGGAAATTGCCTCAGGAGTTTCATATAAAGTTCCCCCAAAATTAAAATATCGGTTTGAATTTCAAGAGGCCGCAACATCAGCCAGATCGATTAAGGAATGTCAATTTTGGAAAATAAATTGACTGAACGGTTTAGCCGCTAGCGTTGTTAACAGACGGAAAGACGGACGGAAAACCAGTCGTTTAGGCGTCATTCAATTTTTCGATACCAAGGACCCACAAAATTAGGATTCTGGCCACACTACGTGGCAGATGATTATTTTTTCTAAATTTAGCAAACGGATTTATCCATTTTTTGTTACCAGGGTCCGGCAGTAACTTTTTCTGCCGAAAATTCGGCGTTTCTTCGCGCAGCGTTACATAACTTCCTCTCCTCCACAGCGAGAAAGTGTAAAGGAGCAAACAATGTTATTGTGACGCCACGGAATTATACAAACCCGTAACGCCACCATAAGCCACGAGAAAAGTCCAGAACACAGAGAAATAGGGCACCGGCTGGAAGGTAGTAGGTGGGCGTGTTACAGTTATGCTCGCGCGTGGTGTATGGTCAAGCAGGACTGAGCGGTGAGGTGGAGGGGGTAAAGGGGGTGCGCGCCCTGAGCGTGTTCGCCGCCCGGGCTCCTGTCGGGGATCAGGTGCTGATAGCTTGAGCCTTCGCGCCGTGTAGGCCCACCGCCAGGCCTCGCAGTGATCATCCGGCACAATGGCAATGGCTGGGCGCGCGCCGACCACGCATTTTATTCTCTGGGGCGCTTCAACAAACCTTTAACCTCAACGTTTGTATTGGTAAAAATACTACCAATGTTATAAAGAGGACGAAGATGAAGAGTTATAGTGTAGCCAAGTGTAGTTCTTCGTGTTTGAATTCGAAAGATATGATAAAGCTAAAGAAGTGAATGGGATGATTACCAATAAAAGCCTAAATGAAAAAAAAATTTTGTAGGGATGTACTATTAGTTGGTACATGAACAATTGGATTTGACAATTAAACTATCTTCTTGAAAAGAGTGAAGATCTATTGTTTTGTTGCTATTGTTTAACGCGAAACGCCATTAATATAGGTGCGGAGGCAGATGGGAAGTAGAGGTGGGGGAAGGACGTTTGCGAAAATAGCATGTAACTTAACATGTGAAGAAAACGTGTTCCCCGATATCGCTTAAATCTTTGCAACCGGATTACGTGCGTTCCTAATTTGTAATCGTTGTATTTGGGAAAGAATCCATGTGTCGGTTGTCGTGAGGTATTCTTTATTGCATAACGAATTAGGCTATCGGAGTTACATTGCTCCCTGTTCGCGCCAAGTAACCACAAGTAGCCTTGAAGATCAGTAATGCTGCAGAACAAACCCGCAAAAAAATGTTTTCCAAAATGTAGCATGCACACTGATTAATTAGAATAATTAAAAATCTCTCGTTTGATACTACATTAAATAAAAAATAACAAAAAGGTCTTCACATAGATTTACAACAGTTCTTTATATATCACTATCAAATACTAAACAAATGATGTAGCATAACGCAAAACGTGAAAAGAAAGTACTTGATGGCTGGCAGCCTATTCGTTGGAACCTTGCTGTACATTACATTATGTACAGTTACGCACTAAGTGTGAGAATTCAATTCGGTAAGGCAGTGTCAGAATAGGCAGAATGAGAGAATCAAATATTTACATTTTTCAGTAAAGAACTGTTTCATTATTTTGGGAAATTTTCAATGTTCCTAGGTATCTAACGAATTCATGGCTACCTCTCATGGCTGGAGGCTGCTTAGTTTTCTTTTAATTTTTGCGCGCATTGGTGATTAGTTTTATAGATAGTAACGGCCAAGACGTTTTACGTTCACCTCCTACAGCTGCGTCGCTTCTACCGTCTACTAAAAATTGATCCAAAATATAAATATAGTTTTAAAATTTTATTCAGAAATATAAATGCACTTCTTAATGATAAGTAATGTGAAGTCAGAGCCCCTGTTAATAACCACCGGGTGATGAAAAATGACTAGTCGCCGAGTGATGAACTCTCATAAGCATTCCGGGCGGAGGAAACAATTAAATGACGTAAATAATTTGTGCATGACCAACTTCACTAGATGATTTAACTAATTCTTGGGCACTCTTTATAATGGTGACAGCAAAACCTATCGTAACACATTAAATTTTGCAACACATTAAAAAAATATTACACACTATGAACCAGATAGATATTTTTCTGGACAGATAATATTACTATGTATTTATGGTTATAATTATCACATTTTTATTACGAATTTCTTCCACAAGTCCTCAAAAATTTTCAAAATAACTCAAACTAACAAGTAAATACATTCAGAGACCAGTTTTATTTTATCATCATGTGATTAAAGAATAACAAACAGCGAGTGGTTCGAAATTCGCCTTTTCCTCACTTTAATTGTACAAGTGGCGATGAAAGTTCGAGATGGAACTTTTAAAATGAGATTTTCGTGGAATCCGTTGCGAGTGATTTCCAGGAAAACATTACCAAATTAACAAGACTTGCGTTCATTGTATTCTTGTTTCCTTCAAAAGGACTGGCACCTGAAACACCCGATACACTTGAAAATGTTTATCTGAAGGCAGAGCCATCGGATGGGACATTGGAACAACTCGAAAGCGGACGTTTGTGTTTCCGAAAAATCAGACCTTGAAAAAAATGCATTACATGCAAATTAGAAAGGGAGTTAGAGAATATATTGAGTGCAAAAAGAAAAAAAAAGAGAAAGGCAAAAAGGTTGGAATCAAAGATGAAGTATTACAAAGAGAGCGTAATATAATCTAAGATTTTAAAAGTAAAATTCGCAATATTACAGTATATTGCTTGTAGAAGATTATTTGCTTTTATATTTACGTTTTTTAAAATTTTTAAACAGTTTATGATGAATGTAAAAACCTAAAAATATTTTACATAAAATATTAAGGAAACAAACAAAAAGGATTTTTTCGGGTATTAGACTCAATGTGTGCAGATGTTGCAAGCGTGTAGTAAAAAATTGTACGCGTTGTATCCATAATTTAAAAAATCAATGCATGACATCACTTTCATCCGTCTGCCTTTTAATTCTAAGTTGAGAGCAAATCCGATCCAATATTTCTAAAAAGCGTGGCACACAAAAAGGGTTTTGAAAATAGAATGCAAATAATGCGTTATTTATACCTTTAATAATGTCTATAGACATGTTTAAAACACGTACAATATTAATGTATATGAATTTGCTTTTTCCAAAACTAAATACCAATCTAATACCAGATGTATTCCTTTTGCTTCGTTGGTCGTTCTGCAATTCAAGAACAGGTAAATGAACACGGAAACTCGCTG
The DNA here is from genome assembly GCA_964035755.1 of Teleogryllus oceanicus. Taxonomy (NCBI): domain Eukaryota; kingdom Metazoa; phylum Arthropoda; class Insecta; order Orthoptera; family Gryllidae; genus Teleogryllus; species Teleogryllus oceanicus. The sequence continues at coordinate 136,791,703 of CAXIVR010000004.1, forward strand.
CTAAGTGGACGAAAGTTCCACCAACTCTGAGAGTAGTGGTAATGGAAATTCAATTTTTAATGGGCTCTAAAAGAGCAGGTGACCTCGTTTTACCTCACGTTCGGCGCCTGAAGGTGGTCTAAAGAATTAATCCACGCTACTCTGGAAATACATTTCGTGCTACCCATCCCACTGCGTGAGTTTTATTGAAAAACTTTAAGTAAATTATTGATAACTTCAGACTCGATGAAAAATTGAATGATCATCACAACATGTTTCATAGACACAAAATAGGTTATGTAGTACATTACAATGTGATGATTAAATCAGAGATGTGGAAAATATCGCGGAAACGTCCAGCTACAAATGTCTGTTATTTTCGAAATCCTCTCCTCCGTGTTAGCTATTTCCGATTTTCAGTTAAAAATGTCTGTATGGTGTTTTATGTGTTGTTTGGTCACAAAAGCAGTTCAACAACGGAACTCATTTACATCAGTATCTAGAGTGAACACACCTTATTTTTAAGAGCAATTTAAAAAAAATATTGCGCGTGAGTGCCCTTCGGATATTTCATATCTTTATGAATCGTTGATAGACGTTACGCCAAAATTGCTGTTTCTGATACTAACATAGTAGCTGTCTGTATCTATTGCTAACTCAGCGATGCGCCTCCGGCGGGTATTTTCAAGTTAAAAAGTTTTGTTTGGAAGTTCGTAACAAATGTTAACTAATAGATTCTGATCTCCATTTTCGAGCAGAAGTCTAGAAACCTAAAATTTAGCCATCTTTTATTTGTCTTCTTGAAGAATCAATGAGCATAATACCTCTGTCCAACTTTTTTACTGAAAACAAAACACGTTTGTGAAAATTTAAAATCATATGTATGAATATGTAATTAAATGTATATATGTAACATATATACATATATGTATACATAAGTAATTATTTGTAATATGACCAGTAACTCACCACTAGGCAGAGACGCGGCGAATGTCACCTCATCCGTCTCGTGTAGTGGACGGGAAGGGGGCACTCATGTTAACTGAACTTTTATTCGACAACGTGATAATTCATCGCAACTTTTCGGATGTAAGATCAACGTTAGCAAGTGCTTTTCAGCATCTAGAAGGTGCATTTTAAAAATACATTTGTTAAAGTTTGCATGTTTAAATATCACATTGTTTGTGACAAATATCAACACTTGGTATGGGGTTTACATTTATAACGGCGACCTCCATCGTGAGTTCGTTCAATGTAACTTCCTTTAAAATTGGATAAAATTGTAAAAATATTTATACATACAACTTTATAAAATAAAACGAAGATACATTGTATTGATTTAATTACTTATATACAATTTCACATACTACTAAAATATTTTTTTTTCAAAATTTAAAGTTGTACAAATCTACGATAATGTGTTTGTACAATAAATACAATGTGTAATCTAATAAACAAAAATTAACGTTTGTTTGTTCTTCTGCTTCGCTTGCACTTACGCGAAGAATATAGACATAGTTCAATGGAGATGTCTGTGGCACATAGACGCAAAATGGGGGCGTTGTTGATGTTTTTATGCGTTTCATCTCGAGCGACGGACAGTCCTTAAGTATTAATTTTATATTCTGCCCCTACGATTGTAAAACATCGACCGGAATTATAACTTAAACGATATCTCAAAAATATAAACCAAATTTATTAAGAATGTGTCTTAGCAATGCTTACCTAAACGTGAGGGAGAACGTTTTAACAACTGACGACTATGTCCAAAGCATGACATAAAACACACCCATACAGGCGAAAAAGTCTTTTATGAATTAAAATTTTTGAATTTCGTAGAGTAAAACGTGATTATTAATTACGTGACCAGTAGCATGTGGAGTGTAGTACAAAACATCTCGATCAGGTTTTCGTCGTTTCCTGATCCATTGAGCAAATGCTGAGATGGCCCTTGTTTTGCTTCTGGACATAAATGTAACTTCATTTTCTGTCACGTCTTCTAGAATTCAGTGGAAATACAATTATTCAAATTATCTTCCATGTTGTCGGGCAGAGTAATAGAGCCAAAATTTATTGCTTATTTATCTTTGAAATAGATTTTATTAAATGGGAGTTTTGTTTTATCCTTTCAAAATTCAAAATTTATTGCTTATTATCTTTAAAATAAATTTTATTACAGGGAGTTTTGTTTTCTCCTTTCAAAATTCAAAATTTATTGCTTGTTTATCCTGAAAATAGATTTTATTACATGGAGTTTGTTTTCTCCTTTCAAAATTCAAAATTTAAGTAGTATATGACTTAGTGAGGGATCAAGAATTTTGAAAATGTTCACACAATTCACTTTTCCCCCTATACAGTCATCGCAGTTTTTAACTGTTTTTGACGTAAATAAAATAAATAAAATAAAATAAATAAATAAATAAATAAACAAAAGCGAAGAATTGACGGTTACACTAGTGTTCAATAAAATGTTCAATTTGCCACTTTTTTCATTTTTACCGCGACAACTCACGGTGAGACAGAACCGATCGAGTGGGCTGCCCCTTCTGTTTACGAGAGGAGCTCGATCAGGTGATAGGTGGTCAGCTCAGCAACTCCCGTTAACCGCAATCTCGATTCACAAAACCCGCACTCCACATACATACATTGATCCTCAATTTGTACTCACGAGGCTAAATGCACACCGCTCCAGACCGATTCTTAAGGTGACAATGTTCGAGGTTCCGGTAAATGGAACACCGGCCCTTCCGAACTGTACGTCTAGATCACAGCTAGTCATGCTGGCCCCTACACTACGTAAGTGGTCAAATTGTTACTTCATTTACCACAAAGCTACTAAGACTAATTAATATTACGAAGGTTCTTTTTTCATCTCTTACCCCATTGAATGTATTCGTCCCAGTTGCCTCCCCTTTTCGACCGTATTTTCGAGTGGGCTCGTCATCTCAAAATGGGCCGGGCGCCCCAGTAGGCAGAGTGCTCGTGGCCCGAGCGCCAAACGTCGCCGGCCACTTCTTCGGGGCGGCGCTCCTTCGACGTGGGACGGCCGCTTCTGCACCGCGCGTTCCGTGCTCCGCTCCTCCCTCCTCTCGCACCCCTCTCCTCTCCACCCTCTCCTGGCACCCTCTCCTGCACCCTCTCCTTGCACCCCTCTCCTGTCACCCCTCTCCTGCACCCCTCTCCTGCACCCCTCTCCCTCCTTGCACCATGTTGTGTACTCTCGCACCCCTCTCCTCTCGCACCCCTCTCCTGTGGCACCCCTCTCCTGTGGCACCCCTCTCCTCTCGCACCCTCTCCTCTCGCATCCTCTCCTCACGCACCCCTCTCCTCTCGCACCCCTCTCCTGTGGCACCCCTCTCCTGTGGCACCCCTCTCCTCTCGCACCCCTCTCCTCTCGCACCCCTCTCCTCTCGCACCCCTCCCCTCTCGCACCCGTCTCCTCTCGCACCCCTCTCCTCACGCACCCCTCTCCTCTCGCACCCCTCTCCTGTGGCACCCCTCTCCTGTGGCACCTCCTCCCCTCACACCCTCTCCTCTCGCACCCCTCTCCTCTGGCACCCCTCTCCTCTCGCACCCTCTCCTCTCGCACCCCTCTCCTCTCGCACCCTCTCCTCTGCACCCGTCTCCTCTCGCACCCGTCTCCTCTCGCACCCCTCTCCTCTCGCACCCCTCTCCTCTCGCACCCCTCTCCTCTCGCACCCCTCTCCTCTGGCACCCCTCTCCTCTGGCACCCCTCTCCTCTGGCACCCCTCTCCTCTGGCACCCCTCTCCTCTGGCACCCCTCTCCTCTGGCACCCCTCTCCTCTGGCACCTCTCCTCTGGCACCTCTCCTCTCGCACCCTCTCCTGTGGCACCCTCTTCTCTGGCACCCCTCTCCTCTGGCACCCCTCTCCTCTCGCACCCCTCTCCTCTCGCACCCCTCTCCTCTCGCACCCCTCTCCTCTCGCACCCCTCTCCTCTCGCACCCCTCTCAATTTATATTGATTTGTATACATTATTGCATTTGTTAGTGGATGTACTTCAAATGAAGTTTTCGAAAAAATAGATTGCTGTGCAAAATGGCTTCAAATTTCGCTTACTGCTATTTTCTTAAAAACGGCTTGAAATGTTTCAATTAAAAGTGTTTTACAAGACGAGGTGTTACTTATTTTTAATATTCTTGAAATAATATTTCGGTTCTTCTATTAAAAAACCGAAAGGTTGAGAAAACGTCACAAAATGTACTTTGGGCGACGATAGATGGCAGCTGGTGAGAGAATGGAGCAAGGCCTGTAAGTCAGTCCACAGCAAGGAAATTAGAAAAAATTACTACGAGAAAATATGTGCAATTTTGTAGCACCTCTAGTTATTTCTGTGTTAATTTTTGTTTGTGAACAAATATATTAATTTCTTTTGAAAAAAAACAATTTACATGTTTCTGGAGTGTTTAAATATTTCATAAATGAAAGTTTTTTTCATAGAAAATACTTTTTCAAACCAAATTTTGATTCCTTATGGCGGCTAAGCCATTCGGAATATTTAAAATGTTTATTGGACCAAATATGCTTATAATTGTCTTAAGAGCTTATTTTCGAAGTTTCGACGTTTCCTTCCTGGAATTCTGTATATACGTGCCTGTCTCGCAACTTCCAGCCACAGTCTGATCCCTGTTTACCACATATTTCGTTTTACTTGCGCCTACTTCAGAACTCAATTAAAAATTGATGATAATGTGGACATTAACATGCTAGTCAATGAATTGGTCAGGTGCAAACATTAGCCGAAACATACACGCTATGATTCGGTTTCATACGATGTAACTTAAGAAGGAGCAGTGTAATTCATGCACCAATGAGTATCCATTTATTTTCAAGCAGAAAAATTATAATTTTTGAATGAAATGTAAAATCAATTTACAGTAACAAAATAGTTTTTTATTTAAAAAGGATGAAAGGTAATGCAGAAACATCCAATGTTTCCTCAGAACATCATAACTGTTGATCAGCTAAAACTGACATTATTTAATTTCGTTTTATTATTCAGAACATAACAAACAATGGCTTACAAGACAAACGGCAAATTTACATTGGAGGCCAAAGAAAATTAATTAAACACGATATAATTAAGGCTTTTTAATTTTTAACCATAATAATCCTTTTCTCACTCTTTAAACGAAAACAAAATATGTAATGAAGTATTTGAATGAGTAGGAGTACTTTTACAGGACTACAGTTCACTCAACTATCGTTTTCAAATCAGGTCATCACACCATTCTGCCACAATGCCTTTGGATCCTATTCCTGGCGGAGACCTTCGATTTCCGATCCCCAATATCGTAAGGCTAAATAGGGAGCTATATGAAGTTAATAATACCAAAATTCCAGTAAAGGGAATAATGCGACGATGGAATGCCAAATGGTAACCCTGTATAACGAAACGAAGGTAATAATAAGCACGCCACAAGTTTCCTGGAAAGAGCGAATACTGTGAATATGAGATGGATAGTCAGGACCAGTAATAAGGACGCGTCATTTTAGAGTGAAGTTTACCTGAAAGTGAACACAAACTTAGTTATAATTACCCATTTTTTCCATTTGATTTATTTTTAAGAGGGATATCTTGCAACGAACATTTTTATTTCGTGCACATAATCATTGCAATTACGCAGGTTTCGTGCTGGAGGCAGCCAGGTTCCTCCATTTTGGCCCAGTCGCATCGCCAGAATGAACCCGCGCGCGGCGGGCGGGGCGGGGCGGGGCGGGGAGGGGCGGGGCGGGGCGGGGACGGGCGCGGCGCGGCATGCGTTTATCACCGCGCAGGGGTGGGGGGGGGGGGGCTGTTTGCTTTTTCATGCCGTCTCTCCTCCTGCGGCGGTGTGCTCGCGCGGGAACCGCCGTTTCGCATCCGCCGGCGCTCCCATTTTTTCCCGCTCACGCCTTCGCCGCCGCCATCACCTGCGCCTCCCACCAACCCCGCTGAAATCCCCTCCGCCACCGCCTGCGCCCCAAGGGAGATCCTGCGTCAGTGGTGCTACAAACCGACCCTTGTGTGCCACGGATATCGTCTCCTACCGTGACCAACTCCATTCTACTTCATTTTTTGCAACAGCTCTTATTCCTAAATTCACTAATATTAACGCCATCGTCAAATCGACCCTTGTGTAATACAGACATAATATCTTCACACAGTCGTTATACATCTATCCGAAAAGCATCGCTTCATCGAGATACAACCTTCCAATAATTCCCACCTATTTCGTTCATACGTCTATTGCCAGAGCTGTCAGTCATATATCCAGTATTTAGTACGCAATTTTCAACACTTTCAACCCCTCCATTTGCATTCATCTTCATTTATCCCAAAGCCCTGTTTGCTGCGACAATTGTGAAAATTACAAATGCCACTGATGCTCCGATTCCAGCTAGCATGATTATTACCTTTTCTGAGAAATGCAACCACGTGCCGAGGTCAACAGCATGTTCTACCGGAGCCAGATACAGGCGTAGCCGGTTGCCTTCGCCACGGACACATGTTCCGCCCCTCTTGCCCATTTCTGCAGCCGCTGGCGCCGCCACTCCTCCTTCATGAAGTTTTCACCGCGGCGTGAGCGGGAAATTGAAAAGGCGTTCGAAATTTCTTGTTGCGCGCAAATGCACAGAATTTATCCCCAGCGCGGGGTCGGCCGCGCTGTTTTTGACTGCGTCAGCGCGCGGGAGAACGGACGGCCAGTGGGGCGGGAAGTCGCGAGGGGCGGGAGGTCGAGGCGGAGAACGGGGAACAGCAAGGACAAGACAGGGGGCAGGGAGGGAGGGAGAAGACGTGGCGATAGGGGGAAGGGATGTCCACGGAAGTAGGCGACGGAGCGACGGAGGGATTGAGCGACGGGGCGTGGTGGCGACGGCCCGTCAGGGCGACGGGTACGGGTGACGCGGACGGGTGACGCGGACGGGTGACGGGGACGGGTGACGGGGACGGGCGACGAGGGTGACGGGGCGTCGGGTTGACGGTGGGCGATGGAACGACGGGACGACGGGGCGACGAGGCGACGGCGCGACGGCGCAACGGGGCGACGGAGCGACGGGGCACGGTGGCGACGGGGTGACGGGGCGATGTATCAACGGGGCGCGGTGCGACGGGGCGACTGTTCGGCGACGGGGGGGTGCGACGGGGGTGCGACGGGGGTGCGACGGGATGCGACGGAGGTCGACGGGGTGCGACGGGTCGACGGGGGCGACGGTGCGACGGAGTGCGACAGGTGCGACGGGGGTGCGAAGGGCGACAGGGTGCGACGAGTCCGAGGTGCGACGGGAGTGCGACGAGGAGGCGCGGGAGGTGACGACGGGTGCGCGGGGCGACGGGGGCGACGGGCGGGGACGAGGGCGACGGGGGCGACGGGGCGATGGGGCGACGGGGCGACGGGAGTGCGACGGGGCGACGGGTGCGACGGGTGCGACAGGGGTGCGACGGGGTGCGGGTGCGACGGGTGCCGATCGGGGCGACGGTGGACGGTGCGACGGGGACGAGGCGCGGGGTGAGTGCGAGTGCGCGGGAGGGCGTGCGACGGGGAGCGACGGGGTGCGACGGGTCGACGTGGACGTCGACGGGGTGCGGATCGAGGGGGATGCGCCAGGCATGGGGGCGACGAGGGGCGACGGGGCGACGGGGCGAGGGGTCGAGGTGCGACGGGGGACGGTGGCACGGGGGCAGGCGTGGCGAGGCGACGGGGCGTCCGGGGTTGACGGGGCGTCGGGTTGACGGGGCGACAGGTTGACGGGAGGCGATGGGACGGCGGGGCATCGGGGCGACGGGGAGTGCGAAGTGGTGAGAGCGGGAGGCCGGAGGGCGGGGCCAGCGAAGCTCTCTGGTTGCCGCCTGCGCTGTGCAGCAGTAGGCCACCCGCACGCCTCCCGTCGCGAGGCACACCGTGTTTGCACACCCGGAAATGGGGGTGGTCGTAACCGAAGAAGGGAAAGAAGTGGAGTGGAAAGAAAGCGTTTCCAGGCCCTGGAGGGTCGATGGCTCTGTCCAAAGGTCACAGGAAGGGGGAAGCGCGTTTATCGTTCTGTTGTGTGTTTCTGGGGACTTGCTGTTAATTTGGATAATTGTTTTCAGACCTGATTCACGCGCTCTATCTTCTTTTTAGATGGAATTAAATTGCTCCAGAAAAAATACATGTTTTTGGAATATTAAATTTTTATTGAGTTTTGTGTCTTTAATATTTGAATCATCAGGTTAAAGTCAGCTTGCCAGAAGTCAGAGCTTCTTTAATAATATCACATTCTCTTCGCTTCATAAAAATATTAAGTAAATGAAAGCGTTTTTGCTTAATTATTTTGAATGTTAAAAAGTTATCTAAATTACATTTATGGAATAATAGTAATTATTAAATATAAGTTTACATTGAAGATGTATTGATGAAAACAATAATAACGTGTGTTCATTAAATAAGAAGACCTACCAAAACCTACTTAAATTGGTAATGGCAATTTATTAAGTTTGACGAAAGTTCTCATAGGGCCTATAATAGATACCTACTTAGATAGTTGTAACATGCCATGAGATTTCTAACTTTTTAAATTACATTAAGAGAGAAATATACTCAACATGCACCAAAAATCGTGCGATTTAAACCTTAATGTATCACATGATCTCAATTTTGTGGAGATTGAAGTTTATGTGTCAATATTGTCGTTTTATTCAGAGCTTAATGCGAGGTTAAAAATTGCGCCGTATTTAATATGTAACGAACACTGACACAGTAAAATAATTCAAGTCAGTAAAAAAGAAAATGAAGAACAAAGTTTGTTTTACAGAACGATATGTAGGCATAATTATGAATTAATAAGGGCGAACAATGGAAAATGGCATGCGCTTGCAGAAATACAACGTAAAGTTCTGTGTATTTCCTAAACTGAAAGTTCAGTGTTTTTACGCTGCGTGAAATTCAATGAATTGCTAACAAGCATTCCTCTCTCAATACACAGAATAATCACAAAGAACTGCAAACTCTGCAAATCGTAAGTAGATGGTACTCGGTACAATAACTCAAGTTTCATTTTGATTTTTCGGAGCTTTTTAACTTTTAAGTCATATAGCGACAACTGTGATTGTTTTTCTGTGATTGGTAACTGTGAAGAGAACACGTAAGAACAACACACACGAACATCCACGACGGAGACGGAATGCGACCCTTCGATCCGAGGCGGGATTCGACCCTTCGACCCGCGACCCCTCGATCGAGCAGCTCCGACCTACAGCCTTAGAGACCGTGGCTATCCACGCCGGCTACTTCATTTCGATTGTTTCAGCAAAAATTGACATCAAGCATACAGGAACTCGAAAACGATTTTAAAAGTTTTGTCTAGGATGTCTATATTTATTGAAAAAATAAAATTAGCAATAGAAGACAGTTGAGATAAGAAACAAAACCATTAAAGTTGACTGCCCCATTTTATGGCAATGGGCATTAACGAGCTTGAATAATAATTCTGAATTTTACGTATACGTTAACTCAAGAAAGGTGTTTGATTTCCTGTGGAAATCCGATATTTAAATAAACTGATAATCGTCAGACACACTAATACAAATGATACTTTACTACATAGACTTATACCCCTTATAAAGTTCCAATTCTGTAGTTTCTTGCGTCCAAATTTCCTGCTCAAAGAATTCGGTTGCATAGAAAATATTATCATTTTTGCACAGAGAACACATGAAACTCCTTGTATATTGAAACAAATTCTACAATTTGTTTCTTTGACTTGCTCAATTTGTCATTTCTATGCATTTACAAACTCCCAGGGAGGACTTAATCAGTTTAAGAACTGAATTTGTAGCATTTCAAAAAAAATATTGGCATAAAGTTACGGAGTAAACTTCGATTCAGTAATATTCAAGGAGATATTCTGAATAAGTAATACGATCGTTCATCCTAAAAAAACTATTTGTTAAAACTTCCACTGAACACATTTTTATAACCGCTACATCAGATCAGAAAGAAGAAAAAATCGTTATTCCCCCACCTTCCACAAATTGCATAAAAAATCTTCAGTTTTGAAACTGAGCTGAGCTGAGCCGAGCGTGCCTCGTACGCTTCATTGGGACCACTCTCCCTTCGCTGCTCCTATTCCCTTCGGCTCTAATTTAATCCTTAGTCTTTTTATTAATCATCACTGGCGCTTGCGGCCTCATATTGAGTTTCTCGAATGGCACGCTCTCCGAAATGAACCCGATGTAGATGAAATTTGTGTCATTGTGTTCCACCGCGCTGCCCCGCGCCTCGCCTTACGGGCAGGGGAGTGGCCGCATTCAAAAGACCCTTGGCACGCGCGGCCCTTGTGCGAGAGGCCGTGGTGGAGAAGGGGGCGGGCAGGGCAGGGGGCGGGGCAGGCAGGCGGGGCGGGGCGAGGCGGGGCGGAGGCGAGGGGGGGCGGGGCGGTGAGCGGGCGAGGCGGGGCGGGCAGGGGCGGGCGGGGCAGGGGCGGGGGGACGGGGGGGGGCGGGGGCGAGAGGGGCGAGGGCTGAGGCGGGGCGAGGCAGGGGCTGGTGTCGGGGCGGGGCGGGGCGGGGAGGGGCGGGGGAGCGGGCGGAGGCGGGGCGGGGCGGAGGCGGGGCGGAGCGGAGGCAGGGGCGGAGCGGCGGGGACGGGGGCGGGGACAGGGGGGCGGGGCGGGGCGGGGCGGGGCGGGGCGTGGAAGCGGTGTAAGGGGGATGGGGAGGGAGGGTGTGAGTGGTGGACGGGGGGGCTGCATAGGAGGTGGGGAGGGGCGTGGGCGGCGGCGACGAGCCCAAAGAACCCTCGACCGCCGCAGTGACCGCCCGCGCTGCGGATAAACAGGCGACGAGGACGTGCTGCTCTGAAAGGACGGAAGAAACCGAAGGGAAGGAAAGGGCGGCGGGGGAATGTTGACGCTGGGGTAATGTTCACAGGAGAAGATAGGAACGCAAAGAAGAACCCATCCCGGTTGAGTGGGTGGGAATGGGAAAGGGCGGGGTGGCGACAGAAGGCACTCGTTTTGAGGAAGCTGAGCAGTAAGGAAACAGGCAGATGGTCGGGGATTATTGGAATTAGCAATGTAGAGATTTTAAAAAAAAATTGGGAGACTTACGTACAGAAGCCTAATATAACGTCACAAAAGTGGAGGGATGTTCTATTAAAATATATGCAATTTAAGGAACGACGGAACTAAGAAGCACACGCGGTGGCAATTAATTATATTTGGGGCCTGGCAAAGAGATCCTCAATGCAATAAGGACGCACGTGCCGCATGCGCACATGGTGGCGGCGGCGGCAACGAACCCGTCGTGGCGGCGCGGCGTCTGAAAAAGTAGCGAAAGAAGGATGGAGAATGAGTGATCCATCATCACAGTGACAAGAAAAATTGCAGGTAAGGATAGAGGAATATTGAACAAACAATGATAATGTGGTGGGGTTCGAAGAGAAAAGAAAATATGATAAAAGTTTGCGATCTGGGACTATTGCAGTTCGGGTCTCCGAGATCGTATAAAAGAGGTGAAGTGGTGCGAAGACTGCGTTTATACGGAAGCAAGAGCGTAAGAGAGTTTACGACGCAGAGAAACGAAGAGCGAATATGACGGAAAACCGGGCAGCCGTAGGCAGAGCAGAAAAGCAGGAAGGCGACCGAGTGGCCACCGAGTGCATGGCCACGACGCCATGGTTGGAGGTGTCGGGCGCCGCAGCTCAATGGGAATTCGAATGAGGCAGAGCCACCTCCCCCCTGTGGCCTCTGCATCCCCCCCCACACGCCCCTCCGATGACGCCACCCACTTCGGCATTCTGCCGTCTACCGCCCCCCCAACCCACCATGTGGTTTTCCGGGTTTCTCCGATCAACACCAGGCGAATTCCGGAGCAGTACCCTACCAAACGGACCACGGACCGCGCGCGATCTGTCCTTCCTCTTCTCTGTGCTATCGTCTCCCCTTACACATGCACTGCACTACCACATATTCCGGGAGATCGGTCGGGAGCTTCGAACTTGTCCCGGCTGGGACGGGTGGGAGAGTCCTGGTTAGGTGGAAACCCCACTAGCCAACGGTAGATCGGCGCCGGATCTCGCCATCCAGCGGGGAAGATCACAGCCATCTCCCGAGAAAAAACATGCACTACCCTTACGGGAGTAATGTCCAAAGAAGTTGACGCGCCCGGAAACACGAAAAAATTAATCAATCAATCATTCAACCAACCCACAATTCCCAGCCGCCTCGACCGCCACTGCCCCCCCCCCCTCCGTCAGTAACCCCCCCCCTTCCAACCCCCGTCACCGCCAACACTGTCTCTAGGACGCCTCCACGTCCCCCACCGTCGCCGCCCCGCAAGCGCCGGGCGCCAGCGGACGAAATTTAATTAAGAGCGCGCGCAGCCATCCCTGCCGCCCCGCGCGCCAAGCGCTCTTAATGCCCCGTGGCCCGCGCGCGCATAAATACGGCGAATCCGCGCGGACCCTCTGGAGATGGGCCCCCCCCTCCCAGTGGTCGATTGCTTGGTTGGTTGGTTTTTTCGTGTTTCCGGGCGTGTCAACTGCTCTGCTCATTAGTCCCGTTAGTGTAGTGCATGGTTTTTCTCTTCTTCTCGCTGGATGGCGAGATCCGGCGCCGACCTACCGTCGGCTAGTGGGGTTTCCCCCTAACCAGGACTCTCCCACCAGCAGGGCGCCGCCCCAGGATAAGCTCTAAGCTCCCAACCAGTCTCCCGGAATATGTGATAGTGTTAAATGAAGTCGTAGGCTTCCGCGGCTAGAGTCAATATTACATTCTTGGCTGTCGCCGCCATCCTGCGGTTGACAGGCAACCCTCTAGCTACGGTTGTCGTTTGTTATATAAATAAACAAGGCATTACGAGCCCTGATGAAGATCACGACATGTTGATCGAAACGTGGGCACCAGATAACTTAACGCGGCGTCACCCGGACAGCCAAGAATGTAATGTGATAGTGTGCTGCATGTTAGTGTAAGTGTGTGTGAAGGGGAGAGGATAGGACAAGGTAGAGGAAGGACAGATCGCGCGCGGTCCGTGGCCCGTTTGATAGGGTACTGCTCTGGCATTCGCCTGGTGTTGATCGGAGAAACCACGGAAAACTACCGATCAGAGCAGCCGGTCGCTAGAATTCTTCTCCAGACAGCGGCGCTGCAGTGACATCAGTTGATGCACTGAGCTACCGCTCCCGGTCCCAGTGGCCGAGCGAAAGCCGCCATTCGCATTGGATGCGGAGTGTCCGAGGAGCCACTGACGGGAATCCCACGATAGGTTGCGCTGTAAAAGCAGCTAGCGGTGCTAGTGGCGGGGAGTTGAAGGTCGCCGCGACAGAGGACGTGTGTGCGAGAGAAGTGGAAGTAATGGCTGTGGCCAGTGGAATGGTGGCGCCGAGTGAAAATAGCGCGAATGGAACTGCGTGATTTTCGTGTGTTTTGAGTCGGAAGATGAAATGTGACAAGCCCAGTTTTAGCGTAATGGGCGTATTCCATTTGTAGAGAAACAAAATTCTGTTTCTTCGAGTTCGTTTGGGTAATGGTGAATTATGTTATGTTTGCGAGGCAGGCTTTCTGCGTGAACATTATCGTTCTTTTTCGAACTGTTTGCAACTGTACTAAATATGGTTTAATATAACGCTTTTGGAGACAACACAATTCATATTGAAGACGAAGTTTACGATGTAAAAAGTATAATCTTCATAAACGTATAATTGAATTTCATACACAGATAAAAAAATCAAATATGCTTCTGCAAAATTATGTAAAGGTTTGTGTGTGTAAAGGATTTTTGAGATTGATTATAATTTAATTCTATTCGAGCATGTAGGTGGATGCATACCTCATTGAGACTAAAACATTAGCAGTTTTCTTTCAACTTGACAAAATATGAAACGAAAAACGAAATTGTAAACATTGAAACACTTTTTAATGTTTGCAATGTGTAACCAAAGCATTCGGAGAGCGCCTATATATCACTCCTAAGAACCACCAAAAAGTTTGTGGATCTCCCATGAATCGGGAAAATGAGGGGAATAAATAATATGAAAAATGATTTTAAAAAAAAAAAAAATTCAAACCGGTAAGTATCGGTAACGTAGTAGTATATGGGTAAACTTTAACAGTATTTATCTAAAATCTCGATGTTCAAAACAGAAAAATTACTGCGTTCTACAAAACGAAGAAATGGTTTCTAATTAAAATCCCTCAACTTGTATCAAGAGAACAAAATAATATTATATTAATAATTTAAAATAAAAAAATATGAAAAAAAATTTAAAAGTCAAAATGTCAGAAAACAATTAAAAAACATTTTGGAAGGAAAACACCTTAATTTTTGGAATTGATTTGTTGGGAATTGTGTAACCACAAAAATGTAATATTATTTTATGTATTTTATTAAATATAATAAGAGTATATTTAAAAATTTTGTGAATTACCTAATTGATATGAATATTGTTATATTATATTAGCAGTTACATTATCAATAATGAGTTTGGATACTGCTGTACCTGATCCAGTTCGAACAGCGAAACAAAAACGCGGTAATCACAATCTGTTATCTGAAAAGCCTAAAGCGGTATTAGTATTGTATCACTAATTTTAAACTCAACATTTTCGGTATTCACCTAATGAAAAATTTCGTTTACACCAAAACTGGAAACGTGAATTTAACTTATTTGAAGAAAGGAGCACCTACAAAACTTGCATATTGTAATTTTAATTGTGTTCGCTTTATTTTGCTAACAACATTCTTACCATAAAAACACGAACTCCATGTATCGATGGTATCGTCATGAGAATATAATTAACAATTCTCATTACTAAACGAAGCCCGGGAGCTCTCATTTTTACAAGTTGTAACAAAATCATTGAGGCACCTCGCAATAGCAGTCTGCGTCTATAGAGCGCCTACCGCGTGCGTGCGCATTCGCCGGGTGGTGCAGCACATACGGGGGAGGGGGGGAGGGGGGAGGGGGATCCGGAAGAGGATCGGCGTCTTGCGCTCCGCCAAAGGCCTTTGTCAACAGGGAACAACACGTTCCCGAACCCATCGTCCAAATCCCTAACAGCCAGGCCTATTGAAAGACGACGCCCGCTGCTATGGACACCGTGTAACCTCCGCGCCGTCGCCCTCGCCCACGCCCCCTCAGCCGCCCAGCAGCGTGATGGGATGAGCCTCCGCGCCGCGCAGGACCCGATAGTCTTCCTTCGTGTTCTGAACGAACGAAAAGGTCCCCTCGATACAAACTCGCCGCTTTTCATTTCACCTGAAGCGTCTAAGACGTGATTCCAAGAAAACTGGTTCTTTTACCAAACGGGTCTACACTCTTCAATGAAACTTGTGAACTGGGATTATGTAATCTACCTCATCGTCGTGTAGAAGAAACTTTTTTTTTTTTGAAGAAAATTAAAGTTTACATTGCTTTTTTATTAAAATTATTAAGAAAAAATCCTTTGTAAATCTGTTGTTTATTTGGCAGTTTTACATTCCCACATCATGTGTTTATGAAGCAATGCTTCACTATTAAATGAAAGATGGTTTATCAAAAACATCTCTCCACCAGTTGCAGGTAGATTTTATAATTATTTATGGAATGACGTGTTTGGATTAATCATTTATTTTAATACCCCTCTATTAATGCATAAATGATGAAGGCTCTGAAGACGAATTGCGTGGTAATTTTTTTGAATAAATTAAAGTTAATTTATTTTAGTGCGTAAAATGATACATTGTTTAATGTGACATAAAATATGAACTTATAAATCATTTTAAGGGAAAGTATTCGCTTGATCTTTTTATTTCATGAAGCTGAAAAGTACTGTTTAATGATATTTTATTACGTATATCAATTAAATTACAAAATACATTGAATAGAGAAATATATTACAAGATTTTCGTTATACATTACTGTGAAGGGGTTTTAGAAAGACCAATTATACTTCACTCAGTTTAATTTAAAAGTCACAGCATCATTCCATCTATCAAATGTGTTTCTCTCCAACGACAAATGCATAAATATTCCTAAATTTTATGTCAGAATATATAATCATAGAAAACATTGTTCCACTTATAGTTATTGTTTTGTGAAAGTAACTGCACAGCTGAATAGTTTTACCAAGGATATTCATAGGATCAATTAACTACATTTATTCCTATTGATAACCTTAACTAAATTTAATTAGAGTAACGCACCGTCATAAAACACTAAGATGCTATTCTTGCACTTGATGAATAGATGTAGAAAGAACTTATAATAACTATGAAAGAACTTAAAAACAAATATGAAAAAAATATGGGAAATTGACCATTAATTCAACAGGAAAGTTTGAAAGTAATATTACTAGCTTTTATCTCCCAGTAGAAGTAATGAGGATAGTTACAGATAATAAACTGAGAATAGTGTTTTGGTAAACGAGGAGGG
Source organism: Teleogryllus oceanicus (assembly GCA_964035755.1). Lineage (NCBI taxonomy): Eukaryota > Metazoa > Arthropoda > Insecta > Orthoptera > Gryllidae > Teleogryllus > Teleogryllus oceanicus. Next base: position 136,808,075 of record CAXIVR010000004.1, read on the forward strand.
TGTGGGTTATTTATTATATTCACTCTTCGCAGGTTCATGACTTAAGCAGTAAAATGAGTTTGCATGCCAAAACACAAATGAAAGATTCCGCCCAATTATTGAGCAAAAATATTAAATGATGATTAACGAGTAGAACGAATTCTCTTTGATGAACCGAATGAGCTTGAATGATATAGTGAGAAACTGTGTTCAAATATCGTACTCCTGGTTGCAGCACCTTGCACTACTGTTCGTCATCTGCGGTAAAACGTACTGACCGCTGCTACGTTTCTGGGTTAAAAGTACACACTTTCGACAATTCTTGTTGAAGTGTTTGTAAGTGTGTGACATTCAAATACCTTGCTCTTGTTCGGAGCGTAATTGCACGAAGAGAAGATACAAAAGTAGCGGTGCTGTTTATGTTTCAGAATATAGGAAAAAGTTGAATACAAGTTTCTTAATATTCATATAAACGTTTTCTAGCCCGCAATTTGGTCTCAAATTGTTAACCGCAACATTTCCATAGACAATATCATTATCAATTTCATTTTCAGTTTTAAAAATGAATATTATTAATGTGAATTATACGAGTCAAACGTTATAATATTTAAAAATTCAAGTGTTACAAAAAATAAACCTCAGGAATTTAATTTGTACTACAAACAAGTAATTTTGATTCTGTAAATTAATGTGGACTAAAATCAACATATTTTAAATACAACATATAGTGTAAATGCAATTCGGTGCAACTAACAATCACGCACACTATTGGTGTTGCCCACACGGAAGACGGCGGCTGGCCTTTGAAAACGCTTCAAATACTGCGGGCACATCGCCACTCTACAGATTTCTCTCTCGTTGGATGAACCAATATAAAACAAAGGAAGACAATCTTTCAGCCGTGGAGTTAGTCCTATTAAGTCTGTTGCGCTAATCGCATAGACATTTTTTTGTTGTTTATTTCGTCTACAGAGGGGACTGCAAGCGGCAGTCTGGCTGGTGAGGGAGCGGCGGCACCTAGGCTTTCGCCCCTGTCCACCGCTCCTCCACCTTACATTCGCATTAAGGTATTCCAAAGGTTTTAAAATCCTATTAATTTAAGATATAAGGCTCCTAAAGATGGTACAGTTATATTTTTCCTATTGCTAGCATTCACCAGAAAGTGAGATAGGACTGAATACAATTTGAGTAAGACTCGGCGGTTACCTTGAGTATAGCTATTTACCTAATTCTGTCACCAAGTTGAGTTTCCTTGCTGAATTAAGATACTTATGTCCTACGTATTTGTTTAGTATCAGAACAGAGAATGAAAATAATACTATTGTTGACTAACGACTAATACTTATTACCTACAACATACATATTAAATTTTTAAAACGAAAAGCAAAATGAACAAAGGAACATAAAGTTATTGATTGGTACTTATTTCCTAGTGCATAATATTAAGTTTAAGAACAATTTTAAAACGAAAAACAATGAACAAAAGAACGTAAGTAATTGATTGATACTTATTTCCTAATACATACTTGCTAAGTTTGAGAACAAGACAAAATGAGCAAAAGAACATATGACTCCTATCACCAAGTTGTATACAGTCATGTTTTCTCTATTACTAACCTTAATATGAATTGAGATACTTATTTCCTATTATATGCAATAAGTATAAAAATGCACAAAAGAACTTAAGCGTTCTATGCTCCTCAATCGCATAGACATGCAGCGCATGTGTTTATGATCATCTGGCGCCTCCCGCGGCAGCTGGGGGGGGGCGGAGCTGAGGAATGCGGCGCGGGCTGCGTGGCGTGCGCGGCGGAACAAATTAGGTCGAGCAGCCGGCAAGATGGCGGCGCGCGCCAGCCGTGCCACGGCAGAAGCGGGACATACCGACGACCAGTGTTAGCTCCGCGCCCTTTTTCGGGAGCGGTCTTGAAGCGTCCGTGATTTATAGCGGAGGCGTTATGACTTATGGAGTGTTCTAAATATAACGTCTGGAGCACTTGTTTGGAGCGATCGGACGGGGACAAATGGTGCGCGGGCTCATAACGCGTTCGTGCGCGCGCGAGCTGACTCTGCAGGGAGGGCGCGCGGAGCGGCGGCGCGGGGGAGCAGTGGAAGAAACAGGCAAGAAAGAGGGGAAGGGAGCGGAGTGGATTGGAGGGGAGTGGTGGATTGGAGGGGACTGATGGATTGGAGGAAGTGGTGGATTGGAGGGGAGTGGTGGATTGGAGGGGAGTGGTGGATTGGAGGGGAGTGGTGGATTGGAGGGAAGTGGTGGATTGAGGGGAGTGGTGGATTGGAGGAGTGGTGGATTGGGGGGAGTGGTGGATTGGAGGAGTGGTGGAGTGAAGGAAGTGGTGGATTAGAGAGGAGTGGTGAATTGGAGGAGTGGTGGATTGGAGGAGTGGTGGAGTGGAGGAGTGGTGGAATGGAGGAGTGGTGGATTGGAGTGAATTGGAGGGGAGTGGATTGGTGAGGAGGGTGGATTGCCCGAGAGGTTGTGGAGGCAGGGGAGAGGTGGAAGAGTGAGGAAAGGGGATTGTTGGTGAGGAGGGCAGGGGACAGGGTGAGAAGGAGGTGATGGCAGATCCTTCCACAGCGGGTCGGCAGGGGGACACGGTGCAACAGACAACAGAGGCAGAAGTCAGGAATGCGGGCCGAAGCAAGAGTAGGTGGCAGGGGAAGGCGGTTGGAAGGAAGTAGAGAGTAGGAACCGAGCGAATAATACGAACGAATGTTCGTGTGAAGTCGAGAAGGGAAAATTCAAAAGAACGCCTGAAGGAAGTCGGTAGTAGAAATGTGTGAAGCTGAAAAATGATAAGAAATGCCCAGTAAAAAAGAGTCATAGGAATACTTAATACTTGGAATGAAAATACCTTGGTACAGACCCAACCGATGTTATTTTTGAGATAATTGAAGAGACGTGAATAAAAACTGATATTTTATATGCTGACAGAAAGTATGACGAGCGCGTAACAAATTTATTCTTTATGCAATTTCACATCGTTTTTTTCTCAAACAAAATATTTTTTCCCTTTGGAAAAAAATATTTTCAATCTGTTTTACAAAAATGTAATATTTTAAAGAATTTTCAACAGAAAAATTCATATAATGATGTTGAAGAAGTAAAAACTGGACAGATACATAAAAACGGTACACAATGAAGGGCATAGTTAAAGATTAAATAATTCTCTTCAGTAAAATTCCAGGAAAATTAGACACAATTAACAAAACTGGAGGGTAGAAAATGTTTCAAAATACATTTGCACGAAAAGCAAGGAATAATTTGAGACAAGATTCAGTGTAATGTTAAATAGCAGAGAAGCTGTGAATGATGTCTGCTTACGGGGGATAATTATATTATGAAACATTTTTAAACCTTGTCTTGCATGAATTAAAATTTCATATAAATATTTTACAACTCTCAATTGAATTATGGTAAACATAAATAAGCTTGAATAGCAGTGTACTTGATTTCATCAAAACATTTTACACTTTCGTACTGATGAAATACCCAGAAAGAAATAATAAGTTACGACTGGTTCTACAAATATATTAATTTTATCAAATATGTAAACTATTTACATTACCAGGAGTTCTGCTAGTAAAGGGAGGGTGTAGTATGGTTTCGTTTCCAGAGAAAAATGGATGGCAAGAAACCCAATGAAACCATTCATTGCTGAAAGAATGACAATAATACAAAAAATCTTTCTCTGGAGACTTGTTTGATATTTCAATTTTCAGTATGGAATTCAATGGTACAAAAAGTACAACTAGGAGTGGATTAATACAGACACAGACTGAATACATGCTTAGGGACCTACTTGGGTGGGAACGACCCAAATAATGTATAAATATAATTTTACATTAATTCTTAATATGAAAGAATGTGAAATTTATTTTTAAATCGCAAGGGTTACAAGGTATATTCATATCCACTTCGATTACATATGTTTATATTTCAAGCGTAATACGGGACCTTAAGTTGGTGACAAGGTAAGATTCTAGGATTAGTGGGCTCCCTGGACAAAACTGTTACCTCGCGAAAAGCAAAAAAGAGTGAATGTTGGTGATGTAAAATCATGACCATGAGACGATGAGAAAGACGTGGTTTGACAGAGAGACAGCGAGAAGTAGGAGCGAGAAGACGGAGAGAATCGGCCGCACAGTCAGGTGGTACGGGAGGGAGTACGGGAGGGAGTACGGATGGGAGTACGGGTGGGAGTACGGGAGGGAGTACGGGTGGGAGTACGGGTGGGATCACGGGGGGAGTACGGGAGGGAGTACGGGAGGGAGCACGGGAGGAGCACGGGAGGAGTACGGGAGGGAGTACGGGAGGGAGTACAGGAGGGAGTACGGGCGGGAGCACGGGGGGAGTACGGGAGGGAGTACGGGGGAGGGGCGCGGCGTGGGGCGGCGTGCGTCAACGCATCTCTTCGTCGCTCTCCCCTCGCAGCGCGACCGGAATGTGGAGTTGGGCGGAATTGGCGACGCTGCTGCGCGGAGCCTCAAACGAATTAGGGAAGCGAGTTCTCGAGCGGAGCAGCGGGGGCGGGGCGGGGCGGGCAAATAAGACGCTCCCGAAAAGGCAGTGGACGGGGAGGAGGCTACACCGGACTACAGGTTATTGGAATGAGGCGGGGTCACGGCGACAAAGGCACCTCGCGCCCGCCCGCTTCATTCCAATCCGCTGCAAATCCAATTCGCCCCGGACGCTCGATGCGCGACACAATGCCGCGACATTCTAACGAAACCTGTGAGGCGAGATTGGAGCTTCATTCGCCGTGCACATCTAATACTAGCTTCTTTCAATTTATTGCACGTCATCTACGACTGGGGGAGGTATAGCGACGATATCGATCTCGGATATGTGCAAATCGAGAAGGCAAAAACATACGAATGAATTTGCTTGTCCTCTTGTGTTATATTTTATAAACATTCATAACAATACTATTGAATGCAAATTAAATTACACAATATTATGACTAGATCTGATGGCAATGATCAACAAGAAGACTTTTGAACTGTGAATGCTGTTTATACTTAGCGTAAGATTGATTTATATTCAGAACAGAATGTAACAAAAGGTCGTATGAAGTTTAAACATTTTCATTCTCATTGTTATAAGCAATTGAACGCCATGAGAACTCCATACTTCAAAATTTAACTGTGGTAAAATCCGTTCTGAAAATTAAATCCTTTGCCAAAACCGTGTTCTGGTGTTCGAGAGGACATTCAGCAAAGTATCATTCTCTCCAATGAGCAATTTTATGAAATTACGGAATAGAAATCAGAGCTTGTTATTTAGAAATGTTTCACCGAAAATGTGTGCACAATGTTTGTTAGCAGTAAATTTAAATGACGAACCTAATGAAACATTATGTAGCGTAATTGTCTTTTGGTAAACGCAACAAAATGCTCACGACAAAATGATGAGAATTTCAATTAATATGGCTGTTTTCATTGGCGCCTGATAGAAATGTGCGAGTGGGCGCCGGGCAAATACAATGAAGAATGAATAAATTATAATAAAACGTAAATTTGCGGCGTTCAACGCACAGCAGTCAGTAAACTAATGTGACAAAATTTTACCGAATACCTATTTCAAAGACTATGTAGTTTACGAAACAGTGAGTAAAAATTAAAAAAGAACTTTAGTGAATTTACAAAACTAATAAATTAACTTGAAATGCAAAAAATACAAATGGCAGAGAAATATGAATTTCCTCTGTAAGCATTAATTTCATTTTTCTTTTAAATAATATGAAGGTTAGTCAATAATTCTATTATAACTTCCTAGCGGTAGATCACCTCATTGAATACTGTTTCTATATCATTTCATAATTAATTGTAAATACTTTCTCCCCAATACTCGAAGATTTATTACTTTTGGTACGTTGCATCAAATTATCTTCTTGTAGTATCTAGTTTTACCAATATACTAAACGAAATCAACTATGTATTTAAATGCTTAAAAGCATGCACTCAAAATCACCACAACGCGATTTATAATGCTTATTTCGGTTTGTCTGTCTTACTTCGGTCTGTTGTTTGCCTGTCTCTGTGTAGTTGTCTCCCATTCTGAATGTCTATTTGTCAGACATCCATTCTGTGTGAATGTGTCTTTCTAAATAACTGACTGTCTATTTGAATGTCTGACTATGACTGTATGTGTGTCCGGGATAATATCACGATAGGCTGCACTGCTTTTGAAGGAATTTTTACTGAAAGATAAAATACGTAGTTTAGGCATATTTTAGACATAATTTAGGAAATGTGTTTTAAAATATTTATTTTAAAAGAAGAAAGCGTTTTTGTTTTTATACAAATTAGTTTTATTTCGACCTTATTGAAATATTGAACACATGTCATTCTCACAAAGACCTGGTTCTCAAATAACAACTTGGTCTTTTCGCCATTCGTTATTTATTTAAGAATCTGAATTTAGAGAGTTCCGGACAATGCCGCAAGTATTTTAGGTGACGCACGTCGGCATTAATGTTAAAGCCTTGATAGACCAGATTGCAGCATTTCCTTATTTTTTCCGAGAATGTTTTTTGCGTGATTCTGTACGAAGGGACAGCTATAACAATGAGAAGAGCAGTTTCTGGCACCTTCAGAGTTATCGCAGTATCTGGCCTGATATGTTCTAGAGTTTTGTGCGTCAAACCTGTACAATCAAAATAATAATAATAATATTATTATTATTATTATTATTATTATTATTATTGCTAAAACTTGCTATTGTTGTCTGGTTTTGCAGTATAAACTCGAACTTTTAATAAAATGGCAATATTAATAGAATGAAAGCTTATCTGCCATCATTTGTTCATTACGTCATTTTCAAGATCAGCTACAATACAAATACAACATATTATAAGGGTATCTTTCCATAATGAGATTATAATTGGCGAAATGTGGATTGCAAGTGTTTTAAGTTAGAAGATTGACTACTTTTAAATACGAAGGTTAATAAGTGTGTTTCCTACTTTTTTATCTTGACATTGCTAAAGAATTTTCTCGTCCAGGGACTTCTTACTTGCATGCACTTGTTTGCATGTAATTCTTTCTTCCTGCAGACAAGTAAGATGGTTTACTCACTGATCGGGTCCGGTACAAATAAAACACACATTTCGTGTTTCCCCTCTCGGAGGACCCTCAGCGCCCGGGCGGCAGCGCAGGTAGCCACGCCAAGATGGTGATAGGCCGACCGGGCGCGGCGCGGCGCGGCATGGCGGCGGCGACCGATATTAATACCGATATATCACAGTGACGCATGGCACGGCGCGTTGCGGCGCGGCGCAGCGCGGGGGAGGGGCGGGGCGGGGAGGGGCGGAGGGGGAGCAGGTGGAGGAGCGAGGGCCCAACCTCCGGCGTCGCGGTTCGACGCCGCGCCAGCTCGTCGCCGTCGGACGCCGTGCGAGTCCGAGCGGCGGAAGGGCAGCGGAAGCAACGTCCTCAATGTTTGCTCTACGTAACAGCAACTGTAGAATACAAATGGTGAAAGCAAGTTTTAGTTAATTAGTTAGTGGTGGATGTCGTCGGTTGGAGGAATTAATATCCGACCTGCCCCTGTTGCATATATAATCATTTGTTACAAGGTTAATTTAAATTTATTTTTTTTATACAGTTGTAGCTGAAAGGCTTCAGTTGCGATCGAAGTCTCTATTCTGATTTGAAGATATAAATTTCCCCAAAGAACAGTGTACAAAATTAATTATCATTTATATTCACTCTTCAATTTCTTTTTTCATTCAATTTACAAAAAATTATCTTATTCTTTGTTGAATCTCCCTTCACTGCTATCACAATTTATTGGGGGAGGGGCCATCGCATCATTTTAGAACAATGGATATCCCCTGAAATCTCCGTTCCCTATCCACAACACATTCCGTAACATCGGATATTAGTTAATATACTTTAAATAAATGACATCTCTCCAACATCGCGTCATTTCGCAGACTTTCTACCGCACGCCACACTTGGCATCCTCCCACCATCCAGCATTCTTTTTCCCAAGTCTCCGTCACCACTTCCACTTCTCCCACGCCCGGCCCGCCGTCGTCAGTGGTGCGTGCCCCGTCCTCCCACCATCCGGCATTCTCTTTCCCAAGTCAGCGTCACCGCTTCCGCTTCTCCCACACCCGACCCTCCGCCGTCGTCAGTGCTGCGTGCCGCGTCCTCCCACCATCCGGCATTCCCTTTCCCAGAGTCGGCGTCACCGCTTCCCCTTCTCCACGCCCGACCCTCCGCCGTCGTCGTGGTGCGTGCCGCGTCCTCCCGCGATCCGGCATTCCTTTTCCCGCGTCAGCATCACCGCTTCCACTTCTCCCCACCCGACCCTCCGCCGTCGTCAGTGGTGCGTGCCGCGTCCTCCACCATCCGGCATTCCTTTCCCAAGTCGGCGTCACCGCTTCCACTCTCCCAGCCGACCCTCCGCCGTCGTCAGTGGTGCGTGCCGCGTCCTCCCACCATCCGGCATTCCCTTTCCCAAGTCGGCGTCACTGCTTCCACTTCTCCCACAGCCGACCCTCCGCCGTCGTCAGTGGTGCGTGCCGCGTCCTCCCACCATCCGGCATTCCCTTTCCCAAGTCTCCGTCACCACTTCCACTTCTCCCACGCCCGGCCCGCCGTCGTCAGTGGTGCGTGCCCCGTCCTCCCACCATCCGGCATTCTCTTTCCCAAGCCCGCTTCTCCCACACCCGACCCTCCGCCGTCGTCAGTGCTGCGTGCCGCGGCGGGGGCGCCTCCAGATGAATAAACCAGCGGGTGGCGGCGGCAACGGGTGGCGCCACCCGGCGCCTGGCGGCTCTGCCGCGGTGTATCGGAAACCCATAATTGGGGCGGTACAAGGAACAAGGCGCGTAGCCGCGTGTAGCGGCACGCGAGCAGTGAGCGGTGGCGCGGCGGGAGACGGAGGGCGGCTCTGGCGGGGGCGGGGCGGGCGGACAGGTGCGGGCGCGCCGCTGTGTTTAAAATTCATTAGCGGCTGCCGCTGCCGCCTTCTCCGCCGCCGCCGCCGCCGCCGCTGAGGAGACGTAAAGCGGCCGTCGTGCGTTGACAGAGCGCCGCTCGCGGCTTCGGCGGCGAGGGAGGCAGTGGCGGCGGAGGCGGCGGCGGAGGCGGCGGCGGAGGAGGCGGCGGCGGAGGCGGCGGTGGCGCGGGGGGGGAAGTCGTCGCAGCTTATCGCTCGATAGCGCGGTCCGCGCCGCCGCCACCGCTGCCGCCGCCGCCACTGATGAAGAGGCTGTAATTGAGTTTTTCAGGGCGGGGAGCGCGGGCTCGTGCTGACAAAAGGAAAACGGAAAAGGAAACGCGAAGAAAAAGAAACCCTCCGCTGCGAAGCGCGGCCCGGGCTCCGTGGCAGCCAGGGAGGAGAAGGCGGTCGTAAATACGGAGGCGGGTGATCTGTAGGGTGACGTGGTGGAAATTGCAGTGTGGCGTCCGTCGCTCTCAACACCTTTTGGTGGTGACGTCACCGAGCATTTGGCTCAATGATGCGTCGACTTCTGTAGTCCGACTCCCACCGTGAGTGCACTGCATATTATAGATGCGAGGTGATAATGTTCTTGTCCCTCTGGAACGGAGATCCGCTGCTGACATACACGTGGGCGTGATTTGTTTCCACTCCAGGTATCTCCCCAAACGGGGACAATACCTACGTTCCCGACTGCTCTTCACCCATGTTTAGCAATGCAGTACACCCATCTGTGTGGGTGTGTGTATGTGTGTATGTGCTTTACGGAGAAGAGGGAACGTGGATGAGGAAAAGGTCTCGCGCAGTTCAAGGGTCGTTTTGTTACGGTGCATTATACTGATACTAATAGAAGAAATTCGGGGAGCTACTGATCAGAGAACTACTGCAACTATAATTCTCCTTCATACACTGACTAAATTCGATCAAGTTAGTTCGTAGGAACCGCAACCGTTGGAACTCGAGCCTTAGAATCGATAGTTCAGGGATTCCGCATCGGCAATGGGTATTGCCAATGAGATATCACATTATGTTTTCGTGGTGACCTTTACGATGTGGGTGTTGAAAGCAAAAGCTGAAGAAGGTATTGGGTGTAGCTAGAATAAAGGCGTCATCGATGGAAGAGACAGTAGTGGTATGATGTCTACGGTTGTTGTAATGCAGGGAATGTCAAAGATGTTAATGAAGGTGTCAGAGGATTCACCATATATGTCTACAAAGTACAGGGTTCTTTACTGTGATTGAAAAAACCAATTCAAGCAAGGAAAGCTATTGAAGTAAACATTACAGATAAACGTTTAACAGTCCTTAAAGGTGCCACAAGGACTAGGACTCCGATGTTTTCCAGCAGGGTGGTTTAAACAGCGGAGATCGTAGAAAATTTCGGATGAAATTTATTGCCTTTTTACCTTAAAAAATTTATTTAAATGTTATGAAGTGGCTTATATTAATTATGAAATATACAAATAAATGATGTCAAAATTAATTAGTAAAAGCCCCCCAATTAATGAATTATACATTTTTAATTTAAAAAATTAAAAAAAAAAAAATTTATAGAAAAAACACATTTGCTCAAAGATATTGAAGAATTCGCTTTTGACATTTTTTCGTTCAATTGTTATTTCAATAAATCAGAAAAGCAAAGCTTACCTCATGCCTCCAAGTAAATTTCGTTATAATATATAATCTGGTATAATATATTTCTTTAAAAATGAAGTATGTCTATTTACAGTTAAATGATTTTGGTTACGTAATAATCTAATGTGCATTATCCAGAAAATCAGAGGTTCACCCTTCGAAGTAATGAAAAGAGAGCCTTTCAGCCCACATTCAAATCTTTTATTTAAAATAAGAGTGAAGGATTCCTACTTTTAAAAACATTGGTACATTATACCAGAACACATAGTCTGAAAAATATTTCAATTTACTCTATATAATTAACTTATTTTTAGGGATTTATTGATTCTAACACTTAGAATCAATTTATTATAAATTGAAAGGTTCATGGTCGAATATGATGTACACTTAATTTTAACGAGCTCAGATTGACAGATTAATTTGTATTATTAGTACAGTGATGTTAAAGCAACGTGCGTGGATCCGTCGACGAGATGAAGAACATGAAAATCTGATGTATATGCATGATAAAATAGCAGTCTTGAAAAAACACATTTTGACAAATTCTCTACAGGTTAACTAGTGAATTGGAACTCTTTAAATATCGTTTCGTGAATTCTGATATATTCTGAAAACTATTCTAGTAAAAGGTTGAAAAATGGCGTAAAATTAATATCAAAATACAAAATGATTCTTTTGAAATTCTTTCCTAGTTTCAACATTTTCTCTTGATCTCTCCGAACTGGTCTTAAAAAAAGTATCTGCACTACATGAAAATATGTTCTAAATAATGCAGATTAGAACCTTGCACATCTGTTTCATATCCTCCTCAAATACCATGTTCTCTTTTATGGTTAGGTATCAAAACGTCGAAAAAGTCTCATGCAATATTAAAGATTGTGTTCGGGGACCGAATTTCCATTTAAATATTAATTTTCCGGCAGTACATTCTGCACCTGCTGAGCATGGAGCAGGTCGAGCGTCGAGAGCGGCTAGGCGCTTCGGAATCGTGTTTTGCCGGAGTCGCGTTCGCAGCAAGATGAGAAGTAAGGGGTGACGGACGAAGAGCGGTAGAACGGAAGAAGGGCACGGGAGGGTCCTGTAAAGGGTGGCGACGAACCGGATGCGATAGAGAGGGGCAACAGAAGGGGGAGGCGCGAACACCCCAGGAGGTGGGAGAAGGAAGATGAAGGCACGGGGAGGTAAGAAAAGACGGTTAAGGTGGGAGAAAGTGGAACAAGACGGAAAGAGGAGGGAGAAATACGGGAAACAAAACGATTTGTGTTGGAAAGAAAAGCTTAGGGTGAGAGCGAGAAGATGGGAATGTGGAAGGGGTGGCGGACAATTACGGGATGTGTAAGATGTGGCAACGGAGATTTATGGAAGAATCAACATGGCGCGAGGCTGGGGGCGGCGGGTGGGTGTGTCCCTGGGGCTGTTTGCGCCTTAAACAGGGCGCGCAGTGGTAATTCGCCTGCAAACGCCCGCGGCGCCGCCCCATGCGAAGGCGCAACAGCTCTTGGGCCGCCCCCTCCCCTTCCCCCTCCTCCCCCCCCCTCCCCTCCCGCGACGCCGCGCGCAGTGCTGCACCAGATTCGCTCAGCGCTGCACGCCACTCCGCATCACAGGAGCGCAAACCACTCCACTTAGGAATCAAACTCAAACAAAATAGAGGTTTAACGAAAGGAAACATCTCACGCAAAACTTTACCATGAATAAACTATCTGGGGTCAATGAGGTATCTACCACAATAGTATTTAATGTAATTTTAATATGATTATATATATACAATAGCTGATGACTATATGTATATAGATGATGGCTTTATGTAATAATATTAAAATTACATTTAATACTATTGTGGTAGATACCTCACTGACCCCAGATAGTTTATCATGGAGTACCACAAAATCTCTGCTGCCACCACAGAATTTACTATGAATATTACAATTACATCGTAATTTGGATTAAATCAAACTATGAATTTCGTATTCATTGAATCAGTAATAAATAAATCAAATTACTTTATTTTTCACTCATAATATTTTAAACTTTATTGGTCTTGCAGAAGAATTGATAGTCTTGCGCAACTTTGGTCTTACAGAAGAATCATGGTCATTTATTCTGCTATTCTCGCGTTCAAAAATACTCAACACCTAACAGCCTGGCTTCATATCGATAGCAGTATAAATAACGCGATAATAATAGATATAACCAAGATACGTTAACAGAAAATAATGCAGGAAATATAGTGCAAAGCTCTATAAAACTCATCTCATTATTCAACAAATAAAATAACTAAATGTACGATTAATAAATATTGATTAACGTTGGCATCAACTTCTTCCATTAGTTAAATCTTCAAGTTACCTTAACGTCAAAACCAAAATTCGAATTTATCTAACAATGATCCGCCCCATTCTCAGTCTAACCAAACAGCGGTTGCGTTTCAAAAACATCGATTAACAAAATTCAAGTATTTCAAAATTCTTCCCTCAGAATTTGCTCATGGTATATTCCCAATGCACAAGTTTATAACGAATTAGGCATTCTACCTATCAAAAACTATTTTCTACATTTTCCACTAAACATTATTCTCATAAAAAACCATGTACCATCTGCACTTCATTTTCAGCTAGGAAAACATAACCATCACCAAAACAGAATCAAACGAAAACTTCAGACACGTTTTTTACATCATACTTAGCCTTTCTCGTCAAAAATGAAGTTCTCCTACAGCAAATGAATTTAATTTATATTTCGAATGATGCATTAGCAACATTTTGTTTCTCCTTCATTACTTCCACTCTCAAATAAATTGTGTATTTCTTAACCTTCTGCCAAAAGTCTCACATGTTAACGCATGAGAATATTCAATAAAAAAGAGCAAATATTTTACAGCAATGATTGGGTTTTCTGACTAACGTCATTTGCATGTCTTAACAACCAAACCTACATTTAGCTTTTCAAAATATTCGAAAACACATTATTTTAGAATTTTCAGAATTTTTTAAAATGCATGTTTCCTAACATAATTAAGTTTGAATACATCCAGTATTATGAATTATGGCCTAAGGGTTTTCGTTATGCCGGAAATGTATTGTAGAAATTTACTGCGGTGTATCACTGTAGGTGCCTTGACACACCGAAAAAACATATTTTTCCAGTATTTTTTGTAAGGTACTACAAAGATCTGTCTAAACACAATACCAATTGTTGTACCTCGTTGAGAGGAATCAAACGAGCTACTGATCACCTCTGTAGGTCACGGTAAGTTGCTCAAAAGACGTTTTAGTGGTCTAAAAACGCAAAACGACAAGGGTTTTTTTTTAGAAATTTCATAAAATCTTCTGAAAGGATCCGCAAACAAATCATCAGTTCCCCATCAAGAGTCCAAGGCGCTTCAAATGACGCCTCAATTGTCTCGGTTGATGGACAGAAAGAGGTCTAATGATTAGTCACAAATAGATCCAACACTATGTAAGGATGAGAAATAAGGTATGGTAGATGCAAAGTAAATTTGTATATTTAAATACATAATATTAGAACTTTTTAAGGAATCACTGGTTTCTTCTTCCAAATAACCGCAATAATTCTTTGATTTGAGTTCCCTGCAAAGCCTTGTTGTTTCACGTTCAGATAGTAAAAGTTTCGTTCATTAAATCTGATAATATGAATACAATGATTAAATAAAACAAATTTCATTTTAATATCATGTAAGACTACTATAGAACACTGTGCATTGAGTGGTTGAAGACCTATTTGACGAAATAGATGGATTGATATTTTTGCAGAGATTTTTGCTAAAACAATAAAAGCATTACAAGAAATTGTATTTGCACACTCTTTAGAGCATACGATTTAAAGGTAAAGCTGATATGCGGAAGTATTCATTTCCCACTTCACATATCCACAATTCAAAAGCAAACTGTGTGTCATGTAGCCTGTTACCCTTGCACAAAGTGAGGAGCAACCACGACGACCGCACTTGCCAGGTACAGAATACTGAATGCGCCCTAATCGACGCCCAGTCCCAACATACTGCAGCAAGTCGCTTTGTGCAATTGTTCCGCTACTCGTGCGGTCTCCCACCACACATTGCACCGCAATGGGTAGCCTCCCAGAACACATGTTTGTCACAGACGTTTGAAAAATATGTGAGTGACCGGGAATCGGCCATTCATTAGTTGCCTGTGTTTCGAAAAGTGCAAGTTAATGCCAGTCGCAATGCGGTCAATTGCAAACCAGTGTTTGAACTGAAAGCGAAATCTGCTTTGATGAAGAATTGGTTCAATTTGCCGATATTTTGTAGATCTTGCCAGTGCTTTCACGACGATAGGGAAACTAAAAATACTTCCATCATTCTACGTTTTTGCAATGCATGTCACATATTTTTCTTACAATAAACTAATTAATTTAATTTTTGTATCAAGGATCACCAATTAACTCTAGAATGAAATAAATAATTTTGATTACCTTTAAATGTTTTATCATTCATACAAAGAGTCTAAATGTTATTTATTACTGACATATTATCTACAATACAATGCAGTTTCTTTCAAATTATTATATAATTAAACACGCGATTATCAAAAACACTAGACGTTTCATGTACCTACTAGTTCTATATTTAATGTGCGAATGTTAATAATTGTAAGATGACACAATGCAGCTTAGTATGCTGTAAACTTTATTGACCAGAGATTAAAATACTGATTTATCGAAGTATAATTTCATATTTTAATCTGCATGAGAATCTTTTTCCTGCAAGAAAAACGTTGCAATTGGTAGAGCCCCAATAAGGACAAATTTGCAGAGCGTTTCATGGGTCGCCTCTCTCTTAGCAAGTCCGCCGCGTATCGCATTCCTCCGAGCGACCGCCGCTCATCCGCAGCGTTCCGCCCCCCCGCGCCGCTCGCCCGCGCGAGGGCCGGTGCAGAAGCCGCAGGCGCGCGGGAGCAGCCGCGGAACGTGACGGAGGACGGGCGAGGACGGGCGAGGACGGGCTCCCTCGCAGGCTGTTCCCGCCTTAAAAAGCGCTCTCGGCGATAATTCGATGGCAAACGCGCGTCGGCGGCGGAAGCCCCGCCCCGCCCCGCCCCGCACCGCACCGCCCCGCGCCACCCCGCCCACGCCGTCCCGTCTCGCCTCTCCTCGCCCCGCCTCACCCCGCGCCGCCCCCCCGCCCGCCCGCCCGCCTCAGCCTCCCGCCCAACGCCGCCCCACCCGCCGCCTCGCCCCACGCCGCCCCGCCCCCTCCCCGTCCCGACTCACCCCCCACCCCGCCCCCCCCCCAGTCCGCCGCCCCGCCCCCGCCGCCTCGTCCCCCGTCCGCCCCGCCTCCGCCCCCACGCCGCCCGCCCAACGCCGCCCCCCACCGCCCACCCCCGCCCCCCTCGCCCCAACCCCCCGCCTTCACAAACTCCATTCGCGCTCTTCGGACCGGCGTTAACCACACCGGCGGCGTATTTTTGCACCTGGCCTTTTCTCTGACTGGGCCGCTGTCGTGCGTGTATCTGATTCAACTGTGAACTTGCGCCCTCTGTCAATTTACTGTTTCACGCTCATTCTTACTGCATGAGCGCCCCCCACGCGGGTCTCCATTTCGTCGTTTACAACCCGCCCATTCTTCTAAGCGCAGAATTCTCTTTCTTATCTCCGTGAGAACCATCCCGACCTGAAGAGCGACGGTCGCTCCCGCCTCATTGCTCCCCTCGGTCAACCTCGTTCCGCCATCATTCGCACCGCTGCGGCCACGTCCCTGATATCTTCGCCA
Organism: Teleogryllus oceanicus; assembly: GCA_964035755.1. Classification (NCBI taxonomy): domain Eukaryota; kingdom Metazoa; phylum Arthropoda; class Insecta; order Orthoptera; family Gryllidae; genus Teleogryllus; species Teleogryllus oceanicus. The sequence continues at coordinate 136,824,418 of CAXIVR010000004.1, forward strand.
GCGCCGTTCTCCAACTACGTTCCGGCTACAGTAACTCCGCCATTGTCTCCTCTCCCCTATCGCCTCCGCCCACGCGCTCCCGCGCGCGCGCGCCACGCCCCCCCGCCCGCCCCGCCCGCCCGCCCGCCCTCCGCCGCGCCGCCCGCCCCCGCCGCCCCGCCCGCCCCGCCCGCCCGCCCGCCTCCGCCGCCTCCGCCCCGCCCGCCCCGCCCGCCCCGCCGCCCGCCCGCCCCGCCCGCCCCGCCCCCGCCGCGCCACGCAATGCCGGTCCGCGCCGCCCGCGGCGGAGGCCACGCAGCGAGGCGTACGGGGCGGGCCGATAATTACCAGGATAGCTGGCGGGGCCCTCCATCACGCGCGCCGTTCCCCGGCCTCATTTCCACACAAATCCCGGCCCGACCCGCCGCCGCCGATCGTCCTTTTTCTGCGAGACGCCGCGTCGCGTCGCGCCGCCCGCCAAGCCTCAGCCCGCGCGCCCGCGGGCACCCCCGCGGCCGTAGCTCACGGGGACCCGCTCATCCCGCGCCGCCTCCACCTCAGTCATCACCCCCCCCCCCCCCCTCCGGCAACCCAACGCCGCTGCCGAACTGTTGCCGTCGCTGCGCCGTCCACAGCGTCCGCCTCCTCCGGCGCGCCCGCCCGCCCTCCGCCCCCCGCCCGTGGGCGGCCGCCCCGGGGCGCGCCCCCCCCCCATTGGCTCCCGCCCCCCCGGGCCCGGGGGGGGGGGGGGGCGCAGGGCGGGCGGGCGGAAGGGCCGCTGCGGAGGCGATATTGCAGGGAGACGCCGCTGCCGGGTGATTTCTGTTGTACTGAATGCTACGGTGGAGGTGGGTGGAGCTGCGAAGGGAAATGCTATGTGGCTTGTGTGTACAACGCCACCAAGCGACATCAGGGGAGATGGACTCAGGCAAGATATTCGAAGCAGATGGAAAACAGTACGTCAGCGGAAGATGCGAGTTGCGATCATGTAATGGAAATAAATTAGACTTCGAAAATGTTTTCCAAAAATATATTTTTCGCATCATGTCATTAATCTCCTTTGTGTAATAATGTGAAAATCAGAAACTAGTGAATTCGGTTCTACTAAACATAATAAGCCCCATAAAATACTCTACTAATTATGAAAAGTATAAAACATTTGGAAATGAATTTTTCAAATTTGTTTGTTTATTTACAGAATCTTGATATTTACAAACAAAAAATAAATATCAGATTTGCGCTGTATTTTATTATTGCTATATATTGTTTTTGCATCAGTATTGTGACGAACCACAAGATCCGCTCCCCATGTTTAATAATACTGCATAATTAATTATATTAATTCAATATTAGATTGATACATGTTAGCATACAGGGGGTGAAGTCAACGCATACAGATTGTCGGGGTGGCAACAAGTCCAGGAAGGACGTACGCTCATAGCGTGACGACATACCAAAACCCCTTGTAGTGAAAAGAATACGTGTGAATGAAGCGTAATGGTATTTTGAGCAACGGGATCGATCTCTTAACTGCTGACTACCGAGCCGTCAACAACAAATTTGGTACGTCGCGGTTATCATTACATGGGACGCGTAGTGGACGATATTGCAATTCATTTAGTTAAAATATAACGTCGAATGTAGGAGGGGAGTGTGCTAGCATGACTTTATAATTATTAGTTTCAGGGTTGTAATAGTAAGAATTTGAATAAAGTTGATGTCATGTAATTGTCAAGTGAATTAAAAACGGACATGTATAACCGAACGCTATTAGAGTAGGAAGGAAATAGATATTTCTTTTCTTGAACATTATTTGAATACAAGGATTGTCGCGGTAAGCTGCCCACCCCAGGCAAAATTTAGGGAAGTTTCGTTCACATTTTGAGTTAGTAATTGACATTGTGTAACATCGCGTTAAGCACGACGAAATAATATACACCAACGTGGCGACCGAAAACAGATGTTGTGGACATTAAACATTCTTCATCCGGAATTCAACCGAGAAGTTTTCGAATGCGTGCGAAGATATGAAGTAAGCCACACACATTAAGATGATCTGTTCTGGAAGGATTATCATCGAAATAATAGTTTACGTAATGAGCTCAATAAGAATTGTTAATATTTGAATTATGAATAAATACTTTTTGTATTATTTGAAACAAGGCTGACAGCTTGTGGTTAATTCAAATCAAAGAATCATTTAATCAAACAGAACTTTTAGAAAACGCTCATCTATACTGACAGCCCATCTGCTTGTGATAAGGAAAGATATAGTGCGTCGAATGTCGATACTCACGAGTAGAAAAATTTAAAAGTAATATTAATAAAAGCTTTGATTATAAAACAAGGACGTGAGCAGAGCAGGGCAACTGAAGTATATAAATGTAAGTACAAATATTAATACTGATGGCAAAGGTTTTCAAATATATGGAAAGATCAAGTTAATTAAATTAATGAACATTTGTTATATATAGCGTATTAAAAATATTTATTAGGAGTCATAGGTTCATTTCAGCATGTTTAATACATGTTTTTTCATTCACGGTTGGGCCGTATTTAAATTCTTGTATATGCATTTTAAAAATATTTCATATTTGAAAAATTGTATTTTTGAGTTTTGGGATATGTATGTGGTAGATATATTTAAATAATAAAATAGGAGTATTTTAAAAAAGAAATTCTTAAAATATTTTAATAAATATAAATTTCTTCTTTTTTGCTTTCATTGCAAAAGTTCGTGGAACAATTAACTCAAATATTGACAGAATATATAATACAGTAATTGCAGTATAATGTTGCAACAAAAGATGTAATAATTTGTATTTACTGTTTTTTAATATTTCAAGAATTTTAAATACGTATGTATTTAGCAAATCAAAACCCAATTTACTATCGAATATAATTAAATCCATATTCACAAAAGATTTTGGTTAAGTATTAAAAAGTAAATTTAAAGTATTTTGCCTAACTCTGATTAAATTGTTTCTTAAATTATCACTGTGTATATTTTTACTTTGATTTTAGCGGTCAAAAATATACAGTGGGTTATTACCCACTGTATATTTTTGACCGCTAAAATCAATAACGCTCTCATAAAAATATGATGTGCTTTGCATTCAAATTCATTTAATCGCCACCAATAAACATGTTTTCAACATTCATTGCCAAAACATTGTGCGCAGCGAATATATCTTTTGCGGAATTGCAAACCACAGAAAGCGCGCATTTCGAGTGTGAGACCGCATCTGGCTGGCAGGTTGGGCCGCATCGGCCAACAGGACGTCGCTGGAGGAGCAAGGGATCGCAGAGCGATTGTTGAGAGAGAGAGAGAGAGAGAGAGAGATCGGACAAGGCGGGGACGGGGTGTGAGCAACGGAGGATCTGCAACGGAGGGTGGCGGACATAACGGGAGAGGGTGGGGGCAGAAGGCGGAGGGAGCAGAGGTGGGAGGCCAGTGAATGAGTGCCGTCGGATGGGACGGGGGGGGGCGCAGTAGGGCCTAGCCCTAGAGGTAGGATTGAATATGACCCGCGGCGAAATCCTTCCCTGGGCACAAGACAGCTGCGGCGACCGCCCGCGGGGCCACAGGGAAGCGGGCCATCTGCCCCCCGCCCACAAAGACACCGCTATGGCCACGCGGACTTTGCCAATCTAACGGCCTTAATATTGCGACGTCACTGATAAAACATCTTCAGGCCTGCCAATGTGGGCAACGCAATCTTCCATATTGCTGCTCCAGTTTCTTCCCTCTCCCACTATAACCGTTTATTTTCCCATCCACACTCCTAGGATTAACGCACTATTCGTCGCTGACTTTGTGTGTGAGGCACGTCATCTTACCAAGTATGTTCAGCTACATCTTCACCCCTCCTCCCCTCCACTAGCTCTTGCCACTGGAATCTCCGATCTCCGATATCATCATCTTCGCCTTGTCTTCACTATTCCCACCCGTATTGTTCTGGCAACCCCTTCCACTTCTTAACTGACGTCATCTTGGCTGTTGTCGTACCTCCCGGTCGCCTGGTGGGGCGGGGGCCGCCGGTGGACGCCACTTGGTCGGAAGGAGGCGGCGCAGGGGGGGGGCGGGTAAAACGTAATTAGCCGGCACCCCGGGCGGCCGCTTGGGACGCCGCCGCGTCTGATGTGCCCGCCCCCCGCCCCCCGGATCCCACGCGCTCGCTCTCCGCTTCCCTTCCGTATCCTCCTTTCTGGCCGGCCCCCAAGCCGGACCGCCCGCCCGCACCGCCCCGACACCGCCCCGACACCGCCCCGACACCGACCGACACCGACCGACACCGCCCCGACACCGCCCCGACACCGCCCCGACACCGGCCCGACACCGGCCCGACACCGCCCCGACACCGACCGACACCGCCCCGACACCGCCCCGACACCGGCCCGACACCGACCGACACCGACCGACACCGACCGACACCGCCCCGACACCGCCCCGACACCGCCCCGACACCGCCCCGACGCCGCCCTCGACGCCGCCCTGACGCCGCCTCCGACGCCGCCCTACTTCCAACCGTATCCACCACACCCTGACGTCGCCTGACTGTCCGCCCCGACACCGCTCTTCACCCTCCCTCCGACACCGCCCACTGAATCCGACCGAACACCACCGACACTCGCCCTGACACCTGTTCTGGCACCCCTTCCACTTCTTACTGACGTCACTTGGCTGGCGACACCGCCCCACACCGGACCTGACACCGCCGTGACACGCCCTTTGGAAGAGCGGCCGGAGGCCGACGTATACCGAGCCCACCGGGCCGGACGCCGCCGACTACCGGCCCCGGATCCCTCCGCCCTCGACACCGCCCGACACCGCCTCCTTCTGGCCGCCCCGACACCGCGCGACGCGGACACCGCCCGACACCGCCCGACACCGCCCCGACACCGCCCCGACACCGCCCCGACACCGCCCGACACCGCCCCGACACCGCCCCGACACCGCCCCGACACCGCCCCGGCACCGCCCCGACACCGGCCCGACACCGCCCCGACCCGCCCCGACCCGCCCCGACCCGCCCCGACACCGCCCCGACCCGCCCCGACGCCGCCCCGACCCGCCCCGACGCCGACGCCGCCCCGACGCCGCCCCGACGCCGCCCCGACGCCGCCCCGACGCCGCCCCGACGCCGCCCCGACGCCGCCCCGACGCCGCCCCGACGCCGCCCCGACACCGGCCCGACACCGGCCCGACACCGACCGACACCGACCGACACCGCCGACACCGCCCCGACACCGCCCCGACACCGCCCCGACACCGCCCCGACACCGGCCCGACACCGCCCGACACCGACCCGACACCGACCCGACACCGACCCGACACCGACCCGACACCGCCGCCGACCGATGGTGGTGGCGGTGGCGACGTCTTTGCCCTTCATTTGTCTGTTGCGCCGCTGGTCCGGACTTCGACGATGCGCCGCCGAGAGGCTGCAAGAGTGACCAGGCTTATCCACAACTTCGGTGCGTCCCGCATCGACATTATATGCCATCGCGACCCATGAACAAAAAGGACTCGAAGGGTAGAAAGGGCGCGTGGTTCTTTAGAAATCGAACACAGAGAAATGTCAAAGTCTAATTTTTTGCTAATTTTCTTTCATATAGAACTTAATTAATACCATAACATTTTAATGAAGGTGCCCTCAGGGAACCAGTACTAAAAATGCTCGTTTTAATTTCCTTAGTAAAATCAAGTAGAATTTTCGCGAATATTGTATGAACCTTCATTTCTCTTTGTTATTATTATTATTATTATTATTATTATTATTATTATTATTATTATTATTATTATCAATGAAAAATTTCAATTACAAAAGATTAACCGAAAGGAAGAAACCGCCGTATATCAAATATTAGCTGAAGAAAGGCGTTATGTCATTTTAATATCTACCAGATCATTTCTTTACATTAACTCTCAATACATTTTAATTAAATCGTCTAAAAGAAGGAATTAGTACCAGATATTGCATAAAAATTTCTTATAATTCTGATACAAACACTTGTTGGACAGTCGTATTTTTTGTTATTGAAAAACTGCCCTTGAAACTGAAAGAGGGATCATGCCATTCTTCTGCTGACCACGGCATGGTGCAGATCGGGCTCTGCAAGTGGTGTAAAGTTTCGACGCTAGTCGGCACGGATCGCCATGGTCGTACGTACACAAAATTACATTTCCAATTGTTTCGACATCAAACAAAAAAATTAACTGGATGTGTTTGAAAAAACGTCTTTGATCTTTTGGGGACATCTTAATACATTTTAATTGTCTTCAATTTTTCGGTTTCGTAGTGGTAGATCCAAAATATTAATTTAATAATCTTAAAGAAGAATAAAACTTCCTCTTTCGGAAATTTTCGTTGAAAAATTTTGAAAGATCTGTGCCATTGTTTTAAGCGTTATTTTACGCTATTCCAGGACAAAAGTTAAGAACAGTCAAAGAATTATGTGAATTAGAGTCATTTGTGAGAAAATTGTGAAAATTTAATTGAAGACTTCATATAAAGAACCCCCAAAAGTCATAATATCCGTTTCAATCTCGTATAATCCCCAGATCCTTTAAGTAGATCGGGGAATAACAATTTTGTACACAATTGTATTAAAAGTTTAAGCACTAGCGACGGCAGGAGACGGACAGACAGACAAGCAAACCGACATTATACCGTTCATGGACTTTTCGCTCTCAACAACCTTCAAAACACGAATTCCGGCTACGCAAGATGTTAAAGAACGTAATTTACTTCATAGAAGAACAAGGTTTATCCTTATTTCTTTACCAGATCCCGTCTATAAGAGTTACCGGGCCGTCTATAAGAGAGACCGATTATAATTACTTATTCTTCATACAAAGTAAGAAAAGAAAATTAAACTACGCTGGATTTCATCGTTGCCCCTCCCCCCATTGCATTGGTATGTGTCTGTTAAAATCTCACATGTTTCGAGCTGTGTCGATTGCATGAGTAAGGTATTGGGATTGCAGATGTGTTGCTGCCCCAAGAATACACTATTCAATCATCAGTTAGGAAATTTCAGTTATCATTTGAGTTTTGTCAGTCGTGAATTTCAAACTCCAAAATTAGTTCAAACATTCAAAAATCAGAACGAAATAGTATTGAAAATTACTTTATTAACATAAAAGTCGATAAAATGAGTAGCTATCGTACTGAACTTTCTACGATCAGCAGATTTACTAGAACACAAGCACAAAGGATGAATTATTGAACTATTTACCTTTCTATAATACGAAACAAACGTGACAGTTTTCTATTGTTGAACAGATAATAAAAATAATATGAGCACTATAATATAACTTGTAGTTATGAAATACACGTTAGGAAAAACATTTATACAGAATATACATTTCGAAATGCTGAATGTATTTTAAGGATATATTTTATAAAAAAATATTAGTTACTTGGCGAGCTCGGTATAGTTACCATCCCATCGTTCAAAATACTGAGACCCTCATCAGAGTTTTTCGCCCTGAGGAAGGTGAAGGTAAACGGCCTTAACGTTGGTAACTATGTCTAGGACGCGGATTCTCTCGGTCTGTCAGGTATCTATTGACTCCAGTCGCAGAAGTCAAGGATTTCAAACCTGTTTCGTCCCATAATAAGTAAAATATAATTAGATGTTTTCAACAAAATACTGTTGTGATAAAATTGTCATTTTAAAAAATTGTATGTAACTTGCAAAGCACCAACAAAAAATTTCAACGAACTTTCAAAACATTTCCGCAACGTAAAATAAGTGAAATAACGACAATAAAAAGCTCTTATGATAAAGTAATGGCATAAAATATTAGTATCTAGAGGACGCGTTTTAAAATTTAAAACTGTCGACAACTGGCGTTTATTTTTATTACAACTCATCTCAGTGTAACACAAAATTCTGTATTGTTCTATTCCACTGAGAGCCAAACCATTATACAAAATTTAAATTCGCTTTGATAGAAAATAATGTATTACAATATTGAAGTAGCAATTATACTCGTTTAACAAAATAAAAAAGGAGATTATAAGATATTAATTGAGCTTGCAATGAGCGATCGCATTATTGAAACACAACACATTATCATAAACTGCTTAGTCAGGTTCATGTTTATTACGTACTAATGTTTTACACGCCATATTTTAATATACGCCATACGATTTATAACATGTGTTTACCAAAAGTAAAATAGTTCAACACAATTCACTATCAATGATCGGGTACTAATTGAGCTGCGTAGAATTCTATTAAAGAAAAAAAACATGAGCCAAAAACTATTAATACTGCACTTTAGATTTACGTGTGTACATATGAAACTTCACAAAAAACATGTCCGAATCGTTTGATTCACCGACAAGTAATATGATTTCATATCTTCCATTTGGGTCCATGTTGTTAATGTTTTCTTCATTAAGTCCATTACTTTTGGAACCTCACTTTATTTTTGCGTCAACCTCATTACAGACACTGACAACATCTTTAATTCCGAAGTATCTGGTGTCGCATATCGTTATCATTTCACTGCATCTCCTCATGGACAATATTCTCTCTTCTGCATATCGCGCAACGGGGGTTATAACTTTCTGGCACAACGAATAACACATTTCTCTCCAGCATACAAATTCATTACAACCGAGAATAGTTCTGACGTCTACAGAGCATCAACTTATTCATGCGCATCGTGAATACGTAAGTGAGTATTCAGAATATCAGATTGCACTGCGATATAAATAAAATCCGAGACTCGTATATATTACGAGAGGGCAAAAGTAAGAAATGAGAACTCTGAACTACCTTTTCACGGTACCATTAATAAGCAAACGAATCGCCTGTCGGAGTTGAGTACATTTAGAGGAAAGTAAGAAAAGCAAACAAATATAGTAAGCTGAAAACCCTTGAGGTCTAGGTAAGCCAAGGACACACAAAAATGGAAATCGTTCATTGAATTTTTATGAGGCACGAAAGAACACAATTCCGCTAAAACGTGAAAGGAACCATCAAAATCATGAATAGTGTTCAAATGACGAGGAACATGAGTTTTTAAAAGTTGCTCACATTCATTGACACGCGGATGTATGCATATACGAGAGCTCTAGTATTCAAAACGAACAATGATATGCTGTGTACATTGTTTGAGAACGATTAAATATTTTCAAATAACAATACATCAAACCACCTTCCATATCGTTTAAAGTAGAAAAATGTTCTTTGAGATGTATGTCTCACACATCATGTGGTTTGAACTCGAATTCAAAAGTCATAAGTGGAAGTAATTTTTCTTTACTGGGAATTTTCAATTTTGATAGCATCATTTAGTGAATGAAATTTTGACGTATTTTTAACGTTTCTTTTGCTCTACCTACTTTCAGTCAAGACACCATCCAACCGCCGTTATATAACCCATCGAGGGGATATTGGTTTTTCAGGCACCACTCTGATATATCCATCGCTGGATAGATCTGCTGGATAGATCGCTGGATAGAACGTCAAATCCTTCCCCTAACAAGCATTCTCAATTTACATACATCTTCTCAAACGAAAACTAATTTTATCTTGTACTGATCTATTGTCATGTCTCTTTTACTTCATTGCTAGTTTTCTTATTTACTCAATCGTAAATGTTGGCGTACGAGATAATAGTGGGATAAGTGACATTGTCATAACTCATAAGTAATATCACAAGAAGTGATGTGATGGCCGGTAAATTCACGACTCGCAGAGCGAATTCTAATTTCATTCTGAAAGTTAAATCAGGGCGAGCATAATTTAAGAAATTAAAAAATTGTTTCAATTATCTGATCGCACCTGTGCAAAGACAAATAATATCATCAGCATATCTAAAATAATAATTAATATTCGTAATAATTAATATAATATTCGTAAGCAAGGAGTTAGAACTAATAAAACAAATTATATTGAAATTGGTACATAAATATTTAAGCAAATAATGGAGACATGTTAGAACCCATAGCCAGACCTTTGTTGTTGTTTTTTTCATTCATTGTGTCAATTTTGTCGTTGGATTTGAAATAATTGTGTTCAATGCATAAATCAAATAATTTGATCAATGAATTTTTACATTATAAGAGGATTATTAGAATACATATGTGTTTTACATAAATATTTCGTACTTCAGAGGGTTGTATTGGGGAATGAATTGTTAACATGAAAGGAAACTAGCTTTGCGTTATTTGATTATCTATTTCCTTACTTTTCTGAATAGGATGAAAAGAGTACTTGAGTTTGAACTCAGGAATAAAGCGAGTCAGAGAGAGTAAACTAGTAAGAGGAGATGAATATAGGATAATTTAGAATAATTTACTCAGAGTGGAAATTCAAGAATTACTGAAGCTAACTCTACAGGACTAATAGTGTGACGGGTCATAATATTAACGATTTTTCCCCCTGTTTAGAAATTAAAGTGCTAGACATTATAGTATTTTGTAGTACATTGAAAAATGAAGTGTGATCTTTATCTAGAAAAATGAACATATTTTCGACTGCAAAGGTTTGTAGTTTGTCTATATAGTCTATGTAATTCAATATGACTACTGTATTACCTTTATCAGATTTATTAATAATTAAATTACTGAGTTTCACTTTTTCTATTAATTTCATTATATATATATATATATATATATATATATATATATATATATATTTGTTGCCATGTTTATTATAATTTTTATGAATAGGTCTATTAATTTCAACAGAAAAAATTTTAGAACAATCAAGTAGAGTCAATGAACACCTTTGATCTTGGAAGCTGAAATTAGAAAATTCGATATTTGCCAACCACCAAATTCAGTATAATCCATTTCAAAATACTTCACTCACAAATAATGCAACTAAATGAACATTTTAGAAAATTTGTAAATATTAAAATTATTCAAAAAACCCTAATTCAATAGGTCTCAATGAACAATATCAAGTAAAATGGAGCTCCATAATAAAACTATTTATTAACTACCTTTCCTACTCTTCCATTTCCTCCCTCAACTTTTCTGTAGTCAGTATCAGTATTCTTACGACATAGAAGACGTCGGAAACTTAAGACCTACGTGCTTAATCCATGATACTTGGGCATGTATTCTATTCACATAAATTTTACTTCGTTCATCTGTATTTCTGTGTTTATTCATATTCTACTTATATTTGTTCGTTCATTTACATCTTTGTAGAACCACTGAAGATGGAACAAATTAATCCCGAAACATGTGTAGGGCTGTGTATTCCTTATATTAAAAACGTATATTGCAATATACTTTGTGGTTGAAACTTTCTCAATCCTGAATTAATAATAACGGATTACCACAATATCTCTGCTGACACCACGGAATTTATAGTACAGTATATTACGCCTCCATCCCCGTATCGGATGCAACGAATTATCCAATGTGAATCTGTCCCCACCTCTAAACGTTATCAATGCAAGGATTTTACGCACCGCGAGTTTCCTACTCTATCCCTTTCCATTGTGACCGCCACTTCCGCAGTCAAGAAAACATCACAATCGTCCCAAAACCCGCGCATCGCGGAGATTGTCCATCTATGGAACCTCAGCCCTGTCATGCCCTGCTTAGGCCCCCGAGTGATGACGACTGCAGTTGCCCTCTCCCCCACCCGCCAGCACTCCCCCTCGCGACCAGCATCTCCACCGGCCGCGCGCCAGCCGGCTCCTGCGGGCGGCCCCGGGCGCCTGGAAATTAACATTTCAGCTTTGTTCGTGGGTATCTGACGCCGCGCGAATACATTGTTTGTTGATTCGAATCACTACGCGTCCCCTCCGCGCCGCCAGCTCCGCCTCCGCCGCCGGTGGCGCCGCCATGGCGCCCGTCCTAATTAAAGCCGATCCAGATAAGTCCTGCGTGCCGTGCATACGGGCCCATGCCCCGCTACGCCGTCCCCGCTCCTCCCGCTCGGCGTCGACCGCCTTGCTCGGCCCCGCCGCCCCCGCCTGCCGCTTCGTCCAGCTCCGCCCCGCGCTTCGCCTCTCAGCGCCGCCTCGTTACAACCCGCTCCTCTTCGTTCCCCACTCCTCCCGTTCCCCGCACCTCCCTGTTCCCCGCCTTCCCCGTTCCCCCCTCCCCCGTTCCTCCGCACCTCCCGTTCCCCCTCCTCCCTTTCCCCCTCCTCCTCCGTTCCCCCTCCTCCCCGTTCCCCCACTCCTCCCTCGTCCCCCCACTCCTCCCCGTTCCCCCACTCCTCCCCGTCTCCCTGCACCTCCCCGTTCCCCACGCTCCTCTCCGTTCCCCATGCTCCTCTCGTTCCCGCTCCTCCCGTTCCCCGCTCCTCCCGTTTCCCGCTCCTCTCCGTTCCCCTCCCCCCGTTCCCCCAGCCTCCTCCCCCGGTCCTCCGCCCCCCTCGCCCTCGATCCGCCCGTCCTCTCCGCCCGTTCCTCCCCCTTCGCCTGCTCCACCCGCTACGCCCCGCTTCGCCGCTCCGATCCGGCAGCTCCGCTCCGCCCGTCACTTCGCCCCCGTCGCGCCACCTCCGCCCCGACCTCGCCCCCTCGCCTGCCCGCCCCGCCCGCACGCTGCGCCCTCGCGCCTGGCGGACGCTCGCGCGCAACCTAAAATTATGGGGCCTGTAATTAAGCTCCCTCCCCCGCGCCCCGCCCACCCCGCGCCATTCCGGTAGCGGCGGAAAATTCTATTCTAGGTGGGCGTAGGAGGCTCCGAACCGCGAGATCAAAATTTTGGATTCTCTTCACTTCAGACAAGAAGTGTGAGTCGGCGAGTGGCAAAGAATGAAAATATGCTGATGCTATAAACCTACTCTTTTTACAAGTGCTTAAAACGGAGAAAATGAAAGCGCATTTTCGAAGCCATCGGAAATATAAAAAAAAAGCAATTCCTAAAAAAGAAATCATGGCACCAATTTATTGTTCTTATAGAGGTAGGTAATAGCGTATGGTTTTCAAACTCACGTTATTTCAACTATCTCCAAACTTACACAGTACGGTTGACGAACGGTCACATGTTATTGAAGTGAAAAGGTGAATTTTTGACCGTTTGCAAACACAACGCAGTTGTAGTTCTATTCTCCATTCGAGCTGTGTTCGCATCTGTAGATAACAGAGTTAGATACTATAGATCTAATAAGCTAAATTATTTCAGCAAGTCACTTACTTGTAAGGCGTAAGCCAATTCTTTTGACATATTTCCTTGGTATACAGTAAATTTGGGTGAGTATTCAAAACGTAATGCGTAATATTGTAGATATTCCATTTCATTTTAGAATACTAAATATATATTTGTTATATATTGTTTCTTCAAAAATCGTCATTAATGTAACTACTAAGACAGATATTTTCTACCTCGACTTCCCCTCACTACAACAACGAGCGCCAGTAACGACAATTGATCACAGAGACCTATTAACGGGTTCTACGCGAAACCAACTAACAAAAACATTTCTCTGATTAGCTTGAACAGGTAGTATGATTACCACTAATTTAGTACAAAATAATAATACTATATGAATCGTGAACGAATGAAGTCGTTGAACAATTTATTCTTGCTCTGAAACAAATGACGCAGATATATTTTTACATACGTTGCCTCTAAACCCGAAAGCGCATTTAATATACAGAGCTGTAACTGGAGGCTCAATTAGAAGTGGTGCTCGCCTGGCATGGCAATTCCAGCAGACGCACTCCGCCTGCTTCAACCATCGCCTGCACCACACACCATCGTCCCCCGTCTCACCCACTCTGCCCGTCTCACCCACTCTGCCCGTCTCACCCACTCTGCCCGTCTCACCCACTCTGCCCGTCTCACCTCTCCACCCCTCCTGCCCGCTCTTCGCTCACCCCCTCTGCCCCTCACCTGCTCACCCTCTGCCCGTCTCACCCACTCCTGCCCGTCTCACCCACTCTGCCGTCCACCCTGGCTCTCCTCTTCACCCCTCCCCGCTCACCACTCGCCCGTTCCCTCTCCCCCTGCACTCACCCTCCATCTCCGACCACCTCTCCACCCTACTCACCTCTCCTCCACTCGCCCGTCTCACCACCTCCCCCCGACTCACCTCCTTCACCCCGCTCACCTCTTCACCCACTCCCCACCCGTCCCCTCGCCGTAGAGCGCCCGACGGTCGCATTCGCTGCAGTGGGGCGCGCGCCACCGATTCGAAAGTCGCGGTTCCGCTTCGTAAAAATTAATAGCTTCCTTCCGGCGCTCTCATCTCCTCCCCCAAACTACCCGCTGGCCCCGCCCCGCCCCACCCTTCCTTCTCGAATTCCGTATTGTGCGGGCAGGAGCTGCATTCGACCCCTCTCCCCACTTCTCCCTCCCTTCGACCGCCCGGCGGCGATGCGATCCCAATTCAAATGTTGCAATTGCCGGTGTAACGTTAACCGTAATGAACCCGTCCTCTGGATTTTTTTGACCTTCGAGACCACTAGAGACCTCTGCGTCGCGTAACAATTAAATAAACTGACTGTTGTTGGGTTGCTTTCGTGGACGACTATCGGCTCCCAGGACTGGAGCGTCGGGAAGCAAGTTTCTAGTGAGCGCAGTTCAATTGTCCATTAGATAAATGAATTTTTCCATCTATTCCCTGTCGAGATAAAGGAAAACATTTATTAATTATTTCCGACATGAAATCTTTGTGTTGCGATGCATTTTAAAAGGAGAGTTATTTATTTTGTGGAGAAATTGACCCCAAAGCAATTATTGTTTTCTGCAGTATTTGACAAAGGCGTTACGGCAGATAATTAAATTAAAGCTTTGATAATGTCAAGTATTATTACTTAAATGCATTCTGATTCTCCAAATATCGTTTAAATTGAGTGAAATACATTTTATAGTGCTGACATAAGAATAAAAAAAATATGAACTTTTACAAGGAATAATGTATTGAACCAAAATACTAAAAATGTATTATCAAACAAATGAAATACACATTATATTAACCAGGAACAACAAATCAATGTAACCTGTAAAAGTAGAAATTTGTTATTTATTTTATTGAACTTAAAAAAAATAAAAATCCATTTATAAAAAAATGTTTAAAATACATTTAATATTGTACTTATAAATAACTCAATTGAACATGTAATATAATTACCATACCGTAACAATATCATAACTAAAATAACTCGTGTATGTGAAAATCGGAACTTTAAATGTAGCTCTCAAAATGGCTGGAATATTTATTATGTCATTATTTAAGGATAGTTTTATAACTTAAAATTTTTTATCCTACCTATACGTTCATGTACAAAAATATTTCTCAACAATATATTTTCATTATAGTATTATTTAGCGAACGAGAATTAAAAGGAAGATACAGCGAAATTTGCGTTGGGTTTTTTCCATTAGTTTGTTTTATCTTTATGAAGTCGTTCCTTCTAAATATAAAAATACGCGATTTCCAATTGTTAAAAGTATACAATAGTTACAAATTGGTCCAGAAAAATATTTTTTTTGAAAAAATATTTATTTGAATATAATTATTTCACAGTACTAAATTAATTATTTTTTTGTTATGTTTTTTATGATTCATGAATGTATTTTAGATTTTTGTCAACATTTGATACGTATTGCTAAATTATGTTTTTTATGATTCATGAATGTATTTTAGATTTTTGTCAACATTTGATACGTATTGCTAAATTAATATCTCTTAGAATTTATATTTTCGGCAAACCTTTAGAGTTTTCCTGAGTCAGTAATGTTTGTTTTGTTTTTAAAATTATCTTAATTATATTTTGTTTGTTGCTCAATGTTGAAGAGCATGCACACTTCCTTTGTTTTCCCTGGTTTCCCCCGGTCGCTTAAGGCAAATGCTGGGACGTTGTATTCTTGTCACGTTTGTGAGCCCAGGGGCATGACATCTGTAAGTTGTATTATTTACTTATTACTAAGTATTATTATTTACTTGTTTTTATTTACTAAATGTATCTATTAATTAATTTTATCTATAAATTTATTTGGGCCTGATGGCCCGAGTCTCGCCACATAAATAAAGTCATTATTATTTATTATTTAATTATTTTAAATATTTATAATCAATTAAAAATCAATGATTTTATGATAGATGATACTTTTAAATGGTGATGTATATGTTAAATTTCTATGCCAAGCTATGAATTTCCAACGTGCTAAAAGTAATAACCTCAAATGAAGAAGCAATAATTTACTTTCATTAAGATATTCCTAATGTTAAGTACCTTTCGAATTTAATATCAATTGTCAAATTGTAATGGTTAATAGAAATTATACCAATATATCATTGAAAATTATTTTATAAAGAGCAAATTGAAATATAAATCCATTTTATTTCTTTCAAATCAGTGTATTCACAAGGGAATATGAGGAACGTATTTCCGTTCTTTATTGCTTCCTATCCCTAGAAGATGGTATGTTGCGTTCGGATCTTCAAACGTCGGAACGGGACGCTGAATGCAGTTACGGGAATAAATGTACTTCGTGCAAACAGAACACGCTGATAATTAGAAAGCGCACACGTTCCAAAACTAATTTACCTGTGAAACTGCGCAAACTCCCTCCTTTCCGCTGCTGGCGAAGCTCCACCGCAACCCAAATCCGAGCTCTAAATTACCATTATTTTTAATAACTCAATTATGTCAAAATAAACCGAACACATTACAAAAACAGGCGTAATAGCGAGCGTTCACTGCGATAAAGCGCGCTGGCAGCGGTGGCGGCTGGTGGCGCCGGCGGTGGCGGCGGCGGAAGCAGCGGAGGCGGCGATTGCAACGCGGAAGGGAGCTGTGACCGTAGCTGCGTAGAGTAGCAGAGGCCAGTCGGCAGACAATGGCATGGCCGCACTGTGCAGTTTTGGAATGCGACATGGCGCATCATGGAGATTGATTGATTGATTTTTTCGTGTTTCCGGGCGCGTCAACTGCTTTGGTGATTTGTCCCGTTCGTGTAGTGCATGCTTTTTGCGGGAGATGGCCGTCGGCTAGTGGGGTTTCCCCCTAACCAGGACTTTCCCACCAGCAGGGCACCGCCCCAGCCGGGACAAACTCTAAGCTCCCGACCCGTCTCCCGGAATATGTGGTAGTGTAGAGCATGTTAGTGTAAGTGTGTGTGTAAGAGGAGAGGTTAGGACAAGGAAGAGGAAGGAAAGATCGCGCGCGGTCCGTGGCCCGTTTGTTAGAGTTCTGTTCCAGCATTCGCTCTTCATTGTTGCGTATACGGATTGTCGATTTTATGCATCTTGATTTAGCAGATTTATTTCCTGCTAAAATTTGCTTTGCATGTCTCAGAGTTTGACTTCAGGTCTGCGAACACGTGACAAGAAAAATATTTCTTGTTGACGCTACCGAAGGCAGGCTTGTGCGTAATATTTTTTTTTACGCGATGTGAGTTATATTTATTGTATATATATTCTTTTTTATTTTTAGAACATTATCCTTGGTATTATCTTGATATTTTTCTCATTTAGCGCTAATGCATCAGTAACAAGGCTGTATTTCATAAAAAATCTTGCTAAGGAACAAGTTACCAAGGAATTAAAAAAAGGAGATTCTTCATCACACGTCTTCGACAAGACAACAGAATTTCAATTAAAAAAATACTACATAGAGAAGAGAAACAGAATATGGAAGACTATCAACAACAAAATTGTGCTCTATTTGTCCTAAGAAACTGACGATGAAAACAAATACTATTTGTTGCCCTTGTAAAATTCAGTGTGGACAAAGTTCGTCAGCAATTTGTACCAGTCGTAGAAGCAAGAAAACATTAAAAGTATTTATAAAATATTGATAAATGTGTTTAATCCTTACATTCGTTAGTAAGTAATTAATAATTATTCTCATATCAAAATCTTTTAAAACAATATTTTTATAATTAAAAAATAATTTCACAATATATACAAAATTATTTAAAAAAGGAAATTAGTAAGGCATAAATCCTTGAGGTTGCTTGCGGAGTCTGCTTGTCACCATTTATGGAGTTGCGAACACTCACGCCTGTCGTTACGAGTGAAATGAATTTGCCCCCAGGGTTTACTTCCACAGAGTTTGTACAAAACACAATTTTGTTAGAATCAAATTACAAAAATTTATTATGATTTGCAAAGCGACATTTCAGGGATATGCATTTTACCAATCTTCAGACTGCTCTATGTGAAGGAGAAAATTATTATTTTATAAAGAATATAAATAAGAAGTTACTGAGATTAAAGTACATAAAAATAATATAATTAAATATAGCACTCAATATACACTAACATAAATACTGTCCATTTTAAACAACAAAAAATCAAACCAAAATAAAATGAAACATTAATAAACAGATATTTCCTGCAGAGCGTGACGTCCAGAAGTAGTAACGAAGAGCATTTGAACCATTTGTAAACAATCGGCTGAGACGGTTCTGAGGTATTTAGAGAAAGGGAGGGGGGACGTTTTAAAGTATTGTTACATGAAATAAATTATAAACGAACAAATAATTCATGGGTTACCAAAATGCATTAGAAGAACTTTTTATATATTTAAATGACAATTTCCACTTAATTAAAACGCAGGAAAATGAAACTCTGGTAAGCAACTATAAAAAGTATTATTTACCTAAAACGTTCCATAAAAGAGACAAAGACACGTGATAATATTTGATTCCACCTGTGTATTGACACAATTTGATATTTTTATATGAAGCGTTTCCAGAACCAATCTAGAATAATAATTACGTTCCGACTCCAATATTTCAACATTTGTAAAATTCATGCAATGTAGTACACTGACCATCCGGTATGTCGTAATTGAATTGTGTCCATCAGAAATTTATTAATGTTACTCATATGGTCAGATACACGTTTTTAGCTTCCTCTTAGTTTGGCCAATGTTAAGTTTTCAACATTTTTGACAATTGATGTGATAAACAATTTTCTGAAGTTCATCTTTCCAGCGTTTCATGTTAACAACAATATACTCGTTATGCATAATGTTAGTATGAAATTTTAGATTAACTTTTATTATTAGAGCTTGTCTCGACTGGAGCGGTGTCCCGCTGGTGGGAGAGTCCTGGTTAGGGGGAAACCCCACTAGCCGACGGTAGGTCGGCGCCGGATCTCGCCATCCAGCGAGGGAAGATCACAGCTATGTCACGAGTGAAAAAATGTACTACACTCACGAGATTAATGACCTAACCTGTTGATGCGCCCGGAATCACAACCCAACCATTTTTAATAATAAATTTGCAAACACCTACATACAGTGCTACATTTGAACTTATTAAATTTGAAGAATGACAAGTGAATACGAGCAAAATCAGAACTGTGAATTAGAGAACGGAAGCACATGAGTATTCGACATTGCACATTTACATTCTGAAGCGTGCAAAAATGGGGGTATAATCAAATGTAATTGTGGAAGGTTTAGTGACCGAATTTTTGGAACTAATTGAAAATGAGGTTATATTAGGATTCAAGAATAACGCTGAAGAACAGTTTACAAGTATTATTTCATAAGCATTTTTGGGCATATTATCAAAAAAGAGTACAAAATGTAGCTGTACAAAATGTAGCTGTACAAAATTGTAACTATTCGCATCACCCATAGCAACATATATTTTTTTATGACGATTACAATTTTGAAATTGCAATATTACAAGTTCGTATCCCGGATGGAGGTAACATGCAAGGTCATTGGATGTTAGGAAGTTTTGAACAGGAATCTAACATTATCAGCTACGATTCATTGGTATGTTCAGTTGTCCAATGCCAGACACTGTAATAACTTATTTGAACAAAGCTACGCATGATATTTAGAAATTTTTATCATGTGTAAAAGCTTTCAAAACAGTTTACAGCGTCAGCGATACCACATTCAACTAACTATTATTATTATTATTATTATTATTATTATTATTATTATTATATTGATATTCTTTTATCAAATATTGCCACTGAGTTCAACTCAATTGCTGTGAAATATATCTTGTGTTGTCTTTAATTCTGGAAAAATAGAAAAATGATAATTCTGATTTTGACTGAATGATCCAAATATTTGATTGTATTATTCCACCCATTTTCACACTGATTGACAGAATTTTTATTCTCAGAGTGTCACTGCTAACGAGAAAGCTGACGGCATGTAACAGTAAGGCACAAAAGAAGAGGAGTGTGGCTTTAGATATTTTTAGTATAGATCTATAGAATTTTATATCCGTTTATACTATACGTTATTGCAGTATACTTAAAGACTATTTTTGTTAGTATATTTAATTTGTTGCACGGTTATACGAGAGTATTTTGTTTTTCTTAAGAAATTTATTTGTTACTTTTTGGAAAATCATTTTGTGTTTAGAAGCATTTTTGCTGCTGCAGGTCTCTAATCTTCACTAATTCCATGTAGTAATTGTTGAAAATTTTATTATTTTCGCAATTTGTGATGTAAAGTGCGTCTCTAAAGCCTTTTATTGCCATTTCTTATTTCCCACCCCCACATATACGGTAAGCGATACCATTGTCACAAACATCGTTATGCCAGAATAAAAGATGACGTTCAAACGCCAGTTTTAATATTATACTGTCTGGGCTGCCTTTCTCCAAATGGCTTCCTGAAATCCGCTTAATTTATGGAAGAAAATGATGACATTGTTCGCGGCTTTTCGTATCGAATGTCGTACGCTTTATGCTTCTCGTTAAGGACGTGAATTTCCATTGTATTCTTGAGCGTCGGCCGCACAAAGCCGCACTTGAAAGGGGCCGTTCGTCTTCGTTCACTTCCCAATGCAAACACCTCACATTTGTCGCGAGTCTCCTTTATTGTCCTGCTGGAAAAATTAATTGAGGGACTCTTCAAACGCGAACCATTTCGGTTGTCTAATACTCACATTTTATCAATTAAAAAACAGTCGCTGACATTTCCCTTTGCAATTCCGAATAAATTTTAAATTAATTTATGCATTTTGGGTATTTTACGTTGTGTGGTAAAAAAAGTAAATAAAATGTGCGAAAATGCCATAATGAATATAATGTGTGAGCATACACTGGAAATAATAGTACATCTCAAAATAACATGTGCACTGCTCGGGATGTGCATTCTGCCATAAAAATTAATGCATGTTTCGAGTTACTGTCGTTGGTTTTGGCACAATATGGGTTCATAAACGCTATTTTAAAAGTCATTTAAGCGATAAGGAAACATCATCTGTTTGAATCGACGCATTGTGCTTATTCTATTACTCTCAGTCATTGACCAAATATAAACTAGGATTCAACGGGAAATGCCCACTATAAGCAAATGCATGACGGCATGTAATAAAGGCTCGGTCGGAAGGAAAGATCATTTAATTCATAACAAAAATTACTTTAAATTGAACGAAAATGTTTTTACTTTCCATTTAGTTACTTCGGGAAATCAAATTATTCATCTATTCAGCGTAGTTCAATATATTCCACATATTAAAATAAACTTTAAGTTTCCACATTGCAATACAAATATTAATATATAATTTTTGTGCAACATTCGGATAAAAACAAAGTAGAAAGTAAATGAATTTATACAATTCTCAGCATCTGTTACTCAATCCCCTCGCTATCTAACGCAGCTGATAAGAATTTTTTGAAAAATTCTTTTACGCTTTTTTCATAAAGTTCTCTAACCATTCGTACTTGGAGTCTTCAGTTAAGCTAGTCAGTCACAATAAGTACCATTTATCCCTTTGGCCACAGGCTCGGAAATCTTAGGAAATATTATGTTAGGTTAGGAAATAGTAGATTAGGTGAGGAAATGTTAGGTTTGGTTAGGTTAGTTTTGGTTAGAAAATGTTGACCGAACATTTGAGACTTCTTACTGTTCCTTAGTAGAGTTATATCACATACTATAAACTTTATTTTGTAAAATGTAAATGTTCATCTTCGTACATTCTATATCGCTTCCCTGCAGTGTAAATTTAAAACGTTGTAATGAACACAAAATCATCCAAAATATTGTGAATACATTTATAAAAAGTTTTAAGGTTTGCTTGCGATTTTTAAAAAACATTTCTTGGTGGTCCTTCACATCAACCTGGCGACTGAAAATCTCGTGAATGATTTTCAGTGATGAAAAATAATGACGGAATGATTTCCTCTACACGAGTTATGTAGTACGTCGCCAGGAACTCCTTTCAGTGCATTGTTGGGGCAGAGTATTTTGTGTATATAGGGTGTGATATGATATCATTATATAATCAATAAGAACAGACTTGAGGGAATCATGAAATTGATAAATAGATTTATTTATTACTTTATTTACCGCTCCGTTCACAATCGGTTTCTTCAAGATAAATGCTTCTTTGCATTTGCGATCTTATAACTTCCTTACTGTTTATTTTTACTTCATCTCTACTGTATTACTTTAACATTCTAAACCTCTTGTAGCAGATACAAACTTTACTGAACTAACCTGTGTGATATATAGATTGTTTCAGTCTCAAACCTTTCAAGCAGAGAGAATAATCATGAAAGAATCACATTTTTGAGTTCATGTGAGTTGAATGAAGTACGAATTCATTTGAAGAGCTCGACATTACATATGCCACATTTTGGACAAATTAATATTATATTTTTGATACATACAACATATCGATTATTTCATTTTGTGCTAATGTTGTAGGTGCTAATGTAACAAATACGGGATACGGGAAGATTGTTTTTGTTTACTCTGTGATGAAAAATTTCAGATTCAAATTATTATCCTTTTATTTCTCAGAATACCTTTCATTCGGCATAGGACTATTTAGAGCCAAGCACTTTATTTTTGTATTCATTTAATTGCACAGCTGCAATCGAATAAAAGGTTTGTGGCTTTCTGGTCAGATTCATCAGCTACTTCTCATTTTTGGCAGATTAATAAACAATAAACGACGGTGAATATTATTATATTTTTAGCTAGCATTGTTAAATGTGTATTTATATATTGGGAAAAAACTATAACCAAAAATCTACAATATGTGACAACAGGAAATTGTCGAAAACAAAAGACATGTGAAAATTCAGTCCATAGTGCTTTCACCGATATTTTTGAAACACCCGTTGAGTCCTCTCCGTTGGATTTGGTAATCGAAATCTCTTATATCGAAGCAGAACACACCACTTCCAGTTAAATAGATTGTGAAGTGATTCTGGTACGAGTCCGTTAAATCGACAATTAACGTCACGTCATGAACAACGGACATTCCCCGAAAAGAGAGAAAAAAAGCAGCTCCCCCGAGCGCGTGTGCGATGTGAGGTTTTCCGAACGCACCCTCTCGCGCATGGCGCTTTGCCCGCTCTTGCCCGCACGACTGCCGCCTTCGGTTAACGTGGAACGGTGCTGAAACGGTTAGCGTGGCGGATTGTTATACTCAAGTTCACGAGTTCAAACCTGGTCGAAGCCGTGGATTTTTAAGGGCGAAAAAATCCACGCCTTCCTACGGAGGAAAAGTAAAGTGAGCTGTCCCATGTTGTAGATTTACTGCATGTAAAATATCGTCAAGCCTAAAAAAAGCGCGCGATCTGTCCTTCCCCTTCCTTGTCCTATCCTCTCCCCATACACACTCACTTACACTAACATGCACTACGCTACCACATATTCCGGGAGACCGGTCGGGAGCTTAGAGCTTGTCCCGGCTGGGGGGTGCCCCGCTGGTGGGGGAGTACTGGTTTGGGGGATACCCCATTAGCCGACGGTAGGTCGGTGCCGGATTTCGCCATCCAGCGAGGGGAAGATCACCGCCATCTCCCGAGAAAGAAACATGCACTACACTAACGGGACTAATGATCGAAGCAGTTGACGCGCCCGGAAACACGAAAAAATCAATCAATTTAAAAGAAGCCTCTGAGCTGAATTCAAATCGCATGTTCTGCCGACCGAGTGTTACCGTTTAATAAGATTACTCAATATACTCATATAGAGGTTATCTCTTGATAACAATTTTAAAATCTTTTTTAAAATTAATTTTTTTACCTCATGAACATATGTTATACAAAAAATAGGTAGGAGGAATAAACCGCTATTAAGAAATGATAGTCTATTGGTGGAAAATTGAAACAGAATCTATAAAATAACTAATATATTATTTTGAATTTTTATCAAAATTATATAGTACTGAAACATAAATTTTAAACACGATGGTATGGATGGATGGATACACTAACGTTTTTTTCTTCATGAAGAGTTCTTAACGACCATAAATGAAATTTTTTCCAGGCAGATTAACAGGGCTTGGTCAGAAAAATTTTACTAGTTGTTTGCCAACGTTTTGGAAACTTTTAGAAACAAATGTGTTA
This sequence comes from Teleogryllus oceanicus, assembly GCA_964035755.1. Taxonomy (NCBI): domain Eukaryota; kingdom Metazoa; phylum Arthropoda; class Insecta; order Orthoptera; family Gryllidae; genus Teleogryllus; species Teleogryllus oceanicus. The sequence continues at coordinate 136,848,634 of CAXIVR010000004.1, forward strand.
TCTATATATTACTTTAATGTAAGAATTGTTTTGAAGTAACCAAAATAGCACATTTTCTATTTTTTATTTTTAATTAATTGTAAACTCGCACGGGAAGCTAGCGTGAACATCACTCAGGCATGATATATATTCTGTCTCGCCACCCAACCTCTTGCTAGTATCAGTCATGCTGTGTGTTGGTGTGGTGAGAGTGATGTCGTGTCCCTCATTTCGTGTGAGGTGCCGGAGATGGAGGGTGGTGCAGTGAATGTGTTGAGTTGTCCACGATGTTGCAAGGTATGTAATGTTTATGTAATAAATATAAAGGAAATTTGTAAATATTTTTGAAACTTAGCTAGAAAATTGTGTCTCATACGTGTGTTTTTTGGTAACATTATTCACGAACACTGTTGTTTTCATTTTCTATCATATTAGCCCTGATGATGGAAATACAAGTTTCCGAAACGTTGGCAAATAACTAGGAAAATTGTTCTGACTAACCCCGTTAAACTGCCTGCAAAAAAAGTTTTTTTCCCTTATCTCATGGCGTAAGATGCGTCTTAAGCAGTAACGCACCGAGTAGGAGAATTTCGTCGGTAGGTGCAGTATGAGAATAATACAAGCAAATGTTTGGATTTTTCAGTTCAAATCAAAACTTTTTAATTGTGTTTTGCTTTTTACCGAGTTCATGGACATCTAAGGAAAACATACACATATGTATCATGGCTGGAGCTGCATAGTGTCATTTTAATTGCTATCATATCACCAACACAGATTATTACACGTACGTGTTTCGCTGTTCGGGGCCAGTCTTAGTGCAATTCACTGTTAATTTTTCTAATAGTTACCCAAGTCGAGATTGAAAATAAATAAGTATAATGTTGAGTAACTTATACATTGCCCTGAAATAAGACAGGATTTCATTGGGAAGAATTCGTTTTATAAAAAGCATAATTATAAAAATATTATATTGAATGCATTCACTTACAAATGCAAGTAGTCAGATCAGTGATGAAATAGTTAATTAAAGAATATTCAATAGATCAAATTGCTTTGTATTCATCAAAATAATAATGATTTACGTAACTGAATATACACTTTTCTTGTATCAAGCGCACCATTTTCACTACTGACTTTTTATTGATATGATGTCAGCACTCAGAGATAAAATGCGTTGTGTTGTACTCCATACACGAGTGTTTGAAAACAAATATATAATCGAGAAATAAATTCACTCTTAGAAAAGTACAGTTTCAATTAATTCGTTTTAAAGATTTTGCAAAATATGAAAGTCTGACTTTCCTATGAATAAGATTCTGACCCAGAGGCAGGTAGCTGAGGAGATCGCGAGCCTTGCGGGAAGGCGGAGGGGGCGGGGCCGCGCAAGCGAAGCGGAGCGCGTCCCGGAAATGGAATTCGCATCCCTGTCGGAGCGCGCACGGATTTACCTGGATTTGCAACCGCTCTCCGGATGGATCATGTACCAGAAAGGAGTTGCCGATTTGCAGGCAGAGCAGCGACTGATAAAAATAAATATAGAACAATGTTCAATGTTTTTCAACCTGAATATATAATGGGTCTAAATCTATCCGGGCTAATGATGTAGCATTCTGTACCTAACAACGAGAATCCAACCATTATATAATATATTGAGAGAGAGAGAAAGAGCGAGAGAGACAGACAGTCAGAGAGAGAGAGGGTGAGGAGGGCGATGGGGGAGGGAAGGAGGGAGAGGAAGGGAGATAGAGAGGGAGAGGCAGTGAGAGAAAAGAAAGAAAACAATAGTTTTTACAAACAATAGATACAAAAGCATAAATTTGAGCAAGGTAACCATTGTGCTATAAGTTACTCGTATAAGTATGTTTTCAGTGATCAGTAAGAGAACAAGTAAGAAGAAAAAAGTACTTACTGTCGCATTGTCATTGATTTCAAAATATTGTTTATAATACTTTAGTGCTACTTTGCTGGTTTAACAATTTTGAATTCATGCACATGAAGTTCAATCATCATTCTAAAGAGATTTTTAAAGATTTATTTACTTCTTGATCGGCCTTGTGGCCTTCCAAGTGCTTGCGTACAATAGTATTTTCATTATTAGAAATAGGCATCCTTAAATTTTTGAGCTTTACATCGCTGCTCCTTTTGCAAAAGAAATCGTGAAATTATGCTACCACGCGCTGTCACCGGGAAGTACATGTTAAATGTACAATAACGGTTTAGTCGTCTACACGCTATTCGGTGGTTGGAAATATAACTTTCTTGCGAAATAAAAGTACACGTTAGGATTAACCCATTGAATCCAGAAATCGTGTTTTGTAAAACCATATTCAAAAACGGATGTGTACTTTTAACATAATTTAATAATTATTAAAAAACTCATCTGCTCAGCCCATATGCAACCCGCAACGTCTTTTAGAATATCATGGTATGTACTGCGTAACTTTCAAAACTTCAATTCAATCTACTCAACTAACGACATTTGTTTCTAAATCAGGTGCAAAATCAAACTCACGTGTACCCCAAAACAAAGGTAACACGTACGTAACAAATTAGTGTACACCTGGGAGTACACAGGGCGTTAATGGGTTAAGAGATTAAAATATATTGCCATAAATAATCGTAAATTTCATTTTATTTAAGGTTTTCTCACCTAAACATGCGAAAAAATACTGTTATAAGTTTTTAGTGAGAATAATCTTAAAGCAAAATCTGAAGAATGTACGTCAGCTATCTCACACACGATTGTGATAAATAGGGGGCGGATTTTGATGACCTAAAACATCGCCAAAAATGATCAATAAAATTCTCTTAAATTGCTTTAAAAATGCACTAAATCCAAAGAAAAATGACGTAAAAATCTTATCAAAACGGATCACATATCAAATCTTACCAGTTCGGATGAACAACTCAAGCTGTTGGATACAATACTGATGTCATCGAGGCTTCTTCCATTTTCGAGTGAACTCGCTTGAAAACTTTTGGTTTGGATTGTTCTTTACCAGGAAATCATTGTTTGCAGAGTTATCCCGAAATAGACCGGACCGCCAATGGCGCTGATACACGTCACAAACATTACATACTCATAATGGCTGTCAACACAATTTCTGAGCAACCAAATCGAAGAGGCTACTAAGTAATTATTTGAAGAACATTTGTTACATCTCATAAATATTATTTGAAGTAAGTACCATTAACACTGACGTTAAAATCGATGAAATAAGCAAACGATGCATTAAAAATTACTGAAAACGGTAAAATAACTTATTAGTTGAAATCTACAAAAAATGCAAAATAATGAGCTATAAAAATGGGGCATTTCTTTTTGTCGTAACATAAAATGAATTTCCACACTAAAGGCATTGTTCTAAAGTGAAAATAAAAAAAATTACATTTCAATAAAATCCACTCCCTAGCGATAAATAAATGACCACGCCAGTCCGCTTCTCTTAAGCTGTTATAAACAGTAGGGGTATCTTGAATCTAAGATGCAAATATTTTTATAACGCAATTTTACACTAAAGAATAAAAAATTAATAAAAATTAACTCACAAGTAAGAAACAATATAGGAACATAGCGGGTGTGAATGTGTATGTGTGTGTGTGCGCACGTGTGTGCAACGAAATTATTTCTCTATAGAAGCAAATCTTCCTTTAGAGAAGATTGATCAGGTGACTCCTCTATAATTATGGGCGGAGTTCCAAAGAAAGTAATTTCTTATGTAATACAATGTAAGCATAATGTACTTGTGTGAGATGCCAATAGAATCGCTTTGTTTCCACAACATATTCTACCTACTCGTCCTAAGCGCTCACATTTTCGACATTCTCTTATTTCCAGAGCATAAAATAAACGTTGATACAGGCGTGTGATACACTAGTGCACTAGCATTGCAACACCCTGCAATAAGTTTCCATTCGTATTCCATAACGCAATGCATCGTAAAGGGGCAATCATCCACCTGGCACGTGAACCACGGTCGCTAGCGACACCCAACATTTCGCTCCCCCAGGTCGACCACCATTCTCGATCTATTTCCTCGCGCAATGAGCCAGCAGCATGCGAAACGAAAATCAAACGCGAGGCCGCGCAGATTGTCGCCCTTGATCTTTGTTCAGAGTGCGTCCGTTCTAACCCCCACCCCTTGACCTCCCCCCTCCCTCCCACTCGCACTCCCACCCCCACTCCCTTAGGGCAGCGATGCATCTAGCAAAGCCCTCGAGGCTTAGAGTCGCGGCCCACCCCGCCATCCGCCCCCGCCATCTGCCCCGCCCCGCCATCCGCCCCGCCCCGCCATCCGCCCCGCCCCGCCCCGCCCCGCCAAGCAAGTCAACCTTTTCCATTAATGCGCGTTTCAAATCACGCCCCGTCCATTCCGGCGAGTATCGACCCGACTTTTGAGTCGCGCACGCCGCCGACTGTCGCCCAACCCGACACGGACGCGAGCGCCGCCCGCGCCGCGCCGCACCGCGTCGCCGCGGCTTTTAAGCGGACAGGGTGTTCATGAATTAGGCTGCTGATAAAGGCGCCTGGGGAAAAAATTGGAATCGCTTAAAATATCTGAGTTTTTGTTGCACATTGGGGCCGGATCATTCTTCCTTGACCGGTGGCCCTCAGCAGCCGTCTACGACGAATACAGTGGATGATTTTCATGGAGCAGGTTTACAGTATATTATTATTATTATTATTATTATTATTATTATTATTATTATAGTGATATTTATTTTCAGGAGCACATAATGTTGTATGAAAAGGTTAATCGTGTCCAGTCTGCTTAAGGAGGATGAAAGAATTCCCTGGGCAGTTTTCAGGCCTGACATATACCGAGTTCTTCATGAAGCTGGGAGTTTGGGATACACCAGGGTGCATTTGTGATTATCCTTAGTTATTTATTTTTAGAACGTTTGTATTTTGAGAATATTGCTTTTGGAAGCTGCGGCCCAGACTGGAGGTGCATAGCTTGACATTAGTAGTATCATTGTTTTATAGAGATGAATGGATGTGTTTAATTGAATTCAGGATGATTTTTTAGTCAGGCAGCATTTTGAGTATGATATTTGCTCTCCATGTGAGTCGTATACCGAATTATACACCGAGGTATTTGTCCGTGACGTTCGTAAGAATCCATGCATCTAAGAGATGTCAATTTCTTAATTTTAATAACTACTGACTGGCAGAGACGGTTTTCTGGGAGGGGTAACGGGGACCAGTCATGCTCTATAATATACCAAACTTTCACATAAAACCTTTTAAGTTGTTTTGAAATCAGTTTTTTCCGCAAGGTTATCCTTACTTCATGAAATCGTTATGTGAAGTATGCGAAAAACATGAGTATTGACTCCATGGATACACATGACGGGAACGCCCTCTGGGAGGCTCATGCAGTCTGTCTCTACTCTTTATAGTCGCGCGGTTGAGTCGCCCGGGGTTGCTATCGCTGAGCGCTGTCTATCATCTGGACGGGAGAAGCCGTGCTGGCTTTAGACCTATTTGCACGACTCGCCATACATCAGCTTTACGTGATTATTATTGTTTCGGAGCGCGCAAATTCTGAGGTGGTTCATCATGTAAGTGCAGTGCTTTTTATTTATTTGATTTATTTAGGTCAGTTCAACATCTAAGGTCATATGGGACCACTATTGTGTTAACGGTATGGTAAACTGATGGATGAAACGATAGGTGATTGATAAATAAGAGTGAAAGGACGAACACAAATAAACCATGCCTCGAAGCGGACTCGACCCGACCCTTGGTCCGAGATCACTACGACACTGCTGCCATTGAGCTATCTCGGCCACCAGGGCCCGCGCAAGTGCGTTTTATATCCCGACAGTTGGCGATGTTTCTCCCAAGCTTGGCCGAGGGGGCAAACGACCTACAAATCGAATTGCAGGGTTTCCTCTTCAAGTACCTTCCCAAGCGGGGCACCGCCCCAATCGAGACAGGCTCCAAGCTCCCGACACGCTTTCTGGGGTATTTGTGGAGAGTAGTGCCTGGGGTATGAGAAAATAAAGCGTTACAGTATTTGAAAATTGTGTGGAAGGGTTAATTTGGCGTGTTCTAACGATTTTATTCAAGATCTTTAACATTAAACTTCTCGTGTTTTTGAATAATATATTTTTGAGTCGCAATTAAAAAACTGCCTCGAGTAAAATAATGTACTGAGATATTTTTCTGTTTCTTTGTTCCATTTTTATGAAGAAATTGTGCTAGGGCGATATTATCTCACCGGTCTACTCCGAAGTTATTATACATAAAATCATTAATTTCAATGACCTTAACACAATAATCATAAACATAGCCGCACCCATGATGTTTCTCGGAGTGAATGCTGCAGGAACAGTCCAGCCCACTTGATGCTTTATTTAGATAATTTTCCATTTATGATGAATATAAAGTTTTAAGTTTTTACAGGTACGTTAATGCTTGATATTGCCTTAGATAAGGAATTCGGTATTCACTGCATACCTTGCCTGGATCAAGAGAATCGGAGTGACGAGGGAAATATGAAAACAGTTGAAACTTGCTACATGTTCTCTTACGGAGGGAATTATGGGAGGAAAATATGAAATGACAAACTAAGACAAATTATGAATTATGAAATGACAAACTGAGTCCAAAAAGCTCTCCAGCCAAAGGCCCTTGGGCTTTTTGTCTCCACTCGATCTTTAGAACCCTTATAACTCCCTTGGTGCTCAAATAACTAGTTTATTGTTTGACTTATATTTAGTATTCATATCGTAAACAATTGATACATTGAATGATTTTCGTTAGTAGATAAAATGAGTAAACTATTTATTTTTAAGTTTGTATCTTTGACTTTTTGAGGGGTTGAGCTGAATTCCAATGAGCCTCCCCGTCGTGTGCGCCACTGATCGTAAATGTCAATACAGCAGCATCAATTTTTGTCATGCACATGATCTGTTGGTTCTTCTAATAACATAATTAAAATTTTTCTCCGTCCTCCCAAGAATATAATAAAATCAGTATATCAGTATGGTTAAATGACCTTTAGAATTATTAAAGAATTTTCTCAGATGTGCCAACAAGAAAAAGGATTCACAAAACTAACAACGATCAGACTACCAAAAACACACTATCCACATCCATAAGTTGACCAGAATTTCTACCTTTGTTTTCGGATCGGCAATATTCGGGAACACCCTGTGTCTGGTATATTTTTAACGATGTCGCCCACGCAGAGGTATTGTCGCGGAGATTTAATGCACATGTGACATTGTACTCATTGTTCATCGTTTTCAGTAATTAATTGGGATTTGTTCTCGCCCCCTCCCTTGCCCTTCATTCCACGGCCGCTCCCTGCCATGCCCTGCGCCGTCCCTGGTCCGTCCGCGCTGTTTTCCCGGCTTCCTGCGGCCGCACCGCACTCGACTGGAGCGCGGCGTCCGTTTGACGGTATCGGAGGCTACTTTTCAGAAATCCCGTCCGGCGAATTCAATTTTGCACAGGATTCGACAATTGTAACGAGCACTTTACATTCGGACAAATTACATTTCGGAATATATAGCAGACTAAATAGAACGGAACTAGAGCGAGACGACGAAAATATTCACACAGAAATAATTGGCAGCCGCGGTGCACGATGGGAGAGAACGCTTCGAGTCAGTCACTTTGTGTCTTTTTTTTAATAAATCAAGAAACCAGCAAAGCAATGGAATTGCGTTCTCTGATTCGAGTAACACTTTTTATTAGCCTAACAAAGTCGAGATAAATTGGACTGGGAATAAAATGAGAGATTTCTATTACGAGTCAAGGTAATTATACTCCCAGTATAATCTAATACAGCAATGGATATTAATGAGATAAAACTGGATAAAATTTATAGCGATTCATGTATCGTAAGACACGTAGTGGAGCATAAAATCCCAATTTAAAAAGTCTGATTTTCGTATAGATAGAAAAATACATTAATGCACTTATATCATTATTTTTTAAAGATGGAAATGTAATAGTTTACAAATTTGAAATGATATTCCAAAATATTTCTAATGAACCATTAATTACGAAAAAATTTTTATTTTATTGATACTTTAATTCTAAGTCTACTCGATTGACATTTTCCGTAAATAATTATTTATGGAAAAGATTATCTCCAATATTTCGTGTACCGATATGGAGATTCAAAATATTTCGACACTAAAGAAAAGAGTAATCGACGAGTGAGTTTCCTGTGTATTTTAGAAGATCAATTCTGATCAAACACACCCGCATTCCAGATGGCTCTGGATATTGTTTGTAGATGGTGTTGGCAGCTACTTCGTTTCCATGGCGTGTTGGAAAGTCACACAGCCGCGCCGTGTCCAGACCCCCTCAGACGCCTAACGCGCTTGGGACCTGGGTGTCCATCGAAATTGACATTCACACTTCACAAAATCGTGGGCTAACACAACTTCCTTCTAGGTAAGTCTATTTTTTGTGGTAGTTACCAAGTTGGTTTTGCTTTGTTGTTGTTGGTGGTCAATACTGTACTGAGATGCACTCTGTAAGTATTATGATGCTCAACGTATTAACCTCACACTCTTTTCTGGTATATAGATTTATTGACCGGTTAAGCCGACGTGTTTATAAGCGGGATTGAACTACATAGGTAAAGTCAATAATTGAACAACATAGGTGAAGTCATTTAATGTTTATATTTGATTACAACACTACTACTAACCTTACACTGAGACCATGTTTTAGCATAGGCACCGTGCTTTTCAATGTACTATTTCGTCCATCGTAGCATCAGATAGCCTGAAAAACTATAATTTTCGATTTAGCAGCGACGCTGTAGGCACTGTTCCCTTAATAAAGGTCAGACAAAATTCTTCGGTCTCTTAAAGCATGGATGGAGCTTGTGGATATGTGTTGTATTGCAACAAAAGAATGTTTTTCGACAACCCATCTCGTTCTCATATGCAGAACCTGATTAATGAGCCCATGCTTGCCTCAATAATAGTCACTCATCGATTATTCAGAATCAGAGCATGGACGTGCTCGATACTGGGATCAGTAGTGGGTGAGGCTGGACATCTTGCTCTATTCTCATTCTGCAAGTTGATGGGTTTTCAATGCTTCATTCCACTGGTAAACTCTTCGCGGAGGAAAAACATTACACATTAAACATTACACGCTAAAAGTCTAAGAAGTTCAGCTTTTGACACTCATCCTGATATCAAAAATAGATTACAAAATCCTGTTCTTTTTCGGCAAACGTAGAGTGGTGCAGCTATAATTACCTTCCTACAACTCAAGAGAATATTAGATGATAGCGCTGAAACTTACCATGAGGAATTTGGACGACATCAACTTAAGGTTGGTTAGTGCACAAAGCTGTACACTCCACCTAAAGACAATTATAACAAAAGTGCACATACTTCTTGACGTATAGTGTCTGTACGCGCCGGACTCAGTTCAATTGAAGGCTAGAATAATAAGAAAAATCCGCGACTGGTTCCGTAAATAATGATTTTTTTTTTAGTTTTCATTAGTTTAACACACTTAAGCATTTTTTATATTAATGTGGAACGACGTAATATTGAAAAACAAAAACACATTCTGTTACATTAAGTTCGTTGATATTTTTCAAACAACTTTCGATTGGCAAGTGAGAATCAAGGAATTCGTATAAATAATTATTAAATTCATTTAACACTTTTCATTCTTCAAATAAATCAGAGTTTAAAGACAAGTATTAAGAATTAATTGTCTTTAAATAAAAAAAGACACATCCTTTTTCAATTCCAGCAATTCGTATGTTTTCATTTCAACTGCAATATTTTCTAGGGCGCTTCATAACATCAATAACGAATACATTTTAAATTTAATCTGTTCGATGAAAGACATGATAATGTATTTACTGTTCTCCCGTGCTATTCAAAACAACGATATTGAATATTAAAATACACTCGAGTAGCCATACAACAGCAGCAAACCAACCGCGGCCTTATTTGGGTCAATTTGGAGCTATTTTAATGTGTATAGTGACGATGTTTACCGGTTACAAAATTGTCTTTGCAATACTCTTATATTCATTGTCATCGTTCGTGAGTGCAATAAATTTGAATCACTTGTTTTACTATTTGTATCACTTGAAGGTTTTATTGTATTTTTATCCGTTTCATATATTTGTATTCAGAGATTGAAAGAAAAGAGAATAACTACCCTCAACATTAGGGCCTCTAAGTAAGATAAAATTAGAGGACTAGTCCTCTTGGAGAGACATGCGAAAAGGCTACTAAAATTAACTTGTAAATGCAGCAGTAGATTACTTTTTGCAGACTTTATTTTACATATTCCTGTAATATTTGACATCAACGAATAATTTATTGGAATCAATTTATTATGCTCTTTTACAATAAAAATGGTTTCCATAAATTGATAAATCACGGCTATGCAGTTTTTGCGATAACGGAGATGTGTCATTATAAATAGCCACAGAACTCTAGATTCAAAATCAATGGAGTATATGAAGAGCAGGTTATTATTCTCACAGTGCTTTCAGATGTCTGAAAAAATGATGACCGAGGAGGGAATAAAAGGAAAACACCCCATACGGGTTTCTTCTCAGTCAATCTCAGTTACTGATGTGATGGAGATCCACACAGAAAATTCGAAGAAATCGAGTCACGTTGAATGGAATGGAAGAAACCCCTTTTGATTTATGGGCGAGCGAGAAGGAGAAAGCAGACTTTTCCCGAAGGGCTATTGCCATCCAATGCCTTACGCACAGCGAAGCCGCTCCAAATTTCCATCTTTGGCGCCCTGCCGCGGAAACATTTCGTGTAAACACTTCCATAAAGCGAACGGCAGAGAGGCAAAAATCTAGTTCTAAAACAAACAGACTCCTTATCGACTCTTGCCGCAAACGTATTTCAGAGGGGGAGAGGAGAGGGGGAGGGAGGAGAAAGAGAAAGAGAGAGGGGGAGGGGGTAGGGAGAGAGGAAGAGGCGTCCTCCTGATTCAGGTGTGGGCAAAATACCCCGAAGGAAGCGAAAAACGCGAGGAAGAACGATTTCCGCATAGCACGGCGCCTAGCGGTTGAGTTACGGCTGGGAAACGAAGCGAAGCTGCCGGATGGCGGGCGGGCGGAGTCGGGGATGGGGGCGGGGCCGGGGGCGGGACCGGCATCAACAGGCGGTCTGCGGGGGCGGCGCCCGTCGCCCTCCTGGCGCGGAACCAAAGCTCGCGACTTGCCCCCCTCCTCCACCCCCTCCCGGAGGTGGTGTCTCGTCTATTCCACACCGTGCACGGGAACGAGTCCGCAACGGGGAGGGGAGGGCACTTGGCTCTCTTGCGGTTGCTGGATGCGAAATTTATTTTTATATTCAAGAAACGTGCTCTTTGTTTTGCTTTTTCAAACGTTACATCACGATGTGTACTTTATCAACACCTCCCAACATTCTAAACCAAACATGATGCATTGAATTATTTTATATATCACCGGATAATTGATCTTATCCATTCCTCATTAATTTCCTTCAAATTAGCTCCTCGTTTTGTCTATATACGAACGCAGATGTTTATTGGATTATTTTTGGATACATTTGGATCCAAATCTGTTAGTGTGTTATATTTTCTTATACCTACGATACACATTCGTTTCAATTTAAATTATCATACTCCTATTCTCCATTCTGTGTACTGTAAATGGTCCTGGGAAGATCAAATAGTGGTTTTTGTCCATCTCTTTCTACCTCGTCAAACCTGAAATGTAGGATATTGCCTGAGCTTGGATAGCAATGCTGCGCCGCAGGATCATTTTTTTGTTGACGCTGTTGTCGTTCGATGTTGACAGAAACCCGCGTGAAAGCCACTTCGATCTCGACAGTTTGGTAATGAACCTAAGCACCTACGCTTGTGCGTGACTAGCTGTCAGTGGAAGCCTTGCGTCAACTGTGATTCCTTGGTTCAGACAGGTTGTGGTACTAATACGTTTTCAGTCTCGCCTGCATAACATAACACAACGAATAAAGTATACTTACGATTAAAAGAAACTATTATTCTCAATATACAGAGTGAGTCACGTACCTTTAGCACCTCCTGCAGTTTTTGAACGGTTTAAGTTATTGCAATGCAGTTTTCATGGAAATGAATGAGACAACGGGGATAATTAATACGCATTCATTCCTATTTTGTTATTTGTATTTTTTCGAGATATACAGGTAACTGTTTTTTCAAATGGAATTATACATATTTTTCATGACGAGCGTAAAATGACGAATCCAATGATATACAATATTGTCTTATGTTAGATAAGCATTTTTTGAGTAATTTTGATTTTTGTGACTCGTATTTAACGGGTATTGTAACGCTCGAGCACGAGCTAGCACGGAGAGCGCTGTGCAACGTTGGTTTGTGGACTGTTACATTTGAAATATACGTTAAACACGAGTCGCACAAAAATCAAAATTACTTAAGAAAATGCTTATCTAACACATGACAATAAGTATATCATTGAATTCGCTTTTTTACGCTGCCAAGATAGACTAAAAAGTTTAGTTCCATTTAAGAAACACAATGTTACCTCAATTTCTTAAAATACCCCTCATGCACTTTCGCGAAAGCTGCATTGCAATAACTTGAACCGTTAAATATTACAGGAGGTGCTAAAGTTACGTGACTCATCCTGAATATTGCACAAAGATTGAGTTTAAAGAATCATGTAATGGAGAATGTGAGTAACATTGATCTTATTACATAGTAGAATATCTTCGGAAGAAAGATTGAACAGTGAGTTGGAGAGTTACGGAAAATTAGCAAAGATATTGAACGAAGAAATATTTTACACAAGCGCATATTTTCTACTTGGAAACATTTATCTTTATGCGTATTTCTAAACTCGTGGCTACCACCTCAGATACTACGAGTCACCATATTTTGCACCTGTTAACAGTTGACCTTTCCGAAAATTTCATTTAGCACTCTGAGTAAATTATTCCCCTCCATCTCCTCCACGCCCTTTCCCCATGCAACCCCCTCCTTTCTCGCAGCCACGTCCCTCCATTCGCGACCCCGCGCCGCACCCCAAATCCCCGGAACCCCCCCCCCGCGTTCCGCCAGCGGCGCCTCCAAAAAGCGCTCTCGTATCTCGGACCCTACGCGCCGCCCCCGGCCGACACGTACGTCGGCAGCGCGGCGGCCGCCTCGACTTGCCTCGTCTCGCCCCGCCCCTCGTCGTACGTCGCCGTTCACGTCCCATCACGGCGGGCCGGCGCGGCGGCAGCGACGTCCTGCCTGGGCCACCCCTCGCGGCGGCGGCACATTAAGGCGGGCGATCTTCCTCGCAGCGACGGCGGGGCGGGGCGGGGCGGGGCGGGGACGCCGCTATTATTTTGATTTACTCGGCTCGGCATTACGTGTCGCGGGCGGCGCTCTAGGGATTACAGCGGCTCGAGCGGGCCGCGCACCCATATATCCTGCTTACCGGCGTAAACGCGCCCTCTCCCTCCGCCTTGCCTGCGGCGCCCCGCCCCGCCCGCCCGGCCCGGCGCCTCCGTCGGAATCAAATAAACAAACATTAGCGCGGGTCGCCGCTTCTCCCTCGGCGTCGCGCTCGGGCGCCTCTGTTTCCGCGCGCGCCCCTGGCGGAGGCGGCTGAACCGCGCCCGCGCCCGCGCCCCCGCCACCGCCGCCGCCGCCTTGACTTACGGCCGATTCGGCTACCGCTCACGGCCCCAACTGCGTCATTGTCCACGCCATTTCTCCTGAAACTCTTGCCTTAACATTGCCGCATCCGCGCATCACGTCAATTGCAGCCTCTTTTCAGCAAACAAAAATCAACTGATGTCACTGCAGCGCCTCTGACCGGGAGGTTCTAAGTTCGAGTCCTGGCAGCGGCGGGATTTTCGACACTAGCTTTTCAGCTAGGTCGAATTCAGTCGCTGTCTGGAGGAGAATTCTAGCGGCCGACTGCTCTGATTAGTAGTTTTCAGTGGTTTCTCCGATCAACACCAGGCGAATGCCAGAGCAGTACCCTAACAAACGGGCCACGGACCGCGCGCAATCTGTCCTTCCTCTTCCTTGTCCTATCCTCTCCCCCTACACACACACTTACACTAACATGCACAACCACATATTCCGGGACACCGGTCGGGAGTTTAGAGCTTGTCCCGGCTGGGGCGGTGCCCCGCTGGTGGGAGAGTCTGGTTAGGAAATCCCACTAGCCGACGGTAGGTCGGATCTCACCATCCAGCGGGGAAGATCACCGTCTTCTCCCGAGAAAAAAACATGCTCTATACTAACGGGACTAATGGTCAAAGCAGTTGACGCGTCCGTAAACACGAGAAAATCAATCAAAAATTCAACAAACAAAATTGAGCTTCGCGTTCTCTTTTTTGCGTGTCCAGTCGCGTACGTCCTTGACACTTCACTCTGCGCCAGTTCGATCTGTGTGTCTTCCCGCATCTCGTGGCCCACAGCGGCCAGCGAGCGGCTCCTTCGCCACGCCGCGCGCTGAAGCGCTTCCTCGAGAGGCGCCTCGTCCGCCGCGTGGCAGCGCGAGGGCTCGGGGCGCGCGGCGAGCAACAGGTTCGGCCGACTGAAGGATCTCTATCGCGCCGGCTTGTAATATTCGGCGCCGCGTCGCGCCGCGCCGTGTCGGACCCATCCGGCCGAAGGGGCCACCGCCCACGCCGGGGAGGTTGACGGCCGGCGAGGGCGCGGCGGCGCATCTCGCCGTCGGAAGCGGCCCGCGTCGGCTGCCGGTCCTTCGTCGGGCGCTTTCAAGGGCGATTTCGTTTTTTAACGGGCGATTTTGAGGAGGAGCGAGGTTGTTACGGAGGGAGATGGAGCGGGACGCGCGGAATGAAGTCCCTGCTTTGGGCGCGACGCTGCCGGGGTGGAGCGGAATAACACTTTGAGGGAAGTGCGCGAGGAAACCAGAAGGGCGACGGGGAGGGGAGGAGGATCAGGAATTTGCTTCCCTCTAGATAGAGTCCAGGAATGCGGGGGGAGATGGATGTAACACCTCTGGAGAACGGCCGCGAGTGCGAGCGAGTAGAATGCCTCCGCAGCGGGGGCGGGGGCGGCGGGCGGCAGGGGCGGCGGAGGCGGTGGGGCGGCGGGGCGGCGGGGCGGCGGGGCGGCGAGGGCGGCGGGGCGGCGGCGGCGGCGGGGCGGCGGGGCGGCGGGGGCGGCGGGGCGGCGGGGCGGCGGGGGCGGCGGGGCGGCGGGGCGGCGGGGCGGCGGGGCGAGGGGGCGCGGGCGAGGGCGGCGGGGCAGGGGCGGCAGGGGGGCAGGGCGGCGGGGCGGCGGGGCGGCGGGCGAGCGGCAGGGGCGGCGGGGCGCAGGGGCGGCGGGGCGGGCGCGAGGCGCGGGGCGCGGGGCGGCGGGGCGCGGGGCGACGGGGCGACGGGGCGACGGGGGACGGGCGCGGGGGAGGAAGGCGGGCGCGAGGAAAGGCGACGAGGCGAGGAGACGAGGGCGAGGGCGAGGGCGGAGGAGAGCGAGGCGGATTCTGCCTTATCCGTTTTGCTAAACCAACGCACGTTTGAGAATGCAGAGCTGTTGAGAGAAGAAGTTGGGTGGAAATCGGGTGATAAACTCTAGCCCACGATAAAACGGTTGTTAAACGCTTCTTTAAGATCTTATTTGATGGTGGACAAAATTGAAGCAATTGACGTAAATAGGGTATTATTGGCGAAGAAACATGTAAATGAAACATTCTTTGTTCCGCATTACCGCAGTAGAACGCATTTCTGGATGTGAATGGTTTTGAACATTTTTGTGTAAAAGCCGCCGGAGAATAACATCAAACGAATTAAAGTAAGATACGTCATTTATTTCAGCAAACGCAATAAACATGCCAACACGTTATGAATTATCGATGCAATAAAAGTAATGAAAAAACGCTAGGCATTGTTTTTATCTTCGGGTTATCGGCACTACATTTCACTGTGAATTGTACAGATGTACACAGCAGAGGGCTACAAAACTCAATTCCAGGCAGGAACGCCGCCCAAGGGGTCCGTGGTGTAAATCAAGAAGGTCCTGCGAACGACCACCGAGGGCGTAGTGGTTTACCGGCAGTAAATATCCCGGAGAGTGCGATTTCCGATCAATTGTAAACGAATCCCCAGCCCAGCGAGTTCTTGACTCTGAGACCTTTATTCCAGTGAGCGCCGTCGAGCGCGGATGGGACGTTTTTTGCCGACCGGCGAAGGCGCAAACTTTCCGATGCTTCTCATTAGAGGAGAATTCTCGTTAAAGTTTTACGGAAGAAACAGGGGAGCGGTATTCGAGATCCGGAAGTTGGAAAAACGTTTACTTTGCTCTACACTTTCCTGAGCCGTCACCAATCGGAAACTCAAAAGCACGCGGCGACTGAATTTGAAGAAGTAAATACAATTTAAGTCACACAAATTAGTCTCGCCAAATGACGTGTTCTAATTGGCTTTTATTTACGACTCATCCAGTTCAAGTTCTGTTGTTCTATCAATTGGCATTGATCTGTTTTCATTAAAAATGTATATCCTTACAGAATGACAACGAATATTTAATGCTGCTTTACTCGTTAAACATATCTAGTCCTAAAATCATTCAATAAGGGTTCTCTTTAAATATTCATTTATTATTTCGTTCCTTTAATGCAATTTCCCACCAAAAGTGTATAATTAAATCCCGTTCCTTTACTTCAAAAATACGATTTTTTAATCTATTTTGCGTATACCAACCTAAACGTAATATTTTTTAAAACTTTTGTAATATTTTTAGTATACATTTTTATGCTGCTTTACCTATCCATATGAATTTCCATAAGATTTCTGTCGTAACAGCCGAGTTTATTCAAAAGTAATAATTAACAGTGACAACTATTATCTCACAAAATGCGTCTTAAAATAGTCTTAAAATAGAAAGACCCAAAAATGTATTAATGAACTGTACAAAACTATATTAAACATTAAAATGTTGACTTTTATCTAATCCTAAAATTATATAAATTATCACCACATTGTTACCTATTTTGGACGCATTTACGCTCGTAAATACGTCCCGAACAGTAAAGAAATCCTAGTTTTAACCATGTTACTAAGTAACAAATATGTTTTAATGATTCTTTGAATAAACTGTCATATAATTATTTAGCAAAATTCGATTGTTAAGTATGCGTTGCTTGTGGCTATGGATAGTTATTTCATAGGCAATTGAATGCCCTCGGATCCGAACAGATAATGTCTGAATAAAATAAGAAGTTGGGACACAGCTGGGTGTGAAGGGGAGTGGCGTTGGCGAGCAGTATCTACATAGCACGACATAATATGGGGTTGGCAGTGACAAAACCTACAGAGCACGCTACTCACAGTTCTTGCTCGTGTGACGTATCGATTGCGGGACGAAATGATCACAATTAGCATCACTCTCCACACTTCTAATGTCGCTAAGCCAATTCAGTCAGTGACAGAAACATTCCAGCCATGCAATTATGCGTTCTATAATTGAGAAAATTCGGAGTAGAAAATGCTAAACCATACATGACAAAAAATTGAAATATTTTTTTCTAATAAACGTACGCTACGTATGTATAGGGAGTAATAAACGTAGAATAGAGAAAGTTATGTAATGCTGCGACAGAAAACGGCGATTTTTTTGACAGAAAAACTCGTATTGTGGGACCTTGATACCGAAAAAGGGAACAAATTTTATTCTAAAATGTAGTAAATTACTCCCTCTAACACGTTATGTAGTCACATTTCAGAAGTTGTGAGACCTTGATGCCGAAAAAGTGTTTTTTTTTCAAAACGTCAGTCCGCCCGTCTGTATGTCTGTGAACACCACTAGCGCGTAAACCATACATAGGGTATTTCAAAAAAGGATATTTCCAGGAAAATCTGTCTCGACTCGAAGTTTTGCGATTTTGAAAAAAAATATTTTAATTAGGGGGTACTTTACTTCAAATCCAGGGACATTTTCAAAACAAAAAGCTCCTAATTTTTTCTTTCCATTTTTTGAAAGAATATGTTAAAATATACTTAGAGAAATGGCTTAGATGGATTTCTCACTGTTAACTCTGAATTTTGGAAACTTTCAAAAATTTTCGACTTATTCCTAATATTACAAAATTGAAGATAAGAGATTTTCCCTTCAAGTATATGTTTGGTCCATTATTAGTTATTTCAGAAAGGTCATGTACGGTCTCTTTTTTATATTAGATGTTTACAGGCAATATTTCGTGCAGTAAGCGCAATTTTAAAAAATAACAAAAACAATTTTTTAAAAGGCCAATATTTCGAATCTAGCATTAAGAAACCGACAAATTAAGAAAGCTTAAAAAAATGTTTTTTGGGCGGCGATAGATGGCATCTGGGAAGTAGATGATACAAGACCGTAAAGTTAGCTCACACCAAGGAAATTAGAAACCTCTAGTATGAGAAAGTCTGTGCCTTTCTGTAGCACCATTAGTTTCGTTTCTTTTGAATACTGGCAAGTCATTGGTGGAGAAGAGGATACTGTACAAATGTAATCGTATCATTTAATATAATGAATGCGCTGTTTTTTTATTTAAATATGATTTTCAGAATTCTTGAATTTTCAATTGCCTCTCAAGTAAAAGTGGCAGAATTATCTATCCCCAAGCGCTTCCGCTAGAGGTAGCCAGCCTGCAAATCCGAGAGCGCTCGATTGGCTGTGGACGAGACCACGTGACGCCGAACTGTCAACCGCCTTCCAATTCTGTTGCGCGTCGAGCGAGATGCAGAGCGAGGCCGCCGCGAAGGCGCGCGAGCAGAGCAGCAGCAACAGGTCCAGATGATCCACGGCGGCGGCCGGGCGGCCCTGACCCCGTGGGCCGTCTGTAGTTTGGCATCCGGCGCGGCCCAAGCCACTTGCCAAATCAATGGGCGCCCGCGCGCCCCTCGCGGCCGACACGTCGAATTCTCCTCAGCCCTCCCCCACTTCAAAGAGTTTCGCATTAACATCTGGTGATGCCGACGCTAATGCGACTTTGATGACACTTCTTACAGACTGGTGTAGCGAGCAAATGACACTGCCGGCATCTGCATATCGATGTCTTTGCATGCACGAATACATTATAATGAGATTGTTTGGGCGGGGATGACAGCTAATGCAAATATTGACCTATAATAAGGAGGTGACCTTTTATTAAAAGACTGAACAATAGTGAGAGTGATGGAATATTCTCTTTTCAGCCGCCACATTGATGAATCACTAGTAGCTATGCTGATCAATACTCATTCAAATATAACATCAAATTGGAAGTATGACTGATAATTTGTGGAACACTGGAAATACATGATGGTCAACTACTGACATTCGATTTGAAACCACTAAGAATCCAAAATATTAGTAACAATGTTAGAAAGCATTCCTGACCAAACACGTATATCCTTAATCCAACATATCAAGAGATAGAATTATTTTCTAATGGATGTATGTTATTTTCTACAAAGTAGTATTTCTATTACCGTTCACAATCTTCCCTTTTTGCGACCAACTATACAGTTCTCGCAGTAATGAATGTTGGATGCATCATACGCAAAAATTTACCGAATATTCGTATTGTTTAGAGAAGATATTTTCCGAATACGATCACAAAGGCCACCATCAAAGAGATTAAAGTGACTAATTTTGCATTCATAGTAGTGTAGATTTTTTCAGAAAACAATTTTAATGCTGAACGAACAATATATTGCGCCAATTTATGAAAAAATACTCCATTTCGGAAATAATTCAAAGAATGTTCTTTTTTTTGTTTATTATAGTCGCATCAACCAAAGGTTCTTAGCGACTTTTCAGTATTTTACATATTACTCTTACATTACATTACATTATGTTCTTGATTAACACATAAATGTACTGAGATCCTACGAAAAGGACGTTCTCATTTACTCAAGTTTTGTTGAAAGAGTACCCATTTACACAAATTTGAATGTTTTTATTTTTTCTGTATAAATGAAGCCCTTAAGCAGTTATGTAGATGTGATATATTACACTTAAAATAAACATGATGCAGAGATTAAAAATGTAACGCGTGTATTTTCAAATAAATGTCAAAAAGACTTTTCCCATCCAGCTCGTCGTACTTCTTAACCATGCGGGTTTTTTAAGATTATTTACTTTCTGTATTTTTCTAAATTATTTACGTTAAAATTGATGAACATAAATTTTTTCTTGATTTAACGAAATGGGTTTTCAGAATTGTTTGAACATTTGTATTAATGTAAGAACTTTTGGGAACTTCTATGAGCAATTCATAATCTATAGCCCGAGATGTGGTCTATACCACGAGATACAAGGCGATTTGTAATGCAGGAAGTCATCAATATTTCAGCTCGAATTTTACATTTCATTTTTTGAACTCTAGACTGAAGAATTGTTGGGGTTTCGTGGAGCATATATTTAAACGTTCCAGGTTTTGTTGCAATCTGAGAAGACAATCTTCGAGCAAATAATCAACATTTGCGAACAATCCTTAGGCGAATATAGAGACATAATGGACAATACACCCCTCCGGCCAATGACACAACGTACGCATACATATATACGCCCGCACAGACACACACAAACACACACACAGATATACTCCCTCATAAATGTGCGGTTCCCACAGGCAAGGAGGCGTTCAAATGTACACAGCGATCGATACACATGCGCGATGAGCACATACGTACGTAAACAAACCAGACTAATAGTTATCTGCTGATACGACTCCAATGTAAGTTGCAGGGAAACAAAAAGAAAATCATGCTTTCTTGTACTTTCATTGCTAATTGTAGCAGGTCGTGGTAAAACGGGAAGACATTCCTGCCATCTTCATTTTTGTGAATGAGCGGAAATAGGCAGGTTTTGGACGGAAGTGGAGACTATGTTATTGTAGTATATAACAGAGATAGAGATCAAATTTTGCAAGAAAATAATAAAACAAATATAATAATAATAATATAATAATAACCACAAAATATCATTTAAATTATGTTTGCCGTCAATAAATGATATTACATTGCACTCTGGCCACAAGATAACATAACACACAATAAAAGTCATTCTGTTGTTCTTACATCAGCATCTCAAATAAATTCACATTAAAGCTATATCACATTCTTCTTAAAGAAATATTTCTAATGTAGCGTATTTAATATCACAATATTCTTCTATTTTACATTTATAAATGTATAAATTGATATATTTATAAATATATCCAAATATTTTGCATATTGTAATTTGAATAATAATTTTCTCTCTTGCAATTTTTTTCTTCTAACTTATTACTTCTAAATTTTTAATATTTTAAAGTGTCTATTTCACGCTGCATTAAAGATAAACATCAAATTTCTTTTGTAAAAGTGGTAAAATTTTGTTTTAATGCATTTAATAGATAATCTCCTCAAATGCGCTGTGCGTAATCTTGATTTCAACAAAGGACATATGTTACCATTTATAGTAATTAACGAAACGAGTGTATGACTAGGGGTATAATTGGTATGTTCAAGAAAACAGGCGACGATAGAAACGAGTTTTCGTATATACCATGAGTGCAATTATATTTCTTTATTCACATGTTAAGTTCAAATTTTTTTCGTTACCATTTGCGAATAAATCAAATTTTCACAAATTCAGACACATCTTTTCCACCCGAGGCACGCATTTCATGACGTAGTATTGATTCTTAAAATTATCTATTTTAGTGGGTCTTGCATTGTTTTTGTTTCCACGAAATATTTGCAAATGAAGGTACTGGACACATTGTGGATAAAATAATAGAAGCTGACAAAGTCATGAAAACATTTCTTCCCACAAAAAGCAAAAACAGGTATGAGGGAGAACTCAACGTATATAGATATCGAGGAAAACTAGTCCCTTTTGACAAAGTTTTGCAGTAGCGTACTTTTAGAACTTGTAAACACAACTGACGTTTACATTTTTACATTCGTAATCATAAGACAAAAAGTTGTGCACGTAAAACATTTCATTGATTCACGTTAAATAGTTTATGTTGTTCCATAAGTCAGCTAGCTTAACGTTTACTTCCTCAATTTAGTTTTATTCATTCGTTGTTTAAGTGTAGTCGTTGTTGGTACGTAATATGTGATGTAAATTATTGTTCACGTTTCATGGCCGACTGAATATATCTTGGCTTCGTTGTGTATTATAGTGTCTTTATTAAACGATTTGTCTCTTTTCTAAATTATGATTGGTAGGTGTGTATTTTCAATTGCACTGTGGAATTTTAATTGCACGCGTGATATAAACAGAGATAAAAAGCAAATTTTCATGGAATTAATGAGCATATTTAGTAAACCAAGTTTTTTAAATATTTTTTTTTTAATATTACCTCAAACAGCACATTCCTAGACCTCAAACAATAATAGTATTCGTTACGATTCCCCACTCCTGGTCATCAATATACTATTTTTTTCTTGGCACGCAAACACCATCGGCAGCGGAAGCGGCCTTCACTGTTGCAGAGCGGCGCCGCTGCAACTCTCCCAGCGCCCTCGGCTGTGCGCGCCTCCCGCCCCGCCCCCCGGCACGCCCCCCGCCCGCCGCCCACCGCCACAGCCATGTCAGAAGGTACTCTTTCTCACAGCCCTAGGCTTCTGGTCCCCAGGGGGGGCTGGTTTTCGACACTAGATGGAAAACTTTGTCGAATTCAGCCGCCGTCTCGAGGAGAATTCTGGCGATCGACTGCTGTGATCAGCAGCTTTCCGTGGTTTCTCCGACCAACACCAGGCGAATGCCAGAGCAATACCCTAACGAACTGGGACTGTGGGCGATCTATTCGTCCTCTTCCTTGTCCTATTTTCTCCAAACACACTTACATGCACTGCCCTACCCAACATTTCGGGAGACCAGTCGGCAGCTTAGAGCTTGCCCCGACCGGGGGCGGTACCTCGCAGGCGGGAGATACCTGGATGGAGAAAACGCCGCAAGAAGACTTGTATGTGGGCGCCGGGTCTCAACATTTGGTGGAGGAAGAACACCGCCACCTCCGCGCATTAAACATACAGTTCACTAACAGAACTGTTCACGTGGGAGGAAACGTCAGTCCATCAACCAAACCGCTCCGCATGTCCTGTCCCACTGCACCCCTCCGCCCCGGGCGCGCCACGTCGAAACCCCCCCCTTCCCCCCCCGGCCAATAGGACGAACGAGAGGTCGGGCGGCGCGAGCAAACGAGCTGTAACGATATTTTCCGCTCCAGAGCGCCCTGAACATGGCGTGTCCGCTGATAGGCTCTCCGACCATGTTATTCGCCGGGGTATGTATGTGTGTGTGTGTGTGTACGTGTGTAGAAAAGTGTGCGTGTCCGCGTAGGGCTTACATTTCTTGCTGCTTCGCTGTGAAGTGCGGCTTTCATTTGAAAAAAAAAATGTTTCGGAAGATCACATAGGTGATACACATGCGCTCATTAGCGTTCGCTTTGTAAATTTCAGTTTATTCGTTCCCTTTTCATCTCTGTTTCTCGTTTTCACTGACGAGTTTCCACCATTCAATTTGCGTGTAATTTATAGATTTTTCTGAATGATGTTGCTTTGAGTTGTCCTGACCTCCGACCTTTCATGTTGGTCATGACACGTTTCTTTTTACCTTTACTTATCTGCAATGCACAACACTTTGACTTTCTCTTTATGCACTTCTTGTGAAGGCTGTGGTTTTGATAATAAGCGCCATTGCTTTTTTTTGTTTTGTTTGTGAAGGATATAAATCAAATATAAATGAAAATTACACTACAAAGGAAAAACAATAATAATAATAAATAGGTACTGTTCAAATATGAACTAATGAATCGCTAAAACAGTGAGTTTAAAAAATATTTTCTCTCTGAATTCAATTTCAGAAACATTCGACGAAACGTCATATACTTTTACAGAAGACGACAACTTTCTTACTAACGAGAAAAGCCATATTTAATATTGTTAATATATAAATTTACGTGGAAGAAATAAAACTTGTCTACAAAAAACCTTATTCCTGTAACAAGAAAAAAACTCACTGCTTCTGGAAAATAATTTACCTCACAATCCATATCTAATTTCAGTATGTCTGTATCGGCATCAATTTGCATGTGATGATGGTTTTTGTAAATGCATATATTTACCTACATACATACATGTATTACATGAAAATGGCAAATGACTAGCTCTAATAACAGATCCAAATGTATCCAAATGTATACAGTACAAAATACAACATATAAGTGTTAAGAAAAGTAAAACAAATACTTAAAAATATTTCCTTACCGATATCTTGCGATACTTGGTCTCAGAAACGTCTCTTTTTAAGGTCTAGCAGGTCGGACAACACTGCGTCACTCCAATTGTCTTGATAACTGTTCTCCATTATCCCGCTGGAATCGTTCGTCATGTTGGCCATTAACGGCTCCGAGATCGTCCGGGTGGAAGTTCAAAAGATCATTCAAAACATGTCATTTAAATGACATTAACACCGCATGCGGCGGTATGATCTTAATAGCTCATGTACAATATTACGATAATTCTACGCATTATGCCTAATTGCCAAAAAATACTTTAGACACTTGTGAAAGACAACAATGTTTTTTTTCAACGTCACTCAGTAAATTAAGGAAATGTTCATCAGCCATTAATGTTTTTTAATTTGCGGTCTTACAAGCTTTCGCTCGCCGGCCTGCACAGCCGAAGTCGCTAGGGCTGAAGGGTTGCGGGTTCGAATCCCGCCTAGGGTATGAATGCTTGTGTGTGTTTGTGTTGTACCTATGTGTTCCCTCCACAGTTACCAATCAAAGCAAAAAAATCACAGTGCATGACCCAGACGTTTAAAACTATATGACCTAGACGTTAAAAAACGAATTTCAAAAATATATTCATTTCTTTATTTTTCCTTCACTGATTCTTGGAACTTCTCTCGCAAATACATGAACCAATGTTTTGTCCGTGGCTTTCATAAAGTTGTTCACGAGATCCAATTCAATGTGCAATGGGGTCGGGTACACCTTTTTGGGGTCAACAAGAGGGTTAATCACATTTCTCTGTCCAGGCAATTGTTCAATCCGAGCATGTCAATTTTTACCAACATTAGCAATTTTTTTGTCTTTGCTGTCCCACTCACATAGAAAGCATTAGTGTGTTGTGTGCCTGAGATGCATGCCGATTAGAATTGCAATTACCTTGTGATCTTCACATATATTCCATTTGTATTTCCCATATTTGAGAAGAGTGAGGAGCAGTTTAAAGTTCTGATGTCTCCTTCAGTTTAAATGCATGAACAATCGGAACAGAGAGAAATTTGCTACTGTTGTGGAGAAGTACTACTTTCACACTTATTTTGCTAGAATTTACGAACAATCGCTATTCAGTTACATTGAATGTCTAGAAGTTTCCATAGCGGATTCGTTGTCATTACAAAAAGCTATGTCAAATTTCTTGGAGAAATATTTAAAAAACACTGCTTGGCGAACATGAAAAATACTCACATTCCGCTTGAAATGTTGGGTCAGGAGCTCTTTTCAATATTCGTTACTGTAGAATTAATTTTCAGTCGCTGTTACATTCTCAGGAGGTAGTGGTACCGTCAATTCTTCACTGTAATATACAGGCTTTATGTAGCAGATGGTAAATTAGTATATTGCTCAATTTTCTTTGTTTTTTGGTGATTGCACCTATGTGTCACAGAAATAACAGCCTGTTGTGTGATCCGTTGGTTCCATCCAAATCATGGAAACAGCGAAGAGCTGTCGTGCATCTGTTAACAAGCAAGTAGGAGTCATTTCTTGTCCTGGTCGCCAATCTTACACTTCAAATAAAGTTCATAACACTTCCTTGTCAGAGGATTATGGTAAAGTTCAATTTTTTGCGATTTCAAAGTTAATTTAACACAGATATAATAAAAAAATAAATTGGGCAATTTACTATCAGATCTCTCAAAGCTAGGACGCCAGTGGCAAAAAGCACACCGCCATTCTATCTGTTCGAGCGTGACTGCAATGTTGCCAAAACTTTTTCATTTCCTAGTGATGAATTTTCTGAATTTAGTGTCAAGTTAAGTAATTCTTAAAAAAACATTTCGATTTTTCTTCAAAAACTTCATCTGCAGAATAATTAAATTAAACTATTGAAAAATTACCAATTTTTATTTTCAAGCATTGCCCTAGATAAGGAGAGCGAGTCACAAGAAAACTGTGCCTCATAGGCAAAGACTGATTTCACATTCAAATTCAGTGTCCAAGTCTCAGCTAAAAACACCATTAACATTATTTGTTACAAAAACGCTGTTGACTCGTGTAAAATCAAAATGTATTATATACCTCGAAATATCAGATAGAACGCTAGAACATCAAACATATTCCCTTTACAAAAATCAACAGACGTTTCGTTCTGTTATTACAAGTACATCTCGAAAACTACAATTTAAAAAAAAATTATTGATGATCGCTTTATAACAGCTCAGGTCATCAGCGACCTCATTGTGTTTACATCAGTACATTACATTTCAAGGTTACAAATAGTTGAATCATTTCATCATAAACATTATAACAATATATCATAACAAAAATTGCATCATTATTATATTACATTCAACAATTTACTTATTTTTAGTAGTTTCAATTTTTTTTTCACCCTTCTTCTAATTTGAACAGTGAATAATAAGTTGCCTTCTATGTTTAATGATTTCCTTAAATTAACAAGTCCTTGGTAGTCAAGAATGAAATGAGGAGTAGACACGGTCGCACCACATTTAGGACAGGGTTCAGGGTTGGATTTTTTGAACAGATGACTAATTTAGGTTAAAGTGACCGATCCTTAATCTTGTAATGACGACTTCTTCTCTTCTTTTGAAGTTTGATTTCGGTAGACCCGGTTCCAGCATGGAGGAAAAGTACACAATTCTATTGCAGCTTCTCGACAAGCAATCGTCCGCCACCCGCCGACCTTACGACGGCAGTAAACGATGAAGCCTCCCCCTGACAGGCAGCGCGGGGGATGCGACAACGTGGACGGCGCGCGCAGGCAACCGCACGATCAACCAACACCATTACAAATCCGCATTATCCCTGACGCAACGCGGCGCGGCGCGGCGCGGGCCTGGCGCAGCGCCCGCGCGTCAATTTCGGCCCAGTGAGCTCGATTGACGCGACCCGCGAGATAGCAGGGGCCAAAAAGGGCGGCGGGGGCCATCGCCCCATGCGCGACGGGTGGGGGGGGGCAAAGGAGGAGCAGCGATTGCGCGCGGCGCATTGCAGGGGATGGGGTTGCAAACAGAGGACAGGAAAGGTTAAGCATTCCGATGTTTGGAACAAAGTAGACTATCATGAAGTTGTAGTGAAGGGCATTGATAAGTATGAGGAGTCTGAGGCACGGAGCATAAATATTGGCGAGACGTATGTGTGGAGAGAGTGGGCTGATTTGTAAGTCGAAAAAACAAGAATTTGAATCGGGAATGGTTGAAGAAAGAATGTTGAAAATGATGGTAATTAGACTCCTGAAGGGAAAATGTTTTGAATTACTATCGATATAAATAATGGAGAATATTGAATGTTCAGACATTTGATCTACACACCTCATGAAACGAGTTTCTAGATAATATATATCAGACACCACAATTTTTGATCAAAATAATGAGTTAACGAAACATTAATGAAGAAGTATTGATCTTTCTTTGGATATTCGCATAAAGATTTGGTATACATTTTTAGATATTTATCTACAGAAACAAACTAGTTTTTAATGATTCATTCAAACTTGAACAAGAAACAGCAATCAATGATTTTGAGTCGAAAGCGGACCCAAAACAGAGAGAGAGAGAGAGGGAGAGAGAGAGGGAGAGAGAGAGGGAAAGATTAATATATATATATATATATATATATATATATATATATAATAATATGAGAGAGAGGAGAGAGAGAGAGAGAGAGAGAGAGGAAGGTAGAGTTCATCGCAAACAAAAAGAGGCGCAGGGAGCAAAAAGCGAAGGTGGTTGGTGGCGGGCGCTGATACCGCGAGTCGCAGGCGTAAACGCGGCCAGCGTGTCGCACCGGGACGTAGCCCCGAAAGCCGCGCAAGGTTTGCACACCTGCGGCCGGGCGATTGGCGCCGGCCGGCCGGCGGGCTGCGGCTGGGAGCACGGCCGCAGCGGCGGTGCACAGGCACGCCGCCGCCATCGACGCCAGATCGACGATTTTCGCCCGCGCCGCGGCGCCGCGGCGCGCGTTTTGGGGCCCCGGCGGCGGCGCCGACGCGCGGATTTGCACGTGGCTTTGCACGTGGCGAGCGCTAAGCCCTGACGCCGCGCCGCGCCGCGACGCGTCGGCTCGCTGCACGCGCGTTTATCCCGCCCGCCCCCTTCGCCTGAGCCCCCCCTCCGGGACCCATACGTGCCAAATCAGGGTGGAAACGTGATACGCACGAAGATCTCCAGTGGACAGGCATAATCCAACGAAATGAATAACTTTATCCATTATTGTTGATAAAAGTAACATTATAATATAAATTGTTACGCGAGTAAGAGGGAAGAGAGTGCATATTATTCCAATATCATTTTTGCTGTAAACACTATATATATATATATATATATATATATATATATATATATATATATATATATATATATTGTGCAACTCTACGTTCTTAGTTCATTTTAGGTCGATACCCATTACCATTAAACAGTTTTACACTCAAACGCTCTGACAGAGGCTTGGTGTGTCTCACCAGATCCTCCTCCTCCTCGCCAGTCCTTTTCTCCCGCCGTGTGTCATCGTCCAGCGCTCTACCTTACCAGCTCGCTAGCCTCGCTTGCAATGCTCTGCCCCGGCGCGACGCGTTCTCGGCCGCATCGGCCTCCGCCAGTCGCACACTGGCCCAATCGGGCCGAAAACCTGGGCGCAATTGCAAATGCGATTGGTTTTGCGTGAAAATGGGTATCAATGGGTTTTTGAGGTCGCTGAATTTGAATATCATCAATAAATTACAAAATAAAAAATGACGGCTTCAAAATGGCGGACCTACAAATTTAAAAAGAAACAAAAATGAATAAAAAAATAAACATATGGGTTCTGGAGATCACTGATTTCAAATCAGCCGTACTATACATAAAAGTATTTGACACTTTTTCTTAAAAATATATCTAACTTACAGTCAAAAGTATCTTCTGTTCGGAAATACAAAAAGAATGCACAAAAAAAGTAAACCTTTTTTTAAATTTAACAAATGTCGTTGGCAAGAATCAATGAATTTCGAGTGTTTCGAGTAACGGAAACTTCACGAGACCGCGAGGAAGTCAAAATTGATTGAAATAACGTTCTGGATCTGAAGTAGTGTGCTCCAATGTCTTCCAAACGAGATTTGCTAATTCAGAATTTCGCACGCGCGCTTTGAATTTTGCCATTATGGCCAGACTTTTGGCCCGATTCTACCAGTGTGAGCCGCCACCCCCCACTCGCATGTGCTTGTGGGAAAAATTAAGTCCGTTTACGCTATCTAAGGTCTAAATTGTGTGCCGTTTTAGAGAAAAAATGGTTTAAAAAAATAAAAATTCGCCGTTTTCATCATATTTGAATAAGTTCTCTTTACTACGTAAGTAGTATTGGAATAAGTGAAATAAAAATATTGAAGAGTACCAAGGTACATGCGTTTTCAATTTTGTTAAAACTGATATATCAAGTTTTAAATAAAGAAAATATCTTGAATATAGAACTAGAAGAAAAACTATTCTTTAATCGCCAATAAGTCGGTTTTTACCAAGGTTTTCTCAGAGCAGTTTTATTGCAACGCCCTTCTTCATCTGCCAACCACTATCGTGGTCTTTATTTTATTAATCTTGTGTTATAAGATTCTAACCAAATTGATGCAGAATCGCCCACATGTTTATTTACACTTTGTCACCTCCTCCCTATTCGGTCCTGATTCTCCCCCCCTCCCCCAGCCTCGCTTGGCAACAGCGAACAACAATGCCATCGCGCTGACTCACATTGTAAGTTTTCAGTAACACACAATATGGGGTGTAATCAAGTTTGGGGTAACATTGGAGGGTTAGTGCATATTCGGCTTATTTGATGATCTACATGACTTCGTTAAAATGTTCCATTGACAGTTTTATCTAATGTATTGAAGTGTTGCTGAGGTTCATAAAGAGGATTGTAATTAAGATGTAAGCGAACGGTAAAATTCGCGCCCAAAAATCTAAGTTATGCTTTATGTCATAGAAAAGATAGTTTATTCAATAGATCCAAGAAAGCAGTTGCTCGTGATCCCGTAACAAAAAGAAAAATTCTTACTAACAATGGAAATTCCGAATGATGGGTTGCTATCATTAAAACGACCAACACATTGAAACGGAATTAAAAAACCTTACACAAACTACGTAGGTTTCAATGATTTTGATTCATGTCAAATTTGAAGAAATAGAACAACGTGTTTGGTAGTTAGTGTTTAACACATTTATACACAGTCGGAATGCGGAACGGTTGAGTTAAATCAGGACATTCCTTCGCCTGGTCAATTACATTACGCTGCAAGCAAAAATGTCGAAATTAAACATATTTCAAGGGAAAAACTTAAACAAAAGGGTTTTCTGTTATTGAAATTCGTGGAAAAAAGAACAATTGACTACTGAAGGATACGTACGGCGTGAGAAGATTCAGAAGAGCTTGGCAATTTATTTTCATGATGCCATGAATTCTTATTCAAAAACACACGGCCGTTCGGTACTAGCAAGGAGATCGCCGATGAATATTTTTCCCCGCAGTCCACAGCACAGCGAGAAACACGACATTCAATGGACGGCAATGTCGGGCGGCCGCACGCAGCCGCCTGCCGCTCTTTGGCAGGAGCCGCAGTGCGGGGCCCTCCTCCGGCTTGTACGCATCCCACGTCCAAAGCGCAAGCACGCGTGCACGCGTGCACGCACAATGCCGCCAGCAGTTCGACCTTCCCTCCCCTCCCCCGCCCTGACTTCAGCTCCCACCGAATAACCTGCGTCAAAATCGGGAGTGGCAGATTTATTAACAGCAGAGTTCGCTCGTATTCAGGTCGACAAAGGCTTGAGGTTGTTCGGAGTGTCGCGATCAATTAAAATTTCGGGAACAATAAACGCAAAATTGCGTGTTTGCATCCTGTCGAATTTTGAAAAGGTGGACAAATTAAATCACAAAACGTCAGACGGGCTGATTGAGAACGGATTTATTCCATTCAATGAGTGAACTACTCTAACACACGGGAAAATGGTGATGGTGACTTGACTCGAAAGGAGCGATAAAAACACCACTTAGTACTTTAAATTTAATATATGCAAAACTATTTTCTCAGTAACACACAACTTATTTGCAAGTTAAAAGAAAACAATGAAACAATAATTTACTTATATTAGTAGTACAGGGAAAGTATATTTCATCGTGCAAAAATTAATACTGAGGCGAATAAGGACCTAGGCAGATTTCCTAGATATAAAAATATTTCAATGTTTTTTATATTTTGTCTATTCTTTCTTTCCGTCTCACAGTACGTCTATCCTGGCGGATGCACGTAACGCAAAACAGATGTAATGCGAATGATTTAATTCACAAACTACTTCATTATCCATCGTTCAAATGATAGTCTTGATATACAACCCCACTAAAGATACATTCATCGATGTTAATTGATATTTTTGGCAACGCACCGTACGAACAAATTCCCTACTACATTTTAAGCAATTGAAAATAAAATATGTCACATTTTAACAAAGAAACGTGAATATCAGTTGATGACAAGGTCCGGTACTATAATACAGGTCGTGTTTTTACTCGTAACTATTTCATGAGTCACCGCAACGGCTTCCGATACTGACACTATCTTATGTTCTATCCCCATCACATTACCATTTCATTCCACTTCGTCTAGCTCCCGTCGTGTAGCTGGCGATTGGCCAGTTCCTAGCTCTACGTCGACCAACCCCTCTTGCTTTTCATTCTCCTCCTCCTTCTTCTTCTTCGTCTTCTTCTCTTTCCTCGATGATCCTGCTCCCTTTCTTCCCGCGGCGTTCGCTATTTGCCTCGATCTCATTTCCAGAAATTTTCAATCTCGCGCCGGCGCGCAGGGACTATTACACGGCATTAACTTTTTCCTCCCCGCGCGCTCGCGCGAGCTCGTCGCCGCCGCCGTCTCGAGCGCTCTCATTCCACGCGTCAGCCGAGGCCTTGCCACGCTGGTCGCCTCGCCTCGCCTGCGCCTCGCGCCGCGCCTCGCTCGCTGCCCTCGCCCGCCTCGCGCCGCGCTGCCCGCGCCTCGCCTCGCTCGCCTCCGCTCGCCCACGCGCTCGCCCGCGCCTCGCCCGCGCCTCGCCCCCGCGCTCGCCCTCGCTCGCCCCGCGCCCTCGCGCCTCGCGCCTCGCCCTCGCGCCTCGCGCCTCGCTGCCTCGCCTCGCGCCTCGCCGCCTCGCCCCGCGCCTCGCCCGCGCCTGCCCCGCGCCTCGCCCACGCGCGCCTCGCCTCGCCTCGCCCCGCGCTCGCCTCGCGCCTCGCCACGCGCCTCGCGCCTCGCGCGCCTCGCGCCTCGCCCTCGCGCCTCGCCTGCGCCTCGCCTCGCGCTCGCCCGCGCTCGCCTCGCGCCTCGCCCCACGCGCCTCGCCCCGCGCCTCGCCCCGCGCCTCGCCCGCGCCTGCCACGCGCTTCGCCCTCGCCCGCCCGCCTCGCCCGCGCCCGCCCCGCGCCTGCACACGCGCCGCCCCGCGCTCGCCTCGCGCCTCGCCACGCCCTCGCGCTGCCTCGCGCCTCGCCTCGCGCCTCGCCCTCGCCGCCCTCGCGCTCGCCTCGCGCCTCGCGCCTCGCCGCCTCGCGCTCGCCTCGCCTCGCCCCGCGCCTCGCCCCGCCTGCCCGCGCCTGCCCGCGCCTGCCCCACGCGCTGCCCCCGCGCCTCGCCCGCCCTCGCGCCTCGCGCCTCGCCTCGCGCCTCGCCCCTCGCGCCTCGCCCTCGCGCCTCGCCCTCGCGCCTGCCTCGCCCTCGCCCGCCCCGCGCCTGCCCCGCCTCGCCCGCGCCTCGCCCGCGCTTCGCCCCGCCTCGCCCCTCGCCCCTCGCGCCTCGCCCCGCCCCCGCGCCTCGCCCCGCCTCGCCCTCGCGCCTCGCCGCCTGCGCCTCCTCGCCTCGCGCCTGCCTCGCGCCTCCCTCGCCCGCCCCTTGCCACGCCTCACGCCTGCCGCCAGCTCGGCAAGGGCGCGCAACGCTGCAATCCGCTGGATCTCGCGCTTTGAGATTCCCAGTCGCTAGTCGCGCAGCACTTGTTTCGGCGAATCCAAAAGGGCGGAAGCAAACGCTTCATATTGCGACCTACAATGTTCAAAAGCAATAAAGAGCTGAGGGTTGAAGTAAAATGGGAAAGGTGTCCAGTCAAGAGGATATTTGAGATATACAGACTTGATATATACGGATTTGAGATATACGCATTTGGGAATATAACGGCAAGCGTACCGGACTGTTGTATCCAAGTTTGCGGGTTCAAACGTGATCAAAGCCGTGGATTTTTAAGAGCTAAAAAAATCCTTCGTGCGCATGTGGCAATGGTCATAGTACGCGAAGTGGTGCGATTTTTCTCGGGAGGTGGTGATGACTTCGCTGGATGGCCAGATCCGCTGACCTCACTCGGATGGGCTTTTCCAGCAGGTGTCGGAGGAGTGCATCTAGTTGTGTAAGGGTGACGATAGGACAAGGAGTAAAGACGATAGCACGCGGTGCTTGCCCGTTGTTAGAGTACTGCTCGGCATTCGCCGCGTGATCGGAGAAACCACGGAAAACCGATCAGAGCAGCCGGCCGTAGAATTCTCCTGAATGTCGACAGCTGAACAGCAGTGTGGAAAACTGTCGCCGTGGGAGTGGAACCTGGACCTCCGGTCAGAGGCGCGCAGTGACATCAGTTGATGCACTGAGCTACCACTCCCGGTTCCCTTGTGGGGTAGTGCCCGGCTGGTGGTAGATACCTGGTTGGGAACCCCCCACCTCCCCCGATAAAAGCTTGTGGGGCCGTGGCTGGTCGGCAGCCGTGTTCCGGGCGTCGAGCGAGGCCGTGCGCCGGCCGTCCACGCTGGCCGCCCGCCGCCCGACGCGGCGCCGCGGGCGGCGGAGGCGCCTGCGCGGGAGCCTGCCGCCGCACCTCCGTGCGCCCCACGCTGCACGCGCGCCTTCCCCGAGGCGATGGCCGCCGCCTCCGACCTCAAAGGGCCCGCCTTCGACGACCTCAAGACCGAGCCTGCGCAAGATCGCGTGCACGCGAAGCGGCCCTCAGGTACTTCCGGTCGAACGCGCATGTTCAAAAGAATATTGAATTGACCAAATGGAAAAAATTCTTTACAACATTCAAAACATTTTCCTAAATTGGTTATTATGAATCAACAGTTCAAGTGTTCAGGTACCCTTTGATAATATCCGTTACACGTAACACGGCGTTTGATATTTATTCTCAGTTTAAAGAAATAATAAATATAAACATTACCACATTATTATTTCCAACTTGATCGCTTCGAAAAAAGGGTCACTACGTCAGGTATTATTGGGTGTGCGCACAGTGTGTGTTTTAATATTTGAAGACATGAAGTGTGGATGATAATCACTCTCAAATTGAGTTTCTACATTTTTCGTGTTTAACAGTCAACTACGCTTTTCTTCTGATTTAAGTACTTGACGAATATTCTAAATGATGTAACCTTAATATATTTTTAAGTCTATAACAACCAAGTCTCTGCAGTAAATAATAACAACCATTCTTTTCAAGATGGAGGCTCAAAATACGGTATTAAGTAATTATTGTAATTTAACTCCAAGTCTTTATTTGTGAAATTCATAAAAATACAAGAGGTGTTCACCAAAAATGGACAATCCAACAAGTCCCCAAATCCCCTAAAAGTGTAGATTCAAATTGGAATTATCGGTAAATAAGAGCACCCAATTTACGCAATTCTATTGCTTTTTTATTTCTGTGTTAATTTTTCTTTGAAAACAAATAGCATTTGATAAATAATAACAATATTTTGATATTTTATATGTTTCGAAACAAATTTCCATACAAGATCTTTCAAGCAACGTTTGACTGATTATTGCGTCACGTCAATCAAGTTTATTGACAATCATGTCATTGACTTAAGAATGATTTTCAAAGTTTTGTTGTCTTCCTCCTGGACAACACACACACACACACACAC
Source organism: Teleogryllus oceanicus (assembly GCA_964035755.1). Classification (NCBI taxonomy): domain Eukaryota; kingdom Metazoa; phylum Arthropoda; class Insecta; order Orthoptera; family Gryllidae; genus Teleogryllus; species Teleogryllus oceanicus. The sequence goes on from CAXIVR010000004.1 coordinate 136,883,709, forward strand.
ACACACACACACACACACACACACACACAGCATTCGGTATTTGGATTCCTATTGTCACACATATCAGATTAAAACATCCAGATATTTGGATTCGAAGGAATGAACGGATATACGGCAGGTATGGATTGAATTTGGGTTCTGTGTCTTTCGTTCGCATCGTTACGCATGCAAAGTGGGTAACGTCCAGCTGTCCGTTTGAGCGAACGCAATTTCGCCTCGGTATTCAGCCCGTTGCCTTGCGCAGACGTTTATAGGATTTCTAGCGGAGGTGCAAAATGAGAATTTCTACGTGTCACAGGTAACACGGGAACTGCAGAATGTCCATTAACGTCACATTTTTATGAACCGTCTTCAGACGTTCGTAAATTTAATTTTTCCAGATTCTATTAACATTAAATTTGATACACTTTTAACAAAGGAAGTGAACACTTCTTCAGATTTGATAAGATGAATTTATTATAACGAACAATTTAGTTTAATAAAAGCAAATAGCAGTTTGTAAATATATCTTTCATTTATCACCATTTGTGTTCTATACAATACACATACAGTTTGTTTAGTCGATTAATAAGTAATTATGCATTTGTTATTCATCGTTTTCTGTGAAGCAGGCCCGCTAACAGGCGTTGCACGCTGAGAAGTCTCACGATATTACTGCCATAAAAACGCGTTACGTAGGGCAACACGAGCTCGTAGCTCGTGATATGAGATCGTTATAAAAGCAAAGCAATTTCTAGAATAGCGCTGTTATACATAACGGGGCACAGAAGAACGCATAATACCGATTTATACCACGCCATTTTGCCGCAAAGGGAGAGAGAAGACGCGTTGCTGCGCAAATAAACATTTTATGTGATATTCTCTGAAGCTGACGCGCAAAGAGAAAATATTCCTATATGAATGAAGTCGATAAAAATTGGTTTGTTCCGGCCCTCATTTTTGCGCAAAGACCAAGAGAAGAACATGGAATCGGATTCAAAGAATGCACGGTTATCAGGCCCGACGTCTCCCCGGGAATCTGTGCTGAGTGCATTGGACTATAAAGTTCCATTTCTGTCTCTCCCTGAAGCTTTCCATATCTTTGGCTCAGCAGTTTATATGAATCATATTTTTTCAACGCGATGCCCTTTGGGTGGCTCATGAAGAACGTGTTAACTTCCTGTGAGGCGGCCCCGGTTTATTCTCAGTCGGTGCAAAATAAAGCAGTACTTTTCTAACACAACCCGTCGCAGATTTTACAGCTGCGTGACGACGAACAACGCAGAAAGGCCCAAAAAGTAGATACGGTGATGCGATACATATCCACCATGCATCTCTCTTACCCCGTTAGACTAGGTAGGCAAACGGTTCGAGAAATAATCATACTTTTCCTCTATTCTTAGAGCCTTTTATCCAGCCAGATACTACATCATATTCTTTGCGTGATGACGCATACAGACGCAGTACAAGACACCAACACACTTGCGGGCTCCTCTGATCTAGGGTCAGCAGAACGCGAGGCCCTCCGCGACTACACATATATACAAGGACAAGGGACAAACAACCATGCCCAAGTCGGTACTCGCTCTTAGCCACCTCGGCCATCCAGGTCATTTTTCTACTCCTATTCTATAATGCTGTCATTTGATGGTTTCATCTAGGCGCATAATGATACTCATTACAGTACATATTTCATTAGGATACAGGTTGTAGACCAATCACAGAGAAGTTTACAAACCAAATATTGACAATTAATCATTGAGCATCATTCTAGTAAATGCTTCGTTTGAGTCCATTAAAATTGCATTTGATACTAAATTATTGTTGTCGGTTTTAATTTCTTTTATTATTAGTAATTTTTCGTGCAATATTATTTAAAATAAAATGGATCGTAATTTCACTTTGATCCTATTTGACTAGCGCAGTACTCCCTCGCAGAGGGACTGGTACTACAGCCACCTGCGGCGACATACGACGATAGGGTTTAGGGGGTTGTCCGCTAGGTGGCCTTGGCTGAATCCTGCATGTCAGTCGTCACGAAACAATTCAATGAAAACTTATACAAATCGTATAAAAAGTACCGTATGAGACTGGATGTAATGGGTATAAATACACTCGTGTGAAGTTTAGGATACTCGCTCTTCCTCGCCCGTATCGTAATATCACACTCGTGAATTTAATACCTATCATTACATCACCGTGCATCAACTGATGTCACTGCAGCGTCTCTGACCGGGAGGTCCTAGGTTCGAGTCCTGACGGCGGCAGGATTTTCGACCCAGGCTTTCCAGCTAGGTCGAATTCAGTCACTGTCTGGAGGATAATTGTAGCGGCCGGCTGCTCTGATCGGTAGTTTTCCGTGGTTTCTCCGATCAACACTAGGGGACGGCCGGAGCAGTACCCTACCAAACTGGCCACGGACCGCGTGCTATCTTTCCTTCCTCTTTCTTGTCCTATCCTCTCCCCTCACACACACACACACACACACACATAGACTACATGTATTACACTACCACATATTCCGGGAGATCGGTCGGAGCTTAGAGCTTGTCCGGGATTGGGGCGGCGTCCCGCTGGTGGGAGAGTCCTGGTTAGGGAAGACCACTAGCCGACGGTAGGTCGGCGCCGGATCTACCATTCAGCGGGGAAGATCACTGCCATCTCCCGAGAACAAACATTCACTACACTAACGGGACTAATGACCAAAGCAGTTGGCGCGCCCGGAAACACGAAAAAATCAATCAATCAATACATGACCGTTTGATCATGCACTGTTTTACGCGCTATTATCTTTGGCAGGCGACGCCACGCAGGCGGCCAACCGGCAGCGCGAGTCGCGCGCCGAGGCGACGAGCGCCGGCGCCGGCGGGCGGGTCGGGGGCGCGTCGCCGCCGGGCCGCAAGGGCAAGGCGTCGCCGCCCACCAAGTCCGCCACCACCACCAACCTGCAGCGCAGCGCGCAGGCCGCCCCCCAGCGCAGCGCGCAGGCCGCCGTCGCCGCCGCCTTCGCCGCCGTCAGCGCCAACGCGCGCGCCGGACGCGCCAAGAGGGGCGACCAGGTTTTGTTTGTTACTATTTATTTATTTAATTTATTTATTTATTTATTTATTTATTTATTTATTTATTTATTTATTTATTTATTTATTTATTTATTTATTTATTTATTTATTTATTTATTTATTTATTTATTTATTTATTTATTTATTTATTTATTTATTTATTTATTTATTTATTTATTTATTTATTTATTTATTTATTTTTATTTATTTATTTATTTTACGTCAAAAAAACAGTTAAAACTGCATATGCTGTGCTATGGGGAAAAGTGAATTGTGTACACATTTTTAAATTCTGTGATCCCTACACTAAGCCATATACTACTTAAATTTTGAATTTTGAAAGGAGAAAAAAAGAGAAAAACTCCCTGTAATAAAATTATTTTCAAGGATAAAACTCTTATCCATGTTGTCCTTCCAAATAATACTTCCTGGCGCGTCAACATGGAAACGATAGTTTGAATAATCGTATTTCCCACTGAATTCTAGAAGACGTGCACAGAAAATGAAGTTACATTTATGGTTCAGAAGGTTTACAGGTTCAGAAGCACACTAGCACTGTACTAATTTATTCTACGTCGGAGGTTTGGCAGAATTCATATTAAACGTCAATACTAATATTTTGATTACTTCTGCTACTCTGGATTACGAAATTCACTGAGCGGCTATAACATCAATTGAACCGTTTATTTCAGAAACCAGTCAAACGACAAATTTCGCATTTCGAGCAAACTGAGAAAAAGTGTCCCGGTTTTTCAGATTTCAAAATATTTTTTTTAATATTAAAGCAGTTTATAAATGAATATTTTTCAGGTAAATATGGAATAAGCGATGTGTCTATCCTCATGGAACAATATTCCTCCGCTAAAGCGTTTTTTAGGTTTTGGCGATTGACGGGTTTCTGAAATAACCGATTCAATTAGTGTTAATGTTGGCATTTTAAATCAATTTTTTTATTATAGTTTTGAGACGGTAGATGATGGCTAAAACATAAAAAGTTGCAGTGGTTGTCGAGTAGAAGATTGAGAAATGAGAGCGATATGTTGAACTATTGGTGAATTAAATTCTTTGTGAAGTCGCACATTGAAGATGAATCAGAATGCATCGGTACCCGGTAGACCAAACTAGTTTTGAATGATCTGCAATTTATTGATTTATTTTCTGACGCGCTGATCTCTTTTAGACACGCATGAAGTATTAGGGGGCTGAGTGTTGACTTTTGGGTCTTGGGACCAGGTGACTGCGTCGGCCGTCGAGCTGCACAAGCTCGGAGCGGGCGGTGGCGTCGGCGGCGGTGGCGGCGGCGGTCTCGGCGGCGGAGGGGGCGGAGGGGCAGGAGGAGGAGGCGGTGGTGGTGTTGGTGGCGCTGCGGGTGTTGGCGGTGGCGGCCACACAACTGACAGCGCGGCCGGCGGTAGCTCAGGGACGTCGCCACGGCGAGTGAAGGAAGGCACGAAAAAGAAAGTTACCAAGGTGAGTGCGACAAGTTTATGCTCGCGGCTATTCTAATACATTCAATTTTGATATTGTACAATTAACGACTATTTTTACGAAACAAGTTAAATAATAGTATCCAAAAACTAAAAAAATATACGAATAAAGATATAAATAATAGTCCATCCACGTCCCCTCCCCCGGTGGTCTATGCGTAGCGCAGTAGTTTTCCGTGCTTCGACATCGGTTTCAATTACCGGAGGAGACAAAAATTGAACTGATTTTTGTGACATGTCCCAGTTCATGAAGCTAGTTGACGAAGTTAGTTCGTTAGTGGAGATATTGCCAAAGAGATGGCGTAAAGTGTTCCCCGCGAGCCCTTTGCCGTCAGGCTGGGACGCCACGGTATATCCATGGTCACATTTCTAATAAGTATTCAAAATATTTTTAAGATTTTAGTATTGTGAAACACAGGATTTTTAGAAATTAAATATAATTGAGTATACATGTGCTAGTTGTCTTCCTAAATCGCTTCAAATCATACATAAATGAAAATATTCAGTCATAAATGAACAGAAATATACCAAACATTTTCTTAGTTGATTAACCATTTCATTTTGGTACTCATTACAGCGAGAATTATGCACGGAACGTCGTTCTTCTTTAATGAAGTCGAGTATCGATTTAACTAGAAATGCTGCACGTGAAACGAATTCCGTCCGATGAAGTATGCAATATCTGGAAAATATTTTTAACTAAGCTTGATAAATAGCACTGTTCTGGTAAATTACGTAATTGCTCGCCTATGAAAGCGTAAGTGGTTTGTTGTTTATTATGATTTTAATGTTTCATACAATAAAATATACTCAGGATAAAATAATATCTTTAAGGTAACACATACAAGAACTAATAGCATTAACTAGTTTGTTAGCATACTAGACTTTAACATAAGTGAAGTGATAACTGCAATTGAAATGACCATGTTTGAAAGAATTTACTACGAGTGAGTTTGGATTAATTCCATTACAAGCAATCCTGGATTTTGGCAAAGCTGAATGGGAAGTGAACTATATCGGAAAAGAAAACCGTAAATTACAAATAACTATCGTGATAATAATATCCAAAGATGGCTAAATCGTTATATATTGGTAGCTTAGTGCACAAATGTGTGTGTACGCCCTTGGTCATTTTTGAGTGAATATCATTTGTGTAGACCCCTCATTCCTCTCTGTACAATGATTGCATGCCCATAAGAAAATCATGCTTTTTCTCAGACGGCAAACATGTCGTTGTGTAACTGCATTTTTACAAACTTTCAATCTTGGTTTTCTCGAAACTAAGAATTCTGCACAATACCTGTGCACAAAGCTATATATTCATTTCAGACTTGATTGTATTTATTTTATTCAGCATTAGAAATCCATGTATTTGTCTTTACTCTCAGTCACACGTAGCGCAGTATTGACAGCAATTTACTCTAAGGATGTTCCCGAGAAAGTTGATAAGGACACCTTTCATTCTAACAGCTAATTCTTATAATTTCGATACGTTTTACACCTAACTTGGAATATACAAGTTATCTACGACAATAGTATGTTTTACGCAAACAGCTTTGATTCCCTCAGTCTAAATAGTATTCAATACATCTTGAAAAATTGTTTAAACAGTTTTTCAATGCTGTAAATATCGTTTTGTTGAGAAAACTCACAATAGTCTATTGTTAGATATCACATTCCTGTTTTACACCTATTCATCCCTGGATGGCTTATAGACGTTCAATCCCTCCCCGGCCTCCCCGACTGGATTTGAGAAGGATATAGGATGAGGGCACTGAAAATATACACTCAGCAATCACAAACATTATGCCTTACGCGGAAATCGAACCCCACTGCCTAGAACAAAGTGCTTGGGCACACATTCCCGAAGCCCGTCTCCCACCAGATCTGCATTGTTCCGCATAATTGTGTTGGAATTTTCAATATTGTATCTAATATCGTCTTGCTGCAAAACTGTTCTTACAGAATGAATATTGTTCTTGGCAAAATATTTATTTTATTATTGCGTACCGATGTATTCATAACAGAACAGCATTACACTTAAAACCACGTGATCCAAAACCCCTTATATTTCGTCTAACGACAATCCATGGGAATTGGATGTCTCATGTGGTTGAGAACGCACAAGATTCGTGGACCAGAGGCTTCGGACGGGAGTGGGTTTTTTACCCTATCTAGTATTAAAGTCGGTTCGAAAACGCCAGCGTCTGGGTGAGAATACCGGCTGATTTGACCGGTGCGTTTCGAGGGTTCCTCCGAATATTCACAGAGCCCCGAAATACTTTATTCTGTACGAATGGCTTAAAGATGAGCCACGGTTCGAGCGCAGTTTTTACTTCCCCGTCATTAGAGCCAGATTATGGATTGATTCCCCTTTCAAACTCACTTCGTTCCTGTGACGATCACGTATTTTATTTCTGTTGCAAACATCTCTTTTTGTCAAATGATACGACTTGAGAGATGAATCGGTTGCTAATATTTTTGTTTTACGTACGTCAGCCGGTGTCGTACACTCCTTAGATTAAACACATTCCTTTGTCGGATAAGTAAGGAAAAAAGGGAAAATTGCGCAAACGGTCGCCAGTCCTCCTGGCGTGGGAGGCGCGGGCGCCGGTGAGGCCCCGCGTGGCGCGTGGAGGAGCTTCGTGGGGCGGCGTGGCTCGCGTCAGCCACGTCGCCGAGACGAGGCTGGCCGCTGCGGGGGTGGGCAAACGGCGCGCTCACCGTCACTGCGCTAGCACCGTGTTGTGAAACGTCAGAACGTGCAGCAGACTAAGAGTCTGTACGTAGCGAAAACTGGATAAAGACAAAGTCGATTGAACAAAAGAGCCTATTTAAAAAAGAAACCTTCACAGAAAAGTATCTGATATGTTAAAAATATTTTTATAATAACAAGTGAAGATCGATTTTTCAAATTTCTTTGTTTGGAGAAGTGTTGCATGTGCCAGATTTATAGATTGATTAAGAAACAATGTTAACAAATGGAACATACTAAAAATATGTGCATAAGCAGTAAACTGCTTTTACGTTTACACTGTTTCAGTCACTTTATGCCTATAACCATTTTCTTCACATTTTAAACATTCAGAGCAAACAATGTAACTCCACTGGTTGTGGCGTTCTGGGAGTTCGCAATCGCTGATAACGCCCATACAACTACGCTGATCAAACAAAAGCAGAAGACTTTTCAAAGAGGGTTCGAAGATCGATTGATTTCTAAGGTAAAAGGTATGAAAAGAAAGAGCAAAATCCTTGCAGAGTGAGAGCACGCGAGCCACAACTCCAGGGTTGAAGGTCCAACAGGAATAGCACCCTAGAATGTAGAAGGAACTGGATGTTATGACCACCAAATAAGAATGCAACAGCGATGTCGATGTTTCCAAAACATCGATTTCTTGTTTTTAACACATGTTTTGTTGCCAATGATTTAGGCCTACCTAATCTGTATTTTATTTTTCAATGAAGAAGGTATCTAATAACAAAAAACAATAATTCTCCTATATCTATAAATACATTGAGATCGAAGTTAAAAGGGCTAAAAAAATAATATAGTCACTTTTGCCATTAAATGATCCTACTTTTATATGTCCTATCAGACAATAAAAGTTTTGTTGACTTTTCTGGCTATTTTTTGGATTTGCTGTGTCAGTTAACTCTCTATTGTAAATTGATAAGCACGACCACTGTCAAATTAAAACCCCCTTCTCACGAACATTAATATTAGAAGTTACTAAAGTGGATTGAAAAAAATCAACGTTTAAAAGCAACAGTGGTTGTGTGACGATCAATTATTGATAAGGATGTTTTCATTTCGAGCGTGTTTTGAAGCACCGTTAGTGACTTAGGGGAGCGGATTTGATGGGTTAGCGGATTTGGTGGTGTAACGGGTCACAAAAATCCACGGGGCTTCGATCGGGTTTGAACCCGATCGATGCCGTGGATTTTTAAGGGGAAAAAAATCCTTCGTACGCCGTCCTTCGGAGGGGAAGTAAAGCCGGCTGTCCCATGTAGTAGATATACTGCATGTAAAAGATCCTCACGCCTAAAAGAAGCCTCCGAGCTAAATTCAAATCGCCTGTTTCGTCGCCCAACATAACGAAATTTGCGTGGTCAGGCGGAAGAGCGGCCATGATGGCCCGAGTCTCGCCACGTAAAATAAGGCACTAACTAAGATCGCGCGCGCGTGTGTGTGTGTATGTGCAGAAGAAGAAGAAGGCGGCGGGGCGCACGCACGCGGGGGGCGACGTGTCGCGCAAAGTGGACTCGGTGGCCGCCGCCGACGTGAAGATGCGCGCGGCCATTGACACGCTGCGCAAGGTACGTCATTAGGCCGATAGACGCCAAGTAACAGACGCGGTTGACGTTTGTAAACCAGGGCCAACCAAGTCTGTTGTTTGTGTTATCGGCCGTGTGTCGTTGAATACTTTTCGTAATACCTTCTTCTTATAAGAAAAATAATACAAATAAAAATGTTCTTGCCTTTACTTATGTAGATACGCAACGCCCCCTTTTATATCGATTCAGATGCGAGTCCAAGACCAACTATAATATTGGTCTTGGCGAGACATTTCGATTCGATTGTTTAATACGTGGTGGCTTCGTTTGACACCATTAAAAACATAAATTTTCCACAAAATTTGAGATGGATATTCCAGAAGGTCTCGTGGAGACAGCGAACAGTGCTAATTTCGATTTGTTACCAACAAAAACGAAATTACGGTATGAGAAGGAATACGAAGGTTTCAAATATTGGTGTCAATGCAAAAATGTAAACGAGGTGAATGAATTTGCATTTATCTTAAAGAGTTGAATAAATATTTTGAAGCTCACGTGATTCCTTAACGTCCGGCGGTCGTTAACTTCTTAACAGCCGGCGGCCATTAAGATAACCTTTTCATTCATCTATTGGGTTTCGTTGCGCAGAGGTGTTTACAGCACAGTTTAACGAAAAATGTTTTTCAGGTTCAGGGCGTCTCCCTAGTTTCCGCGAGTGACGTCTTAACTCGTTGTGTAACATATCTAAAACCGGAGACACAGTACCCGTACGAATGGTACTCATTTACATTTTAGGAAAAAAGTTCAACGAAAATAGGATTAGACCCGTTTTTATGATACATTCTAGGGAATAAATATAGAACAAAAGCGTAGCCATTTTTGAAAATGTTGCAAAATCGCCGTGGTGACTTAAGTAATCTCAATTATCCTAAATATCCTTAATAATCTAAAATATCCTTTTCAAATTCGAGGGTCCGTAATTTCGAACCGAAAACATGAAAGTTGACAAAAGTCTTGTGCACGGTTTATGGGGTTAACGTTGTTCAGACAGAGAAATGGATGGAGGGGAGACATTTTTCTGAAAACCAATTTTTGTTACAAAGTACTAATTAAACACCAACTATTTAATCTGACCACACAACGTATTAGAGAATGTACTTTAATACAGAAGCAAGAATACTTCACTATTTTCGGTATAGGGGATCCACAAAACGAGTATTTTATCTCTAAAAATCAGCACTTTTTGCTGAAGCATTACACTATTTTCTCTGTATTTCAAAGTAGTAAACAAGTAAAAATGACCTTTCCTCTGGGGCAAAACGTTCTTTCAGATTCGTCGTGTAAAATTTATTTTACGATTTATCAGGTTAACATCACTAATTTCAATTTTTACTGTGTTTTGTACCCTAAAGCACCTTCACGGTAGAAAACATTCGAAAGACAAGAGCTATTAAATACAAACGCATTGTCTTTTAAACATTAATCTCATTTCTCATTGTAATGGAAAATGAACTGGAGTTAAAAACGTTTATATTTTCCTTCGCACGTTCCCCCAGTTAATTCTTTGTTCTTAATGAAAAAATCTGTTTAAAGAGCACTAGTACTTAACGCCTCTAATTACAGTTATGAGACGAGAAATGGACGCGACATTAATAGTATCGTGCAAAATTACCTTGCAAGTGGTGTACAATACTTTTCTCCAGAAAAATATATAGATACATTCATACATTTATTTGAACTGCAATTGGGTATGACGCGGTGGCAGTTAAATAATAAGTAGTTAATAAATGTTTGATAAAATTTTTTAACGATTGAATTGTTAATGCATTCAACAAGATACCAGTACCACTCAAAACGTAAAATTTTAAGTGTTTGTACGAAAGCCAAGAATTTCAATAAGTTAATTCAACTTTCCCTCTCTCATTACCACAACGTCATGTACTTTTCAGATTAATATTTCATCTTGAATACATACATGCTAATCTCATTATTCACAACCTAGGCGACGAGTGAAGGGGGAGTAAGAAATATTTACAGCTTGACACGCAGTTCATCTTCTAGTCTTTGTTACGTCGAGGAGCTAACTGGAACAGTGAACCCAACGGGAGAGGATCAATGCAATTTTCAATATTAATTAACGATGGCGGAGGCGGTTTACAATAATCCGTCGGGGGTCTGCCGGTCAGTCCAGGATCACCGATCAACGAGAGGGATCTCTGATGAGCAACCATTATTCATGCAGTGACACAGCGATCAATCTTCAGAGACACAACGCGAACGCGCTTAGATGAAACGTAAATAAATACGGAACGTGTTAAACTAACACGGCTGAAGGCGTCGACAAACAATGATAACGAGGATATTTTCATACAATGCGTTAGCTAAAAATGATACATTGGGTTAAGCATAACAAATATTTATTAATATGCATATGCTACCAATTGTTGTGCTTGAAATATAAGGTATTTTATTGTATATCTAAGCGATAAATTTTACTGAAGTTCCCGTAACATATTGCAAGTATCTCGATTTTTGTTAGGAGTCTAAATTATATTTTATTTGTTTAGAGAAGACACCATGGACATTAGAAAAACATTCACAAAGATTTTGGTTTACAAAATTAGAAAGAAACAGCACTGACTTTAAAAGTATATCAAATGCAGTTTAACGTTGAAAACGTCTTAATCTTTGTTAAAACTTAAACGTCTGAAATCTTTGAACTTACCACCAGGTTGAATGGATTCTAGGCATGTAATGTGAATTTGTGCATCAAAAGGCACTCCCTGCAACAAGAAAAAAGACATAAGCTTAATATCACAACTGAAACTAAAACAACAAAACTTGGGCAAGAAACATTACAACAAATGGGAATTTAAGCACATAAGCATTTTAAACATGTGCTGAAAGTAATAAAACTGAAAGAAAGTATCTTTATAGCTTTATTATTTAAAAATAAAATTCAAAACAAATTCAAAGGTTTCTAAAAAAATAAATTAATTTGTACATTTTGAAATGAAAAAAAAATTCACGAATTGACACAAATATGTGATAGCGATATTGCTATACTACAACTAAAATACTAAAAAGTAACAACTGTAAATAACACAATGGATTGTTATACTTGTTTGTAACGTTAAATGTAACAAAAAAAATATTCAGAGCAAGAAGACTTCAACTTAATGAAATATTAACAGTAACTATTTTTCAGCATTGGCATGTAAAATAGGAATAAAACAAGTCAACAGACCGAAAAGCAAGATGTTTCTTCGCAGAGCAGAGCAATGAATGATAAATGGGTTAAGAGTGGGACACTTGGACAACCTAAACACGCCCGGACCTGCCCAAAGGGCTGCTCATTGCGTGCGTCCCTTATCACGCGCGCGCGCGGCAATGATAAGGAGCCCTCGCACAAGCGCCACCCGCACCAACCCACTCTCGCGGAGAAGAAGAGAAAGTCACTGAGATTGCACTAGCCAACGGAGAGGAGAGGAAGGGATCGAAAGAAGTAGGACGGACTTTCATTTGGACCCTTCAGGAAATGGAAGTGATTTGAGGAGAAGTGCGATCTGACTTGCAAATGCAGATGAATAATTGCTCTAAAACGTCCCTCTCTATTGTGAAAACTCCCGATTTATATATTTTAAAGCATTTCAAAAAATAATACTTCAAATATACTTTATAATAAGAAGAAATATATTAAAATAATTCTGAATGCTTGTTAGTGGAATTAAGATTAACTAGCCCTGCCATTATTTCGTACAAAGGAACTGTCGAAAAGTAGCAATAGGAAAGTGAACATATCAGCTATAAGCGAAATAAGAAACCTCGAAATATTTCATGTCGTCCTCCAAGACGAATGAAATGACAAAGAGAGAGGTTTACAAATTTTGGATCGGTAAAATCACTATTCACTCACTGTGAACGTTCAGATAAATACTCTCGGAAAATGTAATTGAACTGTTTTATATTTACCAGCATCTCTACACGAGTGTTGCAGTGGACTACAGGGAACTCTTGTTACCAACCTTAACTTAATAACGTAATGCATCACATAGTTAAAAACGCTGAAATTGTGTTTTAAAGGACAAATGGGTCAAACTGTTGTTGGATTTCACGTTTATATATTCAATAATGTTTGCGTTTAAAAACACTCAGTGTTCGAACTCAAAAACGTTCTATTTTCGCTCCATCAACTTTCACCTCACTGATTTTGCAACAATGACACCTTTGATAAATAATAACTCGCGCCTCAAAACGGTTCAGGCAAATTACATTCGAACTACAGTGTAGTTGGTCTTCAATAAGATGTAATGACAAATTCAAGGAGATTGTTGTTTATTCTATTTATTTTAAGATACTACCCATTAAAATTTAGTGTTTATAATACAAAATCTGTATCCACCCACTATCTTTTAAAGAAAGAATCACGAAATTTGGTCGAGAAGAAAGCTCAAATTTTTATCTGATATTTTTAAATTTCACAGATAGTTGCAGATATAGAGGAGGTAACCACCATACCCCGTACATACACACTATAGAGAAGGAGCACTTTCAAATGAAAAAAAAATTTCTTTTTAAACAAATGTTTCTAGTAATATTAGCAATAAATAATTAATTTATCGCTTTATACTTAAAACACTTTTCCGTGGAAAGTGGTTTATTTTTTTGGAGGGAGGTAATTTTCCAATTTCGTCTCATGTACGTCACCGGTAGTTTATGCTCATTTCAAAGACTCGAAGCACTGTTTCAAACTGGGAAGGTCATTAATATCACTTGTGAACAGCGAGTGCACTGTAGTTCTGGCGAGCCGGCTGGCGCCCTAAAGTCGCGAGCGATCACAGGGTGGACCGATAGAGGACTAACGTGATTTGCACTCGTCACTCCACCTCTACTCACTGTAAGCTCAACCTTCTGGACAGTATAGAATAACATAGGTGATCAATGAACCCAGAAGCGCATCAGAAATATTTGTTCGTCTGCTTATACAGAAGGCGGCAGTTGCGTTGTTGGAGAGGCGAGCGTCGCGTGTGTGTGTGTGTGTGTAGTGAAGTAGTGATGTGTGCTGTGGTGCGCCAGGGGACGCGCACGTCGGCGCCGGCGGCGGGGCGGCGGGCGGCGGGCGGGGCCGGGGCGCCGGCCTCCGGCGGCGGGCGTCGCGGCGCGCCTGCCTCCGTCGGGCGGCCCGGCCGACGCCAACGCGCGCCCCATGGGCCGGCCCGGCCCGCGCCTCCCGCCCGGGTGAGCGCTACTCTCCCATCAACACCAGGCGAATGCCGGAGCAGTACCTTAACAAACGGGCGACCTTTCCTTCCTCTTCCTTGTACTATCCTCACCCCCTACACACACATACACACACACACAGTTACACTAATATGCACTACATTCCGGAATACCGGTCGAGAGCTTAGAGCTTCTCCCGGCTGGGGCGGTGCCCCGCTGGTGGGAGAGTCCTGGTTGGCACACACACAGACCACAAGCAGTGGGTAGGGCGAACGCATGCACTACCCTTACGGGACTAATGACCAAAGTAGTTGACGCGCCCAGGAATACGAAGAAATCGATCAATCAACAAATCATCCATGTGTCCAAAAGACCGACATGCAGTGGGTAGGGCGAACGCCGAATGTTCGTCACTCGGCAAATAGCAAGCAACTCATCCACACTACTCGTGATTCGGCGAACGGTTGCAGTTATATCCGATCGAAGCCGTGGATGTTTTGCACAGGAACATAATCCTTCCCTGTACACCTTCGCTTGGAGGGAAGTAGCAAGCCGGCTGCCCATGTTAGTAGATTTACTGCATGTAAAAGATCCTCAAATCTAAATAAAGCATCTGAGGTAAATTCAAATTGCCTGTTTCGTCGCCCAAGTAATACCTTCTTTCTTCCGTAGGAGGTGAAAGGAGCGTAACGAAATTTGCGTGGTCAGACGGAAGAGCAGACCTCACGGCTTCATATTCATTCATTTCTTTGAAGCCTACCTACCCCCCGTGAGGATCTGGGCGGTATTTTGAAAGATTCTCCCCAAGGGCGTTCTTGTAACTTCTTATAAGTTCAGACCATGACTTGCTTTCTCCCAGATAATAACCCCCGTAATATTTACCGGTACAACGTATAATCTCTTTAATATAAAATGTGTCTGAAGGGATTTAATTAATATCAGAGGTAAATGCCACAAGGGTACAAGTCACATTCAGGATTTTTAGCCATTTGAAAATGTACTTCCCTGTCACGGAATTGAACTGACCAACATGGATTGGAAGCCATTGCGTTAGTTCTCGTGCCACCACGATCGGCTGACAGCAAAGGGACTGCTATTGTATAGAAAGCACGTATTTCAATAGCTACTTGACAATTCACGAACATTGTGGAAAATTGTATCGTTTTTTGTACATTGAACTTAAAGCTCTAAACGTAAAGTCGAATGATTATCAAGCGCGTAATGGGATAAAATTAATAAAAAAATAGTATGAAAGATAAGATGTCCTTTCTTATTCATACGCGAGTCAATTTCGCATGTTTCGAAAGAGGAACAGAAATTTTTTAATTAAGTATGAATTAATGTAGAAACAACTCTCATTCCTAATTCGTCCCTAACTTCTTCCTTCTCTTCGTTTTCTTGCTCAAGGATTCGCAGCTTTGCGTGTCTTTATGGTGGGTTGTTTATGTTTTTTCCTTCAATTTCCTGAATTCCCCCTCACTTCCTCTCGTTATTAAATTACCTTGCTTCATTCCTTCTGGTGCTTCATTCTTTCTCTCTGACCCTCCCGCAATTATCACTGATTTTGCTTTTCTCTGCAATGTTTCATCTTTCTCCTCTGCAGTACTCGTCATTTCATTTGACGTCTTATCTCCGTCAGTCACACATCCAGCCGGTGCCCTCGGGCGTTGTGGATCTCGCGCTGTCCGCCGCCCTATCTCGGAATGTTTCCGCCAATCACAGTCGCCCTAAGTGGAGCATCCGGTCTTTGATTGCCCCAACGCGTCGGCAGCTTCATCTATCGCCCTCGCGCTGCCCTTGAAGGGCGCCGCCCGGGGGCCGGGCGCTCGTTTACGACTGCGCCCTTCCGGAGGGAAGCGACTGCCCGCGGCGGCGAGGCGTCTCATCAGCGGCGGCGCGCGCCCGGGAAGCACGCTCGCGCGCGCGGGACTTACGGGCGGACGGGCGGGCGGGCAGGAATGGGCGGGTGGGGCTGGCGGGGAGGGCGGGGCTTGCGGGAGGGCGGGGGGGTGCGGGGGGGGGGAGCGGGCGGGCAGTTGGGGTGGGGGCAGTTGGGGGGCGGGGCGGGCAGACGGGGGCGGGCGCTGGCCTGGTGGAGCGTGCGTCCCGGAAAGCGGTGGCGGCCAGGGATGTGCGGCCGGCAGCGCGCTTCGCGATTTCGCGTTTTACGCCCCAATTCGAGCGAAGGGTCGTTTATCAAACAAACGAAAGAGATACACTCGGCGCGCGTCAAGGGAGGCGGGAGAGGGGGAAGGTGAGAGAGGGGGAGGAAGCGGAGGCGCAAGCGGGCGTCGTCGCAGGAACGCGGATTGGCGGCGCCCCCAAGAGTCGTAGAGGAACTTCGGAGACAAGTGTACAGATGTGCGTGATAAAATGATGAAGGAGGATGAATTCGAGAGAGGGGAAGACTTGAATGCCATCGTGGATACGAGTGTAAAGAACAGCGTGGCAATTGACATTGTAAAGGGATATTAGGAAAGACGGTTTGTCATTGATGTTTCCGGGCACGTAACCTACTAATGCCATTGCTCCCGTACGTGTAAATTATGTATTTTTACCGCGGGAGGTGGTGGCGATCTTCCCCTGCTGGATGGTAAGTTTCCGTGCCGACCTTCACGTTGGTTAGCAGTGTTTTCCCCAACCAGGTATCTCCCACCAACAGGCACCCCCTCCTGTGACAACCTCTAACCTCCCGACATGTGTGGTAGTGCGATGAATGTAAGTGTGTTTGTAAGTAAGGGGTGAAGAGAGGACAACAAAGGGGTAGGAAATATCGTGTGCGGTCCCAGGCCCGTTTTTTAGGGTACTGCTCCGGAATTTGCCTGATGTTGATTGCCGAAACCACTGGAAAAGGTGGCTGAAAGCATCAACTGATGTCACCACAGCGTCTATGATCAGGAGGTTCTAGGGTTCGAGTCCCGAAGGAGGCAATATTTTCAACACTAGCTTCTCAACTAGGTCGAATTCAGCGTCTTGAGAATTCTAGCGACCGGCTGCTCTAATCAGTAGTTTTTCGTGATTTCCCCGATCAATACTTGGCGAATACCGAAGCAGTACCATAACAAATGTGCTATGAACCGCGCGCGATCTTCCCTCTTCTTTCTTGTCCTATCCTCACCTCTTACACTCTTACAAGCACTACACTTCCCCACATATCGGGATATTAAAGCTTGTCCCGGCTGAGACGGTGCCACGCTGGTAGGAGATACCAAGTTGGGGAAAATCCTCGCAAGTAGACATGGGTCGGTGCCGGAACTCGCTCTCCAACGGTGAAGATCACTACTACATCCTGCGAAAATCATGCTCTACTCTAAGGGCACTAATGATCTTAGCGGTTGATGCGCCCAGAATCACTAATCAGTCAACCGAAGAAACCACGGAAAACTATCGGTGAAAGCAGTTAGATGCTAGAATTTTCCTGCTGACTACGGATGCACTCCAAAAGCGCACAGTTAGGATTGGACCTAGCTATCTAGCTAGTGCCGAAATTCTTGCCCCCGTCGAGTTAAACCCTTAGATCTCCCTGGCAGAGGCACTGCAGCGATGCCAGTTGATTCCCTGTGCCACCTAAGACGGTGAAAAAGAAAGAGACAGATAAAGAACGAGGGATAGGAAGACTGCTGATACGAAGGTGAGATGTATGTGCTTTTCATGACACCACAATGAGATATGAAAATGTAAGAAAAATATTGTGAACTGATAAGCCTTTTTATTACATTCAATCGGAGAGGTCTGATGGAAATGGTAAAAGAAAAAGGAACGGAGAGGACAGCGGTACTATTTAACGGAAAAGGATGAGTAAAATACATACTGCCTACGAGAGAAACAGCACGGCGGGAGGTAAGGCGACAAAAAATCTTTCTTGCTTACGAGGAAAATTCACAAACAGAACAGTTTTGTGAATAATAGCGACGGCAAAAGAAGTACCAAAGCATGAAGAATGCTACTAGCGTTGTCCCAGAGACGACGAATACGCGTGTGCGCGGATGTTGTGGAAAGGACAGGGGGGGGCGGGGGCGGGGGCGGGGGCGGGGGCGATTTGGACGAAGAGTGCCCGCGCGAGCGGGGGCCGGGGGGGGCCGGGGGCGGCGGCGGCGGCGGCGGTCCATTCATCATCGCCGCTCGCCGCCCCCACCCCCGCCCAGCCCCGGCGCCCGTCGTGCGAGGCTCGACCGCCGCCGCGCGGCCGGCTTTGTTTCGCTTTTTCCACCTCTGCCGCGCACCACCTCTGCGCCCCCGGAGCGCGCGAGGCACTTGTTTTAATTTCTGCATAAAGCGAAGCGGAGGCGCCTTCCGCGGCGCGGGTTCGGAGGCTGAGCGTGGGTGGAGTGTGGGGCTTACAATTGCTATTCACGTTGAAGGATTTGCGCTACCTGTATGACTCTCACGCAGTTAATTACACGATTACTTCATCACTCCTGAGATAGTAAAACGTTCTACCCAAATTATTGATTAATTTTTTTACAAAGGAAATGTATTGTTATAGGTTTCATCACGTGTTCTGAGACGTGACAGATGTTTTCTGTGCCACCGCGAATAATGTCTATTACAATATCAAAAATAAAATTATAAAAAAAGAGCTTATCGTTAAAAAATTTTAACTCCAATAATAACTGCTACTTTTAAGTAATGTACGACATATATTTTTCTTGTCAACATTTTTTTAATGCACATACAAAACACGCAACAATGAATGAGTAACAGAATTCGTATAGTATACTAAAATTTTCTTCAAACTTGAATAATTAACTATCTTGTAATCTTTGCATTCAATTCATCGAAACCTACAAAATCACAGTTTTCTGAAGCTTTTCGTTAACATGTAGAAGGATAGTTTACTATTTACATACCCCTGTCTGTAGTACTGTTGGTCATAAACGCGCAGAATCTCGAATTCTACGTAGAAATAAATACCCGTAGATTGTTTAATACTTTATGTAAATCAAGTGCACATTTATAACGCTCTTTCTTTATAAATAAATGGTTATGAACTAGTTTTTACACAGGCACAGAAGTACGCCTGTATAATTCATCGCACAATTCACGACCTCTCGGTGCGAAGTTGCATCCCTGTCTGAAACTATATTTATGTTTAAAAAAAGATTTACGAACGGTGAAATATTCCCGCAGGTACACTAGTAATAATTATTCGGATAATACATTTGGAATTAGGCGAACATTCCGTGTCTCTCCATGCCTAGTCTAAGCCGCTTTTGCTCTGTTACAAATACAGGAACAGACTTTAACAGATCGCGGTTCTCCTTTGTGACGGCTGCAATTCAGCCATGTGAATAACAACCGCAAGATAACTTTTGTCTGCATAATAGAGGTTTGTTTTTCATTAACTGAAAAAAACCTTATCGTCATTTATTCAAATGAATCTGAGCATATAATGGCAGGCAAATTTAACACTTCGCAGCAATTTGCTTCTAACCACAAAGGGTCATTATAATAATAAAAAAATCATTATCTGATCGACCTCCGATTAATATAACTAGCTAGTCAATCTGCAAGTTCCGAAGACAATAAAAGCTTTTGTTCATCGTAAATGCAACGCCATCAAAAATTCTATTCTACATGTCTTTCTCCTATGAATAAGTGCATATAAATCCTTATCTGCAACGGAAGGTTTTAAGCTGTTAGTCGGGGAGTTTTCGTGCCCGTAACTCGTCGACAAGTTGTAACCAGCACTCGCACAACTCACGTTGCTAGTCTTAGACTTGTTCCGAGTTAGTTGCGCCTAGAAATCGCTTGGAAACTCATAGACGTGCCTCGTGTACTCGGTTTTTGTGATTTATTTCCGACCGCACGACTCCGCTCTTCTTGAATGCGAGAAGGAAACTTCGTGTTCTCACGCTTTCCTTTGTTGTGGCAACTGCGAATTACGACTGAGTTGCTTTACTCGAGAAGCGCGAAAAGAGCGCATCTTCCTGCACACTTAATTATTTATTAAAGCTTGATCTTCTCGTGCGCGTGAAGTTGGATGGACGAAGTGAGGTACCTCTTTTCAAAAGGTGACTAGTGTTACAAGCAAGAAGTTTAATTACGTTACACCATAACATTGAATCGAGAAGAATGAATTGCTTCGTATACTGCTGAATTTCTAATATATTTGAAACAATCGACATTCACTTTATTAGTTTGAACTTATATGATTACAGATGTTAATTAAAATATGAATAATATTTGAATATATTCCAAAGTTTAAAGTAGGAATTGTCTTTCTCTAAGACCAGAATCCTTTGATTAGAAAACTTATTTTGCAATCAGCTGTCACTGAGAACGAAGATAACATCAGAATATCACACGTAGTCCAGTCAACACTGCATAAATGGTTTTTTTAATAAAGCATATTTTCATCAATGCATCATTTATACTATAAATATTTCCAAATAAATATAAGACAAATTAGTAATGCACTAGTTAAACCTAACACTTACATCACCCAAAGGGAAAAGTAGAAAATGACAATAGAAAAGTACTACATACGTAAATGATTAACACAATTACGTACACTATACGTAAAATGAAAAATCAAAGATTTTGTTTCAGTCTGTCTTTACTTATTCTCAGATTAATGATGTAAGGAGATTTGTCAATTCTGAAATAATAATCACTTCACTGTGAAAAAATATTTTTCACTACGTGACATCAATCGAACTTATAGAAATATCCATATTTGCATTGCAAACGACCCACGCTTTCTACGCTAAGAAACGTCGACTGCTTTTGATAGATCCATTGCAATTCGCACAACTTAACGACCTTACCCAAGTACATGTAGGTGGTCTTGGAAATGACGTAATAAGGAAATTGTTCGAAACGTTCATTACATTAATGACAAGTATAAACGATAAAGATTAAAATATATTGTTTATACTATAAATTTGGTTAATGGTAGCACGGAATAACACAGATGAGACCCAAGTCATTTCAGAGAGAATGAGAGAGAGAGAGAGAGAGAGAGAGAGAGAGAGAGAGAGAGAAAGAGATGAGGGGAGAGAGAGACAAAGAAAGAGACAGACAAGAAGGAGAGACAAAGAATAAGAGAGAGAGAAGAGAGAGATGTTGAACAACATGAATTCAGTTACTGTGCTTTCATAAATTTCTCGTGTGGCATTTCCCTCAAATAGTTCCACAATTCGGCATTAAGTCATACGGGAGGTTCTAGAAATATGTGTGAATGCGTTAAAACATGACTAACTGGAAAATAATACATTAAAGGTTGATTCACGAATCAGGGGCATATGACATCCGCCACAGGCGATAGAAATTTCGCCACAGGCCATTAAACATGATACTTAAAATTATATGAAGTTATTGACGAATGCGCCCGGGGGGAAAAAGTTAATATCTTGGAAAAAAACAAACCTTAGAAGTTTGTAACATTTATTCTGAGACTTTCTATTCAACAGAAAATCTTCTAAAATGCAAAATTTTATTACAGTTTTATTATAATATAGTTTTGGGAACATGTTTTTGCCAATATTCCCGCTGAAGTTCACGAATGACTTCGCTAATGAGCAATACGCAGATAGATTTCTAAAAGTTTGCTGTAAGTCACGTTTGGGACACAGATAACGTTTATAAGCAAATTAATTATGATTGAAATTTATTCTTAAAATCAAACAAAAAAATTAAAGAAACGGGCCCTCATTCGATTGCATGAAACTGGGAACTTGCTATCTTGGCGAAACCTAAACGTCTCGCGACGGGTACCGGGAGCGGTAGCTCAGTGCATCAACTGATGTCACTGCAGCGCCTCTGACCGGGAGGTCCTAGGTTACACTTCCCACGGCGGCAGGATTTTCGACACTAGCTTTTCAGCTAGGTCGAATTCAGTCGCTGTCTGGAGGAGAATTCTAGCGGCCGGCTGCTCTAATCGGTAGTTTTACGAGGTTTTCCGAACAACACCAGGCGAATGCGCAGCAGTACCCTACCAAACGGGCCACGGACCGCGCGCGATCTATCCTTCCTCTTCCATCTCCTATCCTCTCCCTTTACACACACACACACACACACACAACATGCACTACACAACCACATATTCCGGGAGACCAGTCGGAGCTTAGAGCTTATCCTGGCTGGGGCGGTGCCCCGCTGTTGGGAGAGTGCTGGTTAGGGGAAACCCCTAGCCGACGGTAGGTCGGCGCCGGATCTCGCCTCCAGCGGGGAAGAATCCGAGAAAACCCGCAATCTCCCGCAATCCGAGAAAATAACAAGCACTACACTAACGGGACTCATGACCGAAGCAGTTGACGCGCCCGGAAACACGAAGAAATCCATCACTGAATGGCGGCGGGTGCCCGCAGGACGCCCGAGTTCTCGCCCATGCCGTCGCCGGAGGTGTCGCCCGTGCGGCCGGCGCGCGCGGCGCCCGCGACCAAGGCCGCCGGGCGGCAGCACTCGCGCGCGGCGCTGGGCGCGGCCGGCGCGCAGTCGGGGCAGGAGCTGGCGGGGCGGCGCGGCGCCGCGCGCTCGGCGGCCGCCGTGGCCAGCGCCACCGCCGCCGCGCTCGCCGTGGGCGGGCGGCCGGCGTCGGGCGTGGCGGGCGGCGGCGGCGCGGGCGACCGCATCGAGCGCAAGGGCCCGCCGCCGCCCATCCTGCACGCGCCGCCCACCGCCGCGCCGCCCGCGCCGCCCCGCCACCCGCGCCCCGCCGCCGCCGCCGCGCCGGTCACGACTCCATCGTGATGCGCACGCTGCGCCGGCGGCGCGCCCCGCCCCGGCCTGCGACACAAACACCGGCGGATGCGAATTGCATGACATTAGGGACAAACCCGCCAAACCCATCGCCGAGCGCCTGCGCACCGACCTCGGAGACGACAACATGAACAAGGCCAGTCCACGCCTGCGACACAAACACCGGCGGATGCGAATTGCATGACATTAGGGACAAACCGGAAGCGGAAGCTCAGTGCATCAACTGATGTCACTGTAGCGCTTCTGACCGGGAGGTCTTAGGTTCCCACTCCACACGAAGGCAGGATTTTCGACACTAGCTTGTCAGCTAGGTCGAATTCAGCCGCTGTTTGGAGGAGAATCTAACGGCCGGCTGCTCTGATCGGTAGTTTTCGTGGTTTCTCCGATCACCACCGGCGAATGCCGGAGTAGTACCCTATCAAACGGGCCACGGACCGCGCGTGATCAGTCCTTCCTCTTCCTTATCCTATCCTCTCCTTACACACACACACACACACAACACACACACTTACACTAACATGCACTACACTAGCACATATTCCAGGAGATCGATTGGGAGCTTAGAGCTTGTCCCGGCTGGGGCGAAGCCCTACTGGTGGGAAAGTTCCGGGTTGGATGGAAACCCCGCTAGCCGACGATAGATCGGCGCCGGATCTCGCCATCCAACGGGAGAAGATCACTGTCATCTCGCAAGGAAAAACATGCACTACACTTATGATACTAATGACATAAGCTATTGACGAACCCGGAATCAATTAGGAACAAATGGTTATGTGTAACTTCGTTGTGTGATATTTCCTCCTCCATTTTCATTGGCAAAAACGGATCATCTTCGACCCCTCTACATGGCATAGAAGTTTCTAACATTTGCTCTAAGACATCGTAATACATCAACCAACATCGTACAAAGAACGGGAGGGAACGCAACATTAAAGAAACTCTGTACCTAATATAAAGCATAAGATGTAATTCCATCCTTAAATATCCGTCAATTAGAAAATTTTCAACGCATGCAGAAGAAAACAAGATGCGGGACAGTAAACAGTGGTAGACTAGTTTGGTAGGTAGAACCGAAAATGGATAAACGGAATGTGTAAGGCCGCGAGGGAGCAGTTGCAAGCGAAGAATTAGAAGATATCAGCAAAAGACAGGGAGATTTGCAAGCGGATCATTGGTGAGGCTTGAAACTGACTTGAGTTTCAGTCGAAGAGCAAAATATAGAAGATATTAAACAAAAATCATTAATTAATATCTCTTCTTAAAAACATTTTTAATATTGATAATTTGTCCTGTTAAGAAATTCCAAGAATCTCGATTTTAGTAAAAATAACAGATAACATTATATGCACTCAAACTTCTTAATTTATGAGGTTCTTTCATTTTTCATTTATTATCCGATTAATTCAATAATATTTTTCATTTATTTCAAGTTACTTGGTATTTCATAGAAAATAAGAAGGTTAAATCAGATCCAAAATAACCTCATCAAGAAATAAGAGAAAGCCGGCATATCCTCGTGGAACACACAAGCTTCAAAATTCCCGTCTTCGCAAGACATATGCGTTATGATATATTAGTCGAGTGTGATACCCTGTTATTTCAAATTTGAAAGCGTATTCCTGCCAGGAAAGGATAATCACAAGTTCTATGGTGACAAAACTTTTCATACACACGATGAGAGACCGTCCGATCGGCAATATACAGGGCGCATGGCGAGTAAACTGTCACTCCAGCAAATTCATATGGACAAAACATTTCATCTTAAGATAAATTTGTCACAAACCTCTGGTTCTTCTTATTGTAAAGTTTGATCTTTCGTTGGTAATTTCAATTCGGTGGTGGTTTACAAATATATTTTGGTAGAAATGTGGTTCTGAATGAAATTTGGAATCGTTGTATCGCGAAAGAACCGAGGAAGTAAATTTAGAATCGAGATCACATAACTGATCTCCTCAATTTTAAATTTAGTTTTAAATTTAATTTGTGAGATTTAAGCGTCATTCGTATCAGGGCTCTCGACTGAGCAATGGAGACATTTAATCGAACACTCAAATATATTGGACGCAAGTCTTTGAATATTCGAGTTCGTTTTGAACCCAAAAGCTCTGAAGAGTAGCTGATCATAGGAACAATAAATAAAATAGGAATAATTTCATTTGTCAACTAATAGCGTTTGTTAATGAAAATCTCCAGAATCACATGATAATATAATTACCCTCATTTTATTTTTTTTTTATTAGAGAACCATTAAAGAGGGTCTTGAAAAAAAAATTGTGTGAGAAACAATACGGAGTTGGGCGTCGGTGTACGAGGAAATGGCTGCTGAAGTTCGTACGAAAGAGTCGTAAATGCCACCGGAGACGAAGGAGGAGCCTTAGATTCTGAGAGCGGAATACGACTTGAAACGGGAACAGGAGAGAGCGCGACGGCGGAAGGAACAGCAGCGCGTGGAAAAGGGAGAAAAGAGGAATAGATGAGTACGTGCGTCGGAAAATGCGCCAGTCCAGAGTGCGAGTGCCGAAGCGGAGCGGAGTCGGACGGAAGCAAGAGCGCCGTTGTATACAAAGTCCACAGCCGTGAAGAAGGGTCGAAGCCGGAGCTTTGGGCGGAAGACGGCGCGGCAGGGGGCGCGAGGCCCCGGCCTTGTTTATTGAGGCGGATCGACGACGGCGGGGACTCGGCAGGTGCACCGCAGGCGCCTGCAATATTCACGGTGCGGCTGGTTTGCGAACACGCAACGGCTACGGCCGCGCGCGCCGCCTCCACCTCCACCACCACCACCACCACCCCCTCCGGGGCCTCCCCGATCGACCCCTGCCCCGGTCGGCCTGCCGGTCGTCCGTCGCTCCCGCTGGAGCGCGCTGCCACCGGCCCCGCAGCGGCGCGCGGCGTGGGAGTCCAACTCCCGGCAGACAGCCGCCCACCGGCGCCCCAGCTCTGTGCGCAAATGCATCGGGACGCGATGCCCTCTACCGACTACGGGGACTGGTCGCACTATCGTCCCGCGCTGCCACATGGAAGTGCTGCAGAATACAAACCAGTTTAAATACCGTTAGAGCAACTCACTGGTTGTAAATGAGACGAAATGCTCTCAGATTCCAAGCCGTGGATATGGGTTGAACGTATGTGATTTCATGTTCATTAGAAATTGTAAATGAGAACACTATCATACAACGGTGTAAGTTTTCCCGGCTGACGTCATTATTGATATACTTTAACGGGTTGTGAAGCCGTGTTCTAACGGATTACTCATACTCAAGGAAGTTTTATCTGCACCTGCCATCCGTCATTGTAGGGCAAAGATCACAGAAAGCTTTTGGTCAGTTCCTAGGAGCCAGTGCAAGTAGGAGTAATTCCACTGGACCACGTATAGACTTTCTCGTACTAATGTATTTGGTCTGAGTTAGATTTTGGTTTCTCTCTACCCTCTTCTCAGCTGCTATCTCTCGCCACCCAAACTATTTTTTTTTTCACATTTTTTTTAAGTTTTGGATCTTCTAATGGTAGAACTGAAACATGACTTAAAAAATATTATAGAAGAGTAAAACTTTGTCCCATACGAAAGGATCGAAAGGATAATTTGGAGTCGCTTTGAAGAAAATGTCGTTTGAACGTTTCTGAAATCGCTTTTTTTTTTTAAACAATTGTACTCGAAATAATGTTTACAAATTCTTGATAATGTAAATATTACGGCATGAGAGATAATATCAAAACAACCACAAGTGTAATTTTTGAAAACAAAATACATACGAGAGACATTTATGCCATGTTATTCAGTCTATTTAGCACTATCCGTACAATTGCCATTGTACCCAGCGAGATCCAGTCATATTTTACCGATTGTAAGTGCACTGACATTTTTGGGCGGGATCATCATTTCTATAGTAATTTTAATATTTACACCCCAAAGTCCTGGAAAATGAGATATTGAATGATGATGATGATGATGATGATGATGACGACGATGAAGGATGAATGGACAATTACAAGTACACAGACACACACAGACCATGCCCCGGGGGGGGATTCGAACCCGCGGTTCTTCAGGTTTGAGACAGCTAAGGCTCTGAGATAACTATCATGTATTGGATTATTATCATCATCATATTATTATTATCATTATTATTATTATTATTATTATTAATTTTATTCTTAAAATTTTTCTCGTACACAATATCCAACCATGGAAAACAACTCTCTACAAAACATATTAAGATATACGAAAAGAATAAAAAAATATTTCTATTATTACTGTTATTAATAATGGTGTACACTTTAGTAGAACATAATACGCTGTTTACACTTTCTGTGCAGAGCAGGCGATGACACGTTTTCACCCCTTCACCAAGTGAAGATTGTGGGAACTCATTTACGGAGTTTGTATATTATGTTTGTATAACGCCAGTTATAAAGGGCGTGTAATATTGATTATTTTTGAAGCATTAATTTGGACGGTGAGAATATTCACGCCCTTACAAAGACTTTGGGATAATAAATAGAAGCAAATATTGGTATCTACAATATACCATGCTTTCAGTGTAATGGAAAAGAAACGAAAGAAAAGTACACAAGCTACAATATACGTAAACGATGTTTATCGTGTAATGAAATGAAAGTAGATTGAAGAAAGCTTGCAAATTGAAATGGTAAGTCAACAAAATACTGCGATGCAATTTAGAATTCTGACATTGTCATCGAGGTACTCAACTCCAAAAAGATTCAAATGATCATGAGCTTACTTATGATATGGTACTTGCTGTAAGACATTATAATGTGTGTAATTATAAGGTTAGAACTTTCCAAAATAAATCTTACTTTAAAAAAAACGAAATATTTTGTAGACAATCAAGGAACTGAGGCAGCTATATTTTCCCATCTATATATTCACTTATACTATCAGCGATCATAATATCAATATTGTAAACATTCTAGCAAGGGACCAATTGGGATATTAAAATGATTATACGGAGAAATAAAATGAGTAAACACGATTAACACACTTAGGGAAAGTGTCACAACGTGTACAAGAAATATTATTTCAAAAACCGCAGCAGCCATTTCGTTAACAGAAGACACGCCCCTGCCGTTGCCCCGCAGGTGAGGCAGGCCATCCGCTCGTCGGAAGAAGTGCTGTCGCGCCTGTCGGTGCGGGAGGCCCTGCAGCCGGCGGCGGACGCGGGCGCGGGCCGGACGTCGCCCGCCGCCAACCCCATGTACCGGCCCGCGGGCAGCCCCGGCGCCGCCCTGCGCCGCGCGCCGCGCGCCACCATCACCAAGACCACCGCCCTCGCCAACTGAAGCCCCCGCCTCTTGTTGTTGTTGTTATTGTTTAGCAACTTTTGTTGTTGTTGGCACCCCTGCGCTGTGTGAAATAAACCGTTTTTTGTTCTGGAGAGGCGCGCGTGTCGGGTGTAAGGACGGCGGGCGGGCGGGAGCGCCTATCGGGGGCGGCGATCTCGAGTAAGGGGCCGGGGTGATGGCGGCGGGGGCGGCGCGGCGGGTCGGCACGCGCGAGTCCTTGCACTCCTTGGCTCGTGGGGCGCCGCCCCCGCCGTCCTTCCTTCCGCCGCCTCCGCCGTCGGCCGACGTATCTCGACGCCGTCGCATCCGACTTGTTCGCGGAGCCGTAACAGGCGAGCAGCGCTCGTTTGACGCGATTTGTGCCCGCGCGAGGGCGCGCGCCGTGCCGCCCCTGCGCGCAAGTGCTGCCGCACTGCGGCGCCCGCCGCCTGCAGCGGCACAGGGCGCGCGATGGCAACGACGCGCTGCTAAGCTTCTCAAGCGTTGTTTCAAATCTTGTTGCTGGGTGCGCGTTTTTTTTTTTAAATTTATATTATCTATTAATTAAGATTTACGCGGCAATAAAAGTACGTCGAATGCAACACATACTTCAAGACAGATAAAACATTAAAGTCGAACAGGTATACGTTATGTCGGTGTTTATGACAACATTAAAATTAATATTATATAATCTCGAAAAGGTATTCGGTTACTCAAAAATTTACTAGACCTCGTACAGTGCTCATGTGATTTTTAATATATGGTTAATCTGTTCTCTGATTATGTCATATACTAGTGTATTCCAATTAACACACTGCTTTCGTTGACTGTTTTGTATTTTAAGTGATAATTAGGTATTAGAAGGTATTGCCTGTTTAACTTTCATTTCTTGTTAATCTACATTTCACATACAACTTGCATGATTTTTTGAAAATGCAATACCTTATCTTTCTTTCTTACCTCGCGCGGCTAATTTTCTATGTTTTTGCGCTTGTTATTATTATGATTCCTTTTTATTGTTAAACCAGTAACTATTATTTCTGCAATGCAGTCATTTTTCACTTCTTAAAATCTGCATACGTCGACAATGAATTAATTCAGTTCAATGAATGTGTAATCCACCTTAATAAATTGAAGAATAAATACCATTAGTAGAGAAGACTTCCAGAGATGCGAAATAAATTGTTCATATTTCGTATTCGATCCTGAGACTAAGACGAAAATTAAAAAAATTGTATGGCCCTAGGAATTTTATGTCAAAACAGATATTGTATGAATCCTCGACTGCGTATCCAAATTTTCTGAAATTTGCCTCCAAAGCATCACTATATATAATTTCATAGCATGTTCATTTTTAAAAATTACAATAATAGACATTTTAATATTATATCTTGCATTTTCAATATTTGCGTAAGATGTTCAGAGATCTCTTGGATATGCCATTAAAGAATAAAATCCATGTTAATTGTGTATTTGTGCAGATGGTAGAAAAAGTGTGAAATTCCACTGAAAATAATTCATAAGAACTTATTTCCTTTCAAAATAACTTATTAAATTCATGATAGCAAAGGGCTCCAAATTTTCCAGTGCACCTTGTACTATCGAAAGCTATGGATGGTAAAGGCAAAAGGATTGTTGAAAGATGTTCAAATGTACAGTTTCTATCTTGAGTAATATTTCAAGTTGAGAGAACTGATGAAATGTGTGTAAATGTTCTTAACT
This sequence comes from Teleogryllus oceanicus, assembly GCA_964035755.1. Classification (NCBI taxonomy): domain Eukaryota; kingdom Metazoa; phylum Arthropoda; class Insecta; order Orthoptera; family Gryllidae; genus Teleogryllus; species Teleogryllus oceanicus. The sequence goes on from CAXIVR010000004.1 coordinate 136,913,434, forward strand.
CATACAATTTTGCTTTAGCATTTAGATTTCATAAATTATTTTTTAACTTAAGTTCTTAAGTGTTATCGCGATGTGAGAAATTTTAAAATTAAAAACATATGGACTTGTAAAGTACATTAAAAAGTATTCACAAAATTCCCAGTGACAGTTTGAACAAAATATATTTTAATAAAACGAATTTAAACTCAAATAGAACCAAATTAAATGATAGCGTAATGATATAAATTCGAACTATTTTGATACAGTAAATTATTTCTTATTACACTGAAGAAATATAATACTTAATTTGAAACAGACATTTTTTATTTTAAATAGTAAAACACTTTTAAAACTTATCATTTGGTTTAATCACAACCACTAATAATTAAAATACACAAAATAATCATTTTTAAATTTTAAACTCATTTTAACCCAGTAAAAAAGCGTCGGACAAGGACAGACATGAAAGAGGGGACGATAGGTCACGGAAGGGACAGTGACCCGCCCGTGCTCTGGCATTCGTCTGGGACTGATGGGAGAAGCCACGGAAAATACCAATCGGAGCAGCCGACCACTAGAATTGACTTCCAAGCAACGGCTGAATTTGATCTAGTTATCTTACAAACCCTGAAAATCTGTTACCACCGGGACCCTAACCCTTGGACCTCCCCGTCAGGAGAAGTTAAAGACAACGGCATTGTTGGCCCTGAGTTAACTCGGCAGGTTTATATATTGAAAATCAATGTAAAATGATGTTTACTTTTTGATATTCTGTGATATTTAACTGCTTATCTATAAGTAGTTATGTTAATCTTTTTGCGCTGTTCGACTGTTTTATCGTTCTAGGCTTGATCTTACGAAGATGAAAATAAAGTTTAATTTAAATTTTACAATTTAATAACAAAATATTGTCAATAAATCATACGTCGGTTGTCTGAGGAAAAATAGCATGAAACTAATATATTTACACAACTCACAAAATGCTTATTAACCTTAAATTTAGGAGATTCAACTGCATTGATGAAAATATAATACATATATAAACGTAATAACTGTGGCCATTATAAAGGAATGATGAACATTCAGATATCATACATTGTGGACACCGTGCGTATACACCGAAATTGACTTTATTGACAGAAAGAGCAAAATTTTTGCTCTTTTACATATACAAAATGTATTTCTCAGAAGTTAAGTGTGTATGGTGCACGATGCATAAATTCACGCATCTAAGGCAAAACCTTGTAGCATATTCATTCTCATGCAAATAATGCATGTCTGGATCTTTCCAACGTTCACAGTTTTCATTTTTTCTATTAAAGTTTTGTGGGGGACGCAGCTTACTGCTGTAAAATCACTGTATGAAATATGAGTGCATGATATTCTCAGTCACGTACAGCAAAAGCCATTTAGTACATGCCAAATGGTATGCTGTTTCTACGTGCATTTTCATGTGTTTTTACCTAACACATACAGATTTGAATAAATCATAATGCAGGAACGTAGAATTGATGCTCGGCTATTAAATATGCACTAAAATGGCAACGAATGTACTGTACAGAGAGCGAAAGCAACATTTATAACGCAAAATGAACGCAAATATGTGTAGAATACTACGAACATATACATTTTTTAAAGTTTTAAATAACTTTCCAACGTTACATTTTAGAAATATTTTTAATTACGAGTAATTAGTTATCGAAAGTTGGTCGGATTTTAAACTTTTGGGAAAAATAAATATTACTTATACCTTAGCCCAAGCAAAATATTCACTAATGAAGTAGTTTTAGGTAACTTTCCCAGAGATTTAAATAAATGTTTATTAATGGGTAAAATAGTAGCTGGAAGTAACGGAATTAATTATTATTTACTAATAAACATTAGTACTTTAATATGTGTCACCAGAAAGAAATAAGATTTTCAAACGAGTGAAAGTGTTAGCACGCAATAAGTTGAGCAAACTTCCATAAGGGAAGCCTATAATATATGGCAAGTTAAGAAATTTAATTGCATGAACATAGTATAGTATTTTAGAAATTGAATAAATAAACCAAAAAATACTACACATTCATGAACATAGGAACGGTACATTCTCTCTGAATTTTAGAATTTCAATAGCGCTGGCTTTCGTACTTAAAAATGGTCATGAACCAAAATCAATTTATTACGGAATTCAAGCATATATTTTGAATTCGTTACATGTGTTTTGTTGAATACTTTGTGTCGTTAAAATAAACCATTCAAAAGTTTTTATAGTACACTATTTTAAATCATGAACAATGAGAATTAATCAGTATAATCAAAAGAAGTGAACGATGAAGTCGGTGTCTCCTTCGCGACTGAAAAGTGACGACCCCATTCCAACGGAAGCATATTCGTATTTCCAGCCCTCGCAATTACCGAGCCAGCAGCACGCACCGCCCCTCCCTCGGCCTTAGTCCCCGTCGGCGCCCCGCGCCGCGCCGCGTCAAAGCACGCGACAGAGCCCATACGTCACGGCCAGAAGACTCCATCAACGCCCGACGCCGGAATCTGCTTTCTAACGAAGGTGGCGGGGCGCATTAATATCGAGCCCCAGTCCTTCCTCTCCGCCCCGCTCCGCCCCGCTCCGCCCCGCTCCGCCCCGCTCCGCCCCGCTCCGTCCCGCTCCGTCCCGCTCCGCCCCGCTCCGCCCCCGCTCGTCTGCCCCCTTCCGGGACCGCCGCCGCCGCCGCCGTCTCAACAAGCAGCCCGCGCCAGATGGGAGACGGCTTCAAACAAGAAGGGCAGGTAATGTGCTTGGATGATTATGCAACACGTCTGCGGAAAACGCACAGGTGCTTGGCGGATTGCGTTGCCCCTGGAAAGTGTTTCCCAGCCCTCGTCCGGAGGGAGAAGGCAGACGTTTTTCGGAAGAGGCCTCCAGTCAAAGGGCGAATTTATCGTCTCCCGCTAGTTTAACTCTATGATGAGAAAAATGTGCACTGATTAAAACTAAGTCCGGCATGGCAGACAGCATTACACACACACAATGAAATCAGCCATGCCTCATGGCATTTAGGACTGAACGGCCGCAAGCAATAGTTTTACGGCAATATAGTTGTAGATGAAATACAAGATATAATAGACGATAGTTTTATTATGACGTCTTTAAAGTTTCAATCGTAATCAACACGTAAACGTTTGTTTTCCTCAATAGATTATTTCCACTTAATGGATGAATCATCGAATTGATCAAAAAGTTTAGCGCCCTTTTTTAGAAAAATTTGAAAATATTTTTGAAGCTAGATGTAATATACCCTCTAAAATCAAAATACCCGTTTAAAACTTCTCAAAGCCTGAGTTCATTCAGATCGACCGGTGAATGTAACTTTTGAAAAAAAAAATCGGCTTTACTGTTTAAGCGCTAGCGTTCGCTACAGGCGGACAGACAGGCGGATGGACGCACATACAAACTGACAAACAGTCTGACAGACAGACTTTTACGGTCAATCTATTTTCGGTGTCAAGAATCCACAAAATATGGAATCTAGCAACACCAGGTGTTTGAGGATTTTTTCTATATTTAGCTATAGAATGTATCCATGTTTTCGTCACCAAGACCCGGCAATAAGAGGTTTTCTGCCGAACGGCGCACGATTACAAAAGTTTTCTTACGAAGTACCTTTGTAAGGGCGAGAAAGTAAAAAAGCAAGTATACTAAATTGTACTAAATAATGCGCGATTTAACTGATCATGATACAAAATAGGTAGTTAAAATGATGACAAAGACCGAAACAGTTCATATAGAAATTATAATTATACGTAATTAATCCCAAACCAAATATTTGTATTGAAAATGGGAAAGAAACGGGCCAAGAAAATAACAGTTTGTGAAACAGAAATATTATGAACCCTAAACACCATTCTTTAATTGACAAAACGCTCAGGTGAACCATATTGAAGATACAGAATTATTTTAAAGACTGTTATTATATATTATTTAAGCATATCAGTGAAAAGCGTATAATACTGTATTATTTCAAAATAGTGCTAAATTCATAAGCCAGTACCTTAAAGTCACAACAATTATTATTTTCTTGCAATACAGACCTGTGGCCGAAATGCATGGTGAATGTATTCATAAAACACCACGATACCATCCCTTGTTTGTTTCCGGTATTTAATGAAGCTTGAAGTCTCTCTAGACTGTCGTATAAAGGTTTTATGGGACCACAAAAAATGAAATATTGCACAAAGGTCGGATGAAAGCAAAGGGCGAGTGGCAAAGCACCGCAGATAAATGAAGCTGTGGGACGATGTATTCGATTTATTACGGACGAACTGCACTCTTGATCAAAGACTTATGCATTCTGTCTCGCGAAGCGACAAACAGCACTGCACAACGGGGTGTCAGCTGTCATGGTTCAAAGAAAAATACCGCTCGTCTTAATTGCATCAGCCAAAATATTATTTGCCAGTTCCAACTTGATTTAATTTACAATCATACATCAGTTAGATAAATGTGTTAACGAATTAATTAAAGAACACATGAAGACTATTTAAACAAGAGAGTTACTATAAGAAAACTAGCTTAAAAAATGTGTTATTATATATTTGTTGTACTCAATATGTATATATTGTAATTAAAATGATTGCTGTAAGGTTTTAAACAAATTTATTGTAATTAAATTATCAACATAAATCACTGGTGGTATTTATGAATATAGTTCCATGGAAATACAGTGTCTATGCCTATTCATGAATATTGAAGATAGGCAATGGACAAACCAACCTCGCATCAACCATTGTTGCGTTCAAACAATAAACATCTCAACATAACTGAACAAAAATTTCCCGAATACTTTAATTTCGACGTGAATTTAGGCTGCTGTTTTCCATCACTGTTTGACGCAATTTAACCCTGATGGACCGTGCGTCCACGATATTCGCTCGAAACCCATCAGCCGGCAGACGTATTGACGGGTTCATGGAAGGTTAAACATGATGCGTGACAGAATCGCGTGGAATAGAGAGGTCGATAGGCATCGTTACACACAATTACAATTTAGAAAATTCACAACTGCATGCAACACGAAAGAAGAAAAATGTCATTAAAATCAGGGCAAACAAGGTGAATTGAGTTAACAGAAATGTTGTTCCAACAATTTTCTGCCGCTTGGAGAAATATTATACAGGACCACGAGAGGAACAAAACTGAGTTAACGTACAGGCGTTAAACTACGTATGAAAGGGAAATAAAAAATGTACACATTGTATAGGTGAAATAGACCTAATATTAAACGAAACAAAAAGGCAGTGTCTCAATAACATCAGCATTTCCAGAGAAAAACATTCGTAAAATAGAATCCCTGCTGGCGTTTATCGTTCAATCGCGAGACAAAAGATAGAGGAAATTACGATCAAGGAAATGGTGTGATCAGCCACCGCTTCCAAACAAAAATATGATTGCAACTTCAAAGGGGGCAAAAGCTTTTTTCTTTTGCAGAAATCGCGTCGTTTGAATTTCGTGTGGGGAATACATTCGACATTATCCTCGGAATATTCCTGAATCAAGGAGAACGATACACACGTTTTTGCATTTGTGATTGGATTGTCGAACTCTTCTCTTTGCATTTGCAGAGAAAATGAGCTCCTATATGTTCATTTTATGACAATCATACACGTTTCTCCGCAGATGTTCTTTCATGAAAATATGAGATGTATATTGAACTGATTGATAAATAATTTGAGCTGTACACTATAGTATGTTCTTGCACGATAAGTGTTAAACATATTTAATAATATGTTTAAGTTCTCGTTCGTTGGTATTAATTGCAATGAATTTCTTGTCTCCATTTCAAATTCTTACAATAGCAAAAAGTTAGAACAATCTCGCATAAAGAATGAAATACAAATAAAACATTGCAATATTTTTTGTGAATTTCGCTACCTTATAATTTTTAATAGACATTTTATTTAAAAGATTCGAAAAGATGGTGTTATGCACGGTCTGTGTATGAATTGTCAGATATCAAGAAGTTGGTGGAGGTTAGTATCATCACGAGTCTCCCTAAATGCAACATCTTTAGTTAAACATTTGAATGTTGGCTTTGCACTTTTCTGTTATTACGTTTTGACTACTGCATGATGAGGCCTATTAGCCTATTGTATGAGTCTTTTCCCACGGCCGATCGCATGCGCGACGTGAATTTCAAAATCTAGAAAGATCGATCCACTATCCTATCATCTCACCCTCTACGACCCACAATGTTATTTCCTTCATCACCTGCCCAGTCGCGAGAGGCGCTTCAAATCCGGACATCGGGCGCCGTCTGGCCCGCTTAATGATTCCGCGACTCGCGCCTCCGCCGCCTCCACCACCTCCCCCCCGCCTCCTCCGCCGCCGCCGCCTCCTCCGCTGCCGCCGCCTCCCCCCCCCCTCCCCCCCCCCGCCTCCCCCCCGCCTGAGTTGACGGATTGTGCCTTCACCAAACCGCGCCCCCCTCTCCCGCCCCTGCAGAGACCTTAAAAATCACCTCGCGACTGCGCCTTCTTTGTTGCCGCCACCGCCGTCTTCTCCCCCTTTCCGGCGCTCTCCGCGGCGCGTCAAACACGTCGATTTTCTCCGCCGCGGGCGTCTGTGGCGGCGGCGGTGGCGATGGAGGTTGTGGAGAAGTAACAGCAGAGCAAAAGGGATGAAGGACCGATAGCAAAGATAATGAAGAATGTTGTTAGACTGTTAGACAGTGCATGAGATAGAGGGATGTAACCAGTGTGTGAGGTACAACAAGCTTAAGCTCCAAAAAGAATGCAGCCACTGAATCTTGAGACGTACTTGAATAAATAAATACTTTAAAGTTGATGCAGTAAAACGTCGGTAATTCAAAACCAGACCATTGCGAATTACCAAATTTTTCGGAATTTTAATGACTAGTAAAGGGGCCAACAGACTCTTCAATGTAAAAAGAACTTGTTAAAATTGTTTCTAATTTGATTCAATTGTTTAAAAAAAAAAAATTTTAAAAAAACTATTCATTATTGTATTATTGATGGTCTTATTTTATGTTAAGTAAAATAGGTCTATAACAAAATTCAATTTGTACAGCATGTGTGAAATTAGTAATTCATGATGACGCTATTAAACCAATTACATAAAAACAATAATCACGTCATATGATTTTTTTTGGCTAAAACTCGAATATAGATTAACAACGGTTTAAATTTTGGCGACCGACGTATTGACATATTTTAAACTAATCACCAATAATATAGAAGAACAAAAAAGTGTTTACAATAACGTTTCGATGAAAATAGATTGGTTACAAAGTGAGAAATAAAATGTTTGAAACTATATCGGAAGTACCGAGTTAAAAGCACAGCATTTAGAGCAAAATTTTCATTTTTATAATCGGGCGATATATACATGCAGTATCGCAAATCGAACTCAAAAAACACAAAGAACTTAGTAAGTTAGTGCAGTAGATGCGATAGATGTGAATCAAAGCTGTGAATACAGGGAGTAGAAAGGAATAGGATTAAACCGTAACAAAGCACGAAGGCGGCGCGATGCGATAGCTGTAAATAGCCTGATGTTTGATAAACAAGCTATCGCAGAAGACAGGAGTATGAAAGAGACATGAAGGGGGAGGGGGAGGGGGAGGGCTTCATCGCGTTGGACTGAGTCGACCACGCCCACCGCCGCTGCCGCCAGTGAGAAGCTGCTTTGGCCGTATTCGTGAAATCTGGATGAGCCTCCGGCGTCAGATCTGACGCGCAATGAATGACCTGGCGCGGCCGCCCCCCTCCCCGCCCCTCCGCCCTCTCCCGCCCCGCCCCTCCCCCCCGCCGCGCCACGCGCCCGAGGGCGGGCGGCGGCCGCAGAGCGGGCGAGGGCGCTCGTCGGAGAGAACGGACGCACCGAGTGGAGCCCTTGAATAGGAGAAGATGCTGCTGGCTAGAGCTTGGCTGAGGGATTAAAGCGGCTGCCGGAGAGGGAGATACCAGCTAGCTTTGTGGTGTTTAGCAGTGAAGGGGCGTTGATTGAAACACGAGAGAGCCTGACTGGCCGCGAAGGGTGTCTCAAGGAGGCAGAGTAATACACAGTTTTCTCAAGTGTATTAGGAGTGATTAACGAGATGATGGTTTCAAACTAGTCTACAAATGGCTTGAACAGTTAATAATATGCAATGTAAGCAATAATTAGAAATATTTTCAATCTAAAAGAATTAACACGAAAAGTAAGGTGTAATGAGTAAATTAAAACCAACTGGTGGCTTTGCAAAATGCTGTTTACACTGATCTATGACATTGAAATAGAGTGAAAATTCTTACAAGAGAGAAAATGAGAATAAATTATTTTCATAGTTTAGAATTTGTTTTCAATACACAGAACGATATTTTTTAATACTACGTACAATGAATACGCAAATTAGTGTGAAAACATCAACATCGAGAACTCTGAAGAAACAAATCAATGAAATTTTTCAATATTAATATGATTTCCTTTTAAATTCAATGAAATGATCTAATTACAGATACTCAACATCGATATCATAAAATATCATGGGATTTTTCAGATTCACGTCAATTTATGGCACACACGCCATTATAGCCATCACAATACTTCATAAAACCTCTTCGCAGATTAGAAAAAATGTTTGTTTCATCATTCTTTATTTACTGGTAACAGTATCAATATTTCACAGCAGAAAACTACGAAACGACCTTCAAAGTTTGGAAAAAAATCTCTTTTCTATAAAAGTCCTCGATCTTTGGCGTATGAGGACGAGACGACGAAAAGTACCGGTAACAACGGAAGAAACAAAACTTTCGCGGTCTATTAAGTTGTAGGTGGGACAAAGTTGGCGATGCAGGCGGTCCTAACCGACTTGGCAGGCGTGGGCTGCGGAGGCGGGGGCGTGGCGGGGGCGTGGCGGGGGCGTGGGGTGGCGGGGGCGTGGCGGGGTCGCGAGGGCGTGGCGCGGGCGTGGCGGGGGTGGCGGGGCGTGGCGGGAAAGTGGCGGGGCATGGCGGGGCGCGGCGGCGGGGCGTGGCAGGGGCGTGACGGGGCCTGGCGGGGTGGCGGGGACGCGGCGGGGCGTGGCGGGGTGGCGGGGCGTGGCGGGGGTGGCGGGGTCTTGGCAGGGGCGTGGCGGGGCGTGGCGGGGAGTGGGGGGACGCGGCGGGGCGTGGGAGGGGGCGTGGGGGGTGACGGGGAGTGGCGGGGGCGGTGGCGGGGCGTGGCGGGGCGTGGCGGGGCGTGGCGGGGCGTGGTGGGGGCGTGGCGGGGCGTGGCGTGGCGGGGCATGGCGGGGCGTGGCGTGGCGTGGCGGGGCGGGGCTGGGGCGTGGCGGGGGCGGGGCGGGGCGGGGCGGGATGGCTCGTCCGTCGTCGTCCGGTGGCGGGAGGCGGCGCGCGCGCTTCAAACATTGATGCGCTAAACGCCGCGCGCCGCGCTTTAGCCGCGCTCCGTCGGAGGGGAGGCAGAGGTCGAGGCGGAGGCGGAGGCGGCAGCCCGCCAAACCGGCCATGAAGTATTCAGGCGCGGTGCGGCGGCTGAGGTGCCGCTCGCCGGGGGCGGAGCGGGCCCGGAGCGGGGGTGGCGTGGAGAGGGCTCCGATGTGGAGGAGAACCGGAGAAGAAGCGTGTTCGGCCGGCGTCCTGCGCCTCCAGGACCCTTTCTCCTTGTAGCTACCTCCGCCGACTTTCGCTATCGCAGCTCTCTGCTCTCTCCGTCTCTCAGTCCCTCTCCCTCTCTCAGTCCCTCTCCTCTCTCAGTCCCTCTCCCTCTCTCAGTCCCTCTCCCTCACTCATTCTCTCTCCTCACTCATTCTCTCTCTCACTCACTCATTCTCTTCTCACCACTCTCTCCATAGGTCTGCCTCCTCAACTCTCATCGCCATTGGCGACCCCTCTCCTCTTTTCGAAGGTGTGCCTCTCTTTAAACCTGAGCTCTCCCTCGTTTATGCAGCATCCGTGCCCACTGCCTCGTCCATTCGCTTTCGTCACTTGATCCTGTTCTGCGGCCTCCGCAGACTCATTTATTTCTGACCTTTCTGGAAAAATTCCCGTAGCTGTCTCCTACATGGCACTCTCGCTACTGACAGTCATATCTTTACTTTTCAATATCACAAGAATCTTACATTTTAATACTTCTGACTGCTTCGAATCTCTTCGATACTTCTGCGACCGTTTTCTTCTCATTTAAACATTGCCTTTAAAGCATACAGTCGACAGTGGCACATTTTAAGAGAAAAGTTGATTGTAGCGGATATAACGAGATGTGAATCACCTGGCATTGAAAGAAGTGATTAATGTATATTCTGGCTCGCAGCTTCTTATTGATTTAGTGGAATTGAGAACAAAGAACTAAAGAAAGAAATAATGCAGTGTGTTGGATAATGAAATAATAAAAGTAGCAAATAAAAAATTAGAATATACAAAGAGATGAAATGAATTATACAATATTCAATATGATAATTTACAGAAAAAAAGCGAGACAAGTAGGAAAAATAAAAGTGAAAAGGATATAAACAGAAAGTAAACGTGTGACATGGACTGCAAAATATGAAACACTGAGCAGTTCAGATTGAGAATAATGCATTTGCGGATGAAACAAAAATTGACTGCGGCCCGGTGGCCGAGATCGCTAAGGCAGTAGTGTCGTAGTGATCTCGGACCGAAGGGTCGCGGTTCGAGTCCCACCTCGGGCATGGCTGTATTTGTGTTCGTCCTTTCACCTTATCATCAATCACCATATCGTTTCATCCACATAGTTACCATACCGTTCACAGCAATAGTGATCGCTAATGACCTTAGATGTTGAAGCGACCTTAAATAAACCAATTAAAAAATTGATTACAAAAGAAAGACGATGTCATGAATCAAGAGAAAAAATTGCTAAATGACATAACATAACACGTAGGCGTTGGGAAGAAGTGAGGAACTGCACATCTGCTTGGGGATTTTCGCCAATCAGGTATCTCCGGTATCGTAGACTTTCGCGGCCAGTCATGATCTGGGCTGTCCAGGTGACGCCGCGTCGAAGGCTGGGGTGTACTGAGTACAGCCCTGAAGAGGACCGCGATGTCTGTCGAAACGTCGGCACCCCAGCCTTCGACGCGGACAGCCCAGATCAGGTATCTCCCCTCAGCGGGAAACCTCCTCAGAAGCCTCAATGCTCTAGGATCTCGGCTGGTCTCCTGACGGTTGTGGCAGCAAAATAGTGCTTGTAAGGGGATGTAATTCAGGGGAGAGGATAAGTCAAGGACGAGGAAGGAAAGATCGGGCACGGTCCGTGACCAGTTTGTGAGGTTACTGCTCCGGCATTCTGCTGATATTGATCGGAGACACCATTTCAAGCTACCGATCAGAGCAGCCGGTAATTAGAGTTCTTCAGACAGCGTCTGGATTCGATGTAGCTATCCAGCCAGTGTTGAAAATCCTGTCATGTCACAGTCGATATTCCAACTCTAGGATCTTCTGGTCAGAGGCACTGCAGAGTCATCAGTTGACGTCTTGAGCTATCTAAGCTGGTGGGAAGAAGTTGAAGTATATTCAAGCAATAAAATTCCATCAATTTCAGAAGATAACCACAATCGAACAACGAGGCAAGACGTCGGTGGTGGGGCCTTGGAACCCAAAAAAAGAGAGCGCAGCAGAGAGCGCAACGAGAGCAGCAGAGAGCGCAGCAGAGAGCGCAACAGAGAACGCAGCAGAGAGCGCAGCCGAGAGTGCAGCTGAGAGCGCAGCAGAGAAGCGCAGCAGAGAGCGCAGCAGAGAGCGCAACAGAGAACGCAGCAGAGAGCGCAGCAGAGAGCGCAACATAGAGCGCAGTGGAGGGGCTGTTCTCCACGCTGAATGCGGCGATAAGATATTCGGCAGCGGGCGAGCGGTCGTGAGTCAAAGGCTTCGCCGCCGCCGCTAATGAGAAAAATCCTTGAATGCGGGCGGCCTCAAGGGGTCCCCCCACTCCGTCCTTCTCTCCCCTCCCCTCCCCCCCGACGCGCATCGGCTCCGGCGCTCTCGCACCCGCGCTCGGTCGCTCGAGGCAGATTTTCTATAAAGGACGCCATTACGAGTTTGATAATTTTCGTCGCACCTGCTTTTCAGAGTTATACCTGCGTGGGATCGTCTCTCGTTTAGCAATGAGATGTTGAGCAGGAGAGGGTTCTGAAAGAAAAATCTGCTCACGACATCTCAAGGCAGATATGATATCTATTCGAGGTATTGCAAGGGCATAGAAATGGTTTCGGTTAGTTGAATGTTTCATTTAGTTAATCCTGCAGTGCATATTAATTGTATGATTTTGTTTTATTACTAATGTGTAAACATATGTTATAGAAATTGGCGTTAATAGCATTAAAAAGAAGTTTGAATGAAACAAATTTTCTTTTTAAAAATCTGTCTATACTTAAAAGATTCCTTATATTCATACAGCACAATCAAATGCTATATATCATAAAATAATTTTTAAAAAACTTTATATTGTGTTTAGTCACCCATAAAGACAATGATATTGAGCCGTGATAATTACCGTAAAATAATACAGTGTTCATATGTGTGTCCTGGAAAAAAAAAACTATCTTTGTTTATTCTCAAAAGTTTGGGTATTTATCAGATGAGATGTGAAGTGTAACCCAGTTTATAGTTGGTAAGAATTAATAATTATGATTTTTGCACAAAACTATCTTCCTATTTTCCCACTGCTCATTCTTATACATATTAATGTAAAAAATAACGTTTACAAAAGCAAAGCAATGCAGCTCAACAATTACACAGTGTACGTAACATTAAAAATAAAATAAATATAATTAAAATATTCCTGTTTTGTCGTGAGGACAGAAGCAAATCATTTACAAATTACAAGGTGTCGTGGATATCTTTTCATGACAACAGCATATTAGTGCATTTCTCAAGTACATTCTTCAAGTTAACAAGTTTATATAAATGAATTACAATTGTTTACTAGATTTTTTCGTAAACTTCGATGTGCCCTTACTTTCTTATTTTATATTATACTCGTAGAAATAATTTCCAAAACCAAGGGATGCAGCAAAGAGTACAGAAGACACACAAACACTACTGGAAGTTTCGTTACTATTCTCTGTCCATAGCTACTACTCTACATGAAACTCAGGTTTACACGGGCCACAAGAGCACGACAAAATTGCATTCACCGCAGGACGCTTTGACAACGATCTCCAGCACTGGACGCTCCACGAATCCGACGCTACGTCCTCTTAAGCACAAAGCAACACTTAGCGGCTTCGGTGCCAGCTTCGCTAATGAGACTGCTAGCGCCAGCGCTGGCTTGTCGGCGCACTAGGAGGTCGTGGTTGAAGGGCGCCGTGAACAAGCACCGCAATTGCCGGTTCGACTCCGCCGGCGGTGGATGTTTGGATCCTTTACCAAGCCTTACAATGGCCGCAATAACCAACATCTTCAACTGTACTACATTATGCAGACATGGACGCTTCCACTACTGTCTCAAACAGACTGCTGATTTACATTACGAAAAAGAAACTAAACATTGTTTTCACGAGAAAAGCGAACTAACAAATAAAATTATTAATATTCGAATGTGCCACGATAATAAATAAATTTAATAAATATAATAATAATAATAATAATAATAATAATAATAATAATAATAAAATAATGTAGCCAAAATCATCCTCCAAGCTCTCAACGTCATAATAATGTAGCCAAAATCCTCCACCAAGCTCTTGCTAAAAGATCAGACCTGATAAAGGAAAGCCTGCCATACTACAAATATCTATCAGAACAAGTTTTGTCTAATGAGAGAACAAAATCTTGTGGACACTCCCATTGTTACAGATAGAACAGTGGAAGCAAATAAGCCTGATATTGTCGTATGCGACAAAACTACTCGTAGGGCAATAATAATTGATATCGCAGTCCCACTGGATCATAATCTGCTGACAACTATTGCAGAAAAGAGGAGAAAATATCAGCCACTCTCAGTTGAGCTGAAAACTTGTACAAACTAATAGAGGTAGATATTGTACCCGTGGTTATTTCAACTAATGGGCTTGTGGCTGAAGATTGGAGGACTGTGAAAGAAAACTCCATCTAAATGAGTGGCACCTCAGAACCATGCAGAAGGCCGTGTTGCTGGCAACCACCAACATAGTGCGCAGGTTCTCTCCTAAATCATTGAAGCGGCACCTGAGTGCACTGGAGCAAGAACTTCTCACCATCTGTCTCACCATATGTGTTGACGTTCTGTCCTTGAGTTATACTTGAAAACTCGGAAGAGCGTGAAATTTTGAAATATGAAATAATAATAATAATAATAATAATAATAATAATAATAATAACCATGGATACAACACAATTTTTTTTCTGACAAACTCAACCATGAAGATAACTTCCTTTTCATATTCTTTCTATCTCTAAGCTCTACCATGATAAAATCGTACAATTTACTTCAAGAAGTTTTCTCTACTTCTAAGATATATTTGTAAAACTGAACACGCTCATCAATTCTAAATATACATGAATGTAATTAATGTATAACAGACATTTTTCGATTAAATTTCAGGAAAACTAAACTGCATAAAACGTGTACCAAACAGAGTTACGTTGGTGTAAAATGGTATAACTGGAACTAGAGAAGAAACTAATCACAAACGGATCTTCAAAGAGAGACAGTTGAAAGTCGATGACTCTCAACAATACTGGACTCGCTTCCGAGTAAGTGTAGCTTGCAGTTGTTTCAAAGCGACCTTTTCAGGTTTTCATATTTGTAAAGTGACTATTGAGAAGATTGAAGAAAGTAAGCCCCTCAGAATATTAGAACCAAGACAAATAGGAATACATGCAGTCATCGAATAATAGGAAAAGGAAAAAATCAATAAATTTCGCGTCAAACAATGGACAAAACCTTGTCAGAAACAACAGAAATAAGATGAAGATTTATGCGAAATTCATAATACAATAATGATACTCCAAAGACGATTACTTTGACAGTTTGGTATTACTTTGACCCGAAAGGAAAGATGACTGCAGCATGATCTTGCTTTACTTCAGAAGAAGATAAAATATTGTAATAGCACGCGATTTTTCAAATTAAAAACTCCTCTGATAACTAAAAAGTGGACGAATCTTGTTCCTATATGTAGTAAATTACTTTTTCTAACAATCTGTGAAGTCAGAATCCAGAGTTTGTGGGTCCTTGATACCGAAAATTCCTTTGTCTCTCCGTCAAACTGTATATCCATCTGTCCATCTGTCCGCGATGAACATTAACACTTAAACCGTTCAGGTGGTTTTCTCCAAAATTAATATTTTTTTATCGATCTAAATGAATTGAAACTGCTGTAAGTTTGAAATGGATATTTTATTGTTTAGGATACTTTTCTTGAAGCTTTATTGCAATTTAAAATTTTTGGTACTCTGATAACATAAAAAACTTAAAAATGAAGGTTTCATTTTCGTTGAAATCCCTTACTTTTCGAAAATTGCAAAAGTTTAAAATTTTATCAGCGTACATTCCTCCAACTACAATGTTAAAGATAGAGATTTTTTCCTAATAAAATCTGTTTTTGAATAGATCTTGATGTAAGGTACAATATGACAAAAATTTCAAAATTATTTTCGCAAAAATGCTAAAACTTTTTTTTTAAATTTTCTCATCGAGTTTATCACAGGACCGTAAAAAAATGGTAGCTGTTCCACTTTCAGCGAACTCTGTTATTTCTAAAATAGCAAAAAATCAATATTTCAAAAATAATAGTACTGAATATAGATATTTTTGTTTTAAATAAAATTTGCTCAAAAAACTGTCTATTAAAAAGGGCATGTACAATATTTTGAAAAAATCTAGTAGTTTTTGCATAATTTGTGTTAGAAATTTATGCAATTTATAAAAAAGTGAAAAATGGCTGGAAATTTGTTCTTTTTTTTCAGGATAGAGCAAAAGACACATAGAATGGCACAGGTCTCATATTTGTTGAACTCTGAAATTTCAAAGAATTCAAAAGTTAGAACTAATGCGAGAAAGTGTGTTCTGTGGTAGCACTACTAATTCTTTTTGGCACAAAGTAAATATCGCAGAAATTGGTAATCTTCATTGCAGTGAATTATATTTGCAAAATTCATTTGCAAAAGTCATAAAACCAGGCAAAACAATTCCACAAAGATTATTGTACAGATCGATGATTTTGTTAACTGGAAACCACATCATTGCTCGACCTACATGATCAGCAAAAGTGCCAAGAGATTCGAACTAAAATGCTTACTCAAAATGTAATTTTTGTTGACCCGAGTGTCCACCTGTTCAAGCAGGAGGCCTCAAACGCGTATTCTCTAGAGCTCTGTGCTTTCGGCCCTTCTCATCCCTCACTCACTTCCCTCGGGTCGCCCACTGCACGATCTTTGATCGCTATTCGTCCACTCTCCAGCCTCTCTCTAATCAATTCTACGTACTCCCTCCATCGACCTTTTGCGACACAGACATTGCTCTACCTTACGCTCAAGTGTCAGCCCCCCGCCCGCTCGTCAACTCTCCACGCACCCTCACCCTCTGCTCGCCCTTTGCTTTATCTCCATCGTCCGTTCCACCTCCATCCCCTATTCACACTTCCTCCATTCTGTCTTGAAGCAACGTCCATATTCCCTCCGCCATTCCTTCGCTCAATTAACCTTCCACAGCCTCCCCACCCCCCCCACTCTCTTTCTACACTCCACCCACCTCGCCCAAACCTTCCGTACATTCTGACTCCCTTCACCACTCACCCTTTACCTCCCCAAGCCGTCACCGTCGACCCGTGCCGTCCGCACCCAACCATCGCCACTAGCGTGCCCGCCCACTGGGCCCTCACCACCACCACCACCCACTTCGCTCGTCGCGTCGCGTCGCGTAGCTGCACGTCGTTGTACGCTGCGCCGCTCCCTTGAGCAATGCGACACACAAAGGAATAAAACGAGAGCCCGTGGAGAGCGCTTGCTGTCAGCGTCCACTACGCCGCGCCGCGCTGCGCCGGCGAGCGCCCCGCGAGCGCGCGGGCCTCTGCTTTGCTCTGCTCTCGGCGCGACGGAGCGCCCGCACGGAGGGGGGAGGGGCAGGGCGGGGTGGGGTGGCAAGGGGGGGCGTGGCGGGTGGGGGTGAGGGCCGTGGTGGGACGGCGTGAGGGCGGGGAGGAGGCGGGGTTGGGGCGGGGAGGGGCGGGGATGTGGCGGCGAGGATGAGGCAGGAAAGATGTGGCAGGGAGGATGTGGATGGGGGATGTGGCGGAGGATGGTGGGAGGATGTGGGGGAGGATGTGGAGGAGGATGTGGCGAGGAGGATGTGGCGAGGAGGAGTGGCGGGAGGGTGTGGCGGGGAGGTGTGGCGGGAGGGAGGGCGGGGAGGCGAAAGGGAGGGCGGGGGGGATGGGGAGGGCGGGGAGGGGCGGGGAGGGGTTGAATGGAGTGGTGGCGGAGGGGGGGCCCTGGGCTCAATCTGCACGGGCAGCGAACAGTGGACGAAACTAAAAGGACGCGGCCCCTGTAATCCTATTAACGAAGCGGAAGAAGTGATTGATTCTGAAGGATTGCTCAGGACAAACTCTCTCGTTTTCGTGGACATTGTCTAGTTGTAAGCAGATCTGCTAGAATGCAACTGAACAGTGGACACTAAGCACTACCTTTTGTAAATTGTTATAAACCCAAAGAAAGGCTACATATTGCATATTATGAAGATATATGATAATAATGATAAATTAAAATTTGTATTTTTGGATTATTTTCGAAATTTGTTATCTCAAATTTTAGCGGTAAAAGAACAGCATTGCCAGCACTAGTCAAATATAATACTGTCGCTACACAATATAATTATTAAAGATGTTTTTCTCACGCCAAACCTTTGTTTTCTCCTATTATCCCTAACAGACAAGGCAAACCGCATACCTTTCCAACAAGAAACCAAGGGGATGAAACAGCAAAGGGGAAAATTAACAATTTGTTTTCTTGAATCATCGTTAAAATTGATGGATACCCACGTGCAATGGTGAATTGAGTACAATTTCAAACATGAAATTGATCACATCAGATGTTTAAAAACTGAAGTCAACTTAGATAATATGAATGTAATGGAATTTAGCCTTAGATATTGCAGTTATACTTCAGTGTCTGAAACGTGCCTTAGGACTGGCTCACCTGGAAGACGTTGCTTACAAGCCTCTACATTTCAGTAGGAAGCTTTTTCCTGCAATGGGATGAATGACACATTTCAACACAATCTAGGACCCGACAGTTTTCATGAAAGTAAATATCTACGAAATAACATTCCAGATAAACTTTCTCGACGACTTTTGAGATTGAACTGCAGTGGCGAAGAATAAACAAAGAAAAAGATCGTATTCATTTACGAACAGAAATCTGATTCATCGAGTCAAAAAATATTACAGTTGTTCATAAAAAAATACATCTCAGAATAGCTGCTGTTAAAACCACCGATGCTTGTAAGCACTTATGAATAGTTAATGATCAATTGCATAATAACAATCTCTAATGTAAAGTGATTGTGCCCGAAAAGCACTTTGGCAAAATATCGCAAGGAGAGGTGCTGGAAGTTTCCAACAGGCGGCGGCACCCACCACCTCAGCCGGCGTTTCGGGCGCGGTTCCTTGCTCTCCAGCTCGCGCATTAATCTCCGCCCAGTCCCCGCCCCGCCCCGCCCCCGCCCTCGCCCCCGCCCCCGCCCCCGCCCTCGCCCCCGCCCCCGCCCTCGCCCCCGCCCCCGCCCCCCCCGGCCCGCCACTCGCCGCACAAGTCCCAGCGAACGGACGCACCACCTCCGGACGAACGAATCACCTCGCGGGAACATCCCGGGCGGGGCGGGGCGGGCGGGGCGGGGGCAGGTGCGCCGCGGCGCGCTCCCGCGCATTGTCCGGCCGGGGATTACTCGGGGCCGCTGCACAATGCCCTTTGTCCGCGAGACTTCGGCCAAATAACTGGCCGGCGCGGCGCGCCCCAGGGTCCGCGCGCGAGCTCACTCGTACAGCAAGCGCCACGCCCCCTTTCCTCCGCCCCCCTCCACGTTATCATTGCGCGCTATTTATTTCCATAATAGCCTATCATTAGGCCGTAAGAAGCTCAATCGACGGGGAGTATTGTGCCTGGCAGCCCGTGGTGGCGGCGGGGGCGGGGCCGGGGGCGGCGTCGGAGGCGGCGCCAAGCACAATGGCCGCTAATCCGCGCCCGCCGCCGCGCCGCGACTGCCGCCCCCGCCGTCTCCTCGGCGGAGGCGGCGGGCTTTTTCGCCCCGCCAAGAGAAATGTCTGGAGGATCTGGGCAAGACTGTCGGCGCGTCTGGCGGCGCAGCGGGCTCCCTAATCATTCTAAACCCGTCCCCGCCCCCCCCCACGCCGACCGCCGCGTCATCCTCCAACGGCCCCGCCCCCTCGCGTAATGGATGGCGCCCCGGCAGCCAGGCGGTTGTCGCCGCCGCCGCCACAGCCACCGCTGCGCGGATAAATACACAGCGGCGGCGGCGGCGACGGCTCCGCGGAGGCGAAGGCGGCGGGGACGGGCGGCTGGCGCGGGCGGGGCGCGGGGCGGGTGTGTCTAACGCGTGAAATCTCTTGCAGATTACGGAAACAAAACTTGGCGCTGCGCAGAGCGCAAGTTGGAACAATAGAAGCGCGGGATGTATACTTTGTAAGCAATTATAACTTGCTGCTGGCTGGCTGGCTCGCTGGCTGGCTGCAGCCTACAGGCGGCTGGCGCAGGGCGCGAGGACGGCGGGGGGCGGGCGAGTGGGGACGGGGTCGGCACGCCGGGCAGAGGGGCGCCCCGACGGCGTGCCGGGGTGCGGAACTCCGACCCCTGCCTCGTGTGTACCCGCCCAGGGATAACATTGAGTTATCTCCGGGTACACACGCTCCGCTCGCCCCCCGCGCCAGCCGACCCCGCGCCCCCATCCCGCCCCGTCAGCGCTGGAGCCGGCGCCGGGCACATTTCATTTCCCCGCGAACGCGGCGGCGGCGGCGGCAGAGCTGTGACGGGAGCTGCGCCCCGACTCGTCGTGTCGCCTGCGAGCGCCGCCGTCACACTCGTGGATACTTCCGCCCGCGCGCCCTTTTTGCCTTCCCCTCGCCACGCGCGCTTCTGCGCCACATTCTGACCGGGAGCGCTGGCTCAGTGCAGCAACTGATGCGCCTCTGATCGGGAGGTCCTAGGTTCCACGATTTTCGACACTAACTTTTCAGCTAGGTCGGATTCAGTCGCTGTCTGGAGAAGAATTCTAGCGGCCGGCACCTCTGATCGGTAGTTTTCCGTGGTTTCTCCGATCAACACCAGGCGAATGACGGAGCCACGGACCGCGCGCGATCTCTCCTTTTTCTTCCTTGTTCTATCCTCTCCCCATACACACTCACACTAACATGCACTACACTACCACATATTCCGTGAGACCGGTCGGGAGCTTAGAGCTTGTCCCGGCTGGGGCGGTGCCCCGCTGGTGGGACAGTCCTGTTTAGGGGGAAACCCCACTAGCCGACGGTAGGTAGGCGCCGGATCTCGCCATCCAACTGTGGAAGATCACCGCCGTCTCCCGAGAAAAACAAGGACTACATTAACGGAGCTAATGATCAAAACAGTTGACGCACCCGGAAACACGAAAAAATCAATCAATCAACCAATCAAAAGCCACATTCTGCTTGGATCACCTTAATCCACGCAGATTCCGGCGGCCCCTTTGCCTTCTAATTTTTGGCGAAGCGGTAATTACTTATTATATTTCATGCATGTGGAAGTGATTTCTAGTGAGATTAAAAATCGTTGAGATGCATCCGAACATCTACATGATCTTATATAAAATGTATAATTTTTTTCTAGTAAATTGATTAGATAAAAATACTTAATTTACAATTTCTTCTTTCTATTGCGATTCCAGAAATGATATTTTGGAATTAACGCTTAAATAATTTAAGATAATACTATGAAAGGTAGATTAATATAACATTACATGATTCGACTGTGGATTTTTCTTTCACTTCTTACGACTCCCCATTTTCCAAAATTTCATGTGAATTTTATTCATTTGATTATTTTACAATTACTGAAGGCGACTGTGTCGCATCTTTTTTTATCTAGTGTTATTGATTAAATTTTTTTTCATGACTATTTTTTTCTTTCCTTCCTTCTCGTTCTTCTTCCATTCGTGAAGCAAGCTCTGTTTTTAATCCGCGGAAACCTCACATCATTTCAACCAACTCATCTCCAAACATCCGAGTCGCATCTTCCCTGTGGTCGTCGCCCCCTCTCCCACAACACTTCCTCCTCCTCCTCCTCCTCCGCTTCGCTTCCTCGCCTCCGCGCACCCTCGCCTTGTCGGGAGGAGGCCGATAAAACATACAGGCGGAGCGCGAGGAGGTTCGGCGTCGGAGGGATTGTGGAGTCGTCTGCAACGGCGGCGATAGACGCGTCGACGCGATGGCGGCGGGCGCCTCGATGAGGGTGCGGAGGGGACGATGCTCGGCGCTACGGTAGGGCGTTAGCTACGACAGCGTTGGGGTATGATGGTGGTAGAGGTAAATATTGGAACGGTAGGTATAGTGTTTGGAAGCTAGCGGATGCGCTGAGGGACGAAATGAAGATAGCGGTACCGATGGTGGTGGTGATAGTGAAATATGGAGTAGAGGTGGTTGTGGTAGTGGGATTATAACGATAGTAAATCCAGGGGAATGAACAAAGGTTGAGACGGTGGAGGACGACAAGTCAAAAACGATGTAAAATCGAAAAGAAGAACAGGATGATATATGTACTTTCTACTCAATGAAAGCTCAGCTGCAACGGCGAAGACGAAGGAGGTGGTGCATAAGATAGTTTGAACTAAAGAAATGCGAACGGGGAGAGAGCGACGGACCACACTGCGGCAAAATAAATAGAAAATGGGATATCAAAAGATGTATTGAAGAAGAAATTGTTAGAGGTAATGAAAGGCGAAAGGAGTGAAAGGAAAGAATCGTTAGAAGTAATGAAAAAAAAGCGAAAGTGGAAACGAAGGAGTTAGGTTGGTTGGTAGGTTTAGTGATTCCTGGCGGGTCAACAGCGTAGGTCATTAGTCCCGTAAGTGTAGTACCATGTTTATCCTCGGGACAGGGCAGTAATCTTCCTCCGCTGGATGGCGAGGTCCGGCGCCAACCTACCGTCGGCTAGCGGGGTTTCCTCCTAACCAGGACTTTCCCACCAGCGAGGCACCGCCCCAACGAAAGGGTTAGGAAAAAGGATAGTGAAGAGGAAACGAAAACGAATAACGGAACGGAAAATATAGGGATAGCGAAGGCGGTAGCACAGCTAAAGGGGTGGGGCGAGGCGAGGCGAAAGGCACTCGGCGAAGCGGAGACCGAAGGCAAGCGGCGAAGGCGGAGGCGGAGGCGAAGGCGGAGGCGGAGGCGGAGGCGGAGGCGGAGGCGCGGAGGCGGAGGTGGAGGCGGAGGCGGAGGCGGAGGCGGAGGCGAGGCGGAGGCGAAGGCGAGGCGGAGGAGGCGGAGGCGAAGGCGGGCGGATGCGAAAGCGGAGGCGGAGGCGGAGGCGGAGCGGAGGCAGGGAAGGCGAAGGCGGAAGCTGAGGCTGAGGCGGAGCGAAAGCGGAGGCGGTGGCGGAGGCGGAGGCGAAGGCGGAGGCGGAGGCGGATGCGCGGAGGCGGAGGCGGAGGCGGGCGGAGGCGAAGGCGAAGGCGAAGGCGGAAGCTGAGGCGGAGGCGGATGCGAAGGCGGAGACGAAGGCGAAGGCAGAGGTGGAGGCGGAGGCGGAGGCGGAGGCGGAGGCGGAGGCGGAGGCGAAGGCGAAGGCGGAGGCGGAGGCGAGGCGGAGGCGGAGGCGGAGGCGAAGGCGAGCGGAGGCAAGGTGGAGGCGGAGGCGGAAGTGGAGGCGAGGCGGAGGCGGAGGCGAAGGCGGAGGCGGAGGCGGAGGCGGCGGAGGCGGAGGCGGAGGCGAAGGCGAAGGCGGAGGCGGAGGCGGAGGTGGAGTGCGAAGCGGAGGCGGAGGCGCCTGCGGAGGCGTCGCCAGCGACGGCGCTGCACTGGCGTGAGGCGTGTTCTGATGAATCTGCAGGCGGGCGAGGCGAATGCGCTGCATTTTCCATCGATAACAAAGCAGCGGCGTCGACGGCGCCGCTGAGTCGGCGCCGCCACCTGCGGAGGCGCAGCCGCCGGAAGGCGCTGGCTGACGCGCCCGCGCCGCTCGCCTCCACACGCGCCACATGCACATATTTACGGACACGCGACAAAGGAGCGCCTCCGGTCGACGGCGAAAAGTCGCGGGCGGAAGATTTGATTTGATGTTGTGAATGCACAGTTCTGAATTCCTCAGAAATTTCTTTGAGACATCTGAAAATACTCGCATTTGGATATGAAATACAATAAATATGTAGATGCAAAGTAATTATTTTAATTTAAATTTTCGTAATCCTTAAAAGACATTCACTATTATTTAAAGATAAATATAAATAATTCTTTGTATTTCGAAGGAAGTTTTAGGGAAAGAAATCGAAGGAATAAGAAATTATTTGATTCAACCATGAATACAATTTTATTATTTTCTTGACGAATGATTTGAAGATTTTTGCACCTTCGTGTCTTCGTGTCTTGATACTCGCATTCTAGGAATCAATAATCTGATTTTTCATATTTCGCTATTCATCAAATTATCATTATAATTAAACGAAATTATCACTACAATTACAAAACTATAATTATAATTAAAGTACGGGAGCAAATTAATCATTCTAATGTACCGGATTATAATGCATGTCTTGGCGCTGGTGTTATTTAGGTGGGCAAAAGTGGATAGGAATGAGGGCGGAAGGATGGCCGTGTCCTACAAGCGCTGCGCATCAGCATCGCTGGAGCCCCCGCGTGGCCGACGCACCGCCGACTTGCGGTGGCAGTTGCACCACTCCCCCCACGCCCGTCCCCGGCCCCGCCTCCGCCGCTGTCCGCCCGCCCTCGGCCACCAGAAAACAAAAACAAAAACCCATCGGCCCAATTTGCGCCCGTAATTTTTCACGCGGGTGACGCGCGCCGGCGCTGCGCCCTGGCGGCGCCCGCGCGCATCAATCACTGCGGCCCGTCGCGGCCCGCGGCCCCGCCCCCCGCTCGGGACGAGACGGCCCGCGCGCAGGAATGTGTAATATCGGGCGGGACAATCGCCGGACGAGCCGCGCGGCCGGCGAGGCGCTGCCGCTACAGCCTTCGTTCGGCCGCCCCGACACACTCGCACCGATCGGCTGCGGCGCCGGCGGACGGGGGGGGGGGGGAAAGGGAATGGAGAAGGAGAAGTGGGAGTTCATAGATGGGTGAACGGAAATGGGAATGGGAATGCAAGCTCGGAATGAGGGAAATATCAGTCACAAACATTTGGTAAAGAAATGAGGTAAGGACGACGAGCATCGGTTCACATCAGGACGGGAATCAAGGAATGGAACTATTTTGGAAAGCAAGTTAAGGATGAGGTAGGAATAGAAGTGCTTAGAAACGGATTGAGCACAGTTCTTGTCGGCATGATGCTAGTGTGCAGACGGAGATGAGTGTGAAGAGCGAATGAGGGTGAATTCTGTGGTAAAGAAAGGTGACGAGTGAGCGAACAGGTTCGTGACAGTGCTGTTTAGGAATGTGAATATACCGAAGATGTTATGGCAGAATTTGTAGCGTCAAGAGAGAGAAAGGACGCAGAGAGGGGGCTGCAATTAAACTACGACTCCGGTGCGCGCCCCTCCCCCACTCTCCACTCTCACCGCGCGGAGCACTCTTTCGCTTTCCCCCCCACCCCCTGCGCCGCCGCCTCCACCGCCGTTTTTCGCGCGAGTTCGCCCAACTTATGATGCGTATCAATTTTATTTATGGCCCCAATAGAAGTCAGGCGGCGCCACTTAATCCGCCGGCAGGCGTGCTCGCGTTAACGCGGTGCTCATCGCGTAACTCGCGGGCCCGCCGCCAGGGGCGCCCCGCTCGTCCCCGGTGGCCCACCCGCCCACTGCCACCGGCAGCTGTGCCCTGCGCTGCTCAGCAAACGCACTTCTTAACACTCTTTGCTTTCTTCGCAGGATTCCCATCCGGGCGCTGTGTAAACACTGTCGAGATGGAATTTAATTCCGCAATCTTAAGAGAGGCAAACAGCGGGCGGCCGTCTCTTAAAATATGAATTTCTTATCGGGGCGCTGAGGTCTCCATCCCGGCCGCCGGTGCCTTATCTCCGCGCTCCAATTTCCTTCCTAATCCCGCGCCGTGCCCCACTGCGCCGCCCCAGCGCCCCGCCCCTTCCTCGCCCCTCCCCGCCCCCGCCCCCGCCCCGCCCCGCTACTTTGCATGTTTAATTGGCGGGCAGTTATCGACCGCCCTCTCTCCTCGTGGGGCGGGGCGGGGTGGAGCTGGGCGGGGCGACCCGGGGCCGGGCGGATCGGAGCGGGAAGAAGACGGGAATGGCGGGGAAGGGCGGGAGAGGGTTGGAGGCGTGGCCACGAAATCCGACCGACAGTGGTCGGGCGCACGGAGGGCTGGCAGGGGCGGAGCTGCTGTGCGAGAGGTGACGACTTCGGATCAGGTTTGAGGATGGTGTCGGAAAAGAACCGATCGGGCGTTGGTCTGCCTCTAGTTTCAAGAGGTGCGTCGCACTTGCGACTGGTGACTTGGTGCCCTATTTCGAGTGCAATTTAATAACTTTAGTAAAATCAGAAAAAAATATTTTAAAAAAATGTTTTAAATTGCGAAAAAGAAGAGCAAGACGCATACAAGTAAAATGTCACTGAGAAAACCAGCATAGTTGATAGTTTTGTCGTCAATATTCGAAATATGTCGTCTATAGTCGAAAATTAGTGAAGAATGACTGAAAGGCCAAGAGATTTTCCTATTCGGTGTTTTTTTCTACATCTTCTAGCAATGTGTAGACTTTGGGTGATTAAAAATGTGAGACAAACATAGGGTGATAAAGTTACAAAAAATTGGATCCAACATTTCTTTTTTAGAGAATACTAGGACCAAGATAAAGAAACGAAATTATCAAGGGAACAAACATGATACATATGTCTGTGGTTTGACGTGTATTGCTTCACAAGAAATTTCCAAAGGTGAATCTAATGGGAAGTGTCATGAAAGAGAATAACGTTACAGGGCAATAATCTAGTAACACCAAGTTACAGATGTAGTAAGGATACTGAAGTGGGTCCTTTGAGAGAGGAAAAGAGAATGACGATAACGGATAGACGAAAACGCGAGGAAAAGAGTAAAGAAGGTAAGGATATGGGAGAGCTGGCCAGAGCGGCAGCGGCAGAAACAGCGTCGACGGAAGCGCGGCGCGGGGCGGGGCGGCGCGGCGCGGGCGTGGAAATGAAAGATGTGGCGGCGAGGGGAAGTGACTCCGCCGGAAGCGCCGCTCGAGGTCGGAGGAATCGGAGACGGGCGCCCGCGCAGGCGGGGGCTTGCAGGAAGGAGCCGGTGACGGCGGCGGGAGGGGGGCATGCGGCCCGACTGGGGGGCGGGGTCGCTAACGAATGAGTCGACGTGACATGAAGATACTGGGCTGAGACGGGAGTCGGTTGGCGAAAGCGGTTTGGAATCATGGAACGCGATTGGTGGGTGGAGGGGGAAGGGGTGGGAGTAAGGCGGAGGGTTGGGGTGGCGACTAGCGGTTGGCGACTAGTGGTTGGCGAGTAGCGGTTGGCGAGTACCTCGTTGATGGCGTACAAGGCTGGTAGAAGACGGTTTTGGGGGTTTATAGTATCGTGTAGCGACGTGCAGAGTGTGGCTGGTAGTGACTGGCCGAAGCAGGATGGTTGGTAGAGAAGTCCCGGTACACGATGGCTGGATTCTAGTGGCGGGTAGACGACAGCAGTTCGAGGGTGGTGCGTGTAGATCGACTCGTGCATTGTGCAGCGTACCGACCAGAGTGTGGCGAATAGAGAACGGCTGGAGATGGGAACAGAGCGAGTGGAGAGGGCTGAAGGTACGGCGGGTAAACCAGGGCGCCGCGTGAAGGGTGAAGGGCGGGGTGGGGTGGCGGGGCGGAAAGGGCCGCTACCGCCGGGAGGCGGCCGCTCAAGCGTATCTTGATCGGCGCCGCCCCGAAGGCGCCTCCTCGCCCGCCCCTCCCCCTCCCCTCCCCTCCCTTCCCCTCCCCAGCGCCCGGCATCGCGGTATCGCGGGCGGCATCGGCGGCGGCGCGCCTGCGGCCGGCGAGGCGGGCCTGCGGTCGACCGGCGCGGCGGCGGCGGCGGAGAAGGGAGCGCCGCGGGCGGCGGCGGGGGAGAAACGCGGCAGATGGCGGCGATTCGCGCGAGGAGACGCAGATCGCAGAGAAGCAACAGTGAAGAAACAAAAGGGAAATGGGAATGACGTCGAGAGATTGTTAGGGCAAAGGTGTGAAGGTTGGGAGGTACAACATATAAAGGCATAACTTGAATGTCCATATTCAACACATATAAAGAAAATAAGTAATGAAAAATTGTTGTAAATTTAACTAATTAATAATATCAGCAATTGATGAGGTTGATTTCATATTTTTCCTAAAATTTGAAACAATTAAAACTATATAAATGTTACTACCTGATTTCATAGTGTCACACTAAAGTTTAATTACGAGATACGTGCGATGTAAAGAAAGGAAATAAATTCGACACTGCCAGGAAGTTAGTTGAAAATGTAAAGAAATGTAGCTTGAATGTTTCAGACTAAGAAATTAAGTATGTAAAATGTATCTCTATTTTAAGAGAGCACTTAACAATGTATGTAAAGATAAGGTGGATAAATATGTGGAACGAGTTTACTTAAAAAGTAGTAAAAGTTGATGAAGGGCGGAAGGATGATTTACGAAAATGCCAGAGATGATGAGGACGGCCCTTGAGGTAAACCGCGGGCGAGAGACGTGAAGCTTAACTAGATTGTGACGGAATCGGGCGTGATAAGACCCAGTTACGGCACGACGAGCAAAGAGAGGCGCCACAAAATACGACGGGTCAAGCCGTGCTTGCAGGACTCACCGCTCGCACGGCAGCGGCGGGAAGTAAAACCGAGCCCCGCCCCCTGTCGAGGGAGGGCGGGACGAAGAAAATATAGGCGCCCTCGGCGGCGTCGGGGGCGGAATCATGTAAGAGAGGATGCACATTGAGGACATACGGTCGCGGCGAGGGCATCCTGAATGACGACCCCGCGCCGCCTTTGATCCGCCGAAGCGGGGGTCAGACGAGCGGAGCGGGGCGGGTCTGGGAGGGGCGGGGAGTTGCGTGGCTGGGAAGTCACCGGACGCCGCTCAGCTGGCAGCCTTCACAGAGTGGAAATATAACTATTTTGCCCTTTGCGCGGGCCGCCGGGTTCCTCCGCCTGCAAAGGGCCGGGCGGAGGAACGAGGCGGAAAAGGAGAGAAGCGAGTCAAGGGCCCGTGGGCGCGAGGGACGGGAAGGGAGGAGGCGGGGGAAAGAGCGGGGCAGCAGCCGCCGGGATAAGACAGACGCGCCCGCGGGGACCCAGGCCTCCAGTTATAAACGAGGCGCAGAGAGGGAGGTGGAAATTTGTCTCTTTATGCCCGTCCCTCTCGAGGCGCTGGGAAAAGTTTTGAAATATCTTAAAAACTTCGATATACGCCCCTATTTGCTTGCCTTTCTATTTTCCGGCGCGAGAAAACAAGGGCATAAATCTGATTTTTCGCAACATTTAATTTCGAGAGCGTCGTAAACGTATGTTTGGCATCGATGTGCTCCCTCTTCATACGTAAGCCTTTTCTCTAAACGAGCTTTCGGAACAAGAAGAAAATTCTTTCGATTGTACTTTTGTAATTAGCTTGGAGAGCCGTAGATAGGATTCCTTCGCTGGAGTCTGTTGCATCACTCTTTAAGAAACTCGAAGAAGGTTCAAACCTCCTCTTCTTCGCTTGGTCGGATTAAACGCGGTCCAAGTCCCCGGGGAGCCTCTCGAGAAGAATCCGCAGTCGCTGGGCCGCACGGGCGCCCACGGGCATCCCCCCCGGGGCGCGCGCTTCACGCAAGACGCCGCACTTCACAATAATTCTCCCGCAGCTAACGTCGTTACCGGCCCCGCGCAGCTGTCTCCCGGGGGGGGGGAGGAGACCGCTCGGGAGCGCAGAGCTTGCGCCGGCAGGGGCGGCGCCGGACCTCCACGAGAACGACCGGGAGCGGTAGCTCAGTGCATCAACTGATGCCACTGCAGCGCCTCTGACCGGGAGGTCCTAGGTTCCAGTCCTGATGGCGGCAGGATTTTGGACACTAGCTTTTCAGCTAGGTCGAAATCAGTCGCTGTCTGGAGGGGAATTCTAGAGGCCGGCTGCTCTGATCGGTCGTTTTCCGTGGTTTCTTCGATCAACACCAGGTGAATGCCGGAGCAGTACCCTACCAAAAAGGACCACGGACCGCGCGCGATCTGTTCTTCCTCTTTCTTGTCCTATCCTCTCCCTTTACACACACACTTACACTAACATGCAGTACACTACCACATATTCCGGGAGACCGGTCGGGAGCTTAGAGCTTGTTCCGGGTTGGGGCGGTGCCCCGCTGGTGGGAGAGTCCTAGTTAGAGGGAAACCGCACTAGCCGACGGTAGGTCGGCGCCGGACCTCGCCATCCAGCGGCGGAAGATCACCGCCATCTCCCGAGAAAAAATGCACTACACTCACAGGACTAATGACCAAAGCAGTTGACGCGCCCGGAAACACGAAAAAATCAATGAATTCACGAGACTAAGGATGTTAGCAGTTGACGCGCCGAAATCACTAATCAATCAATCAATCAATGAAGCAGGGAACGGACAATGCTGAATGACAGGATTGGTCTTGAAGGCAAAAGTGTCGGAAAAGGTAGTTAATGAGGTAGGTCGAGTTGAAATATCGTGCTTGTTGGGTGATATGCTTAAAACAGCAAAGGGTGACGGGAGGACTACAGAGATTAGGAGGTAGATGGAGGAGTAATGGTTCGGATGATAATAGTTTCTAGAGGGGTTCAGACAACGAACATTAATTGTTCAAAAACACGTTTGCGTGCAGCCAAAATGCTGAAGAAGCGTAGGAGAATGATAGAACTGTTTACAACTAATGGAAGAGAAAGTAATGCCATATGAAGAATGAAACATTGCGGAACGTGGGCAGGGTAAACAAATGTACTATAAATCAAAGAAAGCCGATAAAGACATAAATATGGTTAAGAAAGGATCATATGCTTAAGAGAACATCAAGACGATATGAAAGTCAAGAATGAACGAGTTCATGAGGAAAATCGTATGTGGTGCACGAATATTGCACCAAAGTAGAGAAATATGATCGGAATTAATAAAGAAGCAAAATTCAGAGGGTTAAAGATAAGGATGGTTATAATGAAAGTGAGGAGTGATGAAGAAGGAAGTGTGCCGAAGGCAGATTAGTTAGACCTGTACAGGTGAAAGACATGGCCAATTAGAGCTGGATGAGCCTGTAAATCGGTGAGGTCAATCGGAGTAACAGGTAAGCAATGACGAGGCCTTGGTCCGGTGCTCTGGCAGCTTCCGGCCGGTGTTCGAGCCCCAGCGGCGGCGAGGGGGGCGGCGCGACCGCAGCTGCGTCGCGACGACATCGGGCGCCTAATCGGCGTGAGCAAGGCGGGGGCGGGGCGACGCATGTAGAGGAACGACGCGCGGGGGAGCCCATGGCGCAGGAGGCCCGGGATTACACGGAGACTGCTAAGCCCGGCCAAACAGCGGCGCTATCTCCTGGCCGGGCCCGCCCGCACCGCACCGCCCCGCCCCGCCCCGCCCCGCGGCCGGCCGCCGCCCCCGCCGAGCTATAAATCCGCCCCGCCCCATCAATTAGCGCGGCCCTCCTGCCGGCCGAACGGCAGCGCTCCTCCCCTCCGCCCCGCCCCGCCCCCGACCGCCCGGCCGCGGGACGCGAGCGCCGGCGGCGGGCGGGCGGGTAATTAGCCGGCAGGGCCAGTCGTAAAGTCGCCGCCGGCCCCGCCGCCTTCCCCGCACCCTGCGTCGTTTCCTCGTCCTCCTGCTCCCCGCCCCTCGGCCAGGTAATTGAATCCGAGCGGCGCGGCGCGGGGGCGGGGGCGCGCGCCACTCGGCCGCCAGCGCCACGCCAAGGGCGCGGGGGCGGCCATTGCAGCTCTGGCTCCGAAGGTGATTGCGGTGGGGGTGGCGAAGGCGACGCAACTGAAGCTGCAGGGGTGGTGGAGCGGTTATGGGACAGGAATCCGACGGTAGTGGTGGCGATGGTGCTGGCATTAGTGGAAGGGGGGGGCTGGCATTAGTGGTAAGGGGGGGGGGGGGGGGCAGTGGCGGGGCGCTGGGGGGGCGGCATTAGTGGTAAAGGGGCGGGGTCTGGGGCGGTAGCGATAGCAATGGTAGTGGCAGTGGCGGTGGCGCTGGCGGGAGCA
The DNA here is from genome assembly GCA_964035755.1 of Teleogryllus oceanicus. Taxonomy (NCBI): domain Eukaryota; kingdom Metazoa; phylum Arthropoda; class Insecta; order Orthoptera; family Gryllidae; genus Teleogryllus; species Teleogryllus oceanicus. Next base: position 136,944,733 of record CAXIVR010000004.1, read on the forward strand.
AGGACGATGGCAGCGATGGCGGTTGTGGGATGGGAGCGGGGGCGGGAGCGGAGGTGGCGCTGGCGACGGCTGTTACGAGGGCGGCGGGGCCGGTAACTGCGCCGGGGCTTTTAGCGCGCGCTCTTAACGGCAGCGAAAGCCGAGCGCCGCCCGGAGACACTCGCCGCCCCGAGGCAACAGCGAACGGGGATGAGGTGTGCTTGCAATGACGGAGGGAGCAGGGGCGCTCGCTCAATCAAACGAAGGTGTGCGGGAGAAAACGGGGACATTGCGATAGCGACCTCAAACCGCGAAACTGATATACTGACAGGTATTAGCCGCGGCTCATGAGGACTTTTATAGGATGGAGAGAGCAACAGCACGAAAAATTACAAAAGCGCTAATAAAGGCCTACTGGTATTGCTTGATCCAAATCGAACTGGTTTTCATTTTGGTTACTGATGCTTATGATTGATTGTGGAGTGATTGGAGATATTGTTTAGCTATAATGTTTTGGCTGTGTAGTATTGCCATTATTTTGATGTGCCAACTCATTCGACCACCTTCTGCCACCTAATTCGAAATAATCGATTATTGAAAACCATAACTGAATTTGGAATTTTTAAGGAATTTAAACCTTACTTTATTATAGCATACCAATTAATGCATGAATACGTTTCGAATAATATCAGGCAGTATTGAAATATCATGTCATGGGTATTTGGTAGCATTTTACTTTATTTCTATGTGGAGATTTGTTTTGCGCCAGTTGAGGTACTTATTACATCTCAAACATGTTTGCCCTTTGCAGCATCCACACGATAAAATTTTACGTTTACAATAGTAATTTTACAAAAAAATTACAAATTTGATACGATAAAATGGATAATATTTCAATAGCCTTGCATGATCGAAGTACATTCCTGCAGTGGTCTGAACCAATGTAATCTTAATTATCCACCATGGAATCTGAGCTCTTTGACAAATTAATTTAAATGATTAAACAATGGTGGACTGGGATGGGCAAACACTATTGATCACAATAACACATCAGAGCAAACCAGCCTGCGAAACTTTGTTATCACAACACACCACAAAATCCATACGCATCGTTCACGTTTTCAAGCCCGACCCCCCCTCCTCCGGGTGAGACGAACTGTGAAAAGACCCACCAATGCTCCACAAATCGCCTTTGTCCCAACTCTACTGAGCAAATTAAATTTTCTCGGGAAAGAAGTGATTTCATAGTGAGTTTTAGGTGTGTAAATCAGTAGAAACGACTCCTGCAGACAATAGACTTGTGTAATTGAAGAGAAACTGAACGCAGTATTGTTAAAATGTATTTGTATTGCGGAAACCTTCATTTTTCGCTGCAGTTAGTGAGAGAAAATAATGATAGTCAGTTATAGATAAAATTAAAAATCCATTCATATCTAAATAATTCCTACTTCTATTCCCACATCGATAATTGCATTCTAATTGACAAGCGAATTTCCAAACTTTTGGTATCATACTTCTATGCACAGGACTGATAGCTGAAATATGAAAGGCACTCCCTATTTTTATTTGATCTACGTAAAGTATATGATAATGATGATAAAGCAATCATAATATTGATTAGCAATTGATCATAATAAAATTAATGAAATGATGAAATAATGATGAAATGACTGGAAAAGTTAAGACTGCAGAAATTACGTATAAAATAATTATGGCAGTCCAATATACATATACCGGAAAGCATTTGTTTATTGTTCAGATGTTATAAAAATGCAGTCAGTTCTACGGAAGAATATGAACTGAAATAACACAAATCAAACACAAAAGTCATCAAAAATTCTTATAAGAATTTCGATTGCTCACAACGTAAGAGTTAAGTAAAGTCTAACACATAACAGTTAAGTAAAGTCTACGTATTTCTGCAAATGCACTTAAATTATTACCATTTTCATGAAGAGATATGAAGTGTAAGAGGGAATGTGATGGTTGAGTTCTATTGCTGAAAGTTACTAAGGACAGATGATAATATATTCTTCCAGCTTGTGACCTCATTTGCAAACAATGGGGCTCAAGTTCCTCTCGTGATGAAAATAAAGAACGTGCACAAGTCACGAGACTCACATTTAGTCACGACTAAGGCTTCTGTGAGCTCGCTTTACTTTGCGATTTTTCAGCAGGTTCGTAAAAACAGTATGATATTTTTAATACAAAGTACATTTTTTTTAACTAGTGGTTTTCGGGTAACGTTTGCTTAAAGTAAAGGTAATTTATACTTTTTTATTTAAATTTTATAAAAAAATGTACTGAAAACAGATCCATTTTTTTTTAAATTTTTTCTCAGATTAAGCTTAAAGAATGGCGTAGGTCTCAGTTTAGCTGAACTCTCTGAATTCCAGAAAATTGCGAAAGTTTTAAATCATTCTAAACATATGTGCTGTTGAAACACTACTAGTTTTCACCATCTACCGTTTTTGTTACTCTATTCCGTGAACTTTCTTTCTTTTATTTCTAATGACAAATTTGCCATTCAATATCTTCACATTAACAACGGGAAGGAACATTTACAATAAAAGAATCTAAAATGAGAAAAAAATTAACACTGAGACTAAATGTGGAAATATTTAAAAAAGAAAAGGTATTTTGAAGAAGATAAGCGATTTGCGATAGAAAATAATTCAAAACCTTAAGTGTGGAAATCCATCCAACTTGAATTTGTATAAATCAATTTGATATTCAAAAATTCTAATTTTACACAGTACGGTGAATTAAAATTTTACAATCATATAAACAGAAAGTAATGTTAGAGAATATCTCAGTTTGGAGTATTTTTATTCTATCCCAGAGTTTCTGGCACTCAAAAACCTACCTTCGTCCATTGTAGAACATGCTTATAGACAAACACATTCGTGAAATATATTACAACTAATCAGAAAACGGACAGTGGAGATGATTATAAACAAATATTACATTATTACAATGGAATTAGTTTTTAACGTGCGACAGTGCGACTGCAATGTGAACATATGTAGAGAAGAGTTTGGCCACAGTATTTTCTTGACAGACACGAGTAATTTAGAAAAATTAAATCAAATCTAAAAAATTTAAATTTTAAAGTTTTTATTTTTCATTCACAAAAATCTTTTTGTGATGTTTCGAGAATAATGTTTTTACTTATCTCCAGAATAAAAGGTATATAACAGGAAAAACATTTTAGTGAACTTAAATGAGCAATTACTGGCGTTAAAATTCACTAAAATCTTGAAAAAATTATAATAAAGCAGTAGCATTCAATATAAAACATATGAAGACTCACCATTTTTTGACTTGTTATCCTCTAATATGAATGAACAGAGGCAGACAATAAATAAATAGTATTATGGACAACTCAAAATTATTGCCTTCACTCAAACATTGTATAATATATTAGAAAAATGTTATAACAATTAATTCAGAGAACTCCAATGTGACCCGACGAAAGTCCTGTAAGATTCAACAGAATATTGAATGAATTACAGAGAATAGTTTTAAGTTTTATGTTGATGATCTTCTGTCTTTCAACACTTCAGATTCCAGACTGATTTTACCCGTAGACAAGAATGACCTGTTTTGATAATTGCTCTTGAAGAGAAAAAAATTACCATGCAGTGACTTACACGCACTAGTGTAACAGTTCCAATCTTAATTTTTCTAGCCTGCCTACATTTAGTGCAAGCATTGCTTAATACACAATTTTCCTGATAGTTTCCCTTGCCTTAGTGCCAGGAGACTACCTGACGATAACAGAGTTTCCCAACACGCGGCGCACTAGGTAGAGACAAGCACTTTCCTCACGTAACTTGGATGTCTTTCCCTTGTAATAGGCAAACTGTATCGAAAAGTTTTAACTAGTTGCGATGTGTCAAACACCAACTTTGCATCCCTCTGCGCCCTCTCGTGAACTGATCCCGAATGCCCCATAGAAAGGGCGCCGCGCCGGTCGACGGAAATCTCCCCGCCCGGGGGGGGGGTTCGCGCGAACAAGACGATGGTAGCGGCGCGGCGGCGCCGGGTCGCCAACGAGGTACAAACGAGATGCCGAGATTCGCAGAGCGGTTGTAATCCGAGTTAGTGTACAGTGCGGACTTGGGAGCAAAGCACGAAACAGGCCACTGGATGTTGCCGGGGTGAAGGCGGCGGGCGGTTGGCTAAAGTAGTTTCTCCGGGAGGAACGGCGGGCGATGTCGGCGTGGGTTACGGGGGCGTCGGGGGCCGTGGGGGCCGTGGGGTCGGGGCGGCGGGGCGGCGGGGCGGCGGGGCGGCGGGGCGGCAGGGGGGCGGGCGCGGGGCGGCGGGGCGGCGGGGCGCGGGGCGGCGGGGCGGCGGGGCGGCGGGGGCGGCGGGGGCGGCGGCGGGGCGGCGGGGCGGCGGCGGGGGGCGGGGCGGCGGGCGGGGGCGGCGGGGGCGGCGGGGGCGGCGGGGGCGGCGGTGCGAGATGGCAGAAGCGCGGGCGTGGAAAGCGGCGGCGGAAGCAGCGTTCCGCGATAGAGAGAGGGCTCATCTTCAGTGTGCCAGGAAATCGAGGAGGGAACTCGAAAACCGGGATGGCGGCGGCGATTACATGGCTAGGGGAAGAAAGGTGTAGAATATTCCTGAAAGTGGAACACAACATAGATGTATCGTAAAAACAGAATATCTCGAAGAAATGAACAGAACGATTAGTTTCGGCAAAATTAAAAAAATACTGAATACTAAGGCACTGAAAGAAGAAAAATGTGGGAAATGAAGAATATTGAAACTAATTTTGGGCTCGTGGTAGTACAAAGCAGTACAAAAGCAGAAATACATGAAAAGAATGTGTTTAAGTTTACTTTACATCATATTGTACGTAACATTGCTGGTATACTACAGAAATGATGTTTTCGTTACTATTCTTATCCTAAAAATTTTACGAAATGAATATGGAAAATTAGGAAGCCTTGGAAAAAAACCTAATTTATTGTATCCACGAGAAGGTACTACAAGCAGAAAGAAAGCGAATAAAATAAAAAAACAATGTTTTACGGTAAAACAAGAATGAAATCGGTTCATCTTGGATTTAGGAGAATAAAAAAGGAAAATATCTCGTCCAAAATGAAATAAAGATTTTTCCTCTGTATAATTAACATACGACAAAAAATAAATTCACGGAAAACAAGAAAAGCAAATTTCTCCAATTAAAACTGATATCGACTATTCTGTTAAGAGAAATCTAAAGACGAAAAAGGTAATGAATAGGGAACGGATTTTCTAGTAAATATTGTGACCGTTCTACCATTAGCAATTATTCTCTAAAACGTCTACAGCGGGTCACTCAAGTAACCGAGTAGTATTACTTGACCTGTGACTTGTTACGGCAATGTCACACCAAAAATTAGGAATGGTTTTATATGTCCTAACTGCCCTACAGAAGAGGGTTCGTCTTTTAACCTGCTTTCGTAATAAAAGAAACATAGGCAAGTTAATCCTTTAACTATGAACAGAGTTCTAGATATATTCTGTTAAATATTGGAATACAATTTTATCTAGCATTTACACATGGCATTGAAATATTCTATCACTTGCTGTACCTTTAGCAATTACGTGATTACCTAACAACTGCAGTTGCGTTTTAACACTCGCGTAAACACTTTACATACAATTATATTACCCTCTACTTCACAAAAAACACAATAAAATAACTGTACACAAGACAATAATACATGGAAACACAAAATACTGAAAAAGAATCTCATACCAAAATACCCTTTACATACACTTTCAAAGAAATTGTCACTTGAATAGTGGATGAAATATGTACAAGACGTTGTTTCACTTTCACGTAGATTATTACTTTATACAATTTAGCTAGCAAAGAAAGAAAATGTCGTTATGCAATGAACGTACAATTAATAATAACTCTTTTACTAATTATTGGTTCTGAACAATTTGAAAACGATTAAACAATAAATTGAGAACACACACTTAGAGAACAAATATTATCGATAATAGAAAAATGAAATAGAATTTTTCAATTCTTTACAGGAATTAGCTGTCTGGCATCCTTTTACGACTGCAATAAGATTACGTTTAAATAATTTTAATGAATTTAACTCGACTATCAACGTCTGTAAATGAGGTGAATTTTATCTCTGTAGCATAATTCTCGCTTCTTTAAACAGTTTTTTTTTTTTTTTTGAGAATTTCTAGTGAATTTTCTGACTCACGAAGAAATATTTCCAGAGCTTGGAGCGGCGACGGCGACCCAAATGCTTTCAAGGTCGTGGCAACCTCTTTGCTACAGCGAACACGTGCTCCTATGAATCGCTACTACAGACCGAATTTTATACAATCTGACTGCAATATCTCCGCGTAATGAATTTCTTATGTGGTAAGCCAAAACGAAAGACAAAAAAAACTGGAAAAATCGAAAGAAACTTTTCCTATAGCACACGATTTTTCCTTCAGTATACGTTCTTGGACGTTGAAATATATTATTTCCTCGTTGATAGAAAAATAGTATATTTCTGCGTAATGCGTTCACGTGAATTTATCAGAAAATTCATAATTTAAAATCCTCAATTCTCTCATACATGGTATCGTTATTTTAACATGAGACGAATTACCTTCTTCAACTTTTTAACGTCGAAGTACGGCGAATTCTCCTCTCCGTCCAGCACGAACAATTGCGGTGTGATCAGATCGGCGGTTGGCAGCAAAAGAGAACTTTTCGTAGCGGTGCTTTGCGCTAGTGCTGATATTTTCAAAGGTGATTTTTGATTGGTTGTCGTTCAATTCTACGCGATTGCGTTCAGAAACTTTAATAAATTCTCGCAAGGGATACCCTTTAGTGCTGCCGCGACCTCTTGCAATTCGGTAAAACTATAACTGCAACTTGGCGTCTCTTGACGTTCTCGGGTGCTTCTCAAAAATCAATGTAACCCACATATAGGCTGTTACAATATATATTTTATAGGAACAAAATAGCTTCATTCAATCATATTTTTTACAGTTTACAAGATATCCTAAATGAATTAAAACTATTTTATTTTAATATTTTTTCACGTTTTTGTGTTATTACGTACTTTTACGCAATTTGCTTATTACTACATATTTCTTACATATTTCGCTACATTTTAATATATTTATACCTCGAAACGAAATATTTCATATACAAGTTTGCAATATGTGTTATTGGAATTATCTTTATTACAAATAAATGAAATCCTTATGCGCTTCTACCCCCATCGAACCTTAGCCATGTATTGTCAAATTTCCCTCTCGTCCTCTTCTTGGAAACTGAGTACTCAGAATGAAGGATGAGGGGAACTTCGTGAGGCAGAAATAAGTATAATAAAGTATTTGCTCGCGTTTCGTATATCCATGCGTAACTCGAATGAAAACTAACAAATATTTCTTACAGATCATCGTCTAATGATATTGTTGGGTTTGGAGCGAAGTGTATATTCTCTTTAATACCTCTTCAAGATCAATCACTGGCTATACGATATTACTTCTCAATAGAATTCCGACTTCTCGCAAAGAACTATGTATAATCAAGGGAACTATTTCATTTATCGGGAAAAATTCCTTATGTTTCCACGACTAATGTACTGTAATTACTTCTGTAAAGTTATCATTGTCTTACAGTCGCTCCGAATCCATGTTAAGGCGAAATCGCATTGATCCATAACCCATTGGTCGGCGACGTTTTGTTCTCTGAAAATGCTTGTAAAGAGTAATTTTAAACACCATAATACATTTTTATTTTACGTATTTTCGATTGTTTTTACATATTTTGGAAATATGTAAGAAATATACGAGTATGATGCATATTTTTAATTACAGTAAATTATGTTTTCTAGTAATGAGTAGTGTGGAGATCGATTAGGAAATGATGAAAAATCGAAGCATTGTCATATCTACGTATTTCAGCGGTGTAGAAATACAAAAGTCTATTGCGTCAAATGCCAATTGTAAACAATTTGTAATCACTAACATTTTAATACTGCATCATTTTTTTAAAAAAATGCAAAATATCTCCATCGTTTTAATGAATTACATCTACGTCTTTACAATGAACTATAAAGCTTTCTGACAACACTTCCAGAACTAAATCATTTTCTAAATTCATTGTAATTAACGTGTTGTACGATCTTTGCAAATAAAAGTACCAAAGTTTTTAATGACAATCATTTATTTGAGCAATTGCACAACGTTTCGTAACTAGTTTTGTTACATCATCAGGTGCTTAGTGTACCGATATCACTATCAAGATTCCAATTTCTATGAAATACCATCACGCCGCCCACCTCTGACCTCACCGCGGTGGCGCGCGCTGCTTCGAGGAGCGTGACATTGGGGGAGGGGAGGGGAGGGTGGCAAGCCGAGCGGCGCAGCGCCGGCGCGCGGGTGGCCAGGAGTGATGAAGCGCGGCGGGGGGGGGGGCGAGGCACGTGATGGTGCGCGACGCCGAAGGGGGGGGAGGGGGCGCTGACGAAGGGGAGGCACGTGGAGCAGCCCAGCGCGGACGCCTTGGAACGCCCCGCACCAACACTCGCTCTGGAAGTGTATGTGTATGTGTGTGCGTTTGCGTGTGTGTACGTGTGGGCTTGTGCGTATGTACGTGTGATTGATTGATTTTTTCGTGTTTCCGGGCGTGTTAACTTCTTCGGTCATTAGTCCCGTTAGTGTAGTGCATGTTTTTTCTCGGAAGATGGCGGTGATCCTCCCCCGTCTGATGGCAAGATCCGGCACCGACCTACCGTCGGCTAGTGGGGTTTCCCCCTAACCAGGACTCTCCCACCAGCGGGCACCACCCAGCCGGACAAGCTCTAAGCTCCCGACCGGTCTCCCGGAAGGTAGTGTGAGCGTACTGGGAGTGTGTGTGTGTAAGAGAGAGGTAGCACAAGAAGAGGAAGGACTGATCGCGCGCGGTCCGTGGCCCGTTTGGTAGGGTTCTGCTCCGGCATTCGCCTGGTGTTGATCGGAGAAACCACGAAAAACTACCGATCAGAACAGCCGGCCGATAGAATTCATCTCCTGACAGCCACTGAATTCGACCTAGCTGAAGAGCTAGTGTCGAAAATCCTGCCGCCGCGGGGAGTGGGAACCTAGGACCTCCCGGTGAGAAGCGCCGCAGTGACATCAGTTGATGCACTGAGCTACCGCTACCGGTGCGTGTGCGTCTGTGTGAGTTTGAACGGAACCACTTCTTCTGCCGGCGTAACCCCCATGTCGGTCACCGGAGCCATATTATGCCACTGATGCCAATGCCTATGTCTTTTATCGAATTTCAAAATCACTTCCTGTTTCCAGAATAGTCCTCAATATTAATACATAGTGCACTAAGTTTCTATTTGTTGGTGTGGAAATAGTCTTCGCCAGGCAAATAATAATGTTTTTTGCAGTTCAAAGTTTCCCTTCTACTTCTCTCTCTGTACATAATTATGATCTTCTTCTTAAGACACAAAACACCAAACGACTTTTGTTCTGAGTTCGTGCTGTACAGCACTCGGTTTTAGTGCGTGTGGCGAAGATTCGTAAAAAAATTATAAGGTATAAAAACATTAAGTGAACGGAAATATGTTTTATATACAAATTTATTTTAAATTCAAAGGAATCGGTAAAGAATGTGTTTCAAAACTCGATGCAAAAGAAAAGAAAATATTTGAACAAATAGAGACACCATGAATGCAAAAGAAACCACTGTGCTTTTCCGTTAAAACAAAATATTACGAAGCTGATGTTTACTTTCTCGTATACGTACGAATATACACGGTAATATGTACGCATATGAACTACTTATTAATCCGTAAAAACGTAACTAATGAAATTTTTTCACCATGATTAGTCCTTTCATTATGGACAACTTTTTCAGGATTTTAGTGGTTTTCGCACAACATTGAGTGAAATATGTGCAATATTAAAAAATACCAAAAACAATAATTTCTGACCTGAGCTGTAATAAAGCGACTATAAATAAACAAATTTTTAAAAAAATTCTCGAAAACAACTCCAATTTTTTTCTTTAAACTTGTGTTAGTGTGAACGTTCCACCTTTTCACTATTCTCTAAAAAGCTTACAGCAGGTCACTCAAGTAACCTAGTAGTATTACTTGACCTGTGACTTCTTATGACAATGTCATACCAAAAATTAGGAATGGTTTTAAATGTCCTAACTGCCCTACTGGAGTGAGTTCGTCTTTTAACCTGCTTTTGTAATAAAAGAAACATAGGCAAGTTAAAAGATTAACTATGAACTGAGTTCTAGATATATTCTGTTAAATACTTGAATACAATTCCAATCTAGCATTTACACATTGCATTGAAAAATTCTATCACTTGTTCTACCTTTAGCAATTACGTGATTACCTAACAACTGCAGTTGCGTTTTAACACTTCATAAACACTTTACACAATTATATTACCCTTCACTCCACAAAAAAACAATAAATACCTGTACACAAGACAATATACATGGAAACAGAAAATACTGAAAAAGAATCACATATCACAATACCCTTTACATACACTTTCTAAGAAATTGTCACTTGAATAGTGAATGAAATATATTCAAGACGTTTCACTTTCATGTAGATTATTACTTTATACAATTTAGCCAGCAAAGAAAGAAATGTTACGCAATGAACGTACAATTAATAATAACTCTTTTACAAAAATAAATTGAAAACACACACTAAAAGAACAAATATTATCGATAATAGAAAAATGAAATAAATAGGTTTTTACAATTCCTTACAGGAATTAGCTATCTGGCATCCTTTTACGACTGCAGTATTGTAAAAGATTACGTTTAAATGATTTTAATATAATTACTCGACTATCTACTTCTGTAAGTGAGGTGAATTCTACTGTAGCATAATTCTCGCTTTTTAAACAGTACTTTTTTTTGTTGAGAATTTCTAGTGAATTTTCTGACTTACGAAGAAATATTTCCACAGCTTGGAGCGGCGACGGCGACCCAGATCCTTTCAAGGTCGTGGCAACCCCTTGCTTCGGTGAACCCGTGCTCTGGTGAATCGCTACCACAGTCCTTCGAATTTTATACAATCGACTGCAATATCTCCGCGTAATGAATTTCTTATGGTAGCAAGAAAAGACAGAAGGAAAAAAGCTGGAAATAGAAAGAAACATTTCTATAGCATGCTTTCATTTAAATATATTATTTCCTCGTTGATAGAAAAATAGTATATTTCTGCGTAATGCGTTCACGTGAATTTATCAGAATATTCATTATTTAAAATTCTCAATTCTCTCGTACATGGTATCGTTATTTTAACATGATGAGACGAATTACCTTTTTCAAGCTCCTTAACGTCGAAATACGGCGAATTCACCTCTCCGTCCAGCACGAACAATTCCGGTGCGTCCAGATCGGCGGTCGGCAGCAAAAGAGAGCTTTCCGTAGCGGTGCTTTGTGCTAGTGCTGATATTTTCAAGAATGATTTTTGATTGGTTGTTGCTCCATTCTACGCGAGTGCGTTCAGAAACTTTAATAAATTCTCGCAAGGGATACCCTTTACTGCTGGCGCGATCTCTTGCAATTCGGTAACACTATAATTGCAACTTGTCGTGTCTTGACGTTCTCGGGTGCTTCTCAAAAATCAATGTAACCGACATATGGGCGGTTACATTAGAGATAGTGGTAATTGTGCTGCACAAAATGACATGTACGCCATTTTGATGTATTATCTTATTTTTTCAAAAATTACACATTGTTAATTTTTTTGACATCTCATTCACGTCTGTAATATTTACATCAACGGCGATTTTGATACATTATTACATTTATGAGTACATTTGCTACAAATGATGTCTTATTACATTCGTCAAAATCTTAAAAGTTTTCTGTGGAAATCACACACTTTTAGATGACACAAAAATCATTTTGGTGCATTCCATTTTTTTCGCTAATTACACAAATGTATTTTTTAAAATATATCTCAAAGTTTTCTGAGAAAAATAGCTTCAAATTTAACACTTCAGCAATGCTTAAACGACATTTTCCTAAAACGGCTCAAAATTTTTCAACGAAAATTTCCAAGGACGAGGTTTTACTCTTCTATAATATTCTTAAAGTAATGTGTAGGTTCTGCCATTACGAAAACGATAAATGTACTTTACATGAAGGTAGATGGCAAGAGGATGGGGCAAACCGAAAAGCTATTGCAGACCAAAGAAATTAGAAAACCAACAAGTACGAGAAAGTCTGTACAGTTTGTAGCATTACTAGTACTTTGAGAATATTGTTCGAGAACAATAGCTGAAGTGTTCACATCGCAATTTCTATGACAAATATTTGGACACTTCGCAGCAACCTTCACCACTTCAGCTACCTGAGTTCCGCCGGCCGCTTTTTCAGGTTCTTATAGCTTCACTTTCTTCCTTGCGCGTTTTCTAAAGTAGCCTTACCAAAGGCGTGGTTGCCTTTAGTAACGTCGATGCTTCCGATTGATTGATTGGTTTTTTCGTGTTTCCGGGCGCGTCAACTCCTTTGATCATTAGTCCCGTTAGTGTAGTGCATGTTTTTCTAGGGAGATGGTGGTGATCTTCCCCTGCTGGATTGCGAGATCTACCGTCGGCTACTGAGGTTTCCCCCTAACCAGTTCCCCCCACCAGCGGGGCACAGCCCCAGCCAGAACAAGCTCTAAGCTCCCGACCGATCTCCCGGAATATGTGGTAGTGTAGTGCATGTTAGTGTAAGTGTGTGTGTAAGGGGAGAAGATAGGACAAGGAAGAGGAAGGACAGATCGCGCGCGGTCCGTGGCCCGTTTGGTAGGGTACTGCTCCGGCATTCGCCTGGTGTTCATCGGAGAAATCACGGAAAACTAGTGATCACAGCATCCGGGCGCTAGAATTCTCCTCCAGACAGCGACTGAATTCGACCTGGCTGGAAAGCTGTGTCGAAAATCCTGCCGCCGTCAGGGGCTGAACTGGACCTCCCGGTCAGAGGGGTTGCAGTGTCATCAGTTGATGCACTGAGCTGCCGCTCCCGGTCGACGCTTCCGTAACTACCTCACCCGCCGCCAGCCCTCTAACCTCTTCGAGGAGAAGAAGTGTTTCGTGTTTCGCGGGCGTTGCGCGCTTTGAGGGTGAAGAGACGCGCACCGAGCGGTGGAATACAGAGCGAGTGTGCGAACGAGGGCGGCAGCCAGGCAGCTAAGAGAAATGCCGGTTGCGCCAACAAACCGGGGAGGAAGCACTGGCTATTAGGAGGCAACGCTTGGGAAGCGAGGTGTGAGTTATGAGATGTAAATCACGATGAGAGTTGCTCAGAAGTATGCGAGGCGTGGTGTGCTCGGAATTGTTGCAAAGAGCAACAAGCGGGAAATTATGCGAGGAAGAGAACGAGAGGAAGTGCTGTTCGTAGATTGCTCTGTCACTGCGTGGATGTTATGATGGAACTACGAATAGTAAAATTCCTATAAGATGGCGCATGTTTGTAATTACGTGCGAGGAATGCATTGTGATCTGAAAAATGGCTGACGTGTTTTATACGACAATAGTCCTCATTGGAATGTGTATCATGAGTGGATTCTCGGAAAACGGTTGTGTGGTGGGCACGTTTGTAAAAACTGAGATTCTGAAGAGAGCTATGGAGAAGTACTTTGTTGAACGTATATTATACGGCATAAGGAGCTATGTAAGAAACGAGATTAAGAATAGGCATGTTTTAAAACTCAAAACTAATATACATGAATAAAGAATAAATGCATGAAATACAGTACACGCCTGATATAACACTCACAAGATACCGATTGCAATTCTATTTTAATAAAATACCAACACACAATCTGCGCGTGACCACTGCGCGTGACCATACCCACCTCTGACCTCGATGCGGTGGCGCCCGTCGCTTCGAAGTGTGAGACGTCGTGTGGCGATGAGGGCTAAGGGGGGGGGGGGGTGGCAAGCGGAGGAACAAAAAGAAGAGCCGTGGCCTGAGATACCACGAATACGAAGCATCCTTATACTCTGATTAAAAGAGAAGTCCTTTCAAGGTCACAAGGTTGGTGGCGCGCTTCATAACCACTTAACGTTTTGAAATTTAAGCTCCCATTTGGATGGCATCCTCCCCTCTCTGCTCAGTTCGTGACCTTGGAAGGAGTTTGAAGAACAACTCGCGATGTGAGGCGAAGGTGCGTTGCCAAGAGGCATGTGATTCCGTGAGCGCTTGTTCGCCCGGAGCGAGAAGCAAGGCGGGCGACGGCGGGAGCGGGGCGAAGGCCGCCACGACGCTCCGGCTGGCTGCAGGGCCGGCGGGCCGGCGGGCGGGAAAGAGGGCGGCAGGACGGGCGTCAGGGGAGGGGGCGGAGGACGGGAGGGCGGGCGGGTGGGGAGGGGAAGGATGGCGTGAATGCAGGGAAGGGGAGGGGAGGGGAGGGCGGGGAGGGGGAGAGCGGGCGAGAAGGGACAGGAGGGAGGGCGGGTGGGAAGGGAGGGGAGGGCAGTTGGGAAGGGAGGAGGGCGGTGGGAAAGGGGACGCGGTGGGAAGGAGGGAGGCGGAAAGGGAGGGAGGGCGGGCGAGAGGGGATGGGAGGGCAGACGGGCCGAAGGGAGGGTGGACGGGCGAGAGGGCCAGGAGGGAGGGCGAGTGGGAAGGGACGGGGAGGGCGGACGAGAGGGTAGGGGAGGGAGGGGTGAGGAAGGCGAGCGCGCGGGTGGGCGGGCGGTAGGGGAGGCAGGCGAGCGGGCGGTGAAGGGAGGGGAAAGGAAGGGAGGGAGGGGAGGGCCGGAGAGAGGGCGGGCGTCTCGCTTGGGGCCTCCGCGTTTCATTAACCCAGTGACGGCGCGGGACCCTTCAGCAACCGGCGCTCAACTCCCCTCCAACAACTTGCCATAACGACATCGCAGACACACTTTCGCACACGAGCGCCCTCCCGCCACCGAAGCTCCACCCAATACAGTCAACTCCACGACAACAACGCCACCCCAACATTATCATTCCTCCAGTCCCGTTACCTGGTTTTATGACTTATCCCGTCACTGAGATCGTCAGGTACATCGCATTTTCCGGACAACCGATCGCCACAGAAATATTTTTAGCTTACGCGAAAATGAAAGCCATCCCTACTGCTGCTACATCTATCCAACACTATGTCGATATCAACTTTTACGCCGCATCTACACTAAACACATTCGTTAATATCGTATTATATTTTTTCCTTGTTATATTTTTTCCGTCCCACTCCAACATAACTTTCCTTCCTCCATGCTATATTCCCATTCGCTGGTGAGCCGGTCACCACTTCTGAATCACTGGCACATTAGTCGCAATGACAATCACTCTCTATACTCCCATCAGAAGCACCATCATCACTCACTCTCAAAAACTTTCTGCCTTCTTACTTACGTTGCGTCCGTCGGCGACATGAGCAGTCATTCCACCACGCCACCGTAGCCTTTCTTCTTCTTTTTCTTCTTCTTCTTCTTCTTCCGCTGTTCCCATCGGAGACGAAGTAAACTCCTGCAATGTTCATTGACTTCATCGCAACTATCGTCGTGTCTGCTACCGCCGCCAGCAGCATCATCGTCACTTCCACTACCACCATCACCCTTACTGCAGCCGCCGCCACCACCACACTATGCGACTACCGAGCTCACCGCTTCGCGAAAGGCAGCACCACCCCTCCCCGCGGCCACCGAGGTCACCGCCTCAGCACAGGCAGCGCCAGTGCTGCTCCGCGCCGGGACCTTGAGGCACACCCCTCCGCGCCGCTAACGCGCTCAACTTGCGGCGAGGGGTGGGGGGCGGGGAGCGAGGGAGCCGGCAACGTTACGGGCGCCGAGGGGCGACTGAGGGCGGCGGATGGCTGTTGTTCCGAAGTGCGCGACGCGGAGCTGGGTCACCGGGATTAGGAGGCGGTCCCGTGCTCCACGTCTACGCACTCACTCGTCAATCAGGAGCTCGCGTATTCAACAAGCGGACAAATAAGAAACTAAATGAAAAAATTGACGGATGATCCAAAATGCAAACAAAAAACACAAATACTTTAAAAAATATTTAGATCGATAAATATATTTGTATAAATTCGCATATATCATTTTCAAAACAACATATGCTTCACATGATGAACATTTCTGCATAAACTGGTATCAGTTTTATTGCCAGAAGTTTTTTTCCCAGAGATATCATGATCAAAAAGATAAAGTTTTATTATATCGAGTAATTAATTATTCATCCTCTTCAAAAAGTACATCCGCCATAACTTTTCAGAAAAAACATCAGATTTCTCTTTCTTATTTTTCTTCCTCAACTCGTGATTATCACGGATAACAGTTTACGACTACTAAAAGAACCAAAGACGTGAGAGCAAAAACAAAGCTTTATCTGTATTCCACAGATATAGGGGGAGCAAGGGAAATCAGCACAGAAAGGACTGATGACAATACAGAAAGACAATTAGCACTGCTGACACCACCTCTCAACTAAAATTGAGGTATTTTTATGAGAACAAAACCAGTCTAAATTCCTGATTTTTCAGGAGGCATGGAAAACTTCATACCATACAAATTCGTAGTGATAAATTGATGATTTGTTTTGTTTAAATTCTGTATATGTTTGGGAATAATGATTTGGTAAAAAAATAATAATACAGGCACAGAAAATAAAAAAGTTGTCACAGTAAAGTGCTTGACACATGTTTTTCTATGTATGTCAACGCGCTGAACCCAAATTTGAAGTGACAATTGCGCCACTCCCCTCCAGTTTTCTTTAAATTTCGAAAAACACATGTGAATACTAGAGTTTGGTATCTTGTAGCTTATACTTCGCAGAAGCAAAACGTCATCAGTCTCAAAGACTTGACACATGTTCCGCCATTTAAGCCAACGCTGAATGTGAATCCGAAGTCAGAATGGCGCCACAACCTTCCAGTATACTATTTAAATCGCGAGAAAACGTGAAAGTTTCAATTTAAGTGTTTTTGCGCGTTTTAAAATAAACTGAACTGACAAAACAAACTGGCACTGAATCTAGCAGGTAGTAGTTATCCATCAATTACAGATTGAAATGAAATAACTTTGAATTACAAGAAAATGGAAATACCATAATATTTATTACCGTTATATTACGGAAAACCGTAATATAAGACTTCAAATAATGTATACCCCAACTGCTCTTTCTCATAAAGAACCTACTTGAACAGTATTTTTATTTTTTTATAGAATTTTAAGTATTTTATGGTAGAGTATTTTAATTTTCTTTAATAAGCATAAAAGAGGAAGTGCTACCTTTTCATTATTTATCATATCTGTAATTTGTCAGGTTCATTTGTACTCGGTGATTGTCACACAATTAACCCATAATAAATAGCATCCGAGTACAAAAAGATTAAATGTACTGTAGAGTATAATTTTGTTTACAATATTTTACTGGAACTTCTTACATCACCTCTAAAACTAAACGTTGTCAACCACCGCCAAACATCGCTCTCGACAAAACTGCCGGCCATTTCATCATTGGGCGTCGATTCGGCTTCTTCCGATATCGCTCGGCTGCCCCTCCGCCGCGCCGCTGGCGTTCCGCAGGGCTCTACTCGCTGCGCCTCAACCGGTTGCCGGGAGCTGCTACCGCACTTGCCGTCGGTTCCGCTCAATCTCCGCCGCTGAATGGGCGCCCAAAGGCGCGCGGACTAAGGAGAGCGGCGGTGAGCGCGGCGCCTGGGCCTGACGAAGCGAGGCGAGGCGAGCACGGGGACAACGTGGGGGGAGGGGCGAGGCGGACTGGATGAGGAAGCGAGACCTGCCAATGCGGTGGTGGTGATGGAGGTCGCAAGGAAAGGTGACGGCGTCTCAGAAGAGGCGGTAGAAATGATGGTGAAGGGTTGATGGTGTTGGAGGTGGCGACGAGGTTGCTAATCATGGAAGACAAGGCAATAATTGATGACAATATTGATGCTATTTGTGATTGTGGCATTGATGACTGCGGTGATAATGGGGAAATGAACTTGTGGTTGTAAGAATGGTGATAATGGGAGGATGTGATAGTCATGATAGTAGCGATGGCGTGGAAGATGGTGCAGGGAGAGGGAGTACAATATTACAATATGATACAATATTATTTTGTAATTCATTACATAATTATATAACAACATAAATATTTCAATCAATTTTGCCAAATAGAGAAAGGTAACAAAGGGGAAACTCTAGGGCCTTGCTCCTGATGGGGTGATGGCGGCTATGGCGGAGGCAGTGCGGAGAGCATTGAATGCGTCCGTGTCGGAGGGCCGTGTGTAGCGGAGAGAACTGCTAGTGGCGAGGGCAGCGCCGAGACCTCAGTGCCGCTGTGGCCGCCATCCAAGGCGCTGAATAGCAGCCTCACTATTCATTGCTGCGCTCCATTCCGCTCCCCTCTGCATTGCCTAGCACCTCACTACCACTGCCTCGCTTCTCCCCTCATGAAGAACGTACTCCACACTATGAGTCCTTTGCCAGCGCGCTCTCAACTCATGATCTAGCGTAATTGTATTACACTGCTCATTTCCCGACATGCTGTTTCTATTATTTTCTCTTTGACTCCTCGAGCGTGCTCTTTCCTTATTCTTAATGCAGTTAACTCACTATTTCACTTTCATTGCTTCCATAAGCCGCACATCTTTTCGTCGGCCTTTAACTCTTCATATTTTACGAACTATGTTCCTACAGCTGTCTTCTCTTTAAGAGATTAATAATAATGCTCTTGCCGCGTTTCTCACAGTGCACTTTTTCTTCAGAATATCAACAGCACATGCTTTCCACATCCGCTCCACCCATTCCAGTCTATTTCATTGTTCGCTTATCTCGACTTTTATAATATATTCTCGCGTATTTTAATGATTACCTTCGTAAAAACTTCATTAATATGCGTTCACATTTCTGTATTACCAAAAGAAGATTTCATTAGTTGAACAAAGACAAGCAAGTCTTGTTGAAGTCTTTATGGCTTAAATTAGGATAATGATAATGCTCTCATTTAATCATATTATAATTGAATATTTCCTTTACTATTTAGTCACATACATTAATTTTTGTATCGTATAATGCCATACGAATGATGACTATTTAACATCCAATGTTGTACGAGATGATTTCAACTCTACTACAGTTATACTGGATTATTACAGTTATTACGTTATTATTATTTCGATAATCGGCTTTAGCCGTTTCGTCATATCTCACCCATGCGTTTCATTTCTCCCTGAGCAGCTTCCGGCTTATCCCGCCCGCGAGCCCTGAGCCCCTGCGAGCAGCAACACGCCGCCGCGAGGGCGCGGTTTCCTCCTTTGCGGCCGCGTCTCACTTCCACCCCGCCCCCACCCCCACCCCCCACCCCGCATCTCGCACGCTGGCGTCGTCTCAGCCCCTCCACGCACACTACACGCGTTCCTCAACTTTGTTCTCGCCTTTTCTTCGCCTCGCTTGTGTTCAGTCCCACCACCCATCCACCTCTCCGTTCATTCGTCCCACGGCGCCTTGTCCCTCGACTCTCAACCCACCGTTTCGAGGCCCTCTCTTGTCTCTCGTCCACCTCCCCTCCGTCCACCCGCCCCTCCGTCCACCCGCCCCTCCGTCCACCCGCCCCTCCGTCCACCCGCCCCTCCGTCCACCCGCCCCTCCGTCCACCCGCCCCTCCGTCCACCTCCCCTCCACCCCCCCCTCTCCGTTCACCCCCCCCTACCCCACTCTGCGCTTCTCCCTCATTCCTCTATTTCCCCACAGCGCCGCCACCATCTCTACGACACACATGCGTATTCTTGCATTGAACGAATTTCTACACAAGCCTCCAAGCACGCGAGTTAAATTTGCTAGTGTTGCGAATAATGTTGATTCTGCAACTTAGCTTCCTCAGGTTCAATACCACAGGAAGGATTGACTGATGATCTTGAATGAAACACACAAAGAAGTATAACGTCTTTTAATTCAGACTCAAAGCTCTGTACAGGCCAGGTCTTGGCCGAAAGATGTTAACATTAACACGTCTGGTGAGCTTATGCGCTACCTTCCCTTCTCCACCTTGCGTATATATAGGGTATTTTACATTTGGATGTGTTTACAATATGCATCTGGAAGGTTCCTTCGGTATACTATAGATAATGTGATTACACTTCATATGTTTATATCTGGAAGGTTCCTTCAATGGAAAGAATATTGAATCATAACTCATGAGTAATCTACGGAAGGTTACTACAGTGGAATTATTTAGTAAACAGATAACAGATAACAGCGGCTGGCTGTAGAAGCGGCGGTGTCTGCAAAGATTTCTCTGGAGTCTTCTGTGGTGCTTTCCGTTGATGGTGGAGTGGTGCAGTGGTGCTTTCCGTTGATGGTGGAGTGGTGCATTACATAATTCCTCCACCCTAGATGGTTATTGTCCTCAGTAAACAATCTTCGTTTGTTACAGAAGAAGAGTTTCTGCACAATTCTCCATGTTCCTTATCTAAATATGTAACATAGAAGGCATCAAATAGTTAAATTTGACATAATATTTCTGAGAACATCTGACGTTGGTTACATCACTGAAAGATAAACTTACAGTATTTTCTAGGGTTTGTAC
This sequence comes from Teleogryllus oceanicus, assembly GCA_964035755.1. Taxonomy (NCBI): domain Eukaryota; kingdom Metazoa; phylum Arthropoda; class Insecta; order Orthoptera; family Gryllidae; genus Teleogryllus; species Teleogryllus oceanicus. The sequence continues at coordinate 136,965,263 of CAXIVR010000004.1, forward strand.
AATTTTGACAGTATTTTCAAACACATTACAACATATTGATGTTGTTCTAGGATACCTAGTTGAAATTCTTGTTTTAATAACAATTTTGAATTATTTCCAAATTTGTATTTACGTGATTCATTTCGTTATAAAACTTTTGGGCAATAGAATTACTGAAGGAAACTAATTTGTTGATGTGTTGTATTTCAGTACTATGATCTGTTTGTAATAATTTTATTTGTTCTTCTAATTTATCATAGTCACTTTGATCTAAATTACCAGTAATGAATTTGATTATACTTCTGAGTCCATTGATGAGACCTCTTTGTTTCTTTGTTTTGAAGGTAACAATTTTGAAAGGTCTTCTTTAGTATTTTCTAATGATTTTGATAGTTCATAAAATAAAAAGGGGAAAGAGTTGTTACTATGGCGTATTAAAGTGTTAGTAGTGTTTTCAATTAAATTATAAGAGTTTTCTAGATTAGTAATGTCGAAATGAAACATGAACTTATGATAACTATTCACGATAACTGCTGGGCCAAGGGGATCTGCGTAGAAGCCTCGAGTTTCAATGGGTTTGAATCCTAATCCTTCACTTCCGTTGGTAGGTCTGAAACAAAAGATCGTTTTGGTTCGACGTCGCGAAAATTCCTGACATGAATTTTTCCATTTTTCATTTTACAGTGAATTTTGTTTTCTTCGATTTTTACAATTTTGCCTTCACGATATACATTTTTTGACTTATTGTTTCGAGTTAAGGGGTCTACAATGTAGATTATGTCATTCAATTGATATTTTTGGGAAAAGGAGTTATTTCGTTTTGGTTGATTTTGAGAAGCTAAATTTTGAATTTGAGTTTCTTTGTTAGAGTGTATAGTTTCGTTGTCTACGTCTTTTTGGTAATTTTCATCGAGACTATTAGCAATAACAGATTCTTTATCTTCCGTATGTTCGTTTATTTCAATACGAGATAAGGCGTCAGCTACGTGATTGGTTTTGCCAGCTACATATTTTATTTCGAAATTGAATTCCTCTAGTTTTACTTTCCATCTATATAATCGCGATGAGGGATCTTTTAGTCCAAAGAGCCATTGTAGTGGTCTGTGATCACTTTCGATTATGAAGCGTTGTCCCCAAAGGTATGGTCTGAATTTTTTGCAGCTATCAACAATTGATAATAATTCCTTTTCAATCGTTGAATAATTACGTTCTGCTGGATTTAGAGTTCTCGAATGATAAGCAATTGGGTGTCCTTTTTGTGATAACACGGACCCTAACGCTACGTTTGAGCAATCGGTGGTTAAAACAAATGTTTGGTTGAAATCGGGGTACGCAAGTACTGGCGCATTAGCAAGTAATATTTTTAATTGTTCAAAAGCGTCTCTATATGCACTATTGCTGGTGTCAATTTTAGCATTTTTCTTTAAACATCTCGAAAGGGGAAAACGAATTTTTGAGAAATCTTTTATGAATTTGCGATAAAATCCTGCCAATCCTAGGAATTGCTTAATTTCTTTTTGATTTTTAGGTATGGGATACTCTTTAAGTGTTTGTACTTTGTCTGGATTTGGTTTTATTCCTTCTTGAGTAATTACGTGGCCAAGAAAGGCTACTTCCTTGAAGAAATTCAGTTTTATCTAATTGTACTTTCAAATTTACTTCTTTAATTTTTCAATATTAATGTCAAATGTTGTATATGTTCTTCTAATGATTTGGAAAATATAATTATGTCATCCATATATACGAAACAGAACTTGTATAGGAATGGTCTTAAAACGTTATCCATTACTCGCTGAAAAGTTGCTGGAGCATTAATGAGACCGAATGGCATTCTTTTGAACATCATATGGCGGTTATCTACCGTGAATGCTGTTTTTCAATTGATCGTGGTCCATCTCAATTTGATGAAAACCTTGAGCCAAATCTAGTGTGCTAAAATACTGACTTTTGCCTAGGTTATCTAATATTTTTCAATTCGTGGTAGGGTATTTATCTTCAATAGTTTTCTTATTGAGATCTCTGAAGTCTATTACTAACCTCCATTTTTTGTGCCAGAGGCGTCCATCTTTTTGGGACTACCATGCTGGGCTGCAATAGGTGATTGACTGGGCATAATAATATCTTGGTCTAATAATTTCTGAATTTCTTTGTCTATAATTTCTCTCAGATGAGGAAGATATCGAAAAATCTTTTTATATACCGGATTTTCATCAGTGGTTCTTATGTAATGTTTGACTGTGTTTGTGAAGGACAAATCGCACCTGATAATAAAACGTCTGAGAATTCTGAACATAGTTTGGAAATTGCTTTTTCTTCTAGTTCGTTCATGTGCTGGTTCGAGAAATTTCTCGATGTCGTGGTCTGAGATGGAATTGATTTCTATAGTTTCTACTTGAACATTTTCAATGGGTTCTACGTAAATGGGTTGGTCAAAATTTAGTGAAACATGTGGGTTTATTGGATAATTTACACTGTAATTATTAGCGGTTATTATTGTATCTGGAAACAGATGATTTTCATGAGTGAATGAAGGAATATATATGTCTCCTTCTTTTACATTTACCGGAATTTGAATAAAATTTGAAATTTCCTCTTTATAATTGATTTGTTTATTTCCTGAATAGAAGTGAAAGGAATTTCTTTATTTGCTAAAGTGACAGTGTTTTATCATAGTTAATTTTGCTCTCAATTTTGCAAAATCTGCTGAACCTATGAGTGCATCAAAATATTTGTGCCACTGCATGACTCTGAAATTTATTGGCATATTGAGACCGTGTTCTTCGAATATAGGATATCTTATGTTGTCATTTCCTATCGTTTCGGCATGTACAGATTGAATGCAGAATGTTTCTTTGAATATGAAATCGGCAAACATGGTGTAGGCGGGGTCTGGGTTAATAATTGAGTTACATGCTCCGGAGTCTATTAGAATTTTGAGTCCGCAAACTGTTATGAACGGTAATTGAGGTGCATTATAAATATTGTTTAAGTCTTGGCGAGATATGTCCTCGAAAACCTGATTATTTTGAGTAACTTCGGGATATTGCTCTTCTGGTATGTCATTAATTTGATCTGGACAGAAATAGTAATCATTTCCGTGAGGAGGTTCGTAGGAAAAGTGATCATAATATGTATAGGTAAATTGATTATCATCTTCATTATGCATATTTACACCTGGTCTGATGGTGGATACACCTGACATTGGAGTGGGGTTATTTCTGGGTTTCCATTTGGCGCAGTATGCAATCTTTGAATTTGGAAGGGATGAGGATATGGCCTTGTTGGAGTTGTGGGTCTAAATTGAGGTCTAGAAATAGGTGATCGATGCAAGTTTGATGGGGTATAATTTTGAGATTGAGGTATTTGTGGACGTGGGAATCTGTTCTGTTCTGGTTGATGTTGGATTGGTTGAAAACGACTATTGTTTGTAGGCATATTTAAGGTTGTAAAGGGTGTCGGGCAATTGTTCCTAAAATTGAATATGGGTGGTTGGTTAGTTCTGAATGATTGATTGGGGTTTGAAATATTTGATTTTTGACTATTACGTAGACCGTCCATATAATTCTCATATGCACGCTCGTTATCATAATTACGACAGGCGCGAAGTGCTTGTGACAAATCTCCGAGTTGAGCATACCGTAAATATTCGCGGTAAGGATTTAGGATTCCGGCGCGGAAAGTGCTTAAAGCTTTTGAATCGGCTTCTGTAGCTGCATTTCTAAGATTGGGGAAATATGATTTAATTTTAAACAACTTTTGTATTTAATAAGTAGTTGATTTAGTCTGTCATGGTATTCTGAATAATTTTCCTTATGAGTTTGGCAGCAGTTAGAAATTTCTCTGAAAAGAATATGTTCATCGCGTGCGTCACCAAATTTCCGGATTAATTTTTCTTTTAGTTTTAATTTGTTTCAATGTCTAAAATTGATTGTGCTTCGCCTTTGAGTTTGGATTTTACGACATTGAATAGGAAAGTATTAATTAAATCTGCGTGAGGAGTTTCTGGAGACCTTTGAAAATTGCGTAAAAATGTTTCGCATTGAACCAGGAAGTAATCTAAATTACTATTTGATTTTCCATCGAACACTGGTAATAAATCAATGTGTGCCATTTCCATTTTGATAGAGGTTCAAAACCTTGTGCCATTGTTATGATAAATTAGATCTAGTTTTTCTTAAAATTAAAATTTGTCTAAAGTATTTTGAAAAAAAATTAATTTTTTAAATCAATCGTGTATTTTTAAATTTGGTTAACAACTTTTGAAGTTACAGATTATGAAAGTAGTTTAGTTTAACTATTGCATTTAGTTTCTGTACTTCACAGAGCTTAGTATCTTAGTAAAACACAATGTAGCCAAAAATAGCTTACTTAACTACTGTAGCTGATTGTTGGTTTACTCTGACGTTATAATAAAGTTCACTCACAGTTCCGAAAGGATGCAAAGTAGTACTACGATGAAAACCAGCATCTTGCAGTAAAGGTGACTTGTCTCCTTGGTGTTTTCTTGATCAACCAGTCCTTTTAAAGTGGAATAGGCAGCGGAGCGCAACCAAAAGCAGTCTTGAAAACTTCTTAATTTGTGAAGAAGCTCTTACTTGCAGTTGATTGGCTGATGATGTCCTCTGCAGCAATGAAGAAGGACGCAATGCCTATCGCGGCTGAGCCCCCAGTTAAATTTGCTAGTGTTGCGAATAATGTTGATTCTGCAACTTAGCTTCCTCAGGTTCAATACCACAGGAAGGATTGACTGATGATCTTGAATGAAACACACAAAGAAGTATAACGTCTTTTAATTCAGACTCAAAGCTCTGTACAGGCCAGGTCTTGGCCGAAAGATGTTAACATTAAACGTCTGGTGACTTATGCGCTACCTTCCCTTTTTAAGCATCTGGAAGGTTCCTTCGGTTTTAGGTTCCTTCAATGGAAAGAATATTGAATCATAACTCATGAGTAATCTACGGAAGGTTACTACAGTGGAATTATTTAGTAAACAGATAACAGATAACAGCGGCTGGCTGTAGAAGCGGCGGTGTCTGGCGGAAGATTTCTCATGGAGTCTTCTGTGGTGCTTTCCGTTGATGGTGGAGTGGGTGCAGTGGTGCTTTCCGTTGATGGTGGAGTGGGTGCATTACATAATTCGCGCACACACGTACAGGCACACGCACCGCCTGCACCAACTTGCGCGCGCCCACGCACGCACGCGCAAGCCGTTACTTGGGAGCCACCCGAGGAATTCGAGCGTCTTGCAGCGGCAGCGCGGAATAGAGAACCCGCCAGATTAAAATATGTTCCTTCCTCGGCTTTCGAGGGAGGATCGTTAAATTTCCCCACAAAACTTGGCTGTAAAGATGCTTACACGATGTTCAATGCGTCCTAGAGAAGCCTTTCATTACTGCGCGCTTGAAATATGTCGACAGGTATCGTCCGATCTCATCCTCACACTGCACGAAGCTCTTAGTATGTACTTTATGCCCTCGTTCCCTCTGGCTTTTGTATTGCCTTATTAATACGTGGCATTGAGGGAAACTTTCAAGTTTTGCCTTATATTACTTTTGAAACAAACTATGGTGTAATTATAAATGAATGATGCAACACAGGGCATTGAAACTATGTAGCAAACCTCCGAAAGTGTAGTTGTGGACAAAAAACTTAATAATTGCAACGTTTTTACTCTAAGTTTGAAACGAAATGAAGAAAATAGTAACGCTGTCAAAAATGCGACGCATGTTTAATACGCGAAGAGCAGGCAGCATCTGTTTAGTCTTAATCATAACAAAATCTTTCTTTATACGGCGAGACCGCAGAACGAATTTTGCTGCAAAAATATATTTAAAAAAATCCTTCTACAAATACCGTTAGCGTTTCAGCCAAAAGGTCTCTTTGATTTACATTTTCCTTCCCAATCCAATAAACTCCGCAATTCCTCCCGGACGGCGGCGTTTCCTGTAGTTATTCGGTTACATATTTTCTTAACCCGTTAACCGAATTCAATTATCCCACCTTGTCGGCTGTTTCTTGCATTCCCCATCGGTTTTCATTTGCCTTGCCAGTGGCGAGGGGTTGGGCGGGGCGTGCGATATCCCACGCGGCCGGGGAAGCATTTCGTTCCTGTATTTTATCGCATCTCTCGCTCAGTCAGCGCGCAGTGCCCACTCGGCAGCCATATGTTAGCGCGGGCGGCGCCATTGTTTCGAGGGGATTTATCCCTCCGCGCTTCCTTCCGCTTCCGGCGCCGCCCAGGGTGTAACTCGTCGAACAAAGGTCGTCGGCTCGCGCCGCCGCCGCCGCCGCCGCCGCCGACGCTGGTTTATGGGCGGGGCTCGCGCAGTGGGCCGCGCCCTCCTACTTGACGGGCCGCTGACGGCCTTTTTTTATTTATTATTTCTTGTTGAGTTGAAATTACAATGTTCAGTTTACAAGTGAAACTTTGCAATTGTATGGTGACTTAATCTAATCAACTTAATCTAGTTTAAAATTGTACTTAACAAACTTTAATAGGGACAGGAAACAAATAGCACCTCAACAGAATTAGTCAATATTTGCAAATGTCTGGAGGAAAGAATGGAGCGGGAATCTGTTCTTTATTGTGGTTTTGTATCTGGGATCTTTTCCGAGTCTGTAGTGAGTTGATGCCTTCGCTGACGGCGCTGCGCGACTTCTCCGTATTACTTTTTCGCTGAGCGTTCCTTCGATTGACTGCTTGCAGTTTGTTGTTTTGAGCGGAGATGACGCGCCGGGGTGTCGATCGTTGACTCGATGCTCCTTTGTTGGCGATTTGCCTTTCTTTACTTTCTCGATTAATTGATTGATTTTTTCGTGTTTCCGGGCGCGTCAACTGCTTCGGTCATTAGTCCTGTTAGTGTAGTGCATGTTTTTCTCTCGGGAGATGGCGGTAATCTTCCCCCGCTGGATGGCGAGATCCGGCGCCGACCTACCGTCGGCTAGTGGGGTTTCCCCCTAACCAGGACTCTCCCACCAGCGGGGCACCGCCCCAGTCGGGGCAAGCTCTAAGCTCCCGACTGGTCTCCCGGAATATGTGGTAGTGTAGTGCATGTTAGTGTAAGTGTGTGTAAGGGGAGAGGATAGGGCAAGAAAGACGAAGGACAGATCGCGCGCGGTCCGTGGCCCGTTTGGTAGGGTACTGCTCCGGCATTCGCTTGGCGTTGATCGGAGAAACCACGGGAAACTACCGATCAGAGCAGCCGGCCGCTACAGTCCTCCTCCAGACAGCGACTGAATTCGACCTAGCTTAAAAGCTAGTGTCGAAAATCGTGCCGCCGTCAGGACTCGAACCCAGGACGTCCCGGTCAGAGGCGGTGCAGTGATATCACTTGGGCACTGAGCTACCGCTACCGGTTACTTTCTCGAACACACGATATAAAGAACGTTATGTAATGTTGCAACGGAGATATTTGGGCAAAAAATTCGTATTGTAGATCTCTGATATCGAAAAGATGGATAATTCTTTTTGCTATGTGCGTAGTAAATTACTTTCTCGAACATATTGTCTACTTAAAACCACGTGTTGAGGTTCTTGGTATCGAAAAATATGTTCACGGCAAAACACTGGTACCTCTGTCTGCCTATCATTGAACAAACATTTGCAGCAAAATCTTAGGCAGAAGCAAAATGTACTACATTTCCTAATCGATATGGCCGATGTTGGGGGCCCTTGAATTAGGGGCCGATGTTTAAATGTTTGGTGGTTCTTCACATGAAGCCTTTTTAATTTTTTCTCTGAATTGGCTCAAATTTTTTATTAAGCTTTGCTCGCAAATAGCGTAAATTAGAATCAGACACTGTATTTTTGTAACTGTGGTCGCCAATGATCTAGCTGTTTATAAGGTGACCTTAAATAAATAATTAAAACAAGAATCAGACAATTTCGTGGGTCACAGTTTCGTTACAATATCTTAAGCTTAGAAAATCTCAAAAGTTCAATTTCTTTCGGAGTATTTCTACACCTACAGCACTGACATTAAACATTTTTTTAACATAAAATAAGTTGTTCAAAATTAAATCTTTACATGAGAACATATAGTTTTTCAAAATATAAATATTTTTCAAGTAACTTTGGGTGAAACGAAGGCCATTATAAATCAAATTCCTCGAAAAAGGTTTAATGTTTTTCTTTAAACCTTCTCGAAACCTTTCCTTAAAACTGAATTACATGCCATTTACCCCAAGTTAATTTTTTATTTTGTTTTTCCAAAAATTACAGAAATGTATTTTTATTAATTATCTCTCACGTCATTAATATTCACATTGGATGTGTTTTCTCTACATTGATGCATTTTCGAACACAAGTGTTTTAGTTCTTATGATGGTTATGATTAAAATGAAAACAAATTGTTTTTTAGTTCGTTTGATATTGATAAAAAAAATATTCATTTTTTTCGTTCTATCTGTTCATTTCCTTCACTTGTACTTTGCACTTGTTCTTTAGAAAGAGTTCTATTCATTTGTTTCCTTTGGTATGTTCGTCGAAGGTATTGTTTGGGATCGACACTAAAATGAACTCAAATTTTGGTACAATATATAACATCTTCAAATAAAATATTTTCAATTTCATGAACCTTTTATCCTAATATACAGATTTTAGTTTAACAGATTATTGCATTAGTACACTACACTATTTGAATTTAACAGATTGTACGTTGGATTTTGACGACTGAATGTGGTGGCATTCATTACTTCTCTGCTTTTAAGTGCAGTATTTGCGATGAATACGAGATTTAATTGATTGCATTGTACGAAACTTTCGTATTCCAGATTTCGGAATCACTGATCTCTGAATTGCGTTTCTCTTCGACTCTACAGCAAGCCAGTGTTTAGAGGGGCTTGGCGACATGGATCATTTTTCAATATTTTATTCTTGTAGTCCTTGTAAGTAAAAGAACAAATTCCATCGAGCAAATCTTCATAAAAATAAATCACTGTAATGAAAGAATATATCTTTGACCCCGTGAATAAACCGATAAGTCAAAAAAACTTAATATTACAGGGGAGCAAAAAACAACTTTAAACTAATACTATAAGTAAGGGATTAATAATATTCAAATAAAACCTAACCAAAAGTAATTTTGTTTGAATATCACCTGCGTTTGAATATCACTGATCGCTGATTTAATTCATTTAAACGTTGTTTTTTGATCTCCTGTAAAATTAAGTTTTTTTGACTCATCAGCTTATTCACCGGGATCAAAGATATCGAGGCAACTGCAGTATAAACACCTTTTCTCCCACAAATGTTTGTGCAGTTTTTGCAGGTCCATTAAGTTCTACAGACGCGAGCCAACTTCAGACAAGAAACGGTTGAATTAACTTTAAACACAAATTTTGTAACATAATGTGAATTCTGAATAGTTTGTTAGAGATTTCTTAATAAATTCATGTTCTGTCCTTATATATACATTCGCCAAAAAGTTTGCGTTTTTCTAAGTTAAGAATGAAGAATACATTAATTTATTTAAGCGTAACCTACAATAACGTAACCAACTTCACTGCCGCCGAGAGTTGAGGCACCGCTTTTGGGCTCGAGCATACAAGAGATTTGGAGGTTTTCATGTCGGTTCCCGTCTAAAACTGAAAGAGAGCGTTGGGTTTGTATCAGGTTATATCTTAAAGAACTTTAACAATTTTGTATGTTAGCTTCCTTTGAAGGTCTGGAGTGCTATAAGCTATGATATACAACCATATACGTCAATATAAATAAAAGTAATTGATTTTCTGGGTGTTTTATGCTTCCCTTTGGAGGCACAGGATTTTATCAAAGAGAGTAATAAGACTGTGGGCCACCAGATGATGTCAAATCACCTAGATACAAAATCTATGTCTGCGAGCATGGCAATACAAGCATGATTTAAAAATCAGGACAGGGTAAGACGGGGGTGGGAAAGGGGGCGGTGAGGGGGAGGCGGGGCAGAAGATCACCGCCGGGAAGGGGATGGATATAAAAACCCTTTTATAGCACACTGAATTTGTGTGAATATGTACACAGGATGTCCAAGGAAGAAACAACGAAATTGCGAAAATAAGCTCTCAAGTCAATTTTAAGCATATTTTGTCCAATAAACTCCTTCGAGTTATCGCAATAAGCACTCGAAAGTTGGTTTGAAAAATACTTTCAATGCAAAGGTTTGCATTTCAGAAACACGTAAACAGTCCAGAAACGTGTAAATTGTTTGTTATTTACAAAATAAATGAATACATTTGTTTAAAAAGAAAAATTAACACAGAAAAAAGCCACTGAAAAATATTATTTCACGTCGTTCAGTATCTATTCCCCAATAACTAGTGAAATGAGGGAAATTTACAAATTCTGGAAAAATACGATCACTAGTCACTTGAAACACAGAGTTAAACACGTTTTTTTAAATATAATTGAAATGTTTTATATTGGATAACATCTAAATATATATTATAGTTGACTACAAGAAGAAATCCTACTATCAATCTTAACTTAATAACATAATCCATCTCATTTCTTTATAATCACCGATATTTTTATAAAAGGACACACTTTCTTAAAGATTGCTGGATATTGCGTTAATATACACTCACTAATCATTACATTTATAACTCTCAGTTTTCGAACTTAAAAAGCTCCTTATCTTCGCTTGGTTTACTAAAACATAACACGCTTACTCGCGCTAAATGACGAAACGGCCTTCGATAGATCGTTTACAAGTCGCATTACAAAACATACAAATAGCATAACGAACAAATGATGTCAGATAAGAGTTCATTTTATCAGTTTTAAGAAACAAAAAATTAAAGTGTTAACACTATAAAATCGGTTTATTATAGCTAGTCCTAACACATCAGGGGGTCAGCTACGTTTCATTTCAAGGAAATTACACGAAATTGTGTTGAGTAAATCTCAAATGTCTTTCTAAACGAAAACCCTTAGTGTATAAAATATATAGATCGCTCAATTACTGTACCATACAGAGCAAGTCTCGTTCACTTGATTTTATGTTAATTACAACGCATAGGAATCATTGAACTGCTTTAACAGCAATTTCTTAGCATTTTGATTTGAGAAATCAATTCCTGCAATGTTGATATTAATTTTCTCGACGTTCGTCAGACTAAGAACTCGATCTAATTTAATAAATGTTTCACAAAAAATTAAGCATTAAATCATTATAGTCATTCAGAAATTCGACGTATAATATGTTATTTTTCCAGATTTCCTGTTCAAACACGGTTTTCAAGTCAAACGAGAAAACTAAGCTTAACGAGGAGCTTGTACCAGAAAGGAGCGTGTTTTTTATGTATTTGAAAAAATAAAATAGGAGATTTTCCATTTCTCAATAGATACAATTGCTAAATTATGGAATAAGTTTATTTACATCTTATTCTCATTGCACGTAAACAAGTAAGTACATTTTTTTCATCAAATGCGCAAAAACGTTGTGTACTCGAAATAGAACGTCAATAAAAATTCACAATATGTTGGAAATATGGTTTATTTTTTATTCGCAAGTATTGAACTATAACTCACATTTATACGAAAGGTCATCAAAATCGGTCGTACAGCAATTTTTACATTTAGTTACAAAGGTTATCGGAATGTAGCAGTCTAGTAATAAACACCATGACACGGAAGTCTATTACGATTTTATGGCTACTGTTAACTGTAAATCTACGAGATTGTAATGCTGATACATCAAATGATTCCATGATACAACCGTGTGTGCAAAAATTACGATTGTAATTCTGTTGTCTCTTATGTTCTTAGTTAGAAAAATATATTCTTCATATTATTTAGGTGAGTTTTAAATTTTTAATATATCATGAAAATTAATAAATATCTTCATTCTAAGAAGTTATTAAACACATTCTGTAGTAGTAGCAGAGATTTTGTGGTAATCCATGATAAAATTTCTGGGATTTAAGAGATATCGACCACAATAGTAGGCTATATAAATTTACTTTGCAGAAAATTCAGTCATACACGTGTTTTGGGAAATTTTTCCATCATCAGTGGCTCCAAGTACCACGGATTAAACACATTAATTAACCATGGTGAACTGTCCTAGCATGGCGCCATTTTGTGTTAAGTACGATGTACGAAACTTTCGAAAATTTACTTGTTACTGACTTAAGAATAGGTACTATTTATCTTTATGCAGTTTCTCTAAGGGGAGACAAGCCAAAAGAAACTGAAAAACAATGTAAACGTTTTCTTAAAAAGATTACGTAACTCTGTTGCTGAAAGATAGAATGCTATGTCATTTACCCATAATTTTACAGGAAAGCATTTTTTTCTCATTTGTTACGTTGTTTGATTCTGTTTCGTATCTCCGCGCATTGCTGCTGAAAAGCCGCCAATATGAAAGTTAGACTATGTCACTTTGTCTCAAGATATACAGGCCACCCAGTACTATCCAAACATGGAATAAGACAAAATACGAATTTTAGTAACTAAAGAGAGCTAGAGTGATACGACACTAAAAACAGGAATTTAGTGACTTACCACTGTTACCTCTCAGCAAATCAAATGTACATTAAACATTGGTTCTGAAACATTTATACCATTTACCATTTACCACACCTTAAAAAAAAATAATTTTCCAAACTTTCAGTGAATTTCGTCAATACTTTCTCATCATTTCCAATCAACACATAACACATATTAATATTTAAAAATTAAAAAAAATAAAATGGAATCCGATAGAATTGATTTTGGTTAGAGGTAATAATAACTCAATGAGAAGGAAAATAAAAATGGTTCAATTACTGAATTTTGTCAAACAAAAGAAAAACAAATCATTAAATTGGGGCATGGATGTTCAAAAGTTCGGTGTTTCTGGTTTGAGAACCAAGAGTAAAACAGGTACATTACCTTTTTTATTTTTTACTGCATTTTTAGACAAATCTCCTACCCCCCCCAGGGTATTTCACAGGATTTAAATTTATTGAATATGCCTATATCTTCAATTATTCTTTGAATAAAACTGGGAACAGGTATGTACGTCTTAGGAAATTCAATGGTTAGTATTATAGCTTCAGGACTGCGAAATAAAGAATATCTAGCCCATAGATTCTAGTTCCGTACAACCTTTAACTTTAGGAAAATATGCCCGATTCGAAATTAGTTCCTTTCTCAAACGATTTTAAAATGGAAAACCCTTGTCGGAATTGTTCACCAATGAACATATTACAGTCTTGAACATATTTCCGTTCTGTCAAAATATGAGCGCTGACGCGCATGTGGATTACAAACCAATGGCCAGTGCACGTGGATATCAACGTAGTTTTTAGTATATCTCTCCCTCGTTCGTCGCTCCGTCCGTCCGTCCCTCCGTTCGTTCCTCACGCTCACCGGTCAGGTTGTAGTTAAACATTCGCGCGTCTATCGACGACTCGTTTCGAATGTTCCCGGGTTGATTTTGCCGCGTGAAAGTAGATTTTAATGCGCTTATACGGCCCGCGATTTTCATTTTCGCCCAGGAGGCCTCTGCTTTTAGTTGAACTGCAAGACCGCCCCCGCCGTACCGGCGACTGCAGCGCTCCGCGCGGGGATCGCAAGCGATGCCCCGTCCAGCGACTCCAACAACGGCGCACGCTCAGCAATCGGGGCTGACGTAGCACGTGAGGACCGCATTTGCCTCTTGAGACCATGCCGTCCGAATACGATCGTTTGATTGATTGATTTTTTAATGTTTCCGGGCGCGGCAACTGCTTCGGCAATCAGTCCCGTGAGTGTAATGTATGTTTCTCTCGGGAGATGGCGGTGATTTGCCACCGCTGGATGGCGAGATCCGGCGCCGACCTATCGTCGGCTAGTGGGGTTTCCCCCTAACCAGGACCCACCAGCGGGGCACCGCCCCAGCCGGAACAAGCTCTAAGCTTCCGACCGGTCTCCCGGAATATGTGATAGTATAGTCCATGTTAGTGTAACTGGAGAGGATAGGACAAGGAAAATGAAGGACAGATCGCGCGCGGTCCGTGGCCTGTTTGGTAGGGTACTGCTCCGGCATTCGTCCTGTTGATCGGAGAAACCACGGAAAACTACCGATCAGAGCAGCCGGCCGCTAGAATTCTCCTCCAGATAGCGACTGAATTCGACCTAGCTGGAAAGCTAGTGTCGAAAATCCTGCCGCCGTCAGGACTCGAACTTAGGACGTCCCGGACAGAGGCGCTGCAGTGACATCAGTTAATGCACTGAGCTACCGCTCCCAGTACGATATTTTAAAACTTGACACTCTTAAGAAATAATACAAAAATATTCAATTGCGAATAGTTATTGAATGGCTTTCTCCGTAAGTCTTCAATTCCTAAAATAATTCAATGATGTTCGTAGAGATGCTCTAACACGTACGATTTCATCGTTAATGAGCCAAATTAAATGTCAAGATTATTGGATCTATAAGATCAAAACTGAGGAAACAAATCATGAGCTAGTGACCATGAATTTGTCTTTCCGCATCCAGTCACGAGATTTCTAAAGTGAAAAACGTTATCAAGACCTGACCAGGCTGGAAAAGATGCTCATGAAGAACTTGGAGAAGGAAAAGAACATGTTGCAGAGGAAAAATCGAATTTTGAATGACTAATTACTGGATAAATTATTCAATAATTATACGACTCATAAGCACTTTTCTAACTCGTTGGACTTTGTGGTCGAATGACCGAAATAATTATAGGAGTTCATAAGGAGGGTGTAGTACTCTCGAGCTTACAGGTCGAACTTCGCTTTACCCATCCAGCGCCCCGTTTCCACTCGTTAGAAGCTTCACACTCGAGTCAACAGTTGAACGCTTGTAGGAAAAGACTCTTGCGGACTTTGGAGAACGAGGAACAGTAAATGAAATATATTGAATTACGTATTACTGGATGAATGATTTCATAAGTCTACAAGTTTATGAGTGATTCCCTGAAACGTACTACTTAGTCTTCAAAGGGCCGAAAATATTGTTAGAGTTGATAAAGTGAAAGCGTCGATGGAGTTGCAAAAGAGGAAGGCGCCAACGTAGGGGGACCCGCAGGTGGAATGTGGCTAGTAAAATTCACTTCAAACTGATAAAGATTCGCTCTCGTAAGTCTGTCACCTGTGGGAAAAGATACTTATGAAAAGTTTGAAAAAGATAAAATTAAGAACTATTGAATAAATAATTAATTAATTGCATAAAGCTATGCATTTCTAATGTATTCGATAATATTTCTAAAACGTATTAAGTTCGTCAGATGAAATGCCGTGTATGCAATCAGGCCTACGCCATGTTAATCAATATATTTTATTATTTCTGATAGTAAGATGTAAATAACTTTACAATAAATATATGAACAAATATTTTTCATTTCTACTTTTTAAAATAAAATAAAATACAATCCGAACAAATTTTAAAATAAAATCCGAACAAATATTGGTACCTACGGCAATATACTATATTGTGTATCCTTTTAATAAGCTCTGCAACAACAACGTTGTGCATATTGTTTTCGTTCGATGTCCAGTAATCCCTTTTGAAGTAATTGTAAATCGTATATTAATGTAGTGCTGCAAATAATGAATTATAATCTAATTATATGTGACAAAAACGTAACACTAAAATTGAAGAGCCCCATTGAATTGTGTTATCTTTTTATTATTAGTGCACCGAACATTAATTTACAAGTGGACAGCTTACAGGCATCCACATATGTGTAAGACATGCCCTTCCACCTATTAACTACAAATGGTTGTCGACAACAACAATGAAGAAACGTGTACTTAAGACTATTGATCTTTCGTTCTTTCTTTTGAAACAGAACCGCTCCACTGAATCGAACATGGAGCGAACGTTGCGTTTCGCGGCAACTGAAGACGCATTGAAAACCACTCTTAGTGAATAGGTCACGAGTAATGAGAGAGCAGGGCCTGTATGTATCGAAAATATGGCTTCGATGCCGCGTTGAGAGATTGCAGCGCTGGGATTGGAAAAACGATTTCTTCTATTGTCGGGTGATTTCCCCCATTGTCCGCGACGCGGAGCTGGAATCGGCGCGCGGGTCTCTGGGGCGAGGTGGGTGGGTGGGGGAGGGAGACTTCTCCTGAAAGAAGAAGCGTGGCGGCGGAGAAGGAAAAGAAACAGAGGGAGAAATACTAGAGGGGTGAGGAGGAAAAGTTAAAGAAGAGGTGGAGAAAAAGGAGGAAGCGCAAAATTACTTTTACTCATCTCGAAGTGCAATCAAGACGAAGGTAAATGAGGAGAAAAAATAAAGGAAAGTAAATGAAGGTGAATGATGGAAGTAAAAGAGTACAACTGAAATACGAACGGCAACGGAAAGATTAAAAAAAGATAAGCAAAGAAAATAATTGAGGATTACCAGGTTTTTGGTGAAAGGAATTTTAAAGGTGAAAAGGAAGAGACATTCATAGAAACCATGTACGAACTCGAATTTGCAATTGTTGTTTTTAATCTGCCCTCTCCTGGTTGTTGAAAATCATTAAGAGGAATTATTAGAAGGAATTGGACCAAACGTCTCCACTAAAATATATTGAGTAACTAAAAAAAGGTAAAAAATGAACATAAGGGAATAAAAAGTGCGTTATAGTAGCAAGTGGAAAAATTCACTGTTGAATTTTACAAGATATTTGAAAATATGCAGTTTTAGACTACATTACGTTCACAGATAATTATTCTTTAATCATAAATATTGGCACAATGATTAACCCATTCCATGTTGAGGGAAGCTTTTGTTGGAGATGTTTGAAACTAATGTTTTAAACACGCAACCCAATGATTTGTGTATATTTATTTGGTTCTATAATAATAACTGGATTCATTTAGTAGTCACTAAGGAGACTTGGGTGAACGAGTTAAAACACGAACATCTGACAAATATTGAGGAAGTAGTATTAGTAGGGAATGAAATATTTTACACCGAAACAAGAAAATATACATTGCATGGTTGATTAACAACCAAACCGAAATAAATGGCTAAACATATAAATGATGGATGCAGAACGATTTCGAGAATTAGTAACAACAGTTTCAGATTAGCGAGACACAAATCGCTGTCACAAAATACGATTTATAAAGTTGCTTTGTCGTGATCGTATTGAATGAAAGCGAAGAGAAAAGAAACGAGACGAGCGGGGAGGCAATATGACGATATTAACTTGGAAAGCCGCCGGATAATCTCAAGGAATTGATAGAAGCAGGGCGAAGATTTCAGGGGGATTAGAAAGAACTTGGTCTTGGAGTTCGTCGAATTTGCAGTCGAAGTTTCCTTCGGGTTCTACTCTCAACATTCAGCACCCATAGCTGCGATATGCTCCTGGGATTCGTGAACACTTTGAAGAAGCACGCGTAAGTAAGATATTGTTTTTTAAGAGATCATTCGCTTGAAAACGACATCTTAAAAAATAAAACACCTGTGAGATGTGCCACAACATCACATTTTAGCTTCCAGCAGTCTCACGATATTTTTCTGATAGTCTGCATTTTCGCCAGATGAAAACGTATAAATCTTTACCTAAACATTACAGATCAACAATTAAAAACCCCTATCCAAGAAATTTGTATGTAAAGAAATCCTCTCTCGATCGATAGTTATCAACCATTTATCAACACTTAATGTTTCATAAGACAATATAGCCTGGTGGAAACCAAGTTCATACCTCGTCGCTTTGATGCCAAAGAGTGGAATTAGTCGTAAATAATGAAAAAACTAGTAATCTCTTAATGTATGCTTCTCTGTTTCTTCTAGATAACAGAAAGAGCTGTAATGTCTAAACCTACAGTAAGAATCACGGTAAGTTTTCAAATCCTCTGGAGAATACGTTACATGAAGTGGATGATATCTCAATATTAATGTAACGACTGAAGAAAACTGTTCGAAACTAATGGTGCTACAACAGTACGTACTTTCTCGCAAAATTGTTAATTTTATATAATATTATAATATGACAATTTCTTTCTTACACATCAACTATCATTTGAAAAATTCTTAGAAAAACAAAGTGCGAAAAATAGTATTTTATAAAAATTCAAACGTTTAAACGAAAAAGTTTTCTGTCATTGAATTCAGTATATTCGCGTTCTACATAAATGTACAAACGATGGGCGATGCGTATTTTAGCATTAAATAAAAGTATTAATTAATTAATAATTATATAAAACCGAACCAATGGCGGTCGTCATTATCACCTTCTGTTACACAGTGCGACAATGAAATTTGCTGCAGAACAAAAATATGTGATAATTATGTAGTTCAGTGCCCTAATGACTATGGTGAAAAACCACTGTTCCCTATTACCTAAACTTTCTTCCGGAAACGTAACTTTATCTGCACTCGCTGCGTTATTTATGTTGTCGCAGCGCTTGTAACATTGGGTTACTTTAGGAATAATATTACCTAGTTGTGGGAGTAGAGAGGGTAAAGACAGGTAGTCACTTAAGGCAGGAAGTTGCACTTGCGTCACTCAATCGACAGTGAGATCACACAATACATAATCTTGAAGTGTGTAAATCCGCTAACGTAAAGAATTTTGTTTGAATGTGTTCACGTGTTTCTTACACTATCAAAGTCTAGGAAGTGTGTTCATTCACCAAATCGTTGCTGTTATGTTTGTGGCGACTTTACGACTAAGTCTCAAAGATATTCGATTTCTCCGCCTTCAAAAAGGCGTACGAGTTGTATTTTGAAACAAGGGATGATGAGGTAAGTGTGGGGCACCACAGAACTGTTGCTCACATTGCTGTCGCTGAATAAGAGTGTGTTTGCATGGAACCCAACCATCTATGCCATTTGCCATACCACAGTTGTGGAAGGAACCTAGTGACCACACTACAGACTGCTACTTTTGTTTAACGAAAATAACAGTCATTTCAAGTAAATTAAAATACACAGTTTCTTATTAAAATTAGGAATCTGTAATACACCCAGTTCCACATTCTGATTCTCTCTCAGTTTCAAAATCGTCAACGGAATGGACAACGGAAAATGAAACAAATGATGGTAGTGCCAAACTAACAAATCATGAAGATCTTAATCACACGCGGTCTGGAGCATGGTTACAACCACAACCATTGTCACAGGTGGAACTAAACGATCTTTCAAACAGGGAAGCAGAATTACTTGGGTCTCGTCTTCAAGAAAAGAACACTTGCATTACATTCCGAAAACCACAGCTTGATTTTTCTACTTTTTTCTCATTGACAGGGATTTCGGTGTATTTTAATGACATGAATGGGCTGCTTACAAAATTTTAGATGGTTTCAATTCGGAAGAATGGCGCTTATTTATAGATTCCTTAAAGAGTAGTCTCAAATCTGTTCTCTTACACAGCGGAAACGAGAAATCTGCGATATCAGTGGCCCATTCCGTTTAGTTAAAGGAAATCTACGAGAGCATGAGGCTACATGTGAAGAATGTTGACTATTCGAATCGCAAAGGGAAAATCTATGGTACCTCAAAGTTCTGGAAATTCTTCTGCAGTCTGGTTACACAAAATATTGTTGTTTCTTGTGTCACTGGGATAGAAGAGCAAGGGCAGACCATTATGAATTAGGGAAGAGAAGCCTTTGCGAGAAAGTTTCAATTCTGGTGAAAAAACTGTCGCATGAACCCTTTATTGACAAAGAAAATGTAGTGTTACCACTACTCCATGTAACATAGGACTTTACGAAGAATTTTGTGAAAGCAATAGACAATGATGGCCAGGGTTGTCAACATTTGTTACCTCAATTTCCTGCGATTAGTAATGCAAAAATTAAAGAAGGATGTTTCATTGGCCTTGAGATCCGTGACTTGATGAAAGATATTACCTTTTAACAGTTGCTGACATATACTGAGAAGCCAGCCTGGCTTGCATTGAAAGATGTATGCGACAATTTCTTGAGAAACATAATGTCCTAGAATAACAGGGAACTGACAGAAAACATGCTGGACTGTTAGAAGGCTACGGGGTACAACATGTCTCTGAAATTACATTTCCTTCAATCCCATTTGAATTTCTTTCCGCCTAATCTTGGAGATAAGAGTGACGAAAATTGCGAGCAATTTTACCTAGGTATCGTTGGGATAGAAAGACGATATTTAAGGAAAGATTGTCATGAAAACTCTTAGAGAATTTTCCTCTACGTTGTGCTTTGGGAATGGCTGTCAAGTATCCTATTGTTAAAACTTTCTCTCTCAAATTTGACACTGTCTTGGAGAAATTTGGTTTACTAGCCCGAGGTCCAAATAATAAATATTTCACAATTGAAGAGGCAGAAAACTTGTATGCAATGAAGACGCGCTTAATCCTTGTCTGAGGGGCGGGTAGGGTGGAGTTCAGGGGCGCTTGAATTGTCTTAAACGAATAAACTATCATCGACGCCGTCACTTATCCGATTTAATTCAAACCACTCTTTAAACACTTCCATTACTAATAAGAACAAAGTGTGTAAATTTCAGTGAAATCGACCGAGTATTTTGTGCGTGTATATAGATTTTTTACAGATTTGTTGATATCTGATGTTAATAGGAGGTCCAATTTTCTCGCACATTTTTGTAACAATCGGATTGACAGAGTAACTTAGAAATGGTCTTAAGAAGCGTGCACAAACTGAGTTTTTTTCTTTAAATATCAAAAAAGGATCCTCAAAAACTTTAATTTGAGACGGCTACTAACCCTTGAGAGCTGTAGAGTTCTGCGTTCTCATACGAACAGGGAGAGCTTTCTCTAGCGACCGCCAGGAAGCCAGAGTGTTCGTGAGCGGATTATCGTGCGGGAGCGCTCAGTGCCGTGTCTGTGTAGATACATGAATGTGTACAGTAGGGTGTCCCAAAAACTCAGTCTTTTTTTCAATGCATACTCTCTTAATTTTTTGTTTGATGCCAAAACAATTGTAAATGAAATTTCCTGCACATTGGATCACGGCAACCTGTACTGACTTGCATTGAAACATGCCAGTATTTGCAGACTGAGTCTAAAGCGATCCATGTACAAGTAATTACTACCCGTTTTGTTAGTAAACTCATCATTTTCAAAGAGTCAATATGTCGGTGGAATGTCAACATGTCAACATGTCGGTGAAACGTTCTAAAAAGAGAACATTTGTTAATGGTGGGCGAGAAATGTCGAATATTGGGTTCAAAACTCTCCTCAAATCTGACTCATAAAGAGGAAAGGGCACGTCTGGGAACTATGAAGCAAACACAGCCACCTGCAAAATATTTTTCAGCGCAAACTGCTTTGATACAATGTTATGAACCGTTAAAAACGATTCGTCTTCTAATTCTGATGAAAATATGGATTTGTAAGCAGACTTTCAAATGATTTGAACAACATCCAAGTGAAAAGATTTCATTACTCCAAAATTAGTAGCAGCGCTTGATTGGTGCCAGTTAAGTATGAGAGATTACGAGTATATTCTCGAAGCTACCACTGAGGCACTTCGACATAATACTGATGAATTTTCAATAAATATTACATTCAAATACTTCGTACGAATAAATGGTAAGAGTAAGCCATGAAAGTGATTTTCAAAAGGAGATACCTAACGTGATTGGTCACTGCGAAGAAAAAGTGTTACCTGCTTTAGATTCTCGTAAATCAAAAGACGAACGCCTTCCGATCATTATTTCATATGAAAACAAAGAACAATTTATTGCTGTACCAAAGTTGGAAAGCTCTACAGGAAACAATCATGCGCAAGCTATTTGGAACGGATTGTAGACTGAAATCTTGAAGATTAAGTGCAAATTATTTTTGATGATACTACAGATACGGGTAGTAACAATAGTTCTTGCGCTTCTAAATGTAATACGTAAACGAGAATTGATAATTTTTGCTTATTACCATCATGTGTGTAAGGTAGTGTTGTGTTCGAAGTGACATTCAGTCAAGTGACTACATGCCCTGATAGTCCACTCTTAAAAAACTTTCTAGATAACTGAAAAAGTGTTGATCCTGATAAAATACAATGCAATAGAAAAAAACATTACATCGTGCCTGGCTGTTTCCAAAATTAACAAAATGATTGCGTATTACAAGCCTGAACTGATCAAAGAAATAGAGATAACTATCAAAAGTTGATGAAGTTTTATGAATACATTTTTAGGTAGAGAAAGAAGATACAAAGGAAATTTACAATTCGACCTCCAGCTGTCATGCACCCCGCTTAATGAATGACGACTATTTATTCTCAGAAAATGTTATTTAGTGCCCAACAGAAAATTACAAGCAAGGCTAAGGCAGCACTAAGATGTCTGGCTGTTCATCGAGACATCCCATGTAAAGACATGAATCCATTGCATTTTGACAATAAAAGCACCTTAGCAAGATGTATGCTTTTTGAGATCAAGGCTTACGAAAAGGTTGATAAAAGCATATGGATCTGGCTTCACGGATGTTAAGCCAGCATTTGTGGTATTTGACTGATGAAGTATCACTTTTGTCCATATGTTACGATGATTTGGACCAAGAAACCGAAGGAAAAATGTTTGAATGTTTACTCAACGAAAATATAACAGATTATCATAAATTTTGTTGTCCGTTATACTTGAAAATTATCTATGACTTTGCATCGGCCAAAAGCAATTTCATGTTTCAATTTAAATTTCAATTGCCATTTATTGTCAACTTAAAATTAATGACAGTTTTCTCTATGAACGTTCTACTTTGTGGCCAAAGTTTTGCTTGAAAAAGATGGAAATATGGATTTAATACTTAAAGCAGAGAACAATTCAGCTGAGAGAGAGATTAAGTTGATGCAAGACTTTCATGGTTTAATTACGGTTAAAGAGGAACAGAAGCATTTTTAATAACGTTGCGAACAAGAACATCAGAAGGTTTATCCTGACTGTAAAAAGCGAACTTTCAAAATAAAATTTTCAAAGTAATATTTTCTAAATATTAAATAGATATATTATTTGCAGATATTGGCAGTTTATTCAGCAAATAAACTTCGAGTTCTAGAATATTTCCTCATTTCGTAACTGAGTACAAATGTTCATGTAAAATTCGCATCATGTCGCCACCACGTCTCCTTAACCAAACGCAATAAAATTACGCAATTTTTTTAAATTGTTATCCTGAAGTAAAAATAAAATGTTTTCATAACGCGAATACTGTTAAAGATGTAATTATATATATATATATATATATATATATATATATATAAAATGGTAATTATTTTGAATAAATTCCAGCTAGGTCGAATTCAGACGCTGTGTGGAGGAGAATTCTAGCGGCCGGCTGCTCTGACCGGTAGTTTTCCGTGGTTTCTCCGACCAACACCAGGCGAATGCCGGAGCAGTACCCTACAAAACGGGCCACGGACCGCCCGCGATCTGTTCTTCCCCTTCCTTATCCTACCCTCTCCCCTTACACACACACTTACACTAACATGCACTACAGTACCACATGTTCCGGGAGACCAGTCGGGAGCTTAGAGCTTGTCCCGGCTGGGGCGGTGCCCCGCTGCTGGGAGAGTCCTGGTTAGGGGGAAAACCCCACTAGCGGACGGTAGGTCGGCGCCGGATTTCGCCATCCAGCGGGGAAAGATCACCGCCATCTCTTGATGAAAAACATGCACTACACTAACGGGACCAATGACCAAAGCAGTTGACTTGCCCGGAAACACGAAAAAATCAATCTATCAATCTACGTTGCTGAGTGAGTCACCTCTCCAAGGCCACCAACCATTCAGCTGAACTCCTTCCGATCCCAACGAGCCCCCGGCGTCCCACACGCACCACCGAAGGGCCCTCTTACTTCCTCCTCGCCCTCGTTCGCACCATTGGACTCAGGGGCCACTTGGCCGCCGAACCCACGGGTCCTCGGAGCGGACCCGGGGGAACCTTCGAGGGGCCTACAACGTTTGCCCTCTTTCTGCGCCTCCCCGGGCGCGTCCAGCAATCCACCGAGAAGGCAGCGGTCGACTCGTTCGAATTTGCATAGCGCAAGTTCATTGCCCAGCGCCACGTCTGTCGCGCAGCCGTTCGCGTCGGGAGCGGCCGTAACGCGCAGGTAGCGTGGGCGCGCGGGCCGCCAGGCTGCCGAAAGGCGCGCGTGACAATCGAGGAGCGATAAGCATTTGGGGCACGAACGCCGAAGCGGATTATGACGGGCTCTATAAACTCCGTGAGCCGCCGCCGCGCGCGCACACACATCCGATGGTGACGGGGACTTCATTTACTACGGCGCTGTCACAGAGAGGCGCGTGCGCCGCTCTGACGCGTTGTGCGCTCCACAGTGGCCCCAAATGGCGACTGCAGTTTATTTATTTATTTATTTACGTAAAAAACAGTTAAAAACTGCGTATGACGTGCTATGGGGAAAAGTGCATTGTGTGCACATTTTCAAAATTCTGTGATCCCTACACTAAGCCATATACTACTTATATTTTGAATTTTGAAAGGGAGAAAAAAACAAAAAATCTCCCATGTAATAAAATATATTTTCAAGGATAAATAAGCAATAAATTTTGAATTTTAAAGGAAAAAAAAACAAAAAAGTCCCATGTAATAAAATCTATTTTCAAAGATAAATAAGCAATAAATTTTGGCTCTTATTATTTCCTGCCGCGACAACATGGAAACGATAATTTGAATAACTTCGTAACTTCATTGCGTTGAGCGTCGCTTCCGTGCTCTCTGCGAGAGCTCGCAGGCAACATTGCTTCCTGTGCAGTATCGTTGACCGACTAGGGTTCGAGATCCAACGCAGGCGGATTTTCGACTAGCGAGGTCGAATTCAGCCTCTGTTTGGAGGAGAATTCTAGAGGCTGGCTTTCGTCGTTTCTCTCATCAGTGCCAGGCACATGCTGAAACTGGTAGTGCTAAAACAGCACATAATTTCTTGTATTATTGGAAGTAGTTACGTAATATTGAAATTTTGTAATTTCTGCAATACTAAAAGCGTAGTTATAACTTGAAAATGTTAAATTCAACGCATTCGAACGAAGTGCCTATACCTGCGTTTATTTCGCGAGCCAGGAACTATTAATTTCTAACTTTTACCAATAAAACAATACGAATCAATTAACTGTTAACATATTTGGAATATTTAGTTACATAAAACAAAAAGCAAGATATCACTAATACAGCTTTTACCATTCTAGTCAATTTTTAGTCCAAATTGATTACGAAATATTTCAATGTCAAGAACAAATCGAGTTTCGTAGGGCGTTTGACGCTGCAATCATGTTTATAGTTGTCTCTCTAATATATGATGTTATAATAAATAAAATAATATAAAATGAAAACTCACAACTCAGTTTAATTTGCTTGATGTTTTAGTTTGCTAGTTGGTCTTAAGTGATATTATGAGATGTAAGTTTATTAATTACTTACCGTTAACTTTCAACTTTTCATACTTCTCAGAGTTGTTGAGGGAGTGTTAAAATTTCGCATCATAGTAATAAATCATATTGCATCAATGGGTATTCAGTGTCATACTGTAGAAAGCGTTGTGTAACATAGCAACTTGGCCAATAGAGGGATGTTGTAGCAATCGGAAGAGGTAAAGTCCTTCATTAGGAATACCAGGCGTCATGTACTTGGTTCTCTCATCAAAGCACGCTCCATTAACGTCGCTCATACTCGTTGTGTCAGAGCAACTAATCACTCCACATGCCGTTGCCCAGTTGCATCAGATACAATGGGATCGGCCAAACTCAATGCAGATGCTGAGGTATGCATAATGGAATTCCTTCGTGTCAGTTCAGTTCATGGTACGTACATGTTCAGTGCTGTACAGAAACAAATAAATACTACAAAATAGATAATTATATGACTTTTCATGTACGAAATTAATTTGCTCTTCTGAAAATCGCGCATTAAGTTAATGTTTCTGTTACTGACAGAATATATTTATTAAGGTTATCTTTTACGAGTTATTGCAACCATTGCAGGACTGCGCACAGGGGGGGGGAAGGGGGTATCCTCCGAAAAATAGGAAAGGATACCTGTAGTCTCTTCAAAAATTTATTTCAGTAAATGACTTGTTTGTAGATCTGAATTTTTGAAAATTGCAGAAGACTTTCCATAGCCACGTAAATACGCAGTTTTTCGAACTTGTTTTTTAGTAATATAATAAATAAATAAATAGTCCTACGTAATAAAAAAATATATTTCAGTAAATATGATCAATTCTTGATTCCCGCTTTTAAATCTGACAATTTAGGGAATTGATACCAATTGGGGAAGAGGCTGCATAAACCATCTGGCAATCCTGCATATTATTCAACATAAAATTGTATTTATTAGTAATTATGGTAATAAATTTATTTCATTTTTCTTATATATTTTTTTACTTATTTACTAGTAAAATAAGTAATTTGTAAATAAAACGTTTAATGGAAAAGAAGGTCCAATGAGGAACGGAGAGACAAAAAAACGTTGGCCTTCCTCTTCTTTCAGGCTCCGCACGTTTATGGTTGTCATGATTGACAATAATTGGTTAATAAGGCACGTTGCTTATGAAACTCCGTATTACTGTCGTATTCTGAAGTGTCCCATTTCCCCCTCATTTTCCAAATGCTTCTCATTTTGGGAACAATGGGTTATTATATTTTTTCAGTTTCTCGAATACGTTCACATCCGTACAAGAAGCATAAAAACTACTGAATATGAATAAAATGTCGATACTTTGGTGCATATAAACTGTTGGTAATTTCTAAAGGAAAAACGCTCATCCAACTTCTTTGTCAATTTTTAAAAATCTAACTCCCGAACTGTTTCACAAAACTCGCACTCGATTATCGGTTTGTTTTATCAAGCAGTTTTGATAGTAACCCTTCTGAAATGTTGTAACACAAGTAACGATTATCTTTTTGCAGTGTGGTCCACCAAGTCTGTTACATGACTGTACTAAACAATCACGCAATATTATACGCTAATTTATACGAATATTATAATATATGCTAGATATCCGTTTCCAATGTGAAGGACAAAACATAATCTAACCCAATATTTACGTACAACTTCCGTATGCTGGATATGAGCCTCCATTATCGCAATGTAAAAACATGCTTCTTTTACGACGGATTTGAAACTAGTCTTAGTACAATGCCGTTGTCAATATTTAAATCAGCGAAATACTTGCTACTTTTTTAGAATCTAGAAAGCGGTTTCCTTTTATTAATTTACGTATTTGGAGAATTCAGGTGTAAAACACGGTAACCCACGTGAAAACGTTTCCGAAATATAAGCAAGTAAACATTTTTACTGGAAGTGGTTTAAATGTGGTACATTAAGATGACAAGAGCCGGGGCCAATTAAAACCTAATTTAGATTATTTGAGAACCACAGATGGAAGCGTGTGAAAATGTTAATATCACAATTAACTATAACCTTGAAGGTTACCATCTATAGTTGTGTAATTTTTGGATGGTTCTACAGAATGTTTAGGAGGACAATTATTTTTTTTAATTTTTATTTTAACATTTACTTAGACCAACGTTTCGAAGGTCATTGGCCTCCTTCTTCAGGGGTTAATGAAATTAAATATACTGTGATGTGGGGACAGGTTTATTGCAGTATATTTGTCGTAAATGGACGAAATGGTTAGGGCAAATAATAGGCAATATGGCGCCTTAGTAACGACGTCGTGGTTGTTGTCAGGATAAACAAACATTCATCTGACCGTGGAGGTGGCAGCGTGAGTAGGAGGAAATATAAGAGATTTGTGGATTGGTTGAAGAAGCGTCGACTGATTATTAAAACGGAAGTTTGGGCATTTTGTCAAAATAAAAGAAAGGCGAGGCATTGTGGGTTTGAAAAGGGAGGATAAAATTCATTCTGTCGCATGTCGTGACGGTGAGTAGTTCGCTCTCGAATAGATTAATTTGTGCCTGTTAGGACTTATAAAAAATTTCGGGGGTCTACAATACGTGTTGGGACATTGAAATATTTTCGTGTGGTGAAGCAAGAATCGGACTTGAGGGACATATTCGGACTCTGAATATTTTCGTGGCAGAACCAGAAGTGACCTTGTCATACTACTAAGATTTGGGGAACGTGTCGAGTTCCGAATATTTTGCTGTGCATAAATAGAAGACTTGGAGTTTTTTTCGCGAGTGAACTCTAATCATTGTTAAACTTATAAATGTATGCGGTTTACAAACGAAACCGGACTTTGCCTATTTTCTTGCTATAAACGGAAGATAGAACTGAAATATTTGTTTTGCGGTGTAATCATAAAAGCACTGGATATTTTATACGGTGAGAACGGGCATCAGACATAATATAGTGGAGCTGGAACAAATATTTGAGCGGTGCGAAGCGATGAATCGGCGGTGTTCGTTTTTAAAGAAGAGCAGCAGATTCGTGGTAATTGGACTTCGGGATTTCGGAGTTTCTTCGAGGAACCACCAATCAAGAGCACGCGAAGACCAGAATCGCCGTACCAGGATATGACTAAGAAAGTTCTCAATGTAAATTGTTCACATTTTAATTTGCTACATTGATAGAAATAAACATTAAGTTTCTCTTGAAAGAAAGATAAAACGATTTTCATTGGCCAATTCAAGCTAATAAGTAGCTAGATCAAATCTCTGTTTTCAGATTCCTCGCCATTTTGTATAGATGGCAGATCGGGTAATCGGTTATTAATAGATAATAGCGATTATTTCTGACGTGACCCATCGACCCAGCTAGCGGGATAATATTCAGTTTTTTATCAGAGTAATAATAGTCAAAATATTATCGTAACCTTTTTCCTGGCTCCCATGTTATTAGAAATTTGGAAACGGGTTTTGACGAATCGCCCAGAATTTATTAATAAAATAGTAAAAAAATAGCATGAATTAATTTTATAAAATTTCATGATTGGGGTTTAATACATAAATTAAAACAAAAAGTTCGAATAATGAATAAATTTAAATTAGATAATTAAAAAAAATTGGTTATAAAATTTCATGATTTACCTGAATTATATTAATATGTGGTATCTTTTGAATTTGGATAGTAATTTCTCACTCGTGTTTTTTTTCATTATATCTTGAAGAAGAAGGTAAATAGCCTTCGAAACGTTGGTCTATTAAAATAAAATTTAAAAAAAAATTAAAAATTATTAAATTCTCTAAATTCCTTTCTAGATCTTTCCTTTTTTCTCATTAGACTCTGAAGAAGAAGGCCAATGACCTTCGAAACATTGGTATAAATAAATGTTAAAATAAAAATTAAAAAATACATGTCTGCCTAAAAATTCAGTAGGGCCTTCCAAAATTACACAAATATAAAAAAGACAGTTTTAAAAATGTTATAACACATTTAACTGTATAAGAAAATCACCATCTGTAGCCCTTGGTTTGTCTCTGCTTGTTCGCCTGTCGGCGTGGCGCGCCGTGGCCGGGCCAGCCAGTCAGTGTGCGCGGGCGTCGGGCGCGGAAGCATTCAGCGGCGCCGCCGCAGCTCACTGGTCCTCCCCCGCGCCGCCCACGCGCCGCCCGCGCGCCAGCCGTCGCGCCGCCCTCGCGCCGCCCTCACGCTCGCCGCCCTCGCGCCGCCCTCGCGCCGCCCTCACGCCGCCCTCGCGCCGCCCTCGCGCCGCCCTCGCGCCGCCCCCGCGCCGCCCTCGCGCCGCCCTCGCGCCGCCTCGCGCCTCGCCCGCCTCGCGCCGCCCTCGCGCCGCCCTCGCGCCGCCCTCGCGCCGCCTCGCGCCGCCCTCGCGCCGCCCCTCGCGCCGCCCCGCGCCGCCCCGCGCCGCCTCGCGCCGCCCTCGCGCCGCCCGCGCCGCCTCGCGCCGCCTCGCGCCGCCCTCGCGCCGCCCTGCGCCGCCCTCGCGCCGCCTCCGCCGCCCTCGCGCCGCCCTCGCGCCGCCCTCGCGCCGCCCTCGCGCCGCCCTCGCGCCGCCCTCGCGCCGCCCCGCGCCGCCCTCGCGCCGCCCTCGCGCCGCCCTCGCGCCGCCTCGCGCCGCCCTCGCGCCGCCTCGCGCCGCCCTCGCGCCGCCTCGCGCCGCCTCGCGCCGCCTCGCGCCGCCCTCGCGCCGCCTCGCGCCGCCTCGCGCCGCCCTCGCGCCGCCCTCGCGCGCCGCCCTCGCGCGCGCCCTGCGCCTCGCCGCTCGGCCGCCTCGGCGTCGCGAGTCCGCGCAACTTGCGCGACGCGCAGCGACGCGTCTTGCGCCGTAAAATGCGGTATGTGATTAATTCATGTGCGAACGTGACTCGCGAACTCCAATTGCACTGCAAGAGTGGATTGCGATATGAATATCTGGATGTGGAGTCCGAGAACTCGAGGGCAAGACAAGTTTATGACGATATCACGTCGTGTTTACGCGCGGGTGATAACTGCGTCAAATTAATACGTGGTTGGAATATTAAAATTGAGACGTGAAAGTCTATGTGGAAGCAATATGAAACTACAGATAATTATTATATTATTGAACTCATCAAATAATATTATAAATGTATTGTATTGATTAAGAAGAGATATGAATTGTACAAATGCGACAAATGTTTCTGGAGTTATTCAATATAATGTAAGATAGTTTCCCACGTCGTAATTCATGACAATGTAGCAAGAGCTCACGCCATAAAACTGGGTTCAGTGGAGGAGGGCACCGACTGATGTCCCTGCAGTGCCTTTAGCCAGGAGGTCTTATAGCGTTTTCCATTCGTTGCACTGAAACCCACCCTAGTGCAGGGCACAAACGTCATCGCTCCGCAACAGTGCTGCCCCACACGCGTGAAGGGCACTTACGAATGAAACGGATTCCGGAACTGAGTCAGTGCGTGTGCGCTACCCAGCGAGATTATAGATAACTGTTTTGGTCTGTCACACTGATGGAACTCGAAAAATAATAATTTTGAATTTCGATCGTCTTTATAATTTTTAAGAAGTCTTCTGGTAATTCTTACACCTTAATTCACAAATTATTAACGTGTGTTTCTTTATTTGAAAACTACGAAAACTTCAAAAGCGTGTGTTGCAAAAATTTAATTTTTCGAGATTTTCCAGTGATTGATACAGTACACAAGATTTTAAACCGAAAGGCTTCTTCGAAATCGT
Source organism: Teleogryllus oceanicus (assembly GCA_964035755.1). Taxonomy (NCBI): domain Eukaryota; kingdom Metazoa; phylum Arthropoda; class Insecta; order Orthoptera; family Gryllidae; genus Teleogryllus; species Teleogryllus oceanicus. The sequence goes on from CAXIVR010000004.1 coordinate 136,996,181, forward strand.
TTGGTTATTGAAAACCATAAACATATTAACATGAGCATTTCCGCTGGTATATGTATGGTATTTCGCCACGAATCCAAATCAACACTGATAACTTCCGTACTTAACCTCACAATAGCCCGGTGCACTGGACTTCACTGACGCTATCGTCAGTGCAGTTTAGGGCGCCCCGAATGCGCCCTGGTTCCGTGTGATTGTGCGAATGGAACATGCGCTTCTTTGCACTGGTGCACCCTAGCGGTCGAATGGAACACGAAAGCTGCCCTGGGTGCGCACCAGTGCGGGGAATGGAAAACGCTATTAGAGTTGGAGTTCCGACGTTCGCGCTGGCAGAATTTTCGACAACTTGAACGTTAGGTCGAATTCAGCCGCAGTCTGGAGAAGAATTCTAGCGGCCGGCTGCTCTAATAGGTAGTTTTCCGTAGTTTTTCCGATCAACAGCAGGCGAATGCCGGAGCAGTATCCTACCAAACGGGCCAAGGACAGCGCACCTTTCCTCCCTCTTACTTATCCTGCCCTCACCCCTTACTTACACAATTACTTGCACTTCACTACCACACATGCCGGGAGCTTAGCGCTTGTCCCGTTCTGGACAGTGCCCCGCTGGTGGAGGATAGAACCTGTTAGTGAAAAACCACGCTAGTTCACCTATATGTCGGCGCTAGATTTCACCATTCAGCGGGGAAAGAATACCGCCACATCCCAAGGAAAATCACGCACTACACTTACGGTACTACTCACGGTACGAACATAGCAGCTGACGTGCCCGAAATCTCGAAATAATCAATTATACCATAAAATGGATACGAACTATGACTTTAATGTAAGGCAAAAAAATTAGCTTATTTTTGATTTATTGCAAAGATTTTCCGAAACATATTAATATTTCCGTAATTTGAGAGAATTTATCTGAAAAATGTTAAATTATATTAATAAAACTTCGAAGGACTAATGAATTACAACGAAATCCATCTGTTTGTGTGTTCCAAAATATTATCTCCAAGGTCGGTTAGAATATAGAAACGAATTTTTGTTAATTGCAGACCAGATGAAAATAGGAAAATTTAATAATTTATGACAGAAATACAGTAGCAGACAATTTATCAGTGCATATACATAATGCGTTTCCAATAAAAATCATCTACATCTCTATTCCGCGAAACACTTCGAACTCGATGAAAACAACTTTTTCTCTTTGGAGGGGATTTTCTGTTCTTGGAATAATTATAACATTATTTCATCTACTATTATATTCTTTAGCTCTAAATAATGCGCTGACAGACCCGCTCGATACGATTCGGAGTTGTGTCGTAAACAACTGCTAAAATCATCACTGGCCTCTCCAGTTGCCAGCCCCACGTTCATTTGAACATTGCCTATAACTATAATCAATGAACATTATTATCATGCCTAAAATATAACGTTATTATTACTGTCTTATTATTATTATTATTATTATTATTATTATTATTATTATTATTATTATTATTATTATTATTATGTAAAGTAGAGTTCTTCGCAAATACGTGTAAAAATTATTTAAAATGACTCAATCTCAATTTTTACGAAACTCTGATTCAAAGAAAGAGGAAGAACTGATAAAAACATTTCATCCAATGTCGTTTTAGCCAACACTGTAATTGTATTTTTTATGAAGTAATTTGAATACAACTTCAAAACTATACATATTGCGTTTATAACCTGAAATCTCTAGATCTAGGTGATGCTATATAAACGGAAGAAAACGGGACATGCAAAAATCTGATTTCAGAAACCAGGATTTTCATTTTTTTACGCTGTTGTTGCCTCTTGAGAAGGGTATACATTTTTATTTTATTTTACGAAATGTTTTTTATACTTTCCTTAATTCCCTTCCAATGCTTAGGAAATAAAATGAGATTCATCATCATCAAATCCTCAAGATATACACGATCTTCAGCATCCATCTCTCTACGGCATTAATCTTAATATTTTTATTGTGCTTTAATGCTGTTAAATATGCTTTACTTTTCGACATCAGTGTGTTCTGCAAACATTTCAATGGCAGCGCTAATAGCAAATCTTTTTCCGATTGAAGCAATTGTTGAAAAAGGAGAGTACACTCATTTTGTATGTTATGTCAGCGTAAACGTTGTGTATCCTTAAGAGAAGCCAAACATTACGGGAGAAAAAATACAGAAGCATCCAAATCGCATGTTTATGTCTTCAGTTCGTGCATTTTGGAACTCTCTATTACCAAACTATTAATTAAAGCACCATACCTATAACCACAAGGAAAATGATTCATTAATTAAAGTCAGAATTCAAGGAGGACTTCATTTTTAATTTAAAAAGAACAAAAAGTGGAAATTTCTGCCAGGAAGGAAATTAAAAAAGGCTGTAAAGATGTAAGTAGGATATGGGTTTATTTCATGTTTCACTTTATTTAATGAGAAAAAGGTTATATTTGCACACATTCAACATTCCAAGTTGGGAAAAAAAGAAATTATATTGCGTTATACTAATACTAGTACGAGGATATGTAGAATTATAATTACTGAATGCTAAGGAATGAATTGGAAAATTGAAGGAGGTTCCTCTTTAACTGGACTATTGCGGCTTTACATTGGACTGGCCTGTTTCGACTTTTGAGAGCAGATGATGTCATGCTTGGGCCCGTCGAACATTTCAATTGACCAGCACCAACAGTTTTAAACACCGCACCTTTGTATATGATTAAACTAATGGTAAATAATTGTGCTGAAGAGGCCCCTGGGTGCAATGGCATAAACAATGCAGTGAGTCGAATTTTTATTGGGACGTAACAAGTAGCAATCTACCAACTTTTGCGTCTGCGTATTGGATGGAGATTATGCAGTAGTTGCCACGGAGTGAAATTTAGAGGCAGGGAGTCGCAAAACACTATCTGTTATAAATAAATAAATAAAAAAAAAAAAAAAAAATAAATAAATAAATAAATAAATAAATAAATAAATAAAATAAATCTGTTAATTCTAAGGAATTATCTCTTAGGCTCACTGAGTAACGTACCACCCTGGCACAAGCTGTGCGTGTCTTTCCATTATTCCATCTGCCAAACGAGCAAGAGGCTACTCACCGGTCTTGGCGCGCACGCAGCCCATGAGCAGCGACGCACAGAGCAGCGCGGCCAGCGGCGGCGCCGTGCCCCGCGCCGGGGGCGGCATGGCGGGCGGGCGCGCGGCGCGAGCGCGCGACTCAGCCGCCCCGCGCGACGCTCATAAAGCTCGATCAACGCGCGGCATTCCCGCGCCACTCGGCTGAGATGGCTCGGTGGCAACGCCCGTTGCCGCTGCGGGTTTTTTAACCGACGAGTACTGCAGTATGTGTCCTGCCAGGGGATAAATTTCCACACTAGCTACGTATAACTGGGTCTAATTAAGCTGCTGCAAGGAGGAGAATTCTTACGACCAGTTTCTCTGATCGACAGTTTCCAGTAGTTTCTCTGAGAATTCCTGGCGAATGTCGGAGCAGTACTTCAGTAAACGGACGAAGGAATACGTGATTTTTCATTCCTCATCCTAGACCCTGCTTTCCATTTACGTACACACACACACACACACACACACACACACACACCCACAACTACACTTGCACATACTAATCGACGGCTAAGAGCTTGGTCCGGCTGGGGCAGCGCCGCGTCTTCTAGTGTATCTGGAGAAGGAAGGCCGCCAATCCATCTTTGTGGACGTCTCATGTCCCCAGCAACATGCCAACCTACGAAGTCATTACATGCACTACAGTTACGCGGCTGATGACTAGTCGACGTGTTCGGAAACACTAACTTTCTTTAATTAATATTTAGTTTCCTTTCAGTAATTCATAATTCACTGTACACTTTATCATTTGCATTAGTTGTCTTACAAAACTATTCTTATTTCGTAATCTTAAAACTGTTAACACAAGAGGGAGATAGCTTAAGTCAACACGTATTGTTAACAATTGTTAGAGAATCGCCAGGAAGGCTTCAAAAGTGTATCGGCTTTTGTTGGGGTGGGGTTATAGTGGATTGTACGTGGTACATAGTTGATGTTTGAGTAAAAGTTATTGGAAAAGTGGAATATATGTTTAGTGATGGATGTTATATTCAGTTCTTTGTGTAATAGTTTGTTCTTCATAAACCTTGGTGAGTGAGTTGGTAATCGGAGAAATTTATTTTGTATTACTTGTAGTTTATTTATGGTTGTAGCTGATGCATTAGTCAAAAAGGGCAAGCGTATAACATTAAAGGTATGATTATCAATTTATATAGAGTGAAGGTGAAAACATTAACTACTCACGCGACATTTTGGGAACGAATGTCAATGTATGCGATCGTTCCACACGTGTTCGGGCAAATGAGTTGCTCATAGCTCTCAGGACAAGAGAATAAATAAGTGTGAGTGGCTTCATGTAATTCCGCAAATCGGTGAAAATTAATTACTTCAATTAAGAATGTGTTACGATTCATTTGCATATGTCCTTCGTATATTTTACACAATAACAATCCAGTTTCTGCAAAAAAATGAGACACTGAAAGAAGAACGAAAATATGTTTTTTTTCTTTAGTTTTCATTTACAACTTTAAGAATTAATGAAAAATGACACGTTACTTGAATGTAATACATAGATGCTGAATATGTAAAGACAGTCGGCAACTTTGTACAGATATCTATGTTACTAATTTTTAATACGAACAGAGTTTAAAAAATTAAAAAAATAAAAACTGGTTGCCTCCGGTGATGTGAGAATTGTATTTGGTTTTGTTAGAAATCCAATAACTTGAGAAAAAAACAAACAATGAAACAGTTTCGATTTTGACTGAAAAGTGAAAATACTTGACTGTGTTTGTTTATATTGCACTTACCGATTCGTATTCGGTATCATACGTTACTGCACATGAAGTAGCTGAAGTATTGCCACAGCAAGGCTCCAAGGAATAGGTAAAGCGCTATTAAATATTGACTATTCATACGTAAAAATTGGGAACAGCAACTTTCAAAAGAATGGTTATAATGTGTATATATTATATTATATAGAATTTTTGCTGCTGCCGGCTGTACGTAAACACAAATTTTTCTACCATGACATCCTGAGAGAAATCTTTTCGCTGAAGAAATATAACTGTTTATAAAAACATTGCGAACGGCGAGGTTTGTTATGTGGCGTAGAATGTGTGCAGATTTAAGTGACATTAAAATAGCCTCATTTGAGGCAAAATAAATTTGATTTTGAGTACAACGACATTGTGTAATTATGAAAATAACATGTTCCAGTTTTTCGTTGTGAAATTAATTTATAATTAAATTTAAATTCAAATGCGTCAATTAAGTTATTTTAATATTTCAATACAATCATGTATCTTTAAAACTATGTAGATTATCCAGCTGTGGCATGTAGTGAAATAAAACAACGTAAAATAATATCTATATTCGTAACAACAGAAATAACTCTGTTCTATTTTGTTATTTTGTTAAAAGAATAGCTTCATTCTAGGGAATTCAAAACTGTTGAGAGAACAGGAAAACATAATTATTCAAACAGTTTAGGGGAACGAATACTACATAAGATTTTAAAGAATTCGTAATACATTTTCTTTCATAATCAGGAGATAACAATGCTCTTTAAATTGTAAAAATATCCACGAAGAAACACAATTGTCAGGTATACAGCTATTATAATTCGTAACAATTTACATCTCAAAGCAGAGGATCTCAACAAGTTTGATCTTGATCCGCTATGGTCAATGATATTTCTAAGGGGAACAATGATGTTCATTTGGGGGTCGCGAGAAAAATGTACATAGGCCCTACAATCAAGATATCACTGATTACAAAAAAATAATGAGATTGATGATTACTTGCTTTCTGGTATTTAATATTTGTTTCCCTTATCGAATAAAAAAGTTTAATTGTGTTCCTTTTTTCGACAGTGATTATTGATATTGGACTTTTCAGCTGCAAAGATAAATAGTCCCTTAAATTTAGTGCTTGTTTATATCGCGGGAGGTGTTGGTGATCTTTCGTCGCTGGTTGACGACATTCGGTGACTGACGTACCCGTCGTTTGTTAGCGAACTGCTCCGGCATGCGCCTAGTATTGATGAGAGGAACCACGGAAAACTACTCAACAGACACCCAGTTTTTAGAATTCTTCTCCGGACAGTGATTGAATCGACTTAGCAACCCAACTAGGGCCGAAAATCCTACTACTGAGGGGACCCAAATCCTAGGACCTCCAGGTCAGAGGCACTGCAGTGACGATGTAATAGAAGTTAATATCATTCACAATCTGTGATTTTGCTTCTGAGAGCTTGTTTACATTTGTAAAATGAAAAATTGCAATAGAATAAAAAATATAAAACAGTTATAACCATTGTTTATCAATTTTTTTTCATGTTCTTGTGTAAATTACTTTAAGCCATTTATGTGTCATGATTGGTGCTAAGAATACGTAGTTTGCTGTATACAGCGTTTATTTAAAATGGCTGTTGGAAATTTCTCGAAAAGTTCTCTTCGCATAAAAAAAGTGAGAAATGAAAATTTGTTCGTATCAACGGGGCCCTTCCAAACACAACAAAATTGACCACCATTCCTATCCCCCGGAAGATAGATAGCGCTGTAATCGACGAAATGAAAATAAGGAAAAAAGAAACGTTCAAAAAAGTTTGTTTCTGGACAAACAGGGGGGGGGGGGTCCCATTTAACATTTTTATTTTTTCCAACCCCCACTCCCGGAGGTGGGGCGAGGGATCGAGTTTGGAATCATTGGATTGCCCCAGTCGAACGAACAACTTTTATTACCCACATCCTTCATTCGATGCACACTTTTCGAGATATTCCCAAAACCAATTTTAAATGGAGCAAGCGTTATTATAGAAAAAACGTAACGGGGTCCATATAACTAACCATTTTTTAAAAAGAGGTCGATAATAGAATCAAATTACAAATCTCTGTCTTAAAGACAACTCAAAACCACCATTGCCAGCAACTTCTTAACAGGAAAATCAGACATTTTAAGAGTTGTATTTCCATATACGAATGTTCTTGCTTTCCCGCCTCTCCATCGATGGACGCGACGCCGTCACTCGCTAATGGGCCGCGCAGGGCGTGTGCGCCGGCAAGAAGGCTTAGGGCGAGACAATGGGGCCGGCACGCCATGACGCGCCCCGCCGCGCCGCCAATCGGCGCGCGCAATCTCATGCACGCACAATGCGCGCTCCGTCGCCCGCAGCCGCCGCCACCCAGGTTTCTCATTCACGCCGGCACGGCTCGCTCCGCCCCACCCTCCCGGCCCAGCCTGTCCTCCCTGCCACGCACCGCCACGCCCCACCCGCCACGCCCTCCCACCCCCGCCACGCCCAGGCCACGCCCCGCCACGCCCGGCCACGCCCCGCCACGCCCCACCCCGCCACGCCCCGCCACGCCCCGCCACAACCCGCCACGCCACGCCACGCCCCACCACGCCACGCCACGCCACGCCACGCCACGCCACGCCCCGGCCACGCCCCGCCACGCCCCGCCACGCCCCGCCACGCCCCGCCACGCCCAGCCCTTCATTCCCCTCCTCCCATCCCTCTCTTCCCCTCTCTCCACCTCCCGCCCTTCCTTCCGCCCCCCCCTCCCGCCCGCGGGCGCCCCATTCTAATTCGCTGCAGCAGCCCAGCGCCCCGCGGCATTCGCGTGGGGGGTGCGGGTGACACCGCGCCGGCACGCGCCCCTCCACGTGGGCGGGGAAGGCGCGAGACACGTGACGGATATGGAGGCGGCGCGGGGTGGAAATTCGGAATATGCTCCAGGGAATGAGGTGGGGGGTACGGAAGCCAAGGAGCCTAATGGGGTAGGAGCGAAGGGGCGGACGGATGTCAGGAGAGGAAGTGCGAGAAAGCCAATTGAAATGGGAAGTACGTAACGTGAGGACCAAATCTCAAAGGTTGGATAGACGACGCGGAAAAAGGCGACGAAACGACCACATTGCCAGCAGAAGTTGCTACGTGGAAGAGACGAAATCGACAGCGCGCACAAAAGCAACAGTGATGATGCAGCGAGCGGGAGCGGAGCAGCGCAATGCGAGAGCCAGTTGAGTGGGCGAGGAAAGTTCAACGGGTTGTTGCGAGGAATGCAAAGGTGAAAGAGAATAGAAGCGGGCCGGCGTGGACCAAGGAAGCGGGGAGGGCGCGGGCGCGCGGAACGGACCGTCGCGAGTGGAGTTTGGGGCATTGGCGAGCGAGCGGAAAGAGGCGCGGGGAGCGAGGTGGTGGAGCGGGGCGTGAGGCGTCGAGAGCGTAGTGTGAGACCGGGGTAGGGGCGCCGGGAACGGGACGCAGTGTTGGAGAAGTGGCGAGCGTAGCGCGTGGAGTTGGGTGCGCGGCACGGGGCGTACGCAGTGCGGGGGCGGGATCGGGGTCGGGGTGGGAGCGGGGATGGGGGCGGGGATGGGGGCGGGATGGGGGCGGGGATGGGGGCGGGATGGGGGCGGGGATGGGGGCGGGATGGGGGCGGGGGGGGGCGGGAGCGGAGCGGGGAGGGAGCGGGGCGGGGAGCGGGGCGGGGAGGGGTCGTGGGTCGGGAGCGAGGGTTGGGGAGCGGGGGCGGGAGCGGGGCGGAGGTGGGAAGCGGGGTCGGGAGCGGGGTCAGGAGCGGGGGCGGGGCGGGAGCGGGCGGGGCGGGGAGCGGGCGGGGGGGGCGGGTGGGAGCCGTGAGCGGAGTGCGGGAACGGGATCGGAGCGGTAGCGGGTAGTGGGAGCGGGAACGGGGTCGGGAGCGGGGTCGGGGTCGGGGAACGGGGTCGGGGAGCAGGGCGGGAGTGGGGAACGGGGCGGGGATCGGGGCGGAGAGCGAGGGTGAGGGTGGGGGGGGAGGAGCGGGGAGCAGGGAGCGGGAGCAGGGAGGGTGGAGCAGGGAGCGGAGCGGGAGCGGAGCTGGAGCGGATCGGAGCGGGTAGCGGGTAGCGGGTAGTGGGAGCGGGGAACGGGGTCGGGGAGCGGGGTCGGGGTCGGGGAACGGGGTCGGGAGCAGGGCGGGAGTGGGGAACGGGGCGGGATCGGGGCGGAGAGCGGGCAGGACGGGGCGCGGTCGCGCCAACGAAGTGGCGCCGCGGCGGTGCCGGAAGCAGCGTGGCCCCTACGCGGCGGCGCGGCGCGGCGCGGCGCGGCACTGCGGCGGGCAGTTGAAAGTGGAGTAATGGAAAGCGCTCCCATCTCGCGCTCCCTCCCGCATTCTCTTTTTTTACCGCTCCCCGTCCGGGATTTCAGCCTTTTGAAAATGATTAAAACCCGCTCATTAACAGACACAAAAACCGAGTCCCCCGTCGTCTCTCTTGTATGAAGTATATCCAACATTTTTAACAATTGCCATGACTTTTTATGATCGGTTTGAATTTTTCAGTGACAGCTCCTGATGAAAATTTTTCTAAATCCGGGTCAGGGGCGCGGAACAAAAAAGCAGCGGTCGCCGCGAGCGCCACGGTTTCGCCACGACGGGCGCCGCCCCGCCCCCTCCGGGCGACGCCGCAGGCAGCGCTCGACCAGCGCCCGTTCCCCTTCTTTATCGCACTGTTCTCTTCAAACAACCCATTCGGTGCTGCTGGAGGGTCAGCCATGCCGCACTGACTGCACATAATTGCTCTGCAAGCGGAATAAGTTGTCTAATCTATTCTCTACCTGAATGACGATTGCATTGTGGTCATCTAGTGGCGGTCTCTTTTTTATAACTTTGATAGGGACTTCACTTTTCTTGTCCTTCCGTCAGAGATTTACAATTGAGATGGTTCTACAAATCTATGAATATTTAATGTCTGCCCCACGGGCAAGTCATTGATATAGTTTTAAACCATTTATATTTATTTAATTATTGCCCAATATGCCCAATATCAGCAAAATGTTTTATATTTATGATTTAAGCTTTGCGCAAAAGAAAACGTATTCCTTTTCTTGCTACTATGACCCTGCCTTGCTCGTATGTAAATTCAGTACTAAAACAATTCCTATTCTTTTTAAATATTATTGTATTGCGGACTAACATTTAATGGTATTTAAATTCACATATTCTGAAACATGGGTATCGACATAGGAGTGATACTTGCGTGCGACACCACGGGGATTTCTGGAAATTTGATCTAAATATGACTCATTGATTGCAACTCACCACACTTATTTCAAATAAAGAAATATATAATTTTTTCATTTATGAAATTGAAAAACGTTAAACTATGAGCTCATTTTATATGATACATATTGACTTTGATAATGAACGGTCCTAAAGCAATTTCAATTACTTTTTTTCCTTTGAATACTTAACTTCTTCATCCATTGATCAAATCATTACAGTTCTTTGTTGCTTACGCAAACTCTTCCCGCGCTCTTGATAGCTTCTCGGGTGACTCCGGGCCGTAGTGAAAAGCCCAAAGCCCCGTGGTGTCTTCTATCTTCTATCGTCACCTAATTATTCCCTAAATTTCCTCTATTATCTAAGGCGTTCCTGTTCGATAAATATTATCGAAAATCTCGTAGAAACAAAATACAATTGTTTCGCGAATAATTTCACAGAAAAATTATCATTACGGTCGGTATAAATTAAACTTCCTTGTTTACTCCGCCTCAACCCGTTACTTCCTAACATAAATAAATAATTTCTTTTGCAAAAATAAATAGTTAATGATCTCATTCCTAGTCAACAACAAAATTTCACCGATCGGATTCTCTATATATTATTCCACTGTTAAATGTCTACATCCTCATTTTAATATTTAACGTCATTTTAAGATTTTTTAGAATATAAAAATGAACTACATCATTCCCTTCCTAAACTTGCATCAGGTTCTTCCTAAGTAATTACATCCCTGACTACTAATGAATTCCCATCTAATGCGAAGACTAGACAATAGCTATCTGCGATCTCTTCAGCTCGACCGCCACCGACATTAAAGGGAGTTTTTCTGTCTTCTCGCTGTCTGTGTACGTAGTTTTCTCATCTGCAAGAGGCTTTGCCTTCCCTTCTGTGCAAATTGTGGTGTACGAAATGAACGTATTTACATTTTTAGTGACTGCTGTTTGTTTACGTTTGTTACGATAGTAACTCGTCCTTCTTGCCTATATTGTAATTCTGCATGTACAAATAAATTGTAATGACCACCATTTTTAAGCATTTATTTTATCATGGGAGGGGGGTTGACCTATCACACAAAATTATATTAAATAGTTTCTTTGTTTCGTATTAATTTATTTCCACAGACCACCATAACTGCTTTACAGGGATTGGTATTAAATTGATTTTGATATATATCATCAGAGAAGTTGCAACATATCATTCTTACGTTTCTAATTTCAGTATCTTTAAGCTTTGAGGTAGTGAACAATCTGAAACCAATTTATAAGGATTATCACTCCCACTCCAAATCCAGCAGCAAAAGTTAATTTCAAAAGATAATAATATATATGCCCCCAATAATGGTAATACATCAATCAAAAATGTATTACATACCAGTTTATAAATTAAAAATATCACCAACAGTCACATCATTACTATTACTTTACTCCTCTCCCCTTGTCAAGCAAGTACCAAATGCGATTCCTGAACCATTCAAAACTACTACTAACACTACGATCGTTTCTGCATCCACCAGTCCGATTTCGGCCCCACTGCAGCTCCGGGAAATGTCTGACCGCCGTGCACGACCAACCGCGCGCAAACCGCTGCCCGCTGCACACCCCCACCATCACCCCCGTTGTCCCGCGTCCCCCGCCGCACCGGGTCCCCCGCCGCCCCGCGTCCCCCGCCAACCCACCTGCCCCGCGCCAGCCCCCGCCGCCCCCGCCGCCACCGCCGCCCCAACCGCCCCGCCGGCCCCGCCACCCACCGCCCTCGTCACCTGCGCACCCAGTGCCGCTCCCCGCCTCCGTGCCGCCCGCCTCCCCGCCGCCCCGCCGCCTCGTCATCCTGCGACACCCAGTGCCGCTTCCTGTCACCCGTGCCGCCCCTTGCCGCCCTCTCCGCCAAGCGGCGCGAGGCCCAGTGGACCGGCACGGCGCGACTCCGCCAGCGCCTAGGAAACGTTCGGCGCTCGCCATGCGAAATATTTTCTGCCCTCCGGACGAGTGCAACGTGTAGGAAAAACAACGTACAATATTCGGTTTTGAGTTAAGTTATTCGAGGTTTCTGTATCGCGGTTTCAACATTAATTTTCATCATAACATAATTTACGGCTGAATTTATGGCACAACAAATAATATTTCTACTTTACCCTCAAAATGAGAATATTAAAAGTGTTTTCAATCCATCTCCCATATCCTCGTTCATTCATTGATTTGAAAAAATGTTTGAATAAAGTATATTTTGGGAGTAATAGCCAACAATATGGTATATTTTTGTGAAATATTGTTTACCATCAATGGAAGAACTGTAAGATTATTGATGAAAGACCTCCCTCTGCCCCGCGCCAGCCCCCCGCCGACCCGAAAGCCGAGAACAGGCTAGCCAAGAAGTAACGTGCGAGTAAATCTGTGTCTTTCTGTAACCCCACAAGTTTACTATTTTTGCTATCCCACCGGAACAGACAATTTTTCGGGTGATTCGCGCTCATTTCTATACGTAAATAACACGTCCAATGGAGGATGAGTCATGTGAAGACGGTAGCCAATAGTTTATACAATTGCTTGGGTCCAAGTATGGGACTGGGGACTGGTTGAGGAAGGAAGGTCCGGATTAGAAGTGATCTGGAAAATCAATCGCGCAACACAACTGGCCAATGGATTTGTCACTCAAGCTGTGGTCGGCAATCAATAAGTTGGTGTGGCGTCATACGGATGTAATCAGTACACAGACGAGAGTGGGTTGTAATAACAGCAGGTTTATTCACAATTTAGACCGTAGTCACAAATAACCAATGCACTGTATACAATTAACTAATTTAATAGACCCCACTGCTAGGAGAGATATTTACAACGGCTACCACACCGCAACATACTACCTAATGTTTCGCCGTGCCTAGTACCGCCTGCCCTGAGACCGACTACATGTCTCACTAGTCACGACAATAACTGCCGGCTCCTTCGCCACGAGCACGCTCGCACCTATCATGGACGACCTACGCTGCCGATGCCGCTGCCAGGATCACAAAGAAGGAAGAGCCATTGTTCTCACGGCCCTTAAATAGCCCTCGCGACGCCCGCCGCCTCCATTGCCTCCGCTCTAGCGATGCGCACACCCAGTCAGAAAAACCCCGGGCGTCATCGCTTCTGCCTTTGTCTCGCATCCGGTGCACACCACGCCGCATGCCCATGCTGGTTTTAGCGACATGACGCTACATTGGTGTCAAAGATCCTGCTCGAAGCCAGACTCTACTGCTCCAAGACGCTTCACTAGCAACCTCCCTCCCTATTACATATACTACGTGGTGAGAGGAGTCATGGGATACTTCCTAATAACGTGTTGGACCTCCTTTGGCCCGGTGAAGAGCAAAACTTCGATGTGGCATGGACTCAACAAGTCGTTGGAAGTCCCTTGCAGGAATGGTCCCTTCAGCCATGCTTTCTTTATGGCCGTCCTTAATTGGGAAAGTATTGCCGCTGCAGGATTTTGTACACGAACTGATCTCTTGATTATGTCATATAAACGTTTGATGGGATTCATGTCGAACGGTCTGAGTGGCGAAATCATTCACACGAATTGTCCAGAATGTTCTTCGAACTAATTGTGACCCAGTGACATGGCGCATCCATAAAAAATCCATTGTTGTTTTCGAACATGAAGTACATGAATGAGTGCAAATTAACTTCAAGTAGCTGAAGGTAATATCTGTTAGTCAATAACCGCTTCTGTGGGACCTGAGAACCCAGTCAAATCCATACCAAAACACTCCACACCATTGTAGAGCCGTCACCAGCTTGCCTTATCAACTGGGATTCAAGGCTTCATGAGGTGTGCGCTACACTTGAACCCTACCATCAGCTGTTACCAACTGAAATCGGAACGCATCTAACAAAGCTACGTGTTTCCACTTGTATAGGGTCCAATCGATATGATCACGGACCCAGGAGAGGGGCTGCAGGCGATGTCGAGCTGTTAGCACCCGGAGCGGTAGCTCAGTGCATCAACTGATGTCACTGCAGCGCCTCTGACCGGGAGGTCCTAGGTTCGTGTCCTGACGGCGGCAGGACACTAGCTTTTCAGCTAGGTCGAATTCAGTCGCTGTCTGGAGGAGAGTTCTAGCGGTCGGCTGCTCTGATCGGTAGTTTTCCGTGGTGTCTCCAAATGTGGCAAATGCCGGAGCAGTACCCTAACAAACGGGCCACGGACCGCTCGCGATCTGTCCTTCCTCTTCCTTGTCCTATCCTCTCCCTTTACACACACACTTACACTAATATGCACTACACTACCACATATTCGGGGAGATCGGTCGGAAGCTTAGAGTTTGTCTCGGCTGGGGCGGTGCCCCGCTGGTAGGAGAGTCCTGGTTAGGGGGAAACGCTACTAACCGTCGGTAGGTCGGTATCGGATCTCGCCATCCAGCGGGGGAAGATCACCGCCATCTCCCGAGAAAAAAACATGCACTAAACTAACGGGACTAATGACCAAAGCAGTTGACGCGCCCGGAAACACGAAAAAATCAATCAATCGTGCTGTTAGCAAAAGTATTCGTTTCGGTCTTCTGCTATCAGAGCCCGTTAAAGTCAAATATCGCAGCATTGTCCTAACGGATACGTTCGTCTATGACCCATATTGATTTCTACAGTTATTACACGTAGTGTTGCTTGTTTGTTAGCGCTGACAACTCTACGCAAACGCCGCTGTTCTCGGTCATTAAGTGAATGTTGTCGGCCATTGCGTTGTCTGTGGTTAGATGATATGCCTGAAATGGGATATTATCGGCACACACTTGGTCCTGTGGATCTCAGAATATTGAATTCCCTAACGATTTCCGAAATGGAATGTTCCATACGTTCAGGGCTGACTACTATTTTGCGTTGAAAGCCAGCTAATTTCCGTGGTGCGGCCATAATCATGTCAGAAAACTTTTCTCATGAATCACTTGAGGACAAACGAAAGCACTGCAAACGCAGTTCTTTTATACCTTTTGAACGCAATACTACTGTCATTTGTATTTTTGCATATTGCTATCTCATGACTTTCGTCACCTCAGTGTACAATCGCAGCCGCTATTTAAGAAGTACATATACATGCTGTGTCCACTTAGCGGTGAATGTTCTGATCAGTTGGCAGCGTAGCAGGTAATTTTCGTAAGTGTAAATTAGAATATTTACCTGTAATTGAAACAAAGGTGTACGTTTCAACGCAAATAATATAACGTATACTTTCGATGTACTGTTCTTCAGCTTAACGGAAGCACCGCAGACCAATTATAAGGATGACAAGAAGAGACAAAAAGATAAACAAAAAATGTAAGAAAGAAACAGCTGAAATCTCAATTGGACAACTCACCAAATAGAACCTGAATTACGAAACCAGAAGAAATAAGAAAACATGATAGATCAAAGATAATGAGAAGACTTCAGTAACGACTAAGAAATTACTGCGACAAATTTGTATTTCTTAATATTTGTTAATGTTGATGATACAATATGATAATGTCCAACATTGATTTGTGCAATTTTTATTTTTAATTTGAAAATTGCGCGCCTTTTTGGGATGACCACAGCATGTACAACATGTAGCTACGCCTAGGGCAGCGTGCCGGCTGCATTAAGCGACAGACAACGAGACAGGCAGGGAGACTGAAACAGGGTGGAATGTCAGTGGCAGATTGCTTTTTTCTCCGCATCTTGCTTGCTCCGCGACTGTCATTGTGTAATATGAGAGAGGCGGGGAGAAATAAAAACAATGTAACTTTTGCAAAGAAATGAACGATGGATTTGCTTATAGAAAAAATGTTGGGTAGTGCTGAAAGATATAAAATAAACATGATGCAACAATACTGTACTGTTGTAAATTATGGATGCGATGGTGTTTTCCTTCTTCTTTTGTGTTAGCGTCGTTGATAGCAGAGGATGTCGTTGTGGAGTTAGTTCTGTTTGAAGAAAGAAATGTCACGTTCAACCCATTTCTACTTGGTAAAACAGAGTGTTGCAAATGCATTAAGCATAAACAGAATATTACGCATTAAAAGTGTCTGAGAACAATTCTCAGAAGGAAAAATGTAAAACACAGAATATTACAAAAATTTCAAATGAAATAAAGTATAAATTCTGTTTAACTTTAGAAATGTCAAAAACGTGTCTACTACCTTGAGACATTGCACTAATTAGCTAGAATATATTTTTGTAAGATCAATCTAATGTTTCTAATTCTCATATTAACCCTGAACTACTATGGAGAGTAACACACTGATGTCAGGTCATATCGACACGACAATTCTAATTCAAGAAAATAATGTCCTTTGTATGGTGTATTACACACGTAACAATAAAAATCGTCAATTTACATTATAAACAAATACATTCATTGACACCTTGTTCTTCTGCTTACATTATAATTACTACATAGCTGACCGCAAGTGTTCATTCCAACTTCCGTACAATTTCGTAAAGAGTTTCGATTTGTAGCTTTTGCAGAGGGCCTGTGCATTGACCTTGTGAACGGTAGAAATTTCTGCAGATAGTGATATAGGTGGTACATACGATCAGTGTCTCCTCTGTAATACAAAGAGGCTTGAGTTTACCTCTCTATGTTTCGTGGCAAGAATTTCAGTAGTGTCCGTCTTCTTCTTATGTAATGTTCCAAAAATATCCATTTGTGCTTTGTCCCAACCGAAAGCAGTATTCACCACTAACTTAAAATGAGTCGTGAAGATGGAGTTATCGTAAGACGCCACGCTTGCTCACCCGCCTTATGGAAATGCACAGGAACACTGACGCTGGCGTCGGGGCAGAAAGGGGAATTCAGGAAAATATATGTCAGTGGCATTTTTCATTGCACGCTCTGAATAGGATTGTTATCAGAAGATATTACAGGCTCCCTTATTCTGAATAGATAGTTTTTAGAATTAAGTTAGTTTTTAAGGTTAATTTAAGCCGCCAAAATACATATGTAAGAGTACAATAGTCTATGTGATTTTAGTCCCAATAAAAAGAAAATGAATTAATAAAGTGATTATATGAAATCCGCATAATTGCTAGCTCGTGTTCTCAGAAAATAAAAAGAGAAAATGCCTTCGGGTCAAATGGACCCGAGACCAGTAGTTAAGGGTTAATTTTTATGTACGGAAAAATGATTTATACGCACAAAATTTTAAAGAAGCTTTCGGATAATTGCAGAATAAATACTTAAGAATCAAAATATTTAAATTAGGTTCTTTAATTCATTATTGACTTATAAACTACTATAAATGAAATGAATATATTAAATCGAGTCTAAATGTCTAAATCACTGTTTATATGGTAGCAATTTTTAAACTATGAGCCCAGACCAATAAACCTAAAACGTTTTATGAGTCATTTCAAGCTACATCAGTATTAATAAATTTCAAAGATTGCACTAAGTTTATCATCATCTCTTTCATTGGGTTTTACTTATTTTCCACAAACATTGTACTTGGCACTTACACCCTTACAAAATCAATAATTTTAAATGTTTTCAGGCCTGCACAACTAGCTATGTGCACCCTTGACAGAAATTATTTATGTACACTTGAAAGAATAATAAACTACCTGGAATTTAACTTGAATTTGGTACCTTAGTCATTTATTAATTTTAAGAAATATAATTTATAACACGCAGTATATAAAGAATAATAATCATTTAAGAGGATTTTATGTCCTTCCTGTAAAATGATCCTGCACATGGCCGGTTTTAAAGGCGCAACGACAACACATCGATTTCTTAAGTTCAATTTTTATTAACTTCAGAGAGAACACTTTGCAGACATTTAAGCCACGCCTTTCTCCCGAAACAGCTCCTCCAAACGATAAAGTTTCTATTCACCACAAAGAGAGGTAGTTTATTACTCCTTGACAGGAACCATCTTTTCATGTACTGAAAGTGATCACTTTCCTCGTACACTGTGCCGTCGTAATTACCGAGACATTTTTCAAGTAAAAATTTTCTCCCGCCCGGCGAGTGTGAGAGTGCTGCTCGCAAGGGATGCAGCGCTGAAAGGCGACCGCTGAAGGCGCAGTTTAGTGGCGCCTGGAGGAGGGTGCGGGAAGGGAGCGGTCACAGAGCGGTCACGCACCTGCAACCGGTAGAGGTAGCTCAGTGCATCAACTGATGTCACTGCAGCGCCTTTGACCGGGAGGTCCTAGGTTACACTTCCCCCGGCGGCAGGATTTTCGACACTAAGCTTTTCAGCTAGGTCGAATCCAGCCGCCGAAGAGAGAATTCTAGGCCGGCTGCTCTGATCGCTAGTTTTCCGTGGTTTCAGGTTCCGGCGGTCAACAGGCAAGGGCATTAGTCCCGTACGTGAGTGCATGTTTTTCATCTGAGATGCCTGATCCCCGCTGGATGACGATTCCGGCGCCGACCTAGCGGCGCAGACCGTCTTCCCGGTGAGTGCCGTGGTGAAGTGGTGTGATAGGAGAGGATGGACGGACGCAGAGGACAGATCGCGCGCGTCCGTGGCCCTTTGGTAGGGACTGCTCCGCATTCGCCTGGTGTTGATCAGGAAGCACGAAAACACCGATTAGAGCAGCCGGCGCTGAGGGATTTCCTCCAGACAGCGACTGAATTCGACCTATTGAAAAGCTAGAGTCAATATCTGCCGTCAGGATTGGACCTAGACTTCCCGGACAGAAGCGCTGCAGTGACATCAGTTGATGCACTGAGCTACCGCTCCAGGTGTGAACTAGAAACCGAATGCTTTATTTACGGTAAATAAAGCAAGGGGGAGGACGCGAGGCGAGGTTGTGAGCGAGGTGATTGGTGCAGAGCAGGGCAGAGGGCAGAGGAGGGAGTTTCAGGGAAGGCGAATGGATTGGCGAGAAAGGCGAGAGAGAGGCGAAAGGGCGTTACAGAGAGTGAAGTAGGCAGTGACGCAGGCAGAGATCGAGAAGAGGTAGAGATGTTGTTCCCAATGGAACGAGTGCGTTCAAACGAGAAGTTGAAGACGGAATGGATGAGAGGGAAGAAGAAATATATTAAATTCGGTTAACCAAGAGACTCAATGCGAAGATCTGAAAATAAGACAAAATAAACTAAAAAGAAAACAATAAGATAAATAACTACAGAAGAGGGAAGGAGTCAGAAATTTCAAAAGAACGTGGTAGAATAGCATATTCTAACTGAAAGAACAGATTGTAATAATGTTACTGCGACGCTATAAAGGGGTCATTGGCAAGAATTAACGTTCGTTTGGAAGGTAATGAGGAATGTTTTGCAGCAAAATATGAACGGAGAGTGATGAAGAAATGTGAAAAAGGGCAGAAGAAAGAGTAAGATAATGCTGTTTTTGCGGAAGAAGTATTGTGCACGGGGTGAAAATGAGTATAGAGCGATAATTGTGAACGTTAGAAGAAAATATTCAAAAAAAGCAACACAAGTACAAACGCATGCATTAGGTAAAGAATAAGCCGAAGTTCAAAAGAAGACGAAACGATGACATATTTCTGAGATGAGGGTACGCATTAATGAACGAAGTGGCCTGAAACAATGAAAATTAAATGAATGAATGCGGAAGTGAACTCTGCGAGAAAGGCTGACATTTAAGAGGTGACGTCGGTTGCCAGTTGGATCGTGGTATTCTCTTTGTCCCGCAATGTGTTCCACCGGAGAGGGACATCTCTCAAACGCATTGTGCGGCCCTTTGCAAAGCAATACTTTCAGAGACTTCAAAGCGTCCCCTCTCTATTTGCAGTTGGTATACATTCGTAGTAATGCTATCGCATTGTTGGAATGCTTATTGCCACGTGATCCTCGATGTTAATGACATTAGGCATCGTATGTCCTTATTTGTTGCTTTCTCGGAAATATAACAGCAGGCTCCCTAAACGAAGTTCATTATTTCATAATTGAATTTAAATGAACAACAATAGTCATTTGTGATTAAATACCAGGAAAATTTAAGTTTGTCACAGAATATCAGTAACATAGGAGCGTTTTTGATACATCTATTTTATATCCATATACACAGACAAACTTTTGAAATGATTACTGCCAATCGTGTGTTTTAAAGAACCGAATTTGAATAATTGATGTACCAGAAAACCTACTAAGTTTTGCTACTAACACTTCATTGTACAAGAAAGATGTTTCATGTACTAAAAGTACAGCATTTATCGAAATCTAGTGGAAGAAACTTATGTCATAGTTACAGAAATAATAATGATACAATTATTTATGGACACTAGGAATGATGAATATGCATTATATACAGATATCGAACATTTATTTCCAAAAGTATATAACTTTCCCAATAGATCTTTCAGCGAGATTCTGTGCACTTCAGATATGGTCAACACGCTACAATCACATCCTTTACGTCACGACAAAGTTCAGCCACTCGGCCAAAATCATCTTTCCGATCGACAGAAAGTCCCAGCAACAACCACTAGGAATCCATTATTTACAACCTGCTGACTTTCGGTTCCACTTCTTCTCTCGCGATTTACGATGGGGGTCCCAGAAGGGTCACGCCAGCTGCTCGTGACACGAACCCTGGACCTGTCGAAGGAAACCGAGCTCCATGGCCGCTCTCACAGAAGAGACTCGCGGGAGCAGAGGATACTTTAGCCGGCGGCTGCCCGCCCGCGGCCCGCCCCACCCCACCTCACCCCGATCCCACTCGCCCTGCCCCGCATGCTCCGTCCCCTCTCCGTCCCGCCCCGTCTGACCCCCGCCTCACGCTGCCTCTCCCCGCCCCTCTCCGCCCCTCCCCGCCTCTCCCCGCCTCTCCCCGCCTCTCCGCCTCTCCGCCTCTTCTCGCCTCTTCTCGCCTCTTCTCGCCTCTTCTCGCCTCTTCTCGCCTCTTCTCGCCTCTTCTCGCCTCTTCTCGCCTCTTCTCGCCTCTTCTCCGCCTCTTCTCGCCTCTTCTCGCCTCTTCTCGCCTCTTCTCGCCTCTTCTCGCCTCTTCTCGCCTCTTCTCGCCTCTTCTCGCCTCTTCTCTCCGCTTCTCGCCTCTCTCGCCTCTTCTCGCCTCTTCTCGCCTCTTCTCCCCCTCCCCCTCCGCCTCCCTCCCTCTCCCCCCCCCCTCTCCCCCGCCTCACGCCGCTTCCAACTCGCCTTGCCCCACCTACTCCGCCCCGCTCCGCCTCTCCCCGTCTCGCCCCGCCCGAGCCCCGCCTCACACCGCCCAACTCGCCTCGCCCCGCCCGCTCCGCCCCGCTCCCCCCTCCCAGACTCACCCCGCCTGAGCCCCGCCTCACGCCACTCCAACTCGCCTTGCCCCGCCTGCTCCGCCCCTCCCCGCCTCGCGTGCGTGGGACGCGAGAAAAACTAACTTGGGAAGTGCTGGGTTGGGCCTGGTGGCTTCCCAGCAGCTCGCGCCGCCGGCTCAGCCGCCGAGATATGGGATTTCTTTACGATAAACTTCTTAAGGTCTCGGGGCACCTTTCGAAGCGGCTAACTCCGCCGGCGCCACTGCAGCAGAGGTTTGCATGCGGCAGCGGGGGCGGAGGGGGGGTGGACGGGGTGTGAAAGGCGCGTTCGACTCTCTTCGACTTGGACGGACGAGAAGTCCCGAAGAGATTGGATGAGGAACCTGGAGCAAGGGGCAGCGGGGAGCGAGGGGATGGATTGTGGGGTTGGAGGGCTGAGGAGGCGGCCTTTCGAACTGTAGAGAGGAGAAACGCTGTCAAAGAACTTACTCAGAAGTGGCGTGAACGATCTCACACGAAATCCGAGCCTTGTTTACACGGATTTGAAAATAAGGTTTTCGATAAATAAAATATTCGTAATTATGTCAAACCAATAATATTGTAGATTCTATAGTTGAGCATATGTTTTACAATAATCCAGTAAAGTTTTGTCAAATTGATTTTCAAAACCCAAGTTCATAAATAATATTAAAATGATTCTTTTTGCTGAACGCTGAGTGTGCGACCTTAACTATTCAACGATAATAAATGAAATTAACTATTGTTCATTTACTACAGGAAAATAATTTTTTACATGATCATACATAAAATCATATCTTTTCTTTTAAATGTATCTGGTAGTCTATTCGAATAAGGTTATAAAAATATCCTGATAAATATGCATTGTATAATATAAAGAACGAAATAAAATGTTGACTTTCCGAAAGTGATATACATCAGTATTACAAGTAGATAAAGATAAATAAATGTAGTGAAGATTGCTTCACGATTTATTTTCCTTGTTTATTACAAGACATGGACCATTATCCAAGTTTCATTATCACTCGTGAAATATTAATAATGCTATTATTTCAAAGACCAATGGTTATTTTTTATCATATTATATGAAAAGATATTTGTTATTTCGTATAATATTTCGTGTCATGCTAACATAAAAGCTATTTTGATTTAGTTTGAATTATTTTTTCACATTTTATCTCGCACTTGAAGTAGGCACTTAGAACTATATTCGACCTAAATGCTTTTCAATAAATTGTATTGTTTTGTCATTTTTATGCATTACTTTTTTTTGGTAATTTTGTATATTCTCTGAGATACATATTCATACTCAATATTAATATCTTTGTGAATAACTTCAATATATACCTCTATCGGTTTATAAATCGGCTTAAGAAAATTACATTAAATCAAACGTATCTTACATCGGTTACTACGATTTTATTTTGTAAATAGCGATATACTACGTATATTTGGAAGGTAAGAAAAAAGGAAAAATAAAACTAAATTAAATAAATAATTAAGACAAAAATGATAAAAACGTAGAATGCTATTTTCATACTGTGTTTATAGATACGTACCAATTAATTTTTAATTAAACACAATTAAAAAAACAAAAATGCATTTTATATACAGAATGCATTTATATAAAAGCATCACTGAATAAAATATGCATTAAAATAATAACACAAATGAAAGCACTGAAAATTGATTCACATGGATGAGTGGAAATTTGCAACCACTCACAATCGAGTCGTTTCACAGCGTCGGATCATGCATTCACAATAATGGGATGCCGGAACAGTGTTTTTTTTTTAACTAATGAATTCGAATGAGCACCGCGGTACACAGGAAGGACTCATAACAAGATTTTATTTTCCGGTGAATTTTGGCCCTCGCGAACAAAACCTACGTCAAGCAGCGTCACCCGAAGACGACGCCGAAGCTGTCGCAGCTGTTAAAACTGTCTGTAGTCCGCGGAACCGCGAGTTATATTACACAAGTTGGCGAAGGGAGCCGTGCTGTGCCGGGCGCCGAGTTTGAGAACCCTGTGGGGCTCCCATCCATACAGCGCGCCAGGTAGGGCGAACTCGAAACCGCGAAAGGGGGGGGCGGGGTGCTGTGGGTTGAGGCTGGAGTAGAGCGGTCGGAGGTTGGTGTAACTGTGTGGCGGGGGTGGACTGTGCGGTAAAGGAGGGGAAGCAGAGGGGTTAGCGGCGCCGAAGCCGGCTGCGATTGGCACAGACACGTCGCCCTCACGTAGGGTCACTGCGCGTCGGCGGTAGTTAGTTCGCGGGACCTGCTAACCCCTGCCGTGCGTGCCCTATCCGATTCAGCGCAGCACGCGGCTCTGGGCCTCGCGTGGATCGTAAAGTTACGCTTCCTCCGCGGACGAAGGATGATGATGTTGCAAACACCCGTTGCATCGTACATTCAGAAACACACAAAACCCTTATCGTGCTTTATTATGAAAACAACAAGGAACGAAAGCCAAAAGAAACGAATCACACTTTATTATGAAAAACATTTCCTAATGTAAAGCTTTCAATACATTTAACTTTCTTGTTGGGAATAATCAGCAGCCTTATTTCAAAAATATTACTGTAAGTATTTGACAAGAAAGTTGTTGTGAAGAAAACATTGATTTTTAAAGAAATATTTTAAAATCTTCAGAAAGAAAAATGCAATCATTGAGTTTGAACCTCTTATTTCTTATGTTTCATTGGTTGTACCTACTGAAAAAAATAGGATTCATTGTAAGTAAAGTTCAATAAAATAAGAGTTTTAAGAGTGTAAACAAAGTAAATAAATAAACAAAATAATAAATGCCTTTATAGGAGGTGAGGGTCTGACGATTTAGTCTGCTCATCCGCCTGACCACTTTTAAAATTTTTATTACAATAGAGAATCGTAGAATATGTCCATAAAACCATTCTAAAACTATCCTGTTCAAGATGACACAATTAACAATGAATCTACATTATATGTTTTCCTAATGTTTCCTGATCTAAATCATTTCACATAAAATTATTCAAAAAACGATTATTTATTACAAACTGTTGGAAAGAACATTTGGTCTTTGTCGGCTCGCTTCAATACATTGATGAATTGTTCAATTTTGTACTTGGAACCATTCACAGCACATTCGTAAACGGACTTGACCTTTTCACAGTATTTGCTTATGAGCCCCATGACACTATTTTAGGAAGTTTATGAGTCTCTATTTGTATACTTAAGAAGTGCTTTGAAAGCGGATTGTGATGCTAATAATGATTTTTTAGTACGCTAGTGTAGAATTAGCCGCAGACGACAGCATTCATTTTGGAAAACGAGTTCATCCTTTCGTGTCGCCGAAGGAAAACAAAAAAGTGAGCCCCAAAAAAGAGGTAGCGCGACGCCCTAGCACGTCCGCCGCACGAGGCGCGACAGCCGCGCGTCGCTAGTAGTTAACACAACGGGCGCGCGACGGTACGGCGACCGTCGCGCCCGCCCCCGCCCCGCTCCGCCCCTCTCGCCCACCAAGTTACGCCGTTCGCGCGTCATTTGTCGAACGGGCGCGAGGACTCCGCCGGAATCGGCGAGGGGTCCCGCACGTGACGCGAAGGCGCCAAGTAGCCGGCGCCGCCCTCGCGCTCCCCTCCCCCGCCCCGCCCCCGCGGCGCCGCCCGCGCGCGCCGAGAATGACGAAACAAGCGACGGGGCGGCAGCGCGCGCCCGCGGGTTATGGCGAAGAAGGGGACCGGCGGGCCACAGAGGGCGCCTGGGGCCCGACCCTCCCCCCTCCCCCCGCGCCGCTCCAAAGAGAGGCGAAGACGAGAGAGTGTCCGCGCGACGATGCTCTGGCAGCGGGGGGGGGGGAGCCGCGTCCTGGCAGAGGTAACCCAGTCGGGCCCGGAAGCCCCGAGGGCACGGCGAGGGCCAACTCGGAGTCGCGGCAGCCTCGTCGCGAAACGGCGGCGCAAGTTCCGAGACGGCGGAGGTGGAGGAGGGGAGGAGGAGGGGCGTGGGGGCCGCCTGTCTCCGGAGGACAACGGGCCCCGGCCGGTGGTGGGCGGCGGCGAGGAGCTACGAGCGCGGGGGCGTGGCGCGAGGGAACGGCGGGGGCGGGGCGCAAATTAAGCGCCGATGCCCGCGCTGCGCCGCGCGACTCCTCCTCGCCGGTTCATTAAGGCGGGGAAATTGAAAGTCCCGGCGCCCGCCGTCGACCGCCGCCGCCGCCGCCGCCCGGCCGGCCCCGCCCCCCGCCCCCGCTGCCCGGGCACATTTTGCTTTCGCGGCCCATACATCATCGCTAATGCGGCATTCAGCCGCCAACTCGCGCGCCCAACTTCGCTTTGTGCTGCGCGGCCCAAGTTCGGGGCTGCGCGCCGGCGGCGGCGGCGGCGGCGGCCCCGAGGGCGGGGGCGGGGCGGGGGCGGACGCCCAGAGCACGCGCTCCCGCTCCGCGGCCCCACGTCACCGCTGCAACGAACGGAGGTCCCCGCCCCGACCTCGTTGTCGTCGACGTCGTCGTCGCTACTGCCATCCGCTTCCGTCGCAATTTCCTCGTCATCCCGCGCCGCGCGACTTCCTGCGGAATTTTTAATTAATCCGCTGCTCGCGAGAGCGCGCGCGCGCGGGACAGGCGTCTTGCGGTGGCGGCGGCGGCGCACCTGAGGGGGGGCGGGGGGCGGGGCCCGGAGCGAGGCCGGACGCCTCGAATTTCCTGACGCCGACCCCGCCCCCCTCTTCCGCCCTCGGCCCGCCCTCAAAGGCCGAGGGGAGGCGCAGGGGCGGGGCGGGCCGAGCGCCGCCGGGCGCGGAGTGCCAGACGATCCAGGGAGCACAGGATGAAATTAACTTCCGAACCCGGAATCGCTGAGAGCAACCTTCGGAGCTGTAACCGTCGCCAATGGCGATCGGCAATGTCAAATCGGAAAATTCTCTCCTCTCTGAATTTTCTCACCTGGAGCGTAATTACAAAAGGGCTGGAAATGACAAATTCCGGTTTCTTGATATATGTCCCTGAGGCAGGCACAGTCAGTCTTAGCAACTTTGAATCTAAGAGTTTTAGACCTTTCACTGCCAGTTATTTTCAAAATTTCGTTGCTGCATTTTGCACGACACTCATGGTACATCTCTTTGACTCGACCATAGCTTAAAATGATCATAAAAAAGAACTCAAATTTTGATTACTGCACACTGAGTGTGGGAAAATCATATAATATATACCTAATAATAATTTGTTAAATTAATATTTACATTTACTATCGAAAAATAATTTCTAATTCAACAATGTGATGTTTAATTTTGATGAAGAAAATATCAATTTTTGCTTTGAATTTGTGAACTTCTCCTTTAATATTAGGATTAATTGAATCAAAATTGTTTCAATTCTATGTTCCTACTTTTTCTCTCTCCTACACTATTTAATACACCTCTTTGGCTGGTGAACTGATAACGAAAGATCCGTTGTATCAGAAATACGACAATAAAGACAGCACAAACAAATCCATACGCAAAAATAAAGTGTGGTTTCATGCTTCCGGAAATAACTTAAAATATTAAATTCAATGAAATAATCCCGTCCAATGATTACTCTCATTCACAAATCCAGTAAAAAATAAAGGGAACGTTTGAACAATTTTTTCCAATACTTGTAAAATGTAAACTCGTTTGATCAATTTTAGTCCAGTGAATAATTGATACCTCCTCAGGAACGATGTTTTTGAAACTATGTATTTTACACCGATGGAGCACGAATCTATGTGGCATCGCAAGAGCTAACCGTCAACTGGACGAAAAATCACGAGTTTTCTCTAAAAACGAACACGTTGCAAGTGGCATGAATACGTTTCATTGAAATCGATTAATCGAGAAACTTCTCTCGTTATCCTCCCTCTAGTATTTATAAATTTCAACTGCAATATATTTTATCTCAACACAGCGCTGCCCTTCTGGTAGGAAAATTCTGACAGGCCCGAACATCACTGCCTTACTCAAATCAGTGGGAAGTAAGTCTCCTTCAAAAGTAGGAGTAATAACCTGAGAAACCGAAAGAAGAAATCGATGATCAAATGTCATTTTATTCATATTGCATACCAGATTTTTTCCATATTCTACAATTCTAGCGCGAAAGTTTATTATTCAAATGTAGAAGAGCTATGCACGTGGAATGCCGCATGATTTGGCTTCTCAGGCTCTGCTCTGTGGTGAAATGTGCTCCCAACGGAGCACCGTGATGCATTTCGTCAATCCAACTTTGTTCTTCAGAAGGGTGTGATTTACAAGCTGTAGAAATTTCTCGTTTCGCGAGGGGTATAAAATTTTTGTAGTTAAATATAAACTATTGTGTAATATACATATTAATATATTTATGAATGTGGAGCTTGGAGCTCAGATTCTAGTCACTGAGGTTAACAATCATATATTTATTGTCTGGATCCCACAGGTGCTCTGCTTGCTTTGAGATTCCAAGTGTCGAGATGGAGGAGGAACAAATACGGAATACAACGGTATTCCGAAATGAACTGGACGTTTCAAGCAAGATAGAGAGCACCTGTTCTTTTCTGGAAAGTTTTCAACAATTAGTAGGGGAACAATGGATTATTAGGGAAATTGTGCGAGATGTGATCACAATCAGACTGCGTCTGTTATGACAAAGGCCGCAAAGAGCACAAAATTAAATTTTTGCTTATTGCAAATGAATATGTTCTTTGAACAGTGTTATGTCATTTATTCCATTGTCCCTGAGAACAATTCGAAGCAAATATTACATGTCAGTGAGAGAATTTATTAGAAGACGCTAAGTTTTATTTTTAAATTAATTAAAAATCATATAACAGGAGATTTAGTAAACAAAATCTACAGAGTGAAAGATAAAACAAGGCAAACAAGACAATTTAATAATTAATTTCAGTAAAACTGCACAGGAAAAATTGAAATAAAAAATTCTGAACAAATTAAAGAATTTAAAAGAAAAATTATAAAATATATCAAAGTAGAAAATTAATTTTAAATTTTTGTATTTTGTATAACAAATAGCCGAGAAGTCTAAATAAATCAAATCAATCAATCAATCAATCTGTAATTTTGACTAATTCTTAAGCATGTATTGCATATGATCGGTGGTATTCCATATTTGAACCCTGTTCTCTAAACAAGAAAAAATGCACTTCCGTCAAAAAGAAGGTATTTACGCACTTCGAGTTGAATTATGCAGTTGGCGTCTCTTCAGTGATTACAGTACCAGTATACCTTTTTCTTGTTCCACATTTCACAATCATTTCTTTCTTTACATATCAAGCAACAGAAAACAAAATGTTATTCCATATTTGTACCTCTTCCTCCACGTACTGAACCTTCTATCCAGCCGGGGAAGCGATCGGATCTGAACGCGCAAGGAGGCGAGCTGCGACTCAAGCGCTTCGTGCGACGAATCTGCGCACTCTGTGGCGTCACAGAGGAAAGGCGGAATGCGCTGAATGCCGTCTCAAAACCATCGACTGCCTAGCTTTTTGACAGGCAGTCTCGGTGCAAAAAATGCATTAACATTTTGTATAAGAAAGCAGACAAGAGGACAATGTAACACATTACTAATGGAGCCAAAACAATTTTCTGGACATTTGTGGAATATAATCCACAGCGTGCTTTAGGCTACCAGATTTTTCTGAACAGCGATGGTATTCGTACATAAATGTGTTTACTGCGCATGGGCAGAGTCTATATGGATTGCGCTAAAAACTGTCGGCCAGTACACAGATTTCTCACGCGAACTCTACTTAACGATCTCTGTACATATGTTTCTTTGCGGCGCGAGCTTTAATCTACTTTTTACGTCGAAGAAAATTAATACCCTCCATCTGTGACGTGTATTTCCTTTAGTGCAAGGAACGTTTCATTTTATATTATCAGTAGGGGTATTTTTACTCTCTCGCTACTGCTTACGAAGTGTAGAGAAAGTGTTGTAATGCTGCGAAAAAATGGCGAATTGTCGAAAGAAAAACTCTTATTGATGGGCCCCGATAACAAAGAAGTGGCAATTTTCTCTCTGTTTATAGTAAATTACTTTCTCTAGCACTTTGTTTAGCCAGAGTTCATGTTTTGTGGGTCCTTGATACCGAAATATTGATCGACGGGAAATCATGTCTGTTCATCCGTCCGCCAGTCCGTCCGCCTGTCCGTCCGCCTGTCCGTCCGCCTGTCCGTCCCCCTGTCCGTCCCCCTGTCCGTCCGCCTGTCCGTCCCCTGTCCGTCCCTGTCCGTCCCTGTCCGTCCGTCTGTCCGTCCTCTGTCCGTCCGTCCCCGTCCTACCAAACCGTTCTAACACGCGTCGCTACCCGACGTATCCAATGTGCTGCGTACGCTTGGCTCTTCCAGCCCCCGCTCTCGTGACGTGGTTCGCGCCTCCGCTCACGCTGTTTTATAAACCGTCTTCACTTTTAAGACAATTTATTTCAAAGAGAACAATCACTTTTAAGATAATTTCTTTTAAAGGGAATAGTACATAAATAGAATAAATAAAATCTTCGGTATTATTAAAATGTGAAGTGCTCATTGAAATGTTTCTCAAAATATTATAAACGAATCCTGTCTGGTGAACGAAAACATTCCTGCTCCCCGATTGGAAGAGAATCGGAATACGCGAAGACACAGTAATCGAAGTAGCTTTTGAGACCTATTTACAGGTAAAATCGTTGCTCTAGTATACCATTCTTACGGACAGAGATGACAACCTACCCAGTTTTCTATCAAGCTACCTGGGCGTATCCTGAGCTTCGAACACTTGCTCCGCCCGCAGCCCTGTGGGTGAGCGCAGAGCACCCAGGACGTCTAAATGCTTAAATGTACCGGATGAACGCGGGAGCGTGCCCCGCCGCAAATTCCAGGGATAACAAGGCTTTGTGTGAATATTCATGATTGCACGAGAAGCTTCCACACACATTCACACCTGCCGCAAGGTGCCAAAATCTCTCTTTCCACCCCCGTGCTTTAATTAGCGCTCGTCGCGTGCGCATTCAACGACATGCGTCGGGTAATGAGTCGCCTGTATGTCGACAAGTGAAAGGCCGCGTCGCGCCAGCTCTTTGCGCCCACACTGGCGAGCGCTGGCGGTGAAAGCAGGTGCAAATGTCATGGCATTCGGTCCGCGGCGCGGGGCCGCACGCGTGGGGCGGGACGTGCACGCACGCGGAATCGAAAGCGACGCATGGCCAGGGGCCCGCCGCGCAAAAATATTTGACCGGTTTTCAACGCCAATATATTTCACACCACCCGTCCGTTGTCTCCGAAAGGTACATTAGTTCCATGTGTCAACTTGGCTGGCGGCACGCGGTCGACCATTGCAAAGCGTCGGGGCCCGCGGGTCTGCGTCGAGCCTGTGTCACGAAGAACAAAAGGTGGGCGATCCAGACTACACGTGCCGTAAATAGAATGCCCTACAAAATACACTTGTTGTTCGGATCGCAAGTGAACAAAAACGTTTTCCGTGATGCGGATTCAAGAGCGCTTCAGGTGTAGCAGGGAATGCGAATTTATTTCTACAGAAGATGGTGGAAACGGTCTGAACATTTACACAAGTGCGTATGAATTAGAACCTTTTATGTAGCACATTCATAAAAAATAAATCAGATTCTCCATTTCATGTTACTTCATTGTTAAAATTTGGGATGTTTATGAATGCTCCAAACCAAAATATTGGTTACTCACGTTAATATGAAGATGTTATAACTATTCAGCTAGGATCTATTTTCCGAAACAGGTATGAAATTTGTCAAAACGCCCGGAAAGGTAAAACTTATATTACAATGACAACGTATGTTATATTTTCAACAGAAATTAAAAAATGGAAATTAAAATATGTGCATTCATTCTTCGAAAATTTAAAATGTTTTGTGATTACATAAAAATATAACCTTTTCAAATTATGCAGTATATATGGAAGAATAATTCCAATTAAAGAGTTAAAGGTTGGGAGCACATATTTATCTAATTATTGCCAAATTCTTGCGAATAAAAACAATACAAGATACTACAATGTTCTCGCAATATTCGTAGTAATCGAACTTTTAGAATAATTAATCGCTTATTCGTAAATTCAAAACGCCAATATATATTTCACAATGGGGATAATAACGTTTAAGTATATCGTTTTATCGAAACAAAAAATGAGAAAATTATCGTTTGAAAATGGTGAAGTTAATAAATATGCATATTTCAATCAAATTCCTGCCAAGCGCTCGAGGAAAATGTAATCACGATATTGACTTTGGATCAGCTTTGCACGTCAAAAATTCATTTTCCTAGTTGTAATAACCAATACATGTGATTTGGGAATTGTATATTACTTAATGATGGTCAAACTAACAATTATGTATGTTTTCGAGAAATAATTATCCTATAATCTCGAGTACAAATGCAAGCTTGCCTTTATTTAATGAAAATGTAAAGGTCGAGAGAAAGTTAATAACAGTACTGGAAGTAATCTGCCTATTTATCACAAGCATTTATTAATCAGAAAAAGCAATGAATTCGATCTGCTGAGATCTAATCAAATGAAAGTGATTTTAGCCTCACCCTGCCCCGCCCCTGCGCGCCGCTCTCCACTGCCCTCTATTCCGCCCCCACCTCGCCCCCCACCCCCGCCCCGCGGTCCGAACGAATTGTCAATTTCTACCCTCAATTACTCAGAGCCTCGTTACGTTCTCGGAACTAAATGCATTCAGTAACACATTGAACGCGCATTGAGAATTGTCCTATCCACTAAGATTTTATGACCGTTTTCGAGATATCCTTCAAAAACTGAAAAGGGTTGTACTTACTAAATTCTACTTTAAGGACTTGTGAATAGGGATTTACGAAATTTCATGTTCAAAAAACTCTTGTTATGAAGTGAAGTGTGCGAATTAAGATCGAATTATTGTAATTTGTATAAAAAAATTAAAACTTCTTATAAATAAAATTATTTTCTAAAAAAATGAGTGTCAATTAAACACTATCTAATGCACCCTACTTAATAAAAGTATTCTGACTCTCACAAAACACTCCATTTAAATCGAATTGGCCGTTTGCGAGTTTAACATTCAGACATTCAATAGCTTGTACAATTTTTTAATAATATAAATAAATACCCATATGTGGTAATAAAATTGAAATTATTTTGAAGTCAAGGCAGAAGTTTTTATTTTAGTGATACATATGTAGATTGGGAATATGAATTTTCGAGATACATTTGCCAACAAGAAAAAACAACAAAAATTCAGAAGCACTATGTTAGTCGAATTGCACTATTCATTCTTAAATCGTATTTTATCAGAGCTAAATATTTTGTTTTATTTCCCATATAACGATTATACGATGACATGCCAATCACTCTTACCTAAGTATTTTGTAGAAATTATGCGTTTAAAAATATTTTGTTAACGATTATACACATTTTTTTAAATTGGAAATCAATTCTCTGAAATAGCAAATTTTGTTATTACATGCCCAGAATGAATAAAATATACTGCCATGCAGAAAATTTAACCGTTTTCATTCTAAAAGAATGTATAAAGTCTATATTAATAAATCTATTTTTAATACCTTATGAAAAATCTTGAAGACACAAATCTTGTTAGATTATTGCTAACACAACAACATCAAATCTTTTCAATAATTTCGATATTGAGACCAACGGTATTCGACCATAATGTTTGAAAAGTGATTTCATTATAATCCTTTTCGTTCTAATTTTTCAACGAAGATTGATTTCTAATCGATTCTCGACCTCGATTATCTTGTTCTAAAGGTGAACAAGATAGAATATTGAAATGAAGCAGACAGTTTAAAGATGATATGTTATCAGAAGCCTCTATCATTTTAAATCTATTTTATCAACATAAATATTCTAATTAATTCTCCTATAAGAACGAGCATGAAATCTTACCAAGTATTGACAAATAGCGAGAATTTTTAAACTACATTGGAAATCATCTGAGCAATTCGTTTCATCGATGTAATATACTGCCTGCAGAATGTAACGTATTCTAGAATTCTGTTTTTAAACGTTTGATTTATTATTCTCATTACGTTGCATTTTATTTTTTATTCGCATTTAACATATTTAAGTCTTAGATTAAGATCAAGCACACTCCATTTCTCCGGCTAGCCAAGTTAATCACACACACACGTATCGACATTACTGATATATAATATCTCTAAAACAGTAATCGATCTTTCTATTAGCCTCAACTAATTCACTGACACCAAATTGTATTAAATGTTGTGTGGATCATATGTAAAAATATTCATGAACGGAATTCCAAATTTTAGCCTCCTCCCGCGGCAAGTAAACGTTTAACCACATACCTTAACACATGCAAACCCCTCTAAACACACCAGTGCATTCATTCCACGCGAACTGCTTCCATCGACAGCTTCGACCAGCCCGAGCCCTGGCAGCCGCTCGCAAATCCCCTCCGGCGATGACCTACGAGGCGCGCACCGCGCCACGCGGCCGCAGGGCGAACCACGGCGGCGGCGGAAGCCACGGCCGCAGCGTGGGATAAATCCATAACGACACCGTAATGAGCAACGCCATTTTTTCCATCACGTAAATACAGCTGGCGCTGGCGCGGTCGCGATTATCCACCGCTCAGTTTGGGCACAAAATGAAACGGGTTTGTCAATCGACGCGGCACGGCGCGCAGTCGACGAGCAGGTGAGCGGGTCGTGCGCCGCGCGGCAACAGCAGGGGGAGAAGAACGCAACGAAGAGTGAAAAGGACCGTGTGACGTACTAGAAGAGAATAACACAGACGACTGTTTCTGTTTGATATTTACAATTAATGTACAAATATTATTACACAAAATTTAACCCCTTGGCAACCTTTCAATTCGCTTAGCCGCGAAACCCCGCGACCGTCCCTAGGCCTAGCCCAGAACCACTGCTCGAAAGCAGAAAAAAGCAACGCGAGGTGCGAAGCTGTCGGACATAGAGTCCCGTATCTACAGAAGTTACATGGCCTGTCGCCAAACCGATCTTCGAGCTGAAGATCACGTGCAAAGATAGCACTGGAGATACCCCTCGTCTTTCGACACTCTGCGTATCCCGCCAGGCACATGTCGGCGCAGCCTTAAGTATCGTCGGCGCGCCCTCACTCTACAAGCGGCGGGCGTCATTCGACTGGCTGGCCAGCCCTTCCAGGGCTGCAACCAACATCACCAGAATCGCGCCCTCATGCGTCCATTTCTCCCAGTTATTTTCGTACCGGATTTTCCGGCCGGCGTGGCGCCGCCGCCTTCCACCCCATCCCACCTCCGGCTTAGGAGCGGGTTTCCCGCGTATCTGAATGTTATACCCAAGTTAAGCGGGTTGAAACTCGATCGTAGCCGTAGACTTTCAAGGGCGAAAAAAATAATTCGTACGCCTTTCTTCGGCGGTGAAGTAAAGCCGGCTGTCCCATGTTAGTAGATTTGCTGAATGTAAAAGATCCTCAAGCCTAAATAAAGCCTCTGATTCAAATTCAAATTGCCTGTTTCGTCGCCCAATACCTTCTTTCTCCCCTAGTAGGTGAAAGGAGCTAACGAAATTTGCGTGGTCAGACAGAAGAACAGGCCTCATGGCCTGAGTCTCGCCATGTAAACTAAGACATTCATTCACTCAGCTTGTAACCGCTAGCTTGCGTTTACAAGCCAGAATATTTGCAATTGAATTTCTTGTCGCTGTGAAGCGCTGTACCTATGATCCAGTATTCGCATTGACCATTAGAAGGCGCAGATAATTGCCACCGCTTCAGACATTGTTTGCTTCAACGCACCGACCAATCACAATTTTCTTCGACAAGCTCTTGCAAATTAAGAGGGAGGAACGAATTTTCGTCCATTTTGTCTACGATCTGCGAAGAAGGTTGTTCTGGAAGATTGCGCACTGCGAAGGAAATCGACGGATAATGTCTTCTAAAATGATTATTAGAGGTAATGAAGTTACAATATACTAAATGAAACTATTTAACGTAAATGAAATACAAGATTTTCGATATTAACGTGTCAAGAATAATCATCAAATTCTATGAGCAGTGTACCATGTAATTTCAAATTATGAATTACAGTGCACCATAGCATGCACTTGTTACTTTGGGCGAATTCGCGACTAATAGGTAACGTTTTTCCCCAGAGCTTTTTTCCTCCTTCCCTTTACCTACTTTCCTTTCCTATGCGACACTGAATTAAATTTAATTTTTGTTCTGGGAAACGAAAATTTACGACGCGA
Source organism: Teleogryllus oceanicus (assembly GCA_964035755.1). NCBI lineage: Eukaryota > Metazoa > Arthropoda > Insecta > Orthoptera > Gryllidae > Teleogryllus > Teleogryllus oceanicus. The sequence continues at coordinate 137,031,665 of CAXIVR010000004.1, forward strand.
CCACACTGCTACGCAAGGCAAGGGAGCGCAGGATAAAATTCGCTGCGGAAACGACACCACGCCAGGAAACTCAACTGTCTGGCCTTGGTTGCGGCTGACGTCTATATTTCCGATGACTGTGAGCATATTTTAAAACGACCAGAGGTATCGTGAGTTGTAGCGTTCTGTTGTGAACTGCATTGCTGTTTTCCCTTGTTAGCGTGTCTGGTGAAATTTAGCTAGGAGCTATATTTGCAAGAAAAGTTAATAGAACTCTAGTTACTTTAAGCGTGTATGTTTGAAATCACTGCTATAGAAAGTGAAATTTATTAGCTAATGTATGTAAAAAACGATAATTTTAAGTTAACGAATATCGTAATGAAAACTTAACTTTTTAAAGCTATTGTAACACGCTACAGAAGTCTTAGGAAGTAACGAATTCCTTCGAGGCCAAAGAAAGTATTAATTTGAGTTACATTTTATTATTTCATCAAAGAATGCATTCTAGTTACCTATTCACTGACAATCTTTGCTAGATTTCTGTGAAAAAGGTATTATATTCATGTTGTAACAAACTTTTTTAATACAATTTAATGTAATTGTAAATAATTTGAGAAAGTTCATTTTTTATTCACACTAGAGTTGTTACCTACTGCTGTGAATTTTCGTACATAAGTATATATGTGTATGTTCATTTTTTTCAGATAGTGTCTTTTCATTGTTATTGTGCTTAGAATAAGTTCATTGTGTTTATGTCTCAAGGGCTAGTGGATGATGTAATCCAATTTAACGATTGCTGCCATTCTTTTAAAATTTTTGTAATTCTAAGGACGAATATTCTCTCCCTCTTAATTTTTCAAAAGTACCTGATCTTTCTTTTCATTGGTATCAAAAGACGACCCCATACCCTGTTGTATTACAGTGGGAACATTTCAACTGTAATAAAACTGGTGACATCCATTGTTAATACGGATGCCACTCATCAAGCAAATATAATCTTCTGCTCGAGTCATTCGTCCACAAATCTCGCAGCAAAGGGGGACGTAAGGAAGGTGACAAGCTAGCTGTCTAGAGGAGAATTCTACCAACCGGCCGCTCTCATCAGTTGTTTTCCGTGTTTTTTCCTAACAATACCACGACTTTGCCGCGGCACTACCTTAACAAATGGGCCACAGACCAAACGCTATCCTTCCTGTCTCATCCTTGCCTTATCCTCACTCCTTACTTCCATTCACACTCATGTGCACTACATTAAAATACATATCGGGGGACCAGTCTGGAGCTTGTCTCGGCTGGGGTGATTCCCCGCTGGCAGGAGATACCTAGATAAAGCCTACATGTGGATCGGCGCATGATCTCGTCATCGAGCGGAAAAAGAACACTGCTACATCTTGCGATTAAACATACTCTACACTTACGGCACAAACGATAACGGTAATTGACGCGCCCAAAAAAAACGAAAAAAAAAAGCACCAATCAATCCACCTGTTTGTCACTCGATGTGGCGCGTCGTGGCGGGTGGGCGGGGCCGTCGAACAGGTCAGCAGCTTTGACCGCGGGTCGAACCGGTCGGATCGATCTGCAGCGAGGGGGCCGCCCCAGTCTCCTGTCTCGCCTCCACGGACCCTGAAATTGCTGCGGCGTGCCCCCCCCCCGCACCTGCCGCACCGAGCGCCGTGTTCCCGTTGCAGAGCGCAGAGCACCACCGACTGCTTCTTCAATGTCTCTGTTGCAAGCACACACTGCCCCATGCCTTGTGCTGTTCGAGTGCCGTGCAGTGTCGCTCTCGTCATTCCAGATCTAGATGACACTCCGTTCTTTATATCGGCTTTATAGGCACAGCGTGAATTACAAGGAGGAGCCAACTACATTAGCGACCCCTTGTTCCCATTAAACATATTTTCAAAGTTTACATATGACATATTTTACTCGTTATAAATATACTACAAGGAAATTAAAACATAATTTTAATGAAACAATTAATAAACATATCCGGTTTTATGTTGAACGGATTAAATAGTTGCCTGACGGCTTGGAGTGCCCCTTCCCCATATGCCATGTGACAGTTTTCCAAATTGATAAGTTACTCGTAAAAGGGGGAAATCAGGAATGTAATATATTTACGTAAATAAAATGTTTTTTTATATAAGGCTAAAGGGGCTCCTTTAACAGTTGCAGGAGTTATCTACGGCACTGCGCACGCCTATGGCCATACTTCTTTGCGCATGTCATTCACCGTCGACTCAAAATGTTTGAACCAGCAAAGGTGGCTCAGGGCATTGACTGATATCATGAAGTGCCTCTGATCGGGAGATCCTGCGGTTTCAGTGCCAATGGTGGCAGGATTTTCGACACTAGCTTGAAAACTAGGTCGATTTCAGCCGCTGTCTGTAGGAAAATTCTAGTGGGCCACTGCTCTGACCTGTAGTTTTCCTTAGTGGCTCTGATCAACACCAGGAAAATGCCGGAGCAGTACCCTAACAAACGGGCCATGGACCGTGCGCGGTGTTTCCTTCTACCTGTCCTATTCTTTCCCCTTAATTATACACACACTCACGTGCACTACTCGAGCACACCTGTCGGAACACCAGTCACAAGCTTAGAGCTTGCCCTGGTTGGGGCAGTGCCACGCGGGTGGGAGATACCAGGTCGGACAAAGCTGGTAAATCGATGTTGCTCAGCGCCGGATCTGGCCATCCAGCGACGGAAGATCACCTCCGTCTCCTGCGATACAGACATGCACTACACTTTCGGGGATAATGAACTGAGCCAGTGACGCGCCCGAAGTCAATAATCCATCAATAAAAGCGCTCGTTGTTTGCCGTAGTCCAGAGGTCTCATTTTAGCTCGAGTAATCCGTTCATCTTGCAGGTCTTTAGTTTGCCGTATCCTCTGTCTACTAGCATTTGAAAATCTTTCCTCCACTCTGCCAGTTGTCTTTGCGGTTCCTTGTCGGCTCTCCAGTTTCATCTCGCTTCCCATCCCCTGAGTACTTATCACTCCAATCTTTCGGAGTTCCACACCAGCTGAGGTGGCTCAGGGCAACAACTGATATCACTGTAGCGCTTCTGACCGGGAGGGTCTGGGATTCGAGCCCCGACGGTTCAAGGATTTTCGACGCTAGATATACCGAAAGCGGTAGCTCAGTGCATCAACTGATGTTACCGCAGCGCCTCTGACCGGGAGGTCCTAGGTTCCCACTCCCACGGCGGCAAGATTTTCGACACTAGCTTTCAGCTAGGACGAATTCAGTCGCTGTCTGGAGGAGAATTCTAGCGGCCGGCTGCTCTGATCGGTAGTTTCCGTGGTTTCTTCGATCAACACAGGCGAATGCCGGAGCAGTACCCACAAACGGGCCACACCGCGCCGTCTGTCCACACACACACACACACACACACACAACTACACCCAATTGGGAGACGGTCGGGAGCTTAGAGCTTGTCCCGGCTGGCGGTGCCCGCTGGTGGGAGAGTCCTGGTTAGGGGGAAACCCCACTAGCCGACGGTAGGTCGGCGCAGGATCTCGCCATCCAGCGGGAGAAGATCACCGCTATCTCCCGACAAAAACATGCACTACACTAACGGGACTAATGACCAAAGCAGTTGACGCGCTCGGAAACACGAAAAAAAAAAACAAACCAATCGACGCTAGACAGATAGCAAGGTCGAATTCAGCCGATGTCCAAAGGATTCAGCAGCTGTTAGGTGTTCTAGCGGTCGGTTGCTGTAATCAGCAGTTTAACGAGGTTTCGCCGATCATCACCAGGTGAATGTTGGGACAGTATCCTAAAAAGCGCGTCACGGACCGCGCGCGATCATTTCTTCCTCTTGTCCTTTCTTTCCCCTCTTCTCACACACACACATACACACACACACATGTTTACATGCACGACATTAGACACAGTCCCGATATGTCGGGAGAGCAGTCGAGCTTAAACATTGCCCGTCATGACAGCGCCCCGCTGGTGGAAGAAATCTGGATTGGGAAATCTGTCTGAAGTGTAGGTCAATGCCGGATCTCACCTTCCAATGGGAGGAGAAACTGTGATAAAACATGCACTACATTTATGGAAGTAATGACCATAGCTCCAGGTATGGAAGTAATGACCATAGCAGTTGATGTGTCAAGAAAACGAAATAATAAATCGATCAATGCTAGGTCTATATTATCCCATTTTTCGGTTCATTTGTAACATCGCCCTTTCTCGTTCTGCCACTTCTCTGCGGAATCCATGAACCCAGATGCGCGTACTGGCGTGCGTTTCCCTGCACTTCCAGGTTTCTGCCCACGATGTTTAATACGATGCCGTTTTATTGGCAGTAAAATAACTTATTTACGAATTGCGATTCTCATTGTATTGGTATACTTGAGTTGTATTATATTGCGTAATATATTTCAAATAATACCGGTTTATTGGTGAGATATTTTCGGCATTCGAATTGTTTAGATAAACGATATTGCACTCCAAGAAATTGTCTACTTCTCTAAAGAATATTCCTAATTATTCAGTTTTCGAACTACAATTTGAACCGCAAATATCTGGGAACCAATTTACACCTATTAAATAAATGAATAACATAATATTATTAATTAAAATGGAAACACTGTAGTGCAGATCTTAATCTACTGAATCACAGTTTAACGATATAGTCAAGAAGATTTTACCCCCATTCGGCGGTATACCCTTATTAATTCTGCACAAGAGATTTAATTGCCAAATAATATGCTTCGTTCACCATTACAACACAAGCGAGTTAATAATTACCAGTAATATTAGTACATCAACACAAGAACATTCCGCAGAGCCAGTGGAGGGATGCATCTCCATTAATTAAAGACATCCAAACGAAGCCCCGTTCGAGCGAGCGAGCGAGCGGGGAGAGCGGTGACCGCGGGTCGAAGCGCACGGGTCGATGAGCCCCATGGCGCCGCGCCCCGCCCCTCTCCCCCCTCCCCACCCACCATCGCGGGCCCGGAAGCGCCTCGCGGCGCGCACTCCACAATGCCCCGGCGCCCCGCCCCCGCCCCCGCCCCGCCCCGCCCCCGCCCCGTCCCCGCCGCAGATGAATGCGCCGTCATATGAATGCGATGCCGCTGCGCCGCGCCGTCTCGACGAGGCGGGGAGGGGGCAGGGAGGGGAGGGGAGGGGAGGGGGCCCTGGGGGCTAGCGCAGAAGAGTGAGCGAGTTATGGAAGAGGTTTAGGAAGCGCTGTGGCGGGGGGGGAAAGTCAAGAACAGATGGGTGAAGCGGCCGCAAGGCGTCCAGGGCATAATGAAGAGACAAAGGAAAATAATAGTGTATGTACTGTTTGGAAAAGTCTTCAGTAAATAAAACCGCAGGCTACAACCAGTGCCATTATAACCAGAGAAGCCCCCAGGGATTGAAATAATTATTACTTGTAAAGAATGAAATGCAAACGTTAACATTCAACGAAATCATGAAAAACGAAATGCGACTTACAGCGCTGGTAAACTATTTCACAACGATGAGGCCCTTCCACAAATTATCCCTCGTATGCAAAATCAGTTCACACTACTCCCAAGGAAGCAAGAACTCAAACACCGAAGGGCAATGCATCAGTCACCCAAAGCAGCAGAGAACGGAGAGGGGCGAGAACCGGTTGAATGAAGAATCTGCGGTGGCATTGCAAACAGCACGGCAGAGGCAGCCGCAACACTGACGGAAGAGGAACCGTCGTGGGGAACAGCGGCGGCACGGTGGCTGCGCACGCCGGGTGGAGGGGGAGGAGGGGGAGGAAGGGGAGGAGGGGAGGAGGGAGGAGGGGGAGGAGGGGAGGAGGGGAGGAGGGGGAGGAAGGGGAGGAGGGGAGGAGGGGAGGAAGGGAGGAGGGGAGGAGGGGAGGAGGGGAGGAGGGGAGGAGGGGAGGAGGAGAGGAGGAGGAAGGGGAGGAGGGGGAGCGCGTGCGTGCAGGCGGCGCGCATTCCGGCGGGCGGCCCCCCGCGCCCCCCCCCCCCCCCCCCCCCCAGCCCCCTTTGGCCGCCGCCGGCGGAGCCCCGCGAGCCGAGGCGCCTGGCCCCGCGACTTTCCCCCCCGCAGCGGGCGCGAGGGCTTTTCACGTTGTTATGCAGACGCCGCGCGCGCTAATGCTGTTAGGGTTGACGCAGTTTTGTTTCCACCAATACACCACGCGCATCGCACCGCCAGCGGGAGCTCAGTGCATCGACTGATGTCACTGCATGTTCCCACTCCCCACGGCGGCAGGAGTTTCGACACTAGTTTTTCAGCTAGGTCCAATTCTAACGACCGGCTGCTCTGATGACTAGTTTCCGTGGTTTCTTCGATCAACACCAGGCGAATGCTGAAGCGGTTCACTAACAAATGGGTTACGGACCGCGCGCGATCTTTCCTTCCTCTTCCTTGTCGTATCCTCTCGCCTTACACACACTTACACTAACATGCACACACTACCACTCACTCCGGGAGACCGGTCGGTAGCGTAGAGCTTGTCCCGACTGGAGCGTGCCCCGCTGGTGGGAGAGTCCTAGTGAGGGGAACTACATTAGCCGACGGTAGGTCGGCGCCGGATCTCGCCATCCAGCGGGCCAAGATCGCCGCCATCTCCCGAGAAAAACATGCACTACACTAACGGGACCAATGACCAAAGCAGTTGAGGCGCCCAGAAACACGAAAAAATCAATCAATCAAAAACCAGGCGCATCGCCTCTATTGGCTCTTTTTTTTAGTTCAGAACCAGAACCGTTCCATGCGAAGCTGCCATTTCTTCCACTGTTCTTCCTTCAACCCCTCGGATCATCCACACCACTTCATTTGGGAGTCACTGAGTCATCAAAATTACCTACATCTGAGAATTGCATTATAACCTTACCACATTATTAAGCGCTATCATATTACCAACTTTATTAACATAATAAAAATAATTAACAATTTTTTCAATGAAAACATTATTACCAGATTATTAAATCCATTTTGTTAATAACATCTCTCACTATAGTACAAGAAGCCTTTATTCCCAATGCACTTTGTTCGACAGTCCTCCTGGCAGCGTCTGCTCCCTCGTTGCTCTCTCCGCCTGCCCCCCCGCCCTGGGGTCTGGGGCCGAGCCACTGAAGGAGACGCGAGGGAGAGCGCCCCCACCCCCTGGCATGGGCCAATCGCTTCCCGGCCCACCACAAACGAATTGCAGTCTCTCGTGATTCCGAAGAAGAAGCCTGATTGTATTATTTACAGCTCGTGTGTTTTGTCTTCGCGCTTCAGCAACTAATGAAAATATTCGACAATTTGAAAAGACAAATAATATGACGTATCCTAGGAAAAGACGTTTCTTTGCAAGTTCAACGGATTTCGAAAATTAATCGCAGATATTACAGCCGTATTTCATATTACACATATAAAGATCTTTTTATTTTAGAGAACGGTCATTGCAATACGTAACTTTTGAATGGAGAAAAATCGATAAAAATAGACCAAAAATATTAATTAACATCATAATGTAATCTTACGATAACAATGATTGTATTGCATAATAAATACTTCATTCTTTTTGCTGTTTGTTGGATTATATCGCAATTTAACAATTACCAATTTCATGTAGTCCATTTGTATCATTTAATTAACATTTCATTTATTGTATCTTACGCCGGCGTATGAGAATCATGTCAAAACGTGTCATTTCAGAATTTTAAAATATTTTCTTGTTTCCACAACACACTTTCTTCTACCCGTCAAAGGTTTTTTCTCGCAATTAACGATTTTTTACGCATGACAGCAAATATTTTCAAGAGTAGTATAAGGTACGTATATATCAACAGTACTAATCGATTCAAACAGTGATTACTTTTACAGGGATCTTAACCATGAAAAGTGAGCGCGTGTACGACTGAATATGTTTGAATCACAAAGCCTCTTAAACTACAGAAACTATTCCTTTCAAATTTTGCAGGAATCCATTGAAGAGGCCAAGACAAAATAGGTCGTAGGTGGCGTTTTGAAAGGTTTCTCAATATTGTGATTTTCTTTTAGAAAATGTAGCTACATGCGGTTCCCAATGCATTTGTATTGCCCAGCAATCCGGAACTAGGCGAGTGGGGGAGCCGAGATGAAGGAATTCAAGGACCGAGAGGAGGGAAAGGAGCGGACGGATGGAGTGGGCGGAGAGCAAAGAGCGGTCGGAGTGGAAGGAGCGGGCGGAGAGGAAGGAGCGGGGCAGGTGAAGAGGATAGAGCAGGCAGAGTGGAAGAAGCAGGCAGAGAAGAATGAGTGGGCGGAGAGGAAGGAGTGGACGGAGAGAAAAGAGCGGTCAGAATGGAAGGAGCAGTCAGAGAGGAAGCAGCGGGTAGAAAGATAGAAAGAGTGGGGAGGAAAGAAGCGGCCGGAACCGAAGGAGTGGGCGGAGCGTAAGTACAGGCTTGAAGCAGGTGGATCGGAATAATTGGAGTGAAATAAGCGTGTGGAGTTATTTAAGATTGGATTGGCGTAAATAAGCAGTCAAGCAACGCCGAGTTACTCCATCTAGTCATCAGTAAAATATAAGCCGTAAGCTCGCACGAAACGTTTGCTCGAATCAAATGGGACTCGCAAGCCACCACCCTCGTAATGGCAACACTCCACCTCGTCCCATCGCCCTGTACCTCGCCTTCTGAGTTATAATGCTCTAGGGCCGCACGGCCGTGCTGCCGTGCAAATTATGCGTTTAAATCGCATATTTATTTAAACATTTCATTCCTTGCATTTCAAGAGCCTTCTATTCAAATGAAGTTCTTCTATTACGATGAAGTGTTGAGATTCTGGAAAGATTTATTACAGTCTTAATGCACTTCAAAATCATGTCTCATATACTTACTTTCCTGAATTGTGCTGCAATAAAATAATAAAAGAACGCAAAAGAATGAAACTTTGATTTGATTTGTTTGTATTGATTATGTTTGATTTGTTGTGATTCCTGGCGCGTCATTAGTCGTAGCTAAGGTCATTAGTCCCGTAAGTGTGCTGCATGTTTTTATCGTAGGTAGCGGTGTTCTTCCCCCGCTAAATTGCGAGATCCGGCGCCGACCTACCATCGGCTAGTGGCGTTTTCCCCAACCAGGTATCTTTCACCAGTGGGGCACCGCTCCAGTCGAGACAAGCTCTAAGCTCCCGACAGGTCTCTATCACGGCATTTGTGGCAATGTATGTTTGTGTGTAGGTAAAGGAAGAGGATAGGATAAGAGGAAGAAAATATCGAGCGCGGACCGTAGCTTATTGGTTACGGTGCTGCTCTGGCATTCGTCTGATGCTGATCTTTGAAACTACAGGAAACTACCGATCAGAGCAGCTGGCCGCTAGAATTCTCCTCCAGACAGCGACAGAATTCGACCGAGATTACAAATTAGTGTCGCGGATATTGATTAGCTTGTTTACTTTGAGTAACAATTTTGATGAAAATCATGAGTTCAATTTCTTCGTACAAGGAACCTCAACCACTCATCTTCCGTTACCAATCTGGCCAGAATATCCCTCTAACAAATATATTTCTGCTAAAATATCTCAGCTCCAATTTTTTTACATCAATACCATGAAAACGTACTCCAGTGATGCTGCGTTTAATGGAGAAAGTAAACACAGGAGATAAAATTCACGTTACGTAATTATTTAAAATAATCAATAAGGGTTGTGTTGGGAGAGTTCCTGAAATTTTTATGGTGGCGGCCAGCGCTAATGAAATTTTCGGAAGAGAGGTATTGTCCGCCCACGCTCGAGCCAGATCAATCAGGGGCGCTGGGACTGGGCACTGGGGGGACGCGATGGGGAGTGAGGTGGGGCGGGGTGGAGGGGGGTGGGGCGGGGTGGGGATGCGAGTGGCCACGCGGGGACGACACGAAAACAGTGGCTGGCCGAGGCGCTCTAAAGGATGCTACTCCCTACAAACGCACGTTCTCTTTAGGTGCGGGAGGGGGTGATAGGGAGACAGGTACAGAGTCTAGCCGACTTATAGTTTTCTTATTTTTCTTACAAATAACTTTTCATTTATGCTGAATATAAAATGCATTTTTATTTGTTGACTTAAAGATAATATTTACAGAGTTAAAAATAGACGTATCGAATAACTTGTGTGTGTTAGCTAAAGCCATATGACCATCCACTCCCTTGTGAAAGACATAAGCAAAGAGTGTGGATTGGTGAAATATCATCAAATAAAAGAGTAGTTATTTATCTCATAATAATTAATTCTTCAACACCATTCGGTCTGCTAAAATACTCCCTAATTTCAGTATTTTAGAACACCGTCAGATATTAAACAACTTTCCAAAATGTTCATATAAAACCTGAGAACTTATAATCCATCCTACTCCAAACATCCATGATTTCCCTAGACTCAAAAAGAAACCAAAAAAGCAAACGTAACAAATTTCACTTATTCCCCAAATAAAACTCCACCAAACGTCTTAACGTAGAGTTCATAAAATTGTCTCTTCCAAAACAACCCTCAAAATATTTCCTTTATCCGCAATATTATCAACTATGTAACAACCCACATAATCAACATCATAAACTCAATCATCCCAGCTAACGTTGAAAATATTCAACAAACAATTACTTTCTATATTATCTCCACCAATAACACAAAATAATTCAATCACACATTAATCCTAATGAATTGCAACGCATGTGGCATAAGTAATTTAAAAAATCCATTTATTTCTCTAAACAATCATAGTTGACTTTTCATGCATTAATGAATCGGACTTAAAACTTCCAACTACATTTAAACTATGATATTAAAATGCAGTAAAAAATGATAAGCTCATCTCTTCAGCCGGCGGAGTTATCATTTTAATCAAAATAACTCTTCCCTGCAGCATAGAAATTTAAACACCCATATCTGGCATTAAAACAATAGCACATACACTTTTAAATTCCAACACAAAATTAACCATCATTCCTGCATATTAACTCGGCAATATACAAAAAGCAGTTTTGTGGTTTTATGACGATACTATCGATCTTATTATCTTTAATATTGTTAAGATGCCTAAATGGTAAACATGTCAAGTTTCACTAGTCAGAATCACCGATGCAGCAGGCTCTCAGCTATGAAATTATTTAGGACAATCCGAAAGAAATTGACCTTCCACCCAGAATCCACCAATTTTCCCCTTGTCCTAAACAAGCTACCCAATATAATCGACATCGAAATAACAAATATTATTGCCAATTTTTATACAACCTCGCCCTCTGACCTCGACTCAGATCACCTCTCAGTATTAATTTCTACAAATCAGATCCCTACCCCAATCGCTCACTCCGGTAATAACTCCAACACACTAAACTGGGCCAAATTCAAAATAGATTTAAAACACAAAACGTACGCGTAGGCTTCCGCGCTCGAGTCGATGGCTTCTTCGCTGTCAGGTGACGCCGCGTAGTGGGCTGAGAGGCCGACGTTTCGCCTGACATGTCGCAGGCTTCATCAGGGTATGATAAAACACAATATAAAATTAAATTTAGTAAACAGACTTGACACTGACTAAAACACAAAACCTTCAAATTTTAAGTTCTAAATTCTCTCGTCGAAATCAACCAAGAAGCTGAACAATATAAAATTAAATTTAGTAAACAGACTTGACACTGACCGACCGGACAATCCTACGAATACTCTGGAGCTACAAATGACACTGACTTGCTCGTACTAGTTATTTTTCCAATTCCTTTGGTTTGGACTAGCTTTTCGGTCTTGCCTCATCCTCTTCCCAGCTGCCATCTATCGCTGCTCAAACTAAATTGTTTCATATTTTCTAACTTTTTACGTCCAATAATAGTAGAACTGATTTGAAGTATTTTATAGAAGGGAACAGCATTATCCTATATGAAAATTTTCATTCAAAAATTTGCAGTCGTTTTTGAGAAAATGTCGTTCACGTTTCGAGAACATTCATTGGCAATCATTTGAAGCACTTCATCTCATAAATACAATAATGTATACAAATTGCAGGGAATGTAAATATTAACAGTGCGAGAGATATTTGATAAAAATACATTTGTGTAATATTTAAAAAATAAAGATACAGAAAAATGGCTTTAAATCAGTATTTTATACTGAAACACGGACCAACTCTTATCAACGTTAAAATGATTTATGAAAGTGAAAATAAATCCTGAACAATGTTGACAAACACAAAATCTTAATTTATGTTTAATTTTAATATATGCACGTTATACTTTTTTGGATAGTTGAAATTATATATTGTATTTGGTAAATACACACACTTTGGATAACGATTGTAGAATTTTTACCACATAATTTTCAAATTTCGCTAGTGTTTACGTTGAGGGTAACTGTGCAACTAAAGGATTACATATTTCTACGTAGTATCAAACTATCTTATGCTTAACAGCTAAATCCCGCAAAATACAGCGCTGCTACGCTGGTCCCTAGGATGATGAATGCGCGCTCGGCTTCATTGGCATGCCAATTTCATCCTGTTCCCTTCACTGGTGCTCCGACTCGCCAACAAAGGTAAATGACGTCAGCGGAGATGCTACTGCAATTGATCGTCTCAACAAAGTCACTGGTGCAGTCACCAAGTGGCAGTCAAACATCATGGACAAAATAAACTGGTAGGTACACAAGGATATCTTCGAGGTTATGTAAAACTAGTGTATGTAAATCTATGTTGCCTGCACATTTTATTATCACAATCATTTATCGAAGAACAAAAGAAGCAAATTCTGTCTGTTGTTGCAAATGGAAGTAATTTTATTTAAACCACCCCGCCACGACCCCCTGAGCACCACGCGGCTCCGTTCGCTTCAACCCCGACTCCCTTGCTCTCCCCTGCTAGCGTCGCTCCGCCCCGCCCCCTATCCCGTTCCATCCGCCAAACCCGGGTCTTTCTGCTCCGCCCCCCCCCCCCCCCGGCCGTGCCCTGCCAACCCCTGTCCGCCCCGCTGCGACGCAATCCTACATAAATGCAGTGCGGGTTGCATTAATCCTGCGTGTGGATGGGGGAACATGGGAGGACGGGAGTAGAGAAATATTGAGAGCGATCAAGGGCTAATGGAAGCGCATAGTAATGAGATATGATAAGAGAATCCATGTTATTGCGGCAGAACCGAAAGGGAAGATGACGTTGGAAGCAAATAACATTGAATTGGGGAGAGTGCTGAGCATGGGGTGAAGTCAAGATAAAAATGCTGGATGGATAAAGATTTTGATGTCGGAATGAGGTTGGTAAGACTTCGCAAAAGATGTGGTATTCGTTTTGGGAACAATATTTACTCTGACCTTTACAAGATATTTTTGACGAAATGTGAGAAATTAAGAAAATTTTATCAAAATAGCTATTCAGTGGTGGACGAGGGTTGGTATGAGATAAACAGTGGAGGAAGAAAGATTGAAATGCTATTTGACGCAGAAGTTGAAGCAACGGAGTTTGAGGAATCGAGAGGAAGGAGGGAAGCGTAAGTTGAAGAGAGCTGTTGAGAGAAGAGAGAGACAGCGAGAAAGAGACAGCGATAAACAGACAGCGATAAACAGACAGCGAAGAGGAAGAGCAGAGAGAAGAGCCAGAGAGACAGAGCCAGAGAGACAGAGCCAGAGAGACAGAGCCAGAGAGACAGAGCCAGAGAGACAGAGCAGGAGAGAGAGAGAGAGAGAGAGAAGAAAGAAGGAAAAGTTATTTAAGGATTGAGAGAAAAGAGAAGGAAAAGGGAGTAAAAAAACCTCTAGAAGATGGTAGAAAATAATAGAAATAAGTCTAAAACGAAGTGCAGATTGAACGCAAAGCCAGTAAGGGCACGTCCCAACATGAACGCGAGAGTTACAACTTTCTGGGTTGGGCAGGGGGTGGGGCAGGAGCGAACCTGAGGGCGGCAGCGGCTTCGGAAGGGCCCAGGGGAAGGGGAAGGGGCAGGCGAAGGAGTGGAAGGGGGAGGCCGGCGGTCCGAGATGGGCCGGGGCTGAGGCCGGGCGGTGAGGGCGGAGGCTGGGCAAGGCCAGGAACAGAGGCGGAGATGAGGACGAGGACGGGTGAGGGAATGTAGATGGGGCGAGGGCGAGGATGGATGGGGTCGGCGGGAACAGAAGTGGCGAGGACGAGAGGGATGAATATCTTATTTTACGTGACGAGACTCCGGCCATGAGGCCTGCTCTTCCGTCTGACCAGGCAAATTTTGCTACGCTCCTTTCACCAACTAGGGGGAAAGAAGGTATTACTTGGGCGACGAAACAGGCAATTTGAATTTAGCTCAGAGGTTTCATTGAGGCTTGAGGATCTTTTACATGGAATAAATCTACCAACACGCGACAGCCGGCTTTACTTCCCCTCCGCAGGAAGGCGTACGAAGGATTTTTTCAACCTTACAAATCCACGACTTCGATCGGGTTTGAACGCACAAACTTGGGTATAACAGCGCGAGACGCTAACCGCTACACCATTGGATGGGTATGGGTGTGGGCGGAGGGGGCACGGTGGTCGGGGACGTGTGTGTGTGTGGGGGGGGACTCGCCATCGAGGCGCTGCAGTTCATTGGCGCACGACAGCGTCTCAGCCTCCTCAGCCGCTTCTGCTGCGCTCGTGCTGCGCCCTATGCTCGTGCTGCGCCCTATGCTCGTGCTGCGCCCTATGCTGTGCTGCGCCTGCGCCCTATGCTCGTGCTGCGCCCTATGCTCGTGCTGCGCCCTATGCTCGTGCTGCGCCCTATGCTCGTGCTGAGCCCTATGCTCGTGCTGCGCCTATGCTCGTGCTGGCCCTATGCTCGTGCTGCGCCTATGCTCATGGCGCTAGTGCCGCCCATGCCTGCTGCGCCTTATGCTCGTGCTGCGCCCATGCGTGGCTATCTCGTGCTCGGCCCATGCTCGTTGCTCTGCCCTATGCTCGTCGCTGCCTCGGAGAGTCCCGCATGCTTGGCCGAAGTACTGCCTGCGAGGCACAACCGCGTCCTGGGCATGCGCGAAACCTTCCACTCGGGTCTCGTGGTTCTGCACGGTGGCGCAGCATCTTAAAATGCAATTGTAGCCGCATTTGGTAGAAGGTGCTGTAAGAGGTCTGTGCCATTGTTATTCTATTTAATCTTCGTTCAAAAATAAATTAGACGAATAAAAAAGGTGCACTGGTTTTCAACCTTTCACATAATTATAGTGAATGGCAAAAAATCGGGTTCTTGGTTTGTTTTATGATCTAGATGATACAAGTCAGTGCACGCTATTCAATAACATTATTTTGCATTATATACGTTGAGCATATGCAGTTTTCAAGAATGTTTAAGTGCAAAATAGAATAGATTCAAGAAAATATTATGTAAATTAAAAAAGCTAATAGGGCGTTAATTTAGGCAACAAGCAGTGAAATAAATGTTAGTACTGCCTTTCAATCAAAGAGCGACTCATGAGTATATTCACCAAAGTCAGGTTACATTACCCATGCTCATGGCTTTGCTTAATTTCAGAGATTTGGGGGCGGGGGATGGAACATCAGAAACTGACAGAAATGATCCCTGAAAGCGGGAAAGACGTGCTAACGAGAGACCAAGGCTAAAAGGGCTTTTGAGAGGATGGGATCTCGAGGTAACTTAAAATTGTATTGGGCATCACTTAGATCCTGGACATCACTTAGAACCTGTACAATGGCAGACAGTGAAGATATATTTTTCTATTACTTTATTCAGAAGGATATTTTAAAGATAAAACGCTCAAATACATAACAATGTTTGAAATTGTACTTCACAGTATTTTACATCCACTTGACGAGTGAAAATTTATTCTCGTGACATCTGTTTGTATACTATTGAAAATTACAAAATAATCTCACTGACGGAAAAGTGAGTAACAGTCATGAACATCTGTTGCAATTCAGAAATATTTAACTAGTCACAAATACGGAAGATGTACCTGCGAGTGGGATGTCCCAAATTACCAATTACGTTGGAAATAGAGTACGGATGAAGGCAAAGAGACAGGAACTGCATCGCAAAGTAATCATCAGAAACAACCACAAAGCGGTTGTCATGAGCTCCTCGTTCCTGAAAATAGGCACTTCTATGGCTACACAGAAATGGACCCGATATTCACCCTACAGAGTTCGCGTTTAATAGCATTGTATATGAGGGCTATTTATGTGTATTTATGTTTCAGAGAATACAAACTTGAGTTTATATAACCTATTGTTGAATGTGAACAAATCGTTTATGTTACGAGAATAGAATATATGAGGTTTTGTGCGTGGCGATGTTAACTCTTTGTAGTGGTTTGTAGTGTAGTGACATGTGAGTAGCGTATGAGAATGGGGTATTGAAATAATGTGTAAAGTAAACAATCGTGTAATAAACAAGTATTCTATTGGCCGTGTACTGCGATTGACATCCAAGAGAAATATTGAAAAAATACGGTTTCCACATGCATTGAAAGTAATTCAACGAAACGGAAACATTGCGTGAACAGGATGCGACTAAAATTCCATGAATGTCACGTTGCTAAAAAAGGGTAATTAAATTGTTTCCGAGAGAGATCTCACAACATTCGCTGCCTCGTTAGAAACACTTCGTACCAAATTAATGTTTAAAACGAATGAAGGAACTAGGACCAGTTTCACCGGCATGTGCACATTACTGCATTTCCTACGAGCTTAAAAGAGACAAATGCCGCGGCAAATTAGCGTTTGGACATCAAAGAAAACGCAGGAGTAGAAAAAAATTCATTTCTACAAAGTAAGTGGTCATTTACATGTAGGTATTTAGGAGGAAATGGAGTTTCTAACTTGGTGAAAATATTTTAACATTCTGCGGCAAACGTTAGCGGCTGAAAAAGCATTTCATACAAAAATATTCATTATGAGAATGTCCTTTTTTTATTTCGACGCACGTTTCTGTAATGAGTTCGCTATTATAAAATTATTGTGATTGTGTATAAAAGTTCTCTTTAATATCACACTTATTACGATTTCCGAAAGATAATGACCTTACTTCCAAAAGCTGCTCCCTTACTTTTGAAAACTCATGGCATTTCATCTACTCTGCATTTATAATCACTAATCCATACCAATTATTCCGTCATCATCCCTGCTATATAATGTTCTTACTCCATTATGAAATGAAATGCAAAGCACACTGTCATAAAACGACGCAATGATTATGGAGTAGCTAAGAAGTGAGTTAAGAGATAGTTAACTTACATTAAATTGTTTGACTAATGAAGGAAAATTATCTTCATGTGATATAGGAAAGGTGGCATTGTTTAAGTTGGAAAAATTGTGCTTTATATGACCTAAGTTTTATATTACTACATTATATTTTCATTTGCAAGTCTGACGACTACATTTCACGAGGTTCAGAATATTGTTATTATTTAACTTCCAATGTTTCATAATTGAATTATCTTTGAACGGGTATAAGTAATACAATTAGCTATAATTTACATAATTACTAGTACGGAATGCTGAATATTCAGAGATTACGCACTGCAATCACTTTCATTGCATGTGTTTCATTCGATCCGCAAATATTTATTTTTCCGTGTGTGTGCACCGGTGCCTTTTAAATATTTACCGATTCATATCTAATTCGCCACAGCACTCTCGCAAAGCATGAAAATTATAGCGATGGAGCTAACAATCAGAGATAAAAGGTTATCCCACAATAAAAATAGTCTTTTTGCGGCTGCTAAGAAAGGCCAACAATTCACTGTCGTTATGAATTGCGTTTCCGCGATCCGGGGGCCGGGCAGGAGAAAGGAAGGCGGAATAGTGTCGCATTTCTCCGCGCTCGATAAATCACGCGTTTGGACTTTGCAGATACGCAATTGCACGCACACGCACACGCGCACTCGCATCGGGAGGGCGGGCGAGCGGGCGCGTGGGGCGAGGCGCGTGGGGCGAGGCGCGTGGGGCGAGGCGGTGGGGCGAGGCGCGTGGGGCGGCGCGTGGGGCGAGGCGCGTGGGGCGAGGCGCGTGGGGCGAGGCGTGGGCAGGCTGGGGCGAGGCGCGTGTGGCTGGCGCGTGGGCGAGGCGTGGGGCAGGCGTGGGGCGAGGCGTGGAAGCCTTAGCGCGCTGGGGCAGGCGCGTGGGGAGGCGCTGAGCGGGCGCGTGTGGCGAACTGGCGCGTGGGCGAGGCGCGTGGTGAAGGCGCGTGGGGCCAAGGCGCGTCTCCGTGCGATGCGTCGTGTCGAAGGAGCGTGGGGCAAGGCGCGTGGCGAAGCGCGCAAGATTAGGGAGGCAGGTGGGAGGAAGTAGCGTTGAGTGTGACTAGGACGAAGGCGCTGGGCGAAGGCGCGTGGGCATGCGCGTGGGACGAGGCGCGTGGGGCGAGGCGCGTGGTCGACAGCGTGTGTGCGGCGCGGGCGGCTGAGGCGCGTGGGGCGGTCAGATGGTTGAGGCGTCCAATGTTCAAGTGCGATGGCGTGGCGGTGGAGAGTGCAGTGTGGGCGATTGCGTGTGGCGAGGCGTGGGGCGAGGCGGTGGACGAAACGCGTGGGCGAGCGCGTGGGCGAAAGGCGCGTGGGGTGGCGCGTGGGCCGGATTGACCGATTCTCTGGCGCACGGGCAGGCGTGTGGCAGCAGCGTGGAGGGCGTAAAATCGGAGAGGCAAGGTGACCCGAGGAATGTGTGCGAGGCGTGGGGCAGAGGCGCAATTCGTGCGTGGGCGCGTCGGGCCGGGCGGCGAAGGAGGCGGAGTGCGTGGCGCGCGCGTAGGGCGGGCGTTGGGAGCGCGTGTGGCGAGGCGCGTGGGGCAGCGCGGGGGCGAGGCGCGGGGGGGGCGCGGGGGCGGTGGAAGAAATAGAAGAAGTGAAGCCGAAATGAAGAGAAGGAAAAGGGAAAAAAAGAAAGGGGGCGAGGCGAACAGGCGGAGTGGCAGCGGGGCGAAAACAGAGCCCTAGATCAGAAAGGGGTGAAAACGGAGGCAACATAATAAAGCCAATAAGAAGAGAAGGGTGGGAAAGAATGAAGAAGGAAGAGAAGTCGAAATGGAACTGTTGCAGAAGGCAAATAGAAGGGTTTTAAAAAAGAAGGAAAAGGGAAAAAAAGAAAGAAAGAAAGGAAAAGAATATATAATAGGTTGGAGAGGTAATTTGCGGTATATGTGAGAGCGGGAAGGACGGAGATCAAATAAAATGGTAATGGCAAAGGTGTAGTAATTTGTACATTTATTTATCCCAAGATTTGAGACGTCACTCAGTAAATCAATGGAGTATTAGACAAGGGGAGAGAAGACCACAATGCTGAGGAACATTAAGGCATGAGAAACGACGTCAAAATTGTGGCAGAGAAGTGCGAAAATCTTTTGTGAAAGAAACTAGGGAAGAAAAATACTATCTATATGGAGGAAAGATGTGAAATGGACGGACAGAGATATGGTTTGTATTCATTTATTTATTGGAATTTAGAAACCTTTCAACAACTGAGAACATCAGTGATGATTCTCTGAGTAGATCAGAGTGACTATGATGATGAGGTGAATGTCAATGGAGCGAGAGATAGAGGAAACGGGAGAACCCCGAGAGCTTTGTCCACCACAAAATTAAAAAAAGAAAAAAAGATTGAGCAGGGCCCATACCAATGCGCTAGCTCAGGAAGGCAATGTGCTAGCCATTACACCACGAACTAGAGCTGTACCTCAACAAATGGGCCACGGACCGAGACCGATCTTTCCTTCCTCTTCCTCGCCTTATCCTCTCCCCTTACACACACGCACACTTACATATGTATGGATTACACTACCGGAATGCCGGAGTAGTACCCTAACAAACGGGCCACGGACCGCGCGCGATCTTTCCTTCGTCTTCCCTGCCCTATCGTCTCCTCTTACACAAACACACTTACACTAACATACACTACACTACCACATATACCGGGAGACCTGTCGGGAGCTTAGAACTTGTCCCGGCTGGGGCGGTGCCCCGCTGGAGAGTCCTGGTTAGGGGGAAACTTCACTAGCCGACGTTAGGTCGGCGCCGGATCTCGTCATCCAGCGGGGGAAGATCACCGCCATCTCCATAAAAGCATGCAGTACAGTTACGGGACTAATGACCAACACAGTTGAAGCGCCCGGAAACACGAAAAAAAAAATCAATCAATCAATCAACGTTCCCAGAATCATTAATTCATCAATCACGACCCCCTTCCCCCGAAGCATGGTTTTTATACATCTGATTGGAATCTGGGAAGAAAAACACGGCACCGGAAGCGCGCAGAGGCGTCCTGAGGCCGAACACGGGATGCGAGCGAGGGGGCGTGGCGACGGCGCGCGCTGATGGCGACCGACTGGAGCGAGTCGGGGGGGGGGAACGCCGATGCGCGCGGACGCACAGGTAGATAGGTCGCGGCGCCGAGAGGCCATTATATAAATTGCACCAAATTGAGTTTTTAGCTCTATCAGCCAATTATATCAATTAAATCAACTTTCAGGCACACCCCGTTAAATCGGAAAATGTTTCACATAAACTGCGCAAAGCGAGGAGGAGAAGTTAATTTATTTCATATGCGACGCTTCGACGGCGGGGCGTGGACTGCGCCGCCGCTGCCGCAGTGGGGATTCGCTCGGGGACCCCGGCCCACGCAATTTACGCCCCCCCAAAGGCCTCGAATGCAATGATTTACTTATGTTTTCCGTTTGATATCCTTATTTGCAGATGTATATACTAATTATCTTAATTTACAGAGATGTTATTTCTTAAATGACTTTTCTGAATGTTTTTTTTCATCTGTTTACAAGTTTTATTTATTTCGAGTATTATTTATACTCAAACATTGGCGAAGAATGAAATATTTTCTCATTCACAGCTATTTTGGAAGCATCTTACGAAAAAAGTATCTTGTCTTTCTGTATTGTACGGTTAGCCTACAATTTTTTTTTTTTTTATGAAAAGTAGTACGTGGTTTGCTTTTTTATTTGCGTTGTTGATACGTGATGGATTGGGAAAAACGTAATAAATCAAGACACGTACGGCTTCCAAATGATCAAATAACCTCTTAATTTTGGGTACACGATCCATGAAGAGTTATTAGTATTAAATAGTGGAGGAATAGGGCATCTCGTCTCTTTTTCTCCGTCTATATGTTGAATGGCTGAGTTGCAATAAACACTCTGAAGTTGGTTTGAAAGTATATTTTCTATGCAAAAATTTGCATTTCCGAAGCACATAAACACTACAGAAACGTATAAATAGTTTACTTACCAAAGAAATGTGTGTATTTGTTTACAAAGAAAAATTAATACAGAAATTTAAAAAAATATTTGTATAAATTCGATGATTTTTATTTCGGTGTTAATTTTTCTTTGTGATAAAAAATATTCATGTATTTTGTAAATAATGAACTATTTACACGTTTTTGTAGGGTCTATGTGCATCTGAAATGCAAACTTTTTCACAGGAAGTGTTTTTTCAAACCAAGTTTTGAGTTCTCATTGCGGCTCAGCCATTCGAAATATCGATGGATTTTATTAGAGAAAATGTGCTTAAAATTGTATTAAAAGCGAATGTTCAAAGTTGCGTTGTTTCGTACCTGGACACTCTATTTATAAAACCTATATAATGTATATGCAAACACGGTATCTTTGGATCCATACCTGCGTACATGATACGCTTGTCCAAGCCACATTATATAAAAGCCCTTTCCCAATATATATGATAGTTAATATGATCTTGATATGGCACAATATCCTCATTGTAAATTCTCCACCCTTGCTCGCAAGTTGAATGCATCGCACGCAATTATTGTTATTACGTTTATTTATTCCGCGGGCGCACCGCATCACGGCGCCGCAGCGCGGACGCAGCGCCCTAAACAACGCGCCGGCGCGCGCATGGGCCGGCGACCGGGGCCGAACGGCGGCTGACGAACAGGGAACGGGGCTGGCGGGCGAGGAGGCGACTAGGTGGTCGTGTGGTGAGTAGGTGGGCGAGTGTTGAGTGGGTGGGTGGCTGGGAGGGCGAGCCGTGTGGGCTGGCGGGCGAAGAGGTGACAGGGTTGGGGGACTGGTGAAGGGGTGAATGGGAGACGCGGGTGGACGCGTATTTTGATGCCGGGGAGCGAGTAGGTGGTCGTGGTGAGTAGGTGGGCGAGTGTTGAGTGGGTGGGTGGCTGGGAGGGCGAGCCGTGTGGGCTGGCGGGCGAAGAGGTGACAGGGTTGGGGGACTGGTGAAGGGGTGAATGGGAGACGCGGGTGGACGCGTATTTTGATGCCGGGGAGCGAGTAGGTGGTCGTGTGGTGAGTAGGTGGGCGAAGGTGAGTGGGTGGGTGGGCGAGTCGTGTGGGGTGGCGGGCGAGGAGGTGACAGGGTTGGGGGACTGGTGAAGGGGTGAATGGGAGACGCGGGTGGACGCGTATTTTGATGCCGGGGAGCGAGTAGGTGGTCGTGTGGTGAGTAGGTGGGCGAGTGGGGTGGGGGGGGAGGGGGTGGGGAAGCGAGGGCATATGGACGTCGGTGCGAGGGGGCATGAGTAGAGAGAGCGAGGCGGCGAGGTTGCGAGTGGGGGAGGGGAAGAGGCCCTAGAAAGAGAGGGCACGAGGAACGGGTGAAAGAGGGTGCCGGGAGGTCGGAGAGTGACGGGGAAGGGGGCGGCGGGGGTTGTACGGGCGGTCGCCTCTCGCCGGTTGGCCAGCCGAGGGAATTTGGCAAGTCGTTAACAAATACCTCCATTCGGTTATACGGCCGACGCGTAGAAAATATAACCGATACACGCGGCCGTGGAATTTTCGGTATTCGTACAGCAGCCATTGGCTCGCACGCGCGCTCGCCGCCGGTCCCCGTTCTAGCGCAGGGGGGAGAAATCGCTCGGCGGCAAGCGCAATGCATGACGGGACTACGCTTCTACTACTGCTTCATTCCTGCCTATTGGGCGTGGATTTTGTTTGGGAATTACGAGATGTCGTTGGAATATCCAATTTCATCTGCATATTTACCATAAGCAGGTGGTGAATGGTCAGACTTCACAAGAGAGTTTTCTTGTAATTTCTACTAGATGCGATATTATTTACCTTATAAATCTTTGACTTTTATGATTAGTTTGATAGTAATGGCGAATTAATCATTAAATAAAGGATAAATGAAGAAGCAATGGAATTAAAGTGTAAAAATCCAAAGAATCCCGTGTCAAATCCGTATAATTATAAACTATCTGGGGTCAATACGGTATCTTCCACAATAGTACTGAATGTAATTTTAATATGATTACATATAGCCAGACACGTGTTTCGGAACACTCTTCCCATCCTCAGTGGTTCAACAATTTACAATTAAGTACATAAACAAATTACAAATGTATTAACGTCAAAAAAATCATGTACAAACAGTGAACAATAAAATAATTATTAAAAATAAGTACTTACGGAAGTAACACAGATTAAACGCATAATTTCGTGGAAAGTCGTCGAAGTATGAAGCCATTTTGATCGTACGCTGTACAAAAACAGACTGCGGAAGGAGGAAATGAACGGATGGTAAAGCTAGTCAATTAATACATTTATGATGGGGCTGGATTTTACTCTGAATTGCTCATTGAGGCATAAAAGGTGGGGATTTTTGCATAATTTTATGATTTCTAAATTTTCTATATTTAATTTGGTACCTTTATTTTCGAAATGTAGAATTTTGAAATTAGTACCAGGATCGAAAGAGTGGCTATTTTGAATAAGGTGGTTGGGAAATGTGGAATGATCTTGTTTCAGTCTCGAAGATCTGAGGTGTTCCTCTAGCCTACTGGAAAACTTCCTACTGTTTGTCCCACATATGCAGAATTGCAACTATTACATTTTAATATGTAGACTCCACTTTTTTCCTTCATGGGTATAGGGGGTTTGTTGCTGGGAAATAAAGTTTGTAGTGTGTTGTGAGTTTTGTAAGCTACCTTAAAGTTATATTTATTAAATATAGTATTTCCTATCTTTTTAGATATGGGACCTATATATGGTATGCTTACAAATCGTTTAATTTCAGTAGATAGATTTTGTGGGAAGGTCTTCTTAATTAATAATTTAATTTCTTTTTGATTGATAATTTTTTAATTATGGAGGGGTTATAACCATTATTTTGTCCTATTTGTAAAATTGTGTTTACTTCTTCATCAAATTCTAATTTTGACATGGGAACATTGAATAATCTGTGAATCCATGAATATAAGACTGCAAATTTACGTTGATAACAATGGTTTGAGTTGTAGGGTATGATTAAATCAGTCTGGGTGCGTTTTCTAAAACTTTTAATATTATGTCTATTGTTTTTTATATAAATGGTTAAGTCTAGAAAGCTTAGGGTATGGTTCTGTTCTAATTCCATTTTAAAAGTTAAATTTGGGTGTAATAAAATAGAATAGAATAGAATATTTATTTTGCTACTTAGGAATACATAGAATATTTCCGTGGTAGAGTTTTCTAAGACATTTCTAAAAATATACAAAACAAACATCAAACAACATTAAAATATTAACATGTTAGCAAATACAATTTACAAAATTAACCTATTAACCATATTTACTTAGTCTAATTTTAAAATGTTTGACATTATGAGGAAAGTCTCAGTACTGCAGCAGGTAATTTGTTCCAATTTTGTATCGTTCTGTTTACAAATGAGAATTTACCTACATCTGTTCTCTGTTTTTTTGCCGAATTTTGAAACCATGATCCTTCCGCGCGACGTTGGTTCAGATAAGTTGATTAGTTGGTTTAGATAGTCTAATTTAGATAGGTTGTTAAGTTGGTTTAGATAGTCTTTCCGTACTTCACCCCACTGACGATCCTTCTTATTGATTTGAATAATGCACAAAGACACGATTTCTCTCTGCGTATTTCCAAAGGTTCCCAGATATAAATTCAGAATTTGAACGTCCTCTCTAACAAATTTTGTAGCATATTTTTTACTTTCTCGAGAGATTTTATTTGCCTAAACGATAAGGGTCCCAACATATGGAGCCAAATTCTAATATCGGACGTACTAGAGACGTGTACCTAATTCCCTTGATTTTCCACTTCCTTTTCTAAGAATTCTAATTACAAAGTGTAATGCCTTCCACGCCTTTTTCGCTACATAATTTACGTGTTCTGTCCAACTCAGATCCTCGTTTAGTACAATTCCCAAATATTTACAGTATTTAGCCCTCGGAATATCCTGATTTCTAATTTATATATGATATCGTCTGTCTTTCTAGAACCGCGAATCTAATAAACTTGCACTTGCTGGGATTTAATTTCATTTCATTTGTGATAGCCCATGATTCTAGCTTATCTAAATCAACCTGCAATATTTCTGTATCACTTGTGTTCTTAATTTCCCGATAAATTATACAATCATTTGCAAAAGACGTATTTTGATTGAATTCCCTGCCAAATATCATTAATATACGCTATAAATAACAACGGACCCAGGACACTTCCTGTGGCACTCCGGACGTTACTTCCGCCCTCGAAGAGAATTTGACCCGATTCGCACCCGTTGAGTACGCGAGCTGAGCAATTCTCGAATCCAGAGAGCAATTCTTCTGTCTACGTTAAGCTTATTAATTTTTGTATTAATTTATCATGGGAACGAGGTCGAACGCTTTGGTGAAATCTATAATAATTGCATGAACAATGGAACATTCATCGAGGGAATCAGCAATGTTCTCACTGACAGTGACTACCTGACTCTCGCATGAATATCCTTTTCTAAAACCGTGTTGCCCTTCGTAAATGATGTTATTCTTATCCCAAATTTTGCGTAAGTATTCTGCCACTAAATGTTTCATTTGCTTAATGAATTGACGAAATCAAAACTTGGTGTAATTGTCTGGTTGAACCGGTCCAAAGGCAAATAATGTCATCGACATATCTAAAAAATACACAATATTCTTTAGCAAGGGATAATTATTATTAAATAAGTTATGTTAAAATAGTCCAAAAAATTTAAAAAAATTAACCAAAATTTTCTATTTTTACATTAATTGTGAATTTGGAATTCATGATATGTTTAATGTAAATATCTTGTACTTCAGAGGGTGGTATATTGGTAAACAAATTATTCACATCAAGTGATTTTTTGATTTCCTTTAATTCATTAATTGATTTATTTATTAGTGTTTTCGAGACAAATGCTACAGTCATTGCTTCGTACGTTAGTGCATATTTTCATGGCGGAAGGCGGCGGTGACTTTCCCCGATGGATGGCGAGATCTAGCGTCGGCCTACACTTGCGTTCTGTCGTTTCCGGAAATTGTCCCCAACCAGGTATCTCCCTACATCGAGGGTCAAGCTCTAAGCTCTCGACTGGTCTCCCGACATTGTGCATGTGTGTGTGTGTGTGTGACACGCAGGGGCGAGGATAGGACAAGGGAGAGGAAGGACAGATCGCGCGCGGTCCGTGACCCGTTTGTTAGGGTACTCCGGCATTCGCCTGGTATTGGTCGGAGAAACCATGAAAAATAACCGATCAGGGTATCCGGGCGCTAGAATTCTCCTCCAGAGACTGAAATCGACCAAGCTATTTATCTAGTCGGAATTCAAACACCTGAACCTCCACCGGGAGCAGAATTCTAGCGGCCGGCTGCTCTGATCGATAGTTTTCCGTGGTTTCTCCGACCTCTAGTCACGGGCCGCGCGCGATCTTTCCTTCCTCTTCCTTTTCCTATCCTCTCCCCTTACACACACACTTACACTAACAGCACTACACTACCATATATTCCGGGAGATCGGTCGGGAGCTTAGAGCTTGTCCCGGCAGGAGCAGTGCCCCGCTGGTGGGAGAGTCCTGATTAGGGGGAAACCCCACTAGCCGACGGTAGGTCGGCGCCGGATCTCGCGATGCAACTGGGGAAGATCACCGTCATCTCCCGAGAAAAATTGCACTGCACTTACGGGACTAATGACCTAAGGTGTTGACGCGCCCCAAATCACTAACAACCAACCAATTTGGACCTCCCAGTCAGAGGCGCTGCAGTGTTACCGTTGTTGCCCTGAGCCGCCTTACCGAAGGGCGCGTGGAGCAGGGCAGGGGCGGAAAGGAAGGGGGGGAGGCGGCCTCGGGCAAGAGGAGCGAAAAGGGCTCACGCGGGGCAAAGATCGATGGCTTCGTCTGGTTTTTAAGCGTGGCGCGGCTGACCGCTCAGTTCAGGTCGTCGCACCTGAATCCCACACTTCCATGGCAGCCCACTTCTGGTTAGTCTCAAGTGGCGGAATCGGTTGCATTTTGGAAAGTATACTCACTAGAAAATTTCCTTTCAGCAACCCTAGCGGTAAAAGGCTATTGGCGACATTAAAACGGAATTTCACACAATATTACTTCTGAAACATTAATAGGTCAAGTAAGGTTGGGTTTCTTTTTTTATGATCTAACCATTGTAAGTGAAGTAACCATATGGATTCATTTACAAAATAAAAGGAGGTTGAATTCCTACAATAAAAAATAGTAACAATTTTTCTAACTTATATTATATGCCCCTTATATTCAGTATTGAGGAGGGAAATTTAAATTTCGATATTTCCAATTAAATTGAATTATTTATAAGTTATAGGGGTGGAATGAATTTGGTGGTTAATGAAACTGTGGGAAAAAATACATTTCCTTTCCCACGTCTTAAAAAAAGGAATGGTGGCTTATCTTTTCAACTAACATGCAAACATTTACAAAGGTACTGATAATGACAAATAACTGTAAACTACCTTTCTCACTATCACGAGTTTACTTCTTACTACAACTGTTGAAAACGACATATGACAAACAGAAATATAGCACCAACTGGACTTCTTGGTGCTGTTTTAAAGTTGTATCTATCAAATATAAAATGAAACAGTCTGTATACTTGAATAGGACGCAAGAGTCACTTTAAACTCCAGTCGCTATGACAAGGGACGCAACTTAGACGGAAACTAGAAGTACCGGTTCATATGAAATTCGAGGTACTAGCAAACGCGTTCATGGAATTTCATCTTTTATTGGCTTCCCCCGGGGCAAATCTAGAGAATGCGCGAGTGGGAGTGAGAGAGAGAGAAGGAAAATGAGCGTCCAATTGTATGCAATCTACTCATTCATCGACTCGTGCAGAAAGGAAATTGCTGGATTGCAATTCCACTAGAACGGATGCAGTAAACGTTAACAAGAAACAAGAAATGGCAGTTAAATGCAAATTTAGGCTGAGAAAGAAAATAACCAAAAACACTGATAGAATTGGTGAAAATAAATGTGAGAGTGAGATGTTTCAAGAGTGATAAAAACGATATAACACTACGCAATGGTATTGATAATATTTTTACACGCTCATTGCTTAAGTCATATTTCACGCAATTTACAGATTGAAAAGATTTGCATTTACAGCCTGGACCGAGTAATTTCTAAACTTAACTTGTAGGAGAATCCATGATAACTAACAACAACCCATTACTCTCATACCAAATGAAACCAAGAATTAGTAACGCTGGGAACTAAAGTTAAGTTGGTAGCATCTTTTGCGACTGCGTTTCCAACAGTCGTAGAGCGTTCAAATAGTTTTCAATAAACTCCACCACTGTTATTCCACCTCGGTTGCTCGTAAAATCTTTTGGTTAACTAATACTCTGCAGTGTTTTGTTACAAAAGAATTTTTTGCTTTAAAAATTATATATATATATATATATATATATATATATATATATATATGTGTGTGTGTGTGTGTGTGTGTGTGTGTGTGTGTGTGTGTGTGTGTGTGTGTGTGTGTGGTGCGTGAGAGAGAGAGAGAGAGAGAGAGAGAGATTCAATGAATGTGTCTATTGTTATTATACAATTTTTTTAAAATATTTTTTTGCCCGAAGGTAAGAATACTTAGGGTGTCAGCAGTCACAAAATACTACCCCGATTTGTTTACATAAAAAATGTTACTAGCAAAGTTGCTACCTACGCGCATCGAGGTGTTGCAGGGCGTGGTGGAGCTGCAGGCGGGCGAGGCGGGGCGAGGCGGCGAGGCAAGGGCGGGCGGCGAGGCGGGCAGGCGGGGCGAGGCAAGGGGCAGAGCAGGGCAAGGGCGAGGCAGGGCGAGGCGGGCAGGCAGGGCGAGGCGGCGAGGCGGGCGAGGCGGGCGAGGCGGGCGAGGCGGGCGAGGCGGAGGCGGGCGAGGCGGGGCGAGGCGGGGCGAACATGGTGGGTAAGAGCTGGAGGTATACACGTGGCTGACGACGTATATTGGCTGATGGGACGAGAAGGCGAGAGAGGCTGCTTAATAGACGGGAATGGCCTCGCCGCATATCACCCGGAATTTCTCGTTCAGATTACGGAAACCAGCAGTCGGCGGCGTCTTTAAAACTCTTAATTTCTCGAAAATGTTATTATGTAACATATGGCGATACGCATATTTATGAACTCGTCTCTTCATGCTTGTTATGATGAGCTAAAAAATCTATAGGGTGCCATTTAAAAAATCGAAGTTGGGTCAATATCTCAGCAATAAAAAACGCAATAGAATAATATTATGCATGACCATATGTGTCCCTTTAAAATTAGTACACAAAATTAATATAAAAGTAAAATCTTTTATGCTCTAAAACTGTTTTTATACAATTAGAGACTATACTGATCGTCAAAAAGAAAAATAATGTTTACTTTAACAAAACAACTGAGCATCACAAGAAAGGAACATTAATTTTAACAATGATACATAATGCATTATTTACCATTTGGACTGTATAAATGAGTATAAACAACCTGTAACAACTATTGTACTACAGCTTCGGGTCAATGACCCCCATCTCGATCAGGTTTTCGTCAGTTTCCTGATCCATTGAGCAAATGCTGAGATGGCCCCTTGTTTTGCTTCTGGACATAAATGTAACTTCATTTCTGTGCACGTCTTCTAAATTCAGTGGGAAATACATTTATTCAAATTATCGTTTCCATGTTGTCCGGCAGGAAGTAATAAGAGCAAAATTTATTGCTTATTTTCTTTGAAAATAGATTTTATTACATGGGAGTTTTTGTTGTTTTTCTCCTTTCAAAATTCAAAATTTATTGCTTATTTATCTTTGAAAATGGACTTTATTACATGGAGTTTTTGTTTTTTTCTCCCTTTCAAAATTCAAAATTTATTGCTTGTTTATCCTTGAAAATAGGTTTTATTACATGGGAGTGTTTTGTTTTTTTTTCTCCCTTTCAACAAGTCAAAATTTAAGTAGTATATGACTGGTGTAGAGTCGCAGAATTTGAAAATGTGACACAATTCCTTTTCCCCATAGCAAAACAATGATATAGTTCATTAAATTAGTTTACATTTGCATTGTATAATTTTTAAAAAGACAAAAATGCATGTAACAAGTAATGTACTCCAGCTTCCGGGTCAATGACCCCCATCTCGATTGGGTTTTTGTCCAGTTTCCCTGATCCATTGAACAAATGCTTGTTTCCCCTTGATTTGCTTCTGGACGTAAATGTAGCTTCAGTATGCGCACATTTTGTTGAGCTTTCCTTTTGCTTGTAGTGGAGCTTAGGGTGAGTTTCTATTTTTTAGCAATAGAGAAAAATCAAATCCGTTCTTTTACTGTTACAAATAAGTTTCCTATAATTCGGCAACGAAAATATCTAGTTTTTGATATGTTAATCTCTCGCTTTTTTTAAATTTATTATTATTATTATTATTATTATTATTATTATTATTATTATTATTATTGTTGTTATTCACGTTTCAACTATTAATAGTTGAATTGTTGGGAAAGGATTCTGAAACTCAAGAAAGCGTGCGTAGATAATTTTCTCCTCCATACGTCACATATAGTTTTTGACTAAATAAATAAATAAACTCTGTATAATTAGCAAATTATAACATGCGTGTTACGATTGTGTTACAATATGTTGTAAAAATGTGAACTCTAGGACAATTCTTTAATTTTTAATGGACTGTTGGTCATTGAAAGCCTTATTATCTAAAAAATGGATTATTTAATCTAAAAATGAACCATTAAACAGTTCAGAATCATCTGAACATTAGTTATTGTTAAAAATAATTTTGAGTATTGTTGAGATATTTTATGTCGATTGCTTTTAGATAGTAAAAATTAATGTACTGCCATAAAAAAATACCTAGATACAAACATAAAAGGTAACACATCCGCATGGAAACACAATACTGTAATCCACCCAAACGTTAGATAAACACAAGCAGATATAGCTGAAGAAGTTTATTTGAAAAAGACAAATCGTTTGCAATGTATCAACGTTAAACCGTTACGGCAGATGTTTACTTAGGAACGTCGTGTGCACATACGAGAGAATGTGTATGTGTGTATACATGACAGTTCGTGCGAGTCCTATTGTATGTGTGCGTGCGTACGACGATAGCGCGCGCGCGCCCGCGTGTGTGTGTGTGTGGAGTAGGCGCTCGCTCGCCAGCCTGTCAGAGGGCAAAGCAGAGGACGAGTGAGACAAAATGAGATGGAGCGTAGGTGCGTGTCGTGGCGGTTTAATGCGGAAGCCGCTGCCTCGAGGGCTCCTTCCAAGCCTTCCTCCGCCTGTCGAGGGCGTTGCGGAACACGAGTTCCTCCCCGCCCGCCCGGAAAGCGCTTCCGGCGCCCTACTTTCGCGCGAGCCTGCCTTCCGGCCGCCCGCTTCCTCCGCCTGTCCGCCTGCGTTCGCCTGGCACGCTTCTCCCGCTTCCGCCCGGACGCGCTCTCGCCGCCCTCTTTCGCGCAGCCGCCTTCCGCCGCCTCCCCCCGCCTTCTCCTCGCCTCCGCCGCTTTCGCCCGCCTTCCGCCGCCTTCTCGCGCCTCCGCGCTCTCGCCCGCCTCGCCCGCCTTCCGCCCGCTCTTGCCCGCTCGTCGCCCCTTCCGCCCGCCTTCCGCCCCCTTCCGCCCGCCTTCCGCCCGCCTTCTCGCCCGCCTTCGCCGCCTTCCGCCCGCCTTCTCGCCCGCTCCGCCCGCCTTCCGCTCCGCCCTCGCCTTCCCTCGCCCTCGCTCGCCTCGCGCCTTCCGCCTTCCGCCCGCCTTCCGCCTCGCCGCCTTTCCGCCGCCTCCGCGCCTTCCGCCGCTCGCGCCTTTCCGCCCGCCTTCCGCTTCGCCGCTCCGCCTTTCCGCCCGCCTTTCCGCCCGCCTTTCCGCCCGCCTTTCCGCCCGCCTTTCCGCCCGCCTTTCCGCCCGCCTTCCGCCCGCCTTTCCCCCCCTTCCCCCCTTGCCGGCCCCCTCGCACGCTCATCAGCGCTTTGATAGATTCCCCACCGCGCCCTCTGCAAATTCACGCAATTCTTGCTTTACTATGCATGGATATACGTTATCCGGAAAACGTAAATGCCGACGCTATCTTTCATCAAAGAAGGAAAGCCATTTTAGTGGGATGTTCTCGCAACGCGATATCGATGACCGGTAACTGCGAGGGCTGCAGCACACTCAATTTTCCCCGAAGCGCCGTTTTAAAATTTTAGTGACGTCTTCGTTTAGAGCCACAAAAATACAAATGGGAATCGACCTGCTATCTGAGGTTGAACGCAGGTCACCGTCCGATGGTATAGGTTTGTTCCCCTCTAGGAAGCCCCTCTGTTTACGATTATGGCTTATAGCCTCCTTATTCGGCATAATTTTTATTGCTCCCCGTCGCGAGGCTCAGGCGAGGGAATATGGGTGGGGAGGGGACGGGGCCTCGTCGGTCCTTGGAAGAATATAAAAAGAGGGTGAATTCCGAGATGAAAGCGAAGGGGAAATAATAAACTGAGAAGGGGAAGTTAGTGATATGATGAAGTGGGACACTCCTGAGAAGCAAACCTCGTTTACCGAAAACGCTGTCTCCAAGCGAATGTTTATTTCATTTCTCATATCAGATTCCGTGAATTTATTGAGCATTTCCTTTGCCGACAATTTTAAAGATAATTTGATAGAAAATGTTTTATGTAATAAAATTGGTACTTTAACCCCTTTTTTAAAATTTAGTAACTGTTATTTTATAGGACCTTAAGTGATGACATACCGCAAAACGTAACTTTTGAATCGTATTTCTAAAATATACTTGTTTACTCCTTTAAAATATTGAGTAAACTGAAGAAGAAACATTTTCTGCGATTGGACGTACCTTTTATAGTTGAAGAGTGCGAAAATTCACAATCTCGAATTAATGCACCTATGTCAGGAGGCATGACCGATCTGTACAGGCGAAGAGGACAGACTGCATACCAGCATATTACTTCAGAGAGAGAAAGAGATTGTTCAAGCTAAAAGCATGGATGAAGTCGTAGACTTCCGCGGCCAGAGTCATGTGAATGATCTTTGCTCTCCGGGTGACGCCGCGATCAGACCAGCCCTGAGAAAGACCACAAAAAGATGATCGAAACGTCGGCAACACAGTCCTTCGACGCGGCGTCACCCGGACAGCCAAGACCATTCACAAGAGCGTGGATATTAGGCTTTTATCTTTCGTACGCGCGTTTCTGTCCTGAAGGGGTTTGCGCTCTCGTAACCTCAGATTCAAAAAGATCGCAAGTTTAATGACAAATGAATGATTCAAGATACATACATTGATGGATGATGAAAAACTACGCTGAAAAAGAGCTCCAAACAAAATTTTATTTTGAAGATGAAAGGATAGAGCGGAATAAGAAGGTGAAATGTGCCCCCAAACCAAAACGATACTCACCTTTAATGCCGCAGATGAACTCCATTTAAAACAGTCGCTTATATCATTGTAGAATATATCCGTTCACAGGTGTATCAAATAAAATAATACCTACCAGTAGACAATTTCTTAATTAATGTAAAATTGCTCATACCATATATTATATACGCACGTTTTATTTACCCCCGAATCCCTTCTCATCCTCTCGCATCTAACGGAATGACGGAACCTCATCACAATTTAGCGGGAATTCCAAATTTTTAAACAGATAAAATTGGCTGTATTTTTTTTCAATATCGTCCACACTGTTTAAACATCTTAAAGAAATGTGTAATAGAATGTTATAGAAACCGAGAATAAATAGAACATAAAAACACTTTTCTCATTGTGTCTGCAATAGAGTGCCCTAGGAGGCTGATAGTTTAGGAACGACATTTTTTATTTCCTTTCTTATGAGTTCGCTTACCAATTTGTGATTATCAATTTAGTTTCGTCACTTTTCACTTTGGGACACGTTTCACCTCACCGGCTATATCCTTTGCCATGTAACAAGGCAATTTATGTGCATCACAATTTGGTGTACTTTTGTTGACACAATGTTCTTGTACTTTTGTGATCATTGAAATCAGTGCAGTAATTATTGAAAATCTCAATTCCAATCAAATAATATTCAAACACGATCACCACATTGATATTCAGATAAAAATGAAACATGGAATATATATGCAGAAAACTTTCTTTACACAATTACTGACATGCAGTCTCGAAATATAGATACGTCAAAATACCTAAAAATATACTCGTATTTGAAGAGCAGGGGGTACTTACATTTCGCTTTAAGGGACTTAGATAATTATTTTAGTTAACCCATTATTGACAAGAAAAGAGAAACAAATAAGAGAAACTAAAATGCTTAAGGACCGTGGAGGAGAAAAGCGAGACAGATGGAGATGGCGGGCAGGAGAGAGAGAGAGAGAGAGAGAGAGAGAGAGAGAGAGAGAGAGAGAGACAGAGACAGAGAGAGAGAGACAGAGACAGAGAGACAGATGGAAAAGGGGAGGGAGTGGGGAGTTCGCGACAGCAGCGCCGGGAAACGTCGCGAACACGTCCTCGGCGCTTCCGCACGGAGATCGCGAGCAGGACGAGGACAGGCGGTGGAAGAGGACGGAAGGGGCAGAGCGCGAGAGAAAGGGGAAAGTGGGTGTGGAGGGGGCGGTGGGGACGGCGGGATCGGCGAATGGCGGCGGGGCGAGGCGGATGAGAAAAGTGAGAAGAGAGGTTAGAGGGCCGAGGAAGCTAGTGGCGATGGAGGGGAGGCGGCTGAGGGCGGCAGGTGGGGAAAGAGGAGCCGGGGGTGTGACAGTCGCTTGGCGTCGACTGCTGCTCCAGACGGAGGAGTTTTACGCGGCGCCTCGCATAAGGAAGGCTGCAGCGGCGCCGCCCGCCCGGCCATCAAGACATCGGCGGCGACAACCTCCGCGGGAGGGGCGGGAGAAGCCACGGCGGCGGGGTCGCATCCAAAAACATCTGCTGTATTCATGCCAAACATGAAGCTAACATTATACATTATTAATGCAACTAGTTTAAACAAGCTGACATTAATAAACCAGTTGCACACAATATCTTTTATATAATAGCATTATAAAATTTTAAGTTTAAAATTTAAAAGTTCATTTTTGGAAAGAACTTTGTATTTGACAACTGGACGATGAAACAGTGGTCGCCTGTTCTGTTTACCACTACCTTCCCACGATTCCCACACTGCGATTGGCTGAATGTGTGATGATTGATGACGCAATTATAATACCATAAACGGCAAATACCCCGTAATCTGTGCCGCAGGATGTTGTTATGAATGCTTTCTTATAATGCAAAAGGCATAAAAGGTATAAAGCCGCAACATAAAAGAATTCTTATTTCTGTTGAGAGAGATCACTATTGATAGATACCGTGACAACGGAAGGCGAGAAGAGCAATGGAAAATTGAGATGTATATTTTTATTACTCCGTAGTGTTCTATAAATATGTTATATTTAAGAGAGCTGACAGATGACAGCAGAAACTTACGGGACATCGTTCTTTTAGATCTGATCTCCAATGACCATAATTGAAAACTTTTCAATTGAAGAACGTTGCTACAAAAACAATATCCATGAAAAATTATAATAATCAAGGTCTATATTAGAATATATAATAAAGTTCTAACGCAAATCTATTGTCAAACTCGCCAAAAAAGTGGTAAACTATTATAATACTGAGACAAATATTTTTTATAAAAGCCGAAGTGTATGTGTCTAATCAGAAGGAAAAATTAATACAAAAACGTATTGAAGATAAATAAATAAAAGTATGCAGTTGCAAGCTGTAGCGGCAACCAGTGGACACGCGACAGTGTGCACAGGGTATGGTGGTATATGGACGACTACAAGATGAGAGACAACATAAATATTCCAAAAAGAGAGGTAGTCTTTGAGAATTGTTTACGAAATGGAGTAAAAATAAAATCGCAAATATGGTAGAATATCGGTGTCTTAGACTAGATGATGGTTGGGCGAAATATACAGAACTAAATTTGTGATCACGCTAGGTAGCACATGAGGTGACATGGTGTAATAGTGTGAAGGAAGAAATTTGAAATAAAATTAAAATGGAATAGCTGGAGAAGACGGTGGGGCGAGATGGAAGACAGTGACGAAGTAACGTTGGAATAGAAATCCAGAGAAAATGAGGAAAATCATACGTGGAGGGTAAAGGGAAGAGGAGGCGAAGAACAGAGGCGAGAGGAAGACGGCGAAGTGGTCGGTGAGATGGAGTGATCATGAGCTCAAGTGCCACAGAGATAGGAATGAGAAATATTTTGGAGGAAAAGGAGTGTCTAGTTTGGCAGGAAATGGGGTAATGTGGAGTGAGAACGAGTTACAGGAATAGTTAAGAGATCCAGAACCTGCGGAGACGAGCTATGTTTAGTAGTGGCGAAGCTGATGACACATGTGGCGAGGTAGCGAGGGCGGCTGAGAGGGCGGCGGGGCAGCAGAGGCCGGAGGTTCATCGTGGGGGTAAGGGGATGGTGACGGATGGGGGTAAGGGGATGGTGAAAACAAGGACAGAAACACTGAGAGGCGAGAGCGGTGGAAGGTGACGAAGATTTGAGGGAGAGCGGTAACAGCGAAGGCGTCAAGGAAGCTGCGACAAAGAAGTGAGCATAGCGCGGTGACGAGGACGGTCGGAGTTGGGGAGGGCATGGTGGGGGGTTGGGGGGGGGTTGGGGGAAGGGGGGGGAGGGCGTGCGGGGGGGGAGGGTTGTGCCGAGGGCGGTGGGAGTGGGGGGCCGAGGCATGGCGGCGGTGGGGGTGTACGTGGCTGCGGTTGGGGGGAAGGGCGGAGGAGGGACACGGGGTGGGGGGGGGGGGCGGTGGGAGGGGATGGGGTGACGAGGACAGAGGAGAGGGACGAGGCGTTGGGAGGGGGTGACGAGGGTGGCGGGAGGTGGAGAGGCTGCGGGGGTGGGGGGTTGCGGGTGGACCCCGGGAGGTGTGGCGCGGGCGGAGGGGCGTGACGAGTCGGTGTGTTGTGGCGAGGGCGGTGGGAGGTGTGGAGGCGGGCGTGGAGGGGACGAGGACGGAGGAGAATGTCGCGGGCGGAGGAGGGGGCGGGGCCCGACAGCGCGCGCCCGTCGACGCCCGTCCCCGGAGCCATAAAACCCCCACGGAGCGGCGGCGGGCGGGTCGCCCTCGAACGCCGAGTTGTACTCGGAGACGTGCTGCCCGGGCTCCACATTCCCCGTCCGTCGCGTCGCCAAGAGGTTAAAGGGGGCTGCGTGGGTTGGATTCTGCGGGCGATGGCTTCACCAGCCTACTCCAAGACACTTTCGGTTTCATATTTTGGAAGAGCAACCAATTCCGTTGGAAAGAACCAGGCTGGGAGAGAACGTCTCCAAAAGGGCACAAATCATATAATGTATAAAGAAGTAGTTTTGAAAATCGTCAGAAAAAAAATTCTTTCGGGGGATTGTCAAGACAAATCAGAAAATAGCTCGTTCATTTTACATGATGCATTTCAAACGATGGGAAACTAAATACATTATCAAGTCAATGTAATTTTATTATATTCTCTTGATATATTCAAGTCAGTGTCATAACATTACTGAATAACACGTTGTATTTTATTACTTTCCAAATTATATTTAAAGAATAATTATACGCATTTGTTTGAATTGTGAATCCTTTAGTCATCGATTATTGGTTCAGGGGCTATTATCCCCTGAATCCTGATTACATCAAACCGATCGTTGACGTCAGACTACTTTACATCAATCGAGAACATTATCCGCTAAGAACAGGATTATAGGTTTGAAAAGCTGGTTTACGTTGTGGACATGAATCGGCTTCTTCGTTACAAACATGTAAATTCCTGACTTACGCTAATACTTTGATGTAAATACTGAATGTGTATTTTCCGCTGTAACAGAAAGCAAATATAGAGCACACTAGCAAACAAACAGGTACGAGAGAAATTTCTCTGAATAGTAGCGACTCATTTTATGAAATGACACACTGCTACTTCTCCATACACTAAAATTAACAGTTCAATAGTTTGTTTTAAATTGTGAAATTAGTATTTCCAAACAAAAATCACTATGTCAGCTCGATTTTTAGCATCTAAAATAACAAAAGATAATATCTTCAGACACGAAAGTGCTGACATGCAACATGAAATGATGATTAGAAGTTTCCTTTCAATTATCGATTGTAATAAAAAAAACAAAATAGGCGCTGAATGAAGGAATAAAACGACGAAATAACGTAGGGGAAAAAGTAGGCAGGAAAGATTACGTCACTTAGCATCTTATCGCTAAAATAAAGTACTAACATTTCCCGGAAATTGTACGACCTTCTATGAATATTTATGCCCGAAACTTATGCTACGAAAATTGTATTTCGTAACAAATTGCTCATAAATGCATGCAAGGCAGCTCAAGCAGCGCGAGATAGTGTGCAAGCGGCTTGTTCTCGCCTCGGCGCTATTTTTGCGGGATCGGCCGCCGCGGGGCTTATGGGAAATCGCCGCGCTGCGAGATGGCGTCCGAGGCCGCGGGGGGGGGGGGCGGACGTCATCCGATTTGTTTACATAACAAGCGAGCAGCGGTGCACGCAGCGCCGACTGCGGCTGGGAAGGCGGCGGGGCCGCGGCGGGGCTGTGGCGGGGATAGGGGCGGGGCGCAGCGGAGGCCAGAGCGATGCGGCGCCGCGAGGTTTCTTGGGAACGGCGCGGCTGCCCTCGGATCAGGCGGCGGCGGCGGCGAAGGCGACTTGTCCGCCCCCCGGTCGATAGACAGATATGCCGCCCCCCCCCCACCCTTGCCTGCGCGCACCGCTGCCTCAGGGCGGCGTGGGAGCGGCCGCCGGCCGGCCGGGATTTGCATGCAGAAGGCGCTCCAGCCCCAGCGGGCCGCCGCCGCCGCTGTGGCCCGTCCTGCGAGCGGTGTGACCGGCCGAGGGGCGTGGTCACGGAGGTCGGGGGCGGCCGCAGCAATCTACCCGCTTCCCAGCGCCCTCCCCGCCATCAGAGGTGGGTTGGGCCCAACCCCCAGCAACAAACCGCCAACACGCGCATAAAAAGACGCGAGCGCCGCGCCACCGCAGCGACCTGCCACTGACAAACGAGCATCGCTGATCGAGCGCGTCGCGACGGCTTTATTGAGAAACAGCGGGAGGGCGCCGCGACGGCGCGGGGCCCGTCCGACAGACACTCCATCCGGGCGGCGTTTTATATCGGCGGGAGCAGACGTCGCCTTCCGCCGCCGCCCCCCCGGCCCCGCTCTTGGCGCGCGCTCCGCGGGCACCTTCCAGTTTACAACCGCAATATCTCCTAATGCGACCTCGACACTTCGACAAAGGGACTGCTCACTGCGCGGAATTTCTGAACCCATGCTTCACGCGGAGCGTCGTTCACGCCCGTTACACATCCCCTCCCCCGCGCCCCGCCGCGCCTTCACACCCCCTGCCTCGCGTCGTGTCGCCGCAGCCTCCTTCGCGCCGCGAAACGGCGCTTTTACGGCCGGCGCAAACACCGCGCGGAAAACTCCAAATTCCGAAAATCTCCTTTCCGCGTCATAATCTTCAAAAAATTTCCGCCAAGCTAAACACATTTTTTTGCTTCTTCCGGCGATAAAATCTTGTTAAAACAATCCGGCGGAAATATTACGTAAGATTTCGCTTGTTCTATTTACCCGCGAGTTAAAACAGCCCGTTCCTGTTTCGAGTTAGCGGCCCGGCTTGGCAGTACGGCGTGGGAGGGCGGGCACGGGGCGTTGTGGGGGGAGGGGGGGAGGGGCGGGGGCGAGCGGGTGCCGCTGCAGTGCTCGCTGCGCGCCTAAGCAAACAGCGGAGCGGCCTGTGCGGTGTGAAACAAGTGAGCGCAAATGTTTCCCTTGGAAATCAATTGTC
The DNA here is from genome assembly GCA_964035755.1 of Teleogryllus oceanicus. Classification (NCBI taxonomy): domain Eukaryota; kingdom Metazoa; phylum Arthropoda; class Insecta; order Orthoptera; family Gryllidae; genus Teleogryllus; species Teleogryllus oceanicus. Next base: position 137,071,562 of record CAXIVR010000004.1, read on the forward strand.
TGCCTGCTTGCCGCCGCCGCCGCCGCTGTTGCCGCTCGCGCTGCACTGCGCGCCTTATTTCGCACGTATTAAACACGCCGCGTTACCACTGTCTGGGCCGGATGGTGCGGCGGTGCTGTGTGACGGTTGGTTGAACCCCGGGGACGTGTTTTAGCGTGCGTGAGCTTAAAATGTTTTAGTGTTTTGATTGGCTAACAAAAATTCAAATTTTAAATTTGAATATTCAAACTTAAATACCAAGTTTTTGACAAGACCACGCTCCTTCCAGTGAAACTGTATTTGTTTTATAGAAACTTTACTTCCATCTACTTTTATGTAGATATGAGAAAAAATTGGCATTGCCTTCAAAAGAAGGGATATAGTTGCACTAATTTGATAAAATACACAAAAAGATAGTTTTCAACACATTCCATGCAAATAAATTATTGCAATGTTAAGTATTCTGAAGAAAACATAATCAATGTATTTATTCAGGAAACGGTTAGAACTCTCGAAATTACTATAATATTATGGCTCAAGATCAACAAATATTATTATTCTTGAAGTGAAGTTCCATTACATTTTTAAAACGTTTGTAATTATCTTGCACCATAGTTGATCAATATTAACAACGATAATTTTGCTTTTCTAATTAAATCAAACATGTGAAAGTTTACGGATGTACGCCACTTTGATAATACACAATTACTTTACTTGAAGCCATAGAGCAAAACCTGCTTTGATCTGACACTAATTACGACAAACACAAGTTCGTGAACTGATAGTAGTGGAGTGATAATAACGAATACACATAATATATCGGTAACATCTTGCGAAAGGAAAGTAAAATAATACGGATAAAGCACACGGACCATTGTTCGAAAAAGAGCAAAAATTCCTTGAAAGCGAGGTCTTTAAGCATATCCAAACTGGCCTGTCTGTTCGTCTGCTTGGCTATTTTTCTGTCTGCCTCCCTACCAGGATTTTACGCCAGTCCGTCCGTTTGACCGTCTGAAAATCAAAGCTAGCTCTCAAACTCTCAATCTACTGAACACTAGCAAACGCGCAAACAATCAAATTCCTCCAAAACTGTTTAACATCCGTACGTATTTTCAGAAGTGGACACTCTTCGCTCTGACCTTGGAGACGAGAGATATTAATTTTTTTTTTTAAATGTTGGAAAGTTTTTGGGTGACTCACACTCAACTGTCAACTCAAATTAAAATAATTATAATTATTTTAGTTTCTTTGAATTGTAAGTTGTTTCAGTTAGCTCTAATATACACATACTTCATTTCAAAAAAGCGTATTGCGAACGAAAATCAATGTCTCCACCTTATGTTCTTTTTAACGCAGAAGACAAAATTCAACTCACATTTCATTTCCTGCCATAAAGCTGTCCAAAGGGAGAATAATTTCATTCATATTTGTGAAATCCCCTGAATATTGAACCATTTGAGGAAACATTACAACCGCTTGAAGGTACAAACTCTGCAGCAACTGCCTCCTGTCAAAATTGAAATGAGATTATATGAGAATGATATGCTGATTTTAGCGTTCAAATGCGCGTTCCATTCGCTGTGTTTGATGTTTGTTGGATCAAAGAGAAAGAGCAATGCAAGTGTTCGACAGTAAAATGGGTCACGCTAAAGCGAATGGAAAACTGCACGCGCATTTATTTACTGCCAAGACCCCGCAAGCTGCAGCACACTTCATTTCTGGTTAGTAATTTTCTTAGATTTATTCGCATGCACAGAAGGGATAATTTTGAAAGAGTCTTCCATAGTCCGCAAAAATATTTTATTTCCGTAAATAGATGCAATCCATGATTTTTCCTTCTTTTAACCTGACAATTTGAGGTGTTATTAGCGTACGAGACATGTGGCAGCCTGTAAATGGTTTCATAAAATTAATTGTATTTAATAATTGAATAATTAATATTATAATATAATTCTTCATCATATGTTTTATTTATTTACTTGTAAAATACGATATACAAAACTAAACCAGTTGAATGGAAAAAGGGGAACAGAAATATTGCCCCTCGCCCTCTTGCTTCAGGCCGACACACATACAAGGGTGAAATAGAAGTCATGGCAACCTTTTTTCTCAAAAGAAATGTTATCGGATCAAAATGCATGTTATAAACATTATTTGTGGAGTAAAATAAATGTGTTTTCACAACAACAGATGGCTATGTGAATGTCTATTAGCACAGAGAGCAATGTTGTCAGTTGTCTCACAACCACCGTGCTGAAAGGAGGGGAGTGAAGTAGGGTTGAGGTCGACCTGAGGTGGGTCGCTAGTGTTGGAGGTGAACGGTAGGCAAAGTCGGAGTGGAGTGAAGGCAGTGAGCCGCGTCGTCGCGTGCGATAATTTTGGTGAAAGTGTTGAGTGGAGAGGTGCTCGGAGGCAAGTCGGCGAGTCTCGGGAAATAGTTAGGAGTCGGCGTTAAGTGTGGAGTGGAGCGGAGCCAGGCCGCGCGTTGGGGCGGCGGACTGTAGTAGCGGCGCTCATCAGCTCAAGGACACGGCTTTTTTTTGGAGACAACTGTGACCTACGGACTGTGGCAGGTGGCACGGAGGCGGGCCCATGACGCACAATAAGTACTGTACCGAGATACCGCGTCTAGGTTATGGGTTGTTTTTTGGGAATTGTTGTGTGATGACTTTGTTGAACGGATCGTCGTCCTGAGATCGCGGGCAGCAGGAGAGAGGGCAGGAGCCGCCGCGGCTGTAGAACTATAATTGTACAGTTGTAAATAGAATTAAGTTTTGTTGTTTTTTGTGTGATTTGTAATCTTTGTGTCTTGTTTTGTCGGAGAGGCCTCTCGCGGTAAATGGTTCACGGAAGCAAACGCGACCATACTTTTTGTAGATGTTAATGTCCATTAAAGGATGTGTTGGTTTTTCTTTCAAAAATTGCACTTGGTTTTCATTTCGGGAAGCGTGGGAGCAACCAGGTCAAGAACTCCACCCTCCCCGGTCCCCGACTTCCGTTACAGGAGGTATCAATAAAAGTATCTCGCAAACCTTGAAGTACGGCCTGCCGGTCGGCGGACGCCACGTGCGCGCGCGCCGTGTGTGTGTGTGTGTTTGATAAAAAAAATATTATATATATATATATATTGGTTAACATTAAGATGTCGTTAAAATGAAAACAATTTGTAATTTTATTGTATTAAAATGAAATATTTTCATTAATTTTTATCATCATATCATTTGCGGTTATATTTAGCTGCTATTTTCTAAAAAAAATATATTCATCTCTGCCAAACGCGAAGAAAATCAACAAAAAATAATAGAATAATAAAAAATATAAGATTCATAAATCTAAAATAATACTCTAATCAAAAGTCACCCACCAACACTATACAATTCAATAAAGTTAATGTTAACTCCGTTTACAACATTTGAAAATTATAGTTCGTAATCCACCCTTTAACGCAAAAATATGAATTAGAAGATCTGCCAATATTATGCGTTAGTGTAAACACATTTCTTAACAAGAAAGAAAACTACAACTAGAGGTGCTACAGAATGGTACAGACTTTCTCGTAGTAAACGTTTCTAATTTCCTGACTTTACGGTCTTGCCTCATCCTCTTGCCAGCTGCCATCTATCGTTGCCCAAAATACTTTTTTGACATTTTCTCAACTTTACGGTTTTTTAACAGTAGAAACGAAAAATACTTCAAAAATATTAAATAAGAGTAAAACCTCGTCATAAAAATATCTTATTGGCAATGAGAAAGATCTTCCACATACGTGTATTATTACTATTTATTTTCAATGTTGTTCCGGTCATAGTATTCCTTCGGTTTGGCTTTGCAAATTGGTATATCAAACTATTAAATCTATTCAAAGATAAGAATCATCAAACGAACCTTTCGCCTATTCATCAAAGTTCACGTTTTTAGTGAAATAAAACTACATACAAGAGCGCGGTCCAGGCCTTTTCAACCATATTCGTACCGCAGTGGCGTATACTGCTTTCATGGCCTGGGCTTCCACTGACTTTAGAAATAATCTTTAACAATATGACTATACATAATCTTCGATTATGTAGTTTTTCTCATTTGTACCATTTTTATTACACAATATTATTTATGTTTTATATATCACATGATCACGAAACCCAATCATTGTTACAAATTCTCGTCATTCGAACGATTAAAAGGCTCCTTTAATAAATGCTGTACAATACACTCATTGTCTGCATATAAACTACTCGAAGTTTGCTGTCACATTGTTTCAAAATTTCTTACCAAATTGATAATAGTTAGCTTTGACACTATCACATATTTAATATGTTGCAATTTTAACACTTAAAACACGCATAATATAATCTGTTATGTACATATACCTCACCACCAAACGTGTATGTCTTGCTCATCTAATTTACTCTGTTCGTTTACTGCACACTGGCTCCGAACTGCTCCGAGCGTGTCCAGAAACCGCTCGGGAAATCGGCAACCGGAGCCCTTGGCTGGCCCTTTCTTACCAGAAGGAGGGGGAGTGAGTCATGCAACGAACGCACGCTGTGAGGATGCCGCTGGCTCCCAGCGGTTTCTTCAGCGTTGCCGCCTCGTAAAAGGTCTGATACGCCGACGAGAGAGCGATTTAACACACATCTCAACAGAACAGATTATACGGAATCTTGAAAAATGTATGTTGCTGGAAAAGAATGTGTCCAATAATTAACCGGTAGCGGTAGCTCAGTGCATCAACTGATGTCACTGCAGCGCCTCTGACCGGGAGGTCCTAGGTTACACTCCCCACGGCGGCAGGATTTTCGACGCTAGCTTCTCAGCTAGGTCGAATTCAGTCGCTGTCTGAGGAGAATTCAGCGGCCGGCTGCTCTGATCGGAGTTTCCGTGGTTTCTCCGATCAACACCAGGCGAATGCCGGAGCAGTATCCTACCAAACGAGCCACGGACCGCGCGCGATCTGTCCTCCTCTTCCTTGTCCTATCCTCTCCCCTTACACACACACACACACACACTAACATGCCTACACACCACATATTCTGGGGACCAGTCGGATTTAGAGCTTGTCCTGGCTGGGGCGGTGCCCTCGCTGGTGGGAGAGTCCTGGTTAGGGAAACCGCACTAGCCGACAGTAGGTCGGCGCCGGATCTCGTCATCCAGCGGGGGAAGATCACCGCCATCTCTCGAGAAAAAACAAGCACTACACTTACGGAAATAAGGACCAAAGCAGTTGACATTACCGGAAACACAAAAAATCAATCAATCCAATAATAATTTTTTAAAATAACTTTTCCTGAAATATTTTTGTTCTCGTAATTTTTACGGGCTACCGTCTGTAGCCCCGGCAGCCCACAGTATATGTTCCGGTCGCACGGGAGATATGGGCGAGGTGGCCAACGAGCTAAACTGGGTTATCTAGCGGTGGAGAGGAAAAGATTGATGGCTTAAGGTGGAAATTCAGGAAACTTTGGTTATTTGGACGATACTCCAGAAAAATGATGTCGAGTTTCAGCAACCATAAAAATTACTCACCCAAGAAGAATGGTAGTCGCGACAGCTACTGAAGGGTAATTGTATTTATTGTGTCTAAAAATGTGTACGAATTATCAGAACGTATATGAAGTTTATCGGCCAATTTATTTATTGAATAATTTATCAAAAATAAAATTCTATTTTTTTTAATTGTGTTTTTGAATGTGATAATATCTTTTGAAAGGAGTATTATTTGCGTTCTGTAAATTATGTAATAATGAATAAATAACATGCGCGTAATGATTAAAATGGAATCGTTTGCGAATATCATTTTAAAACTTACAAAAAAACAGTTCGTCTGTTTTAGTATTTTTGAAAGATATCGCATTGATTCATAAAATTAAAACCCATGTCAGATTTTTGAAAGCGAGTGCAAATTGGTAAATACATGTATTTGAGTAAGGGATTCATGAAAAGTAAAATTTCAAAGATCGATACTTTTGAATATAATTTCCTGTTGTTACTAGAACGTAGAAGAATCTTTCAAAATTTGTGTATTATTATAGAATAAATATTTGTCAAAATAGGACACTTCAAACTTATATTTTTGTTACTACGAATGCGAAAAATATTAACGGCAGGATTTGCAAGTTCAGGTATTTCAAGATATTTGAGGTGAGCGCTCAGGGATTGAACCCTGTGGGAGACGAGCAGCTGCACAAGAAAAGGCTTTACCACTAATCGCTTGGGTGATGAGGAATTAGGACTTTGGTGATGTTGATATTCGGAAGTTTGAGGGTTTGCCGGTCGATATATTACGGGGGTTGCGACGTGGGAAGATAGCGAGTAGATAAGTTGAAAGGTCACGGGGTTTACCAGAGCAGTTGGAACATTGCTGTTGGCATTATTGGCTTTGGAAAACGGACTATCCTGTCCTTCGATCATATCGACTTTATCAAGTTAACAAAGCAAAAAATATAGAGCATTTGGTGTTCGAAAAACCTCAAATCCTTCAATTGTTTCTGATATCTTGACACATCCAACAAGCATACGTTGTGCAGAATTAAACGAGTAAACTGGATATGAGTAGGTATTTAATAGCACTTCATTAGCCAATACTTGATGATTTTCGAGTTAAAAATAATGAGCATGATCAAATTCTAATTTGAATAAAGATGAACTCAAATATGCTTAACTACCCTGGATATTATAGGTATCAACCACAATAGTAGACAATATAAATTTACTTTGCAGAAAATTCAGCGGGGAAATCCCGAAACACTTGTATGGCTGAATTTTCTGCGAAGTAAATTTATATTGTCTACTATTGTGGTTGATATCTCTTATATTCCGGATATTTTATCATGGATTACCACAAGATCTCAGCTGCCGCTACAGAATAAATAAAAACAGAACAATACTAGTCTTAACCAGCAAATCCCTGAACTTTCGTCACCTCTGCTAAATTAGCACAATATGTACACCTAACTCCACCCACTTCCGTCCGCCCGCCCTCCTCACACCAGGCCCAGCAACCGCGCCTCTCGACCCCTCGGCCGCGCCCTCCCCTGCCCTGCCCCACACTTGCCCGACCGCCACCCAGCCTTCTTAAGCGAGCCGCTATTTCAAAAATTCGCAGAACTTCGTTTTCCGCCCAGCAGCTGCAAGGTACGACCGATCCAGTTTGCTTACGCATCTGCACACTTCCTTTTATATATTTTAATTTGTAGACAATTGGTTTAATGTATAATTATATCTATTAATGTATTTCCAGTTGACGATGATGCATGGATCGAAAAGATCTTAAGACGAAATATAAAAAATTTGATACCAGACAACCTCTGTTTATTTATTGTGAAATAATAAGGTATCTATATCACCAACATTCTAATTAATGATGTCGGCAAGTCAAGCCTCGTTGGTCTCCAAACTTAAAGACATCCTTGAAGTTTGGACTGGCAAACTTACATATATGGTTCATCACAGGTGCATTGTGATGGGGGTAACCCCGAAATTCATCAGTGTAAAAATCAAAGGGTCATCATTAGCCGCCTCAAAAGCAACCGCTGCAGCCCGTTCGTCCTGGCTACATTGGGAGCGCAAACGATGGTACGCCACACGTGACCGTCTCTCACTGCAAAAGTATGAACTGTCTCTCCACCTGGCCTCTTCACTACATCCTGCTGAGTGGATACGCTCCTGACTCCATCAGAAGCCGCGTATTCAGAATCAGCAGCCGCCGCAAACAAAAGCAGGTAGCAAGCTGAATCGTCTACCTGCAGCCAAGCGCAATTTCAAGACATAAGATACAATCTGACACCAGGGCTCACCCCAACTTTCATCCTCGCATCTTAAATCTTTCATCCTCTACTTTGTCCCATACCGAAACCACATCTTACAAAAGGTCTCAAATATTCACCTCCTTCCCCACCCAATGCCAATGCTCTCAAAAATATGTGCATTCACCTAGACACTGTCCTTCCTTTGACACAAATCATATGAAATCAAGCACAGTTACACATACAATCAAACAACACATCAACAGAAACACACACGCAACTAATCTCGTCAGAACAATCTACTACCAAAAACTGAAAGAAAAGATCTCCAAGATAACATTATTACAGAAAGCAGACAAAGGCAACTCCATAGTGATTCTTGACAAAGAAGACTACAACAACAAATTACATCGATTTTATCAATGGTACAATGGCATCTCACTCCTAAAAACGACCCCACCAACAAACACCTACACCTCTTTAAAACATGAATTAGCTGAATCTAAAGCCCTATTCACTTATCCACAGAAATTCCTTCCTGCAATCCACTCCTCCACGATTGTACGGGTTACAAAAATCCACAAATCCACCATCCCCATTAGACCTGTAGTATCATACACTAACACACTCATACACAGAATTGCGTACAAACTGAACAAAGATTTCAAACAACATGTCAATTTTACACCTCAGCACACAATACTCAACAGTCTTGATCTCATCAACAAGATTAAATATTTCCTGTCCCTACGAACGCCAAACTCGTTTCTTTTGATGGAAACCTATTTCAGGCTAGCAACATCTGACTGCAAGACTATACTTAAAGACTTAATTGACAGATCAAAATGTGCCGTCCCCATCAAAACTGAACTGTTTAACTTAATTTCCTGTTGTATAGATGCCAACTATTTCAAATTCAATGACAAATTTTACAACCTAAGATTCTGGATTAACCATGGGTTCACCACTCTCACCTTTATTAGCGGAAATATTTATGGACAACTGGCAAAATACGCTATTTGCTTCTGGACATCCACTTAAAAACATCCTTTATTGGTACAGAATGTAGACGACGTATTGGCACTATGGACAGGCACCACAAGACAACTTCACAATTTTACACATACATCAACCTTGCATCCAACATAAGATTCACCACTGAAATAGAAAATGAACACAAATCCTTAAATTTCCTTGATCTCACTATCACGCTTGTTCAGGACCATCACGAATTTAATATATTCAGAAAACCGACCCACACGGACACAATCATACACAACACTTCACAACACCCTCCCACGCACAAACACGCAGCCTTCCATGCTATGGACATTGATTAATATCAATCCCCATGTCTCCAGAAAACACGAAAAAGAAATAAACACCATAAAACATATAGCCAGGATGAATGGATACGACTGTAATATCATTGACAAATTAATAATCAAAAAAACAAACACACTCAACATCCGCAAACACACCACTCTACACCTATCACCAAAACCACTACTGCCACGTACATCACCATCCCTTATGTAGGATCCCTTTCTTAAAAATAGCAACTACACTCAATAAATCTGGACTCAAAGCTACTTTCTTCAACACTCACACATTACAAAAAACTTTATCCAACACTAAAGACCCAATTCCTCCTACCTCTTTATGCGGAGTCTATGCCCTCTCTGCAACAACTGCAATGCCATATCGTAGGACAAACCGGGCGTAAATTCACACAACGGATCAAAGAACACGAACAAGCATGGAAAACAATACCACCACAGTTTCACACTCGCTGATCACTTAAATGAAAACAATCACACATTTGACAAACTCATTAATTTCCATATCCTAGAAATTGAAAATAGGTACTGGCACAGAATAAAATTAGAATCTTCACATTCACAACAACCTAAAAAAACAGAACAATACTAGTCTTAACCAGCAAATCCCTGAACTTTCGTCACCTCTGCTAAAATTAGCACAATATGTACACCCCTAACTCCACCCACTTCCGTCCGCCCGCGCCCTCCTCACACCAGGCCCAGCAACCGCGCCTCTCGACCCTCGGCCGCGCCCTCCCTGCCCTGCCCCACACTTGCCCGACCGCCACCCAGCCTTCTTAAGCGAGCCGCTATTTCAAAATTCGCAGAACTTCGTTTTCCGCCCAGCAGCTGCAAGGTACGACTGATCCAGTTTGCTTACGCATCTGCACACTTCCTTTATATATTTTAATTTGTAGACAATTTGGTTTAATGTATAATTATATCTATTAATGTATTTCCAGTTTGACGATGATGCATGATCGAAAAGATCTTAAGACGAAATATAAAAAAATTTGATACCAGACAACCTCTGTTTATTTATTGTGAAATAATAAGGTATCTATATCACCAACATTCTAATTAATTAATGCCGCTACAGAATTTATGTTTAGCTACTTTTATTTCCTAGAGGCCAAAATGGCGAAATTCAGACCAGTGTCGAGACCTAATCATCACGTTTAATAATTCTCCAATCTCGTTTTATAATAAGGTAAGGTACGTTATCTAGTAAATAGTTACAACTACAGAACGTATTTTCATGTAATTACAGTTTTATAGGAACATGATCTCTGCATTCAATAATATCCTGTAGAGTTTAGTACATGCTCTGAATGAATTAGAGCTATTTTTATTTTACACATTTTAAAATATTTTAGCATAATTACATATTTTTACGTATTTCTCCTATTACCACTTAGTTCTTTCATATGGTGTTATATTTTAATATATTTATTCGTCGAAACAAAACATTTCAAAATAAATGAAATCTTTTTGCTCGTCTGTGACCACCAAACATTCGCCAACCATTCATTATATTTTCAACAACCAAACATTCATTATATTTTCAAATTTACCTCTCATCCTCTTGATGGAAACTGCACTCGGGGACACGGATGAGCGGATGTTTGTGAGGCATAAGTAATAACAATCAAGTGCATGCTCATATTTTATAACGTCGAAGCATAACTCGACCGAAAACTTAGAAATATGTTTTACAGATCATTTTCTTTTCATAATTTGGGAAGGGGGTTTGTTCTCATTAACCCTCCATCACTGTTACACGGTACTTCACTTGAACACCCGGTCCTTGCAAACAACCTTATATATTATACAAACGTATTTTCGAATAAAACACTCACGTGGTGAAGAATAGTGTTAATAACTTCTTTCTGTACATGTAGAACTGTCTCAGTCGCTGCAAATCTTAGTTAAGATATTTATTGGCGATGTTATGTGTTATAAACTATTATTTACATTTTACGCTACTTGTTTATGTTATTCACACACTATTGTATTTATAATTTAAACTTACATACTAACAATTATATACTTACAAACTATACTTATATTAGAAGCTACTTATTTGCCACATTTACACGCACTTGTGTTAGTCTGTAAGTTGAGATTGCAAGTACGAGGTTTTTGTAGTGACGAACAGGCGAATCACGTTTGATACATTAGAGGAGGCAACAGGTCTATCACGTGGCCTCTCCACATCATCATCCAGGAGGATTTGAAGATGCAGACGATGTGTGCACAAAGGATAGCCCACATCCTCACTATTAAGCAGAAAGAGGGGAGTACGGCGATGTGCCAACAGCTGATTAAACAGAACAGGGCAGATCCAACGGAGTTCTTTCGGCCTCTGGGCACCGTCGACGATCCATGGTGCCTCCACGACACTCCAGAGCCTCCATTTTCGTCGGGTCTGGCTGGTAGTGACTACGTCCTATTCGATACACTGGATTTATTTATTTATTTATTCATGTTTCCGGGCGCGTCAACTGCTCTGGTCATTAGTCCCGAGAACCGAGAGTGTAGTATGTTTTTTGCACTCTATTTTTTCATTAATACCGGTTATAAATTAGTTCACCCTATCCTCAAAACAAAACTCGAAATAGGCTATGTTGAAGCGAGAACTATACAAACAAGCTATTGATCATATGAAAGCGAAAGAGTGAGAGATTGATTAATTATTTCTGTTTTCGGCGCGTTAACTGCTAAGGTCATTAGTTGGGTAACTGTAGTGCTTTCTTCATCGCCGGCGGTCCCAGTATTCTTCTCTGCTGGATAGTGAGATCTGGCGCCGACCTTCACGGCGGCTTGCAGTGTTTTCCCATCCTCACACCAGAGGACACGCTCCAGCCGAGACAAGAGTGTGCTGTGTGTGTGTGTGTGTGTGTGTGTGTGTGAGAGAGAGAGAGAGAGAGAGAGAGAGAGAGAGTGAGAGAGAGAGACAGACAGACAGACAGACAGACACTTTCGTTAGTTAGTGCCTTATTTTATGGCGACACTCGGGCCGTCAGGCCGCTCTTCCGTCTGACCACGCAAATTCGCTTCCTTTCACCACCTAGCGAAGAAACGAGGTATTATTTTGGGTGAGCGAAAAAGGTGGATCTCAATTTTGCGCAGAGGCTTTTTAGGCTTGAGGATATTTTACATGTAGTAAATCTACTACACGGAACAGCCGGCTTTGCTTTCCTCCAAAGGAAGACGCACGAATGATATTTTTCGCCCTTAAAATCCACTGCTTGATCGGTTTGAACCGCAAACTCAGGTACAACCGTTATACCGAATCAGAGAGAGAGAAGAGAGAGAGAGAGAGAGAGAGAGAGAGAGAGAGAGAGAGAAAGAGAGAGACGCAGAGAGGGGGAGAGACACACTGCATCGAAGAGGGCGAGTGCAGTGATGAAGTGCGCGCGGCGACGAATTACGAAGGTCCGCGGGCGCCCTCTTTTATTCATTGCTTGCCAGCGCGGCGTGACAGCCCGAGTCCGCTTCCTGGCGACAGAAGAAAATCGAAGCGCGCTGCCCGCTGGCGCCGCCCGCTCTGCAGCCAAGCAGCCCGGACCCATTCCCACTGCACTCTTGCGTTTGTCGCAGTGGAGCACCGACTCATCAAACATTTGTTTAGATGCCTCCCCAGCAGTGTGCGCTCCGAACAATTCTGTTCCTCAGCGTGAACGTCGGTGTTTTAATCTCCAAGCGAAGGGACGTGGTGGTTCCTTCGTTTCCCCGTTTGCGAGAATTTTAAAATGAGTGGTTCACGTTGCAGTGCGTCGTCTGTATCGCGCAGACTTTGCGAATATGCGTGTGCTTATGTAACGTATTGGATGCGGAATTCTGTAGATCTGGACGGATTATAATCTCTGCGTGAAATTATAGCGAGGGAATTAATCCGCCATCACAATTGCATATGCTTCCATACAGCAATCGGTAATAATCGATTGTAATTCCTTTTTTGTCGGCCATGATCGCGTATGAAGCGTCACAGGAGGTGTAGCTGACGCTAAAGGCAATGTAACTTTACACTCAACCGATTCCAGTTCGCTTGCAGGTAGATGATTTGCGGGAATAATGAAAAATAATGGTATTCAACAGGAATCATAGGTCTGATGTTTCAATAAAACTTAGTATCGTGCAATTATTGGACTGAACTTAATTTTCCATTATCCTTAATTGCAATATTTAAATGTTTAGTCTTTAATTTTTAGGATTATCAAAATTATCCGAAAAGTGGATAATGAATGTGTAAAAGTGGGCTATTAAATAATATGAATGAATATTGATTTATTATGTGAATGATAAAATTAAGTTGTTAAGCAAACGAGAAGTAGATATTGAAATCAGAAAATAACCGGTTTCTTTACATTTCCATAAAATGATATTTTATTCCATAATTTTTACCTATCTTTGTATGAACTTCCCCTCCCCCCGAATCATGAATTATTTTATTTCTGCCGTTTCGTTTTGAATGATTTACTAAACTATAACAATACATAATAAAACTAAACTATAACAATACATAACAACACAAACTATAATAAAACATTTTTTAGAAATTCAGAATGAATTCTTGAATTGAACGTCCTCAGTAGTTAATGATCGTGACGAAAGCCACGAATTTCAATGTATGCAGCATAATCAGTGCCCCGCGCTCACCGCTGGCCGGGCGGTCCGCGTCGCAGCGGTGCGCTGCACCTCCACTCCCCGCCGCTCGCGACCTGGGGGCGACAGTGGTCGCGGGGACGTAAAATTTTTTATGTGAGCTAATGGTCCCATAACGCTGCGTTTAGTTCCGTTTCATGAGGCGCATGTTAGCGTAAACAGGTCCTTAACGTTTTAGGGCGAAGTGGCCGTCGCGGAATTGAAAGTTGGAGCGAGGGGCGCGGGGAGGGGAGGGGAGGGGAGGGGAGGGGAAGTGGGGGCTGCAACGGCGTGCCGTACGCGCAGGAGAGCTTCGATTGCCGCTCAGTCAGTGGCGGAGGAGGAGGGGAGGGGGAGGGCCTCATCCAGCAATACGTGACCCGCTGGCAAATTACTCCCACCAAGTTCTTTAATGGACTCGTAATTGGAGCGACTGTCGACAGTACATGTTACGGCGACTGCAACAAAGTTGGTGCTAAGTCAATTGTGGGGAAATAAAATAATGAAATATGAGGTAATGGCTTGGCGAGACGACTTCAACTTTGCGAAGGCAATAGCTCTTTAATGCCATTCGATCTTTTCTCCTTGGACTGTACCCGCCGCATTCACAACGGATGTCGTAGGGAAAGAAATAAGCGAGACAGAAAAGTAAATTGCCTGAGAAGGGACTCGGAAAATTGCGCTAATTTTAAGGAACGAAATGAACAATCTGTGATAATCATTCGACCATTTCATATTGGTTTTTCAAATTATTCGTTACGAACTTATTAAAAGAGTATTTGCTGAAGAATCAATTTTCTTTTGACATTAAATATGGTACATTACAATGCTATATGAAAACCTCAACTGCGAATCATTTACACGCTTTATAATCTGATTCACTAGTGGAATTCAAAGTTAATATTGTGAAACTTAAATGACTCGAATGTCAATAATATCGATTTTAATATTTTTCTATATCTCCTTTATAATTATTTTCCTTGCTTACCGTCTGTTCATTATCAACCATTTAAATCTGGTTGTATAAGAATATTCATAAAATTAAAATACTATTTAATCGTTATTATTGATGTTACATTCACAACATTGAATTGTGCTTATTAATATTAATTCAAAGTAAATTCAAATTTTTCATACATTGTCATATTATATGAGTAGTTATTTAAAATACATGAAAAGCTACTCAATGTAGTACATATCACGCCAAATCAACAGCTAGACAAATTTGTTTTCAACATTGACTCTAAATTATTAGTAAAATTATTAGTGATTAGTCTTCTTTATTATTTTTTACGTGTCCTTTTTCGCGACTCTTCATACATTAAAGGGGCAAGGTAAGCCATATTCTTCCGAAGACAAAACCGCTTGAACGAGCCGAAGCGCACTTTAAATTTCGGAGCGCAACAACACGACACATCAATCACCCAGGGGGCCGGCGCATGCTGCACACGATGGCGTCACCGAACACTTTCTATCGCAAATCGCCATCGCACTTAGAACGCGCGGCGTCCGGCGGCGGGGGAGGGCGGCCCAGACGGCCGTTGTCAATTCGGACCGCGCGACGCGCCATTGAACCGTTCCTCACCCGACCACAAAAACCGGGCGCCGCCCACAGTTTATGAATCGATTCACTGGCCAACCGCCCCATTCAGTCGGCTCTCCTATCTGCGCATTCATCCACGCCAGAAGAACCGGGTCGCGGCCAGCCGGCTCGCGGGCCCCCAATAAACCAACCGCAACTCCACACTTTGTGAGGGCGGCCGTATCATTTCAATTTGGGGAGGGCGGCGGTGAGGAAATGAAGAAGAGGGGGAAAAATGAATACGAAGCCCGAATGTTAGCATTAGGTGCAAGAGAAAAAAGGGAATGCTCTATATGCTACCTCACATGCGAGCATGCACACATGCCTATGGTATGTGTTAGGGAAAGTACTCGTATTTGTAAACATTGTAGTCGGGATGACAGTTGGTTAGAGTAGTTTATTCCAAGAATATTATGTTGATACAATGCGTTTGATTCCCTTTAGAAAATATATTTACTATATTTATTGGTCTCATTCAGTAGGCAAATGTTCAAGTTAATAATGCAAAGCATGTGACCGACTTGGCTGTTCGTTTTCTGTTCAAGATTTCCTGCATCATAAATTAAATTACTTGCGAAAATATACAATAAATTTCTCCCTTACTACAAAACATTTGGGATATATATCGATGATAATGATTGCGATATTTGACACGTGAATGAAAATGCTTGTTTGGTAGATTGCTCGTATCAAGTGGTAGTTCTCTGCTGAAATAATCCTGTCGAATGTCAATATCGAAAAGAAAATAGCACCAAATAAATACAGTACATCGAAAAGTATATACATTATAGAAAATTGACATAATTTAAATTCTAAGTTCATCTGAATCCATCTCTTTTGTCAACAAGACAATATGTCAACATGCAACATGTTAATTGTGCATGCAACATGTTCAGTCAACATGCAACATGCAAGTGTGGACGCAATGTCAGTTAACAAGTGTAGCATTCTACATATACATTTAGTTCGTTGCAAAATTCAAACATAAATTCGTCTAATATTTAACGTGATATTGAATGCTAGACGTGGTGTAGACACGTTTTTTACTTACTTGAGGACAACGGGTGTTTCAAATGAAATAAAAAATACCCTTTTATATTCATCAAATTTGTGAAACCTTTGGAATGGTTAGAAGCTAAATGGTTACATTTTGTCCAAATTGTTCAATATCCAAATTTCACGAATTTAACAATAGAAAAATTTGCGGTATTATTCGCATGTTCTCGGTTAGTGTCGAGAAAAGCTTAATCGAATTTTTCACCCACACATAGATCTATGAGGCATGACCTACATCTATAGATCTTCTATAGACTAATGTAAATCTGTAAAACTTCATCCAAAATATGTGCGATTATTCACACGTCATTCCAACTATTTAGTCTCTTTTGAACAGGATCGCACCTCAAAATGTACTAAATACGGTTGAGTGTGTGGAAAATAATTTCGATAAAGAAACGATGATTGTGTGTGTGAACAACGTTGGTAATATAAGTTTGCTACCAAATCCAGGCGACAAGTATCAGCGCTATCAACTGCTACAATGCTCATATAAAACTGGACCAACAATAACTGATAAAATTTCAGATAATACTCTAACTAAAAATATTAAATACTTTAGTTTTTATAATTAATAGTTCGAAAACTATGTTCACAGGAACCACGTAGTTGAGAAGTCACAGTTAGGTGAAATACAAATGAGTAACCATCTACCGACATTTTGAAATAAAAATGAAACTTAGAACGCTCTAATCAAAAGCTTCCAGGTACATTTTTAATGAAAGTCACGTAATGAAAGATATTAACATTCATGTGCTAAAAGCAATCACGGTTCGATTGCGACAAATGGCTTTGTGTTTCCGATACACTTCACGCTACGAAGAATAACAGTTCATATAATCAGTTCATTTCCATCAATACCTGTTTGTGCACGTAGGATAAGGATATCTCAGATGGTGATTTTCACTAATCACTCCCCCAACAACACTCAAAATCAGTCTCTTGAGACCTGTCATTAACGAGCGACTTGCACACACCGGCAGATAAAGAAAAAATATAGATGAAGTTTCAAAGAGTCAAACTCTGTTTTGGCGATATTTATTTGAATGCCAATAAATAATTTCTAAATCTCTAATCTCCCTCTGTAATTTGAATGATTCATTTGACCATCTCGACTCTGTCCCATTCGCCTCGCTCTATTTTGTCCTACCCGCCCTTCTCCCTGGAATCCCTCCTTGCCACCCTCGCTCTCTACCCTGCCCCATCCGCCCTGCACTCTCCTGGAACTCTCCGACCCGTCCTCCCTGCCTCGCCCACCTGCTGGGTCCTGGATCCCTCTCTTAGCTTCACGCTGCCCCACCCGCTCTGCTCTGTCCAAAATCCTTCCACCCTCTCCATCCTGCTCTACCCACATTGTTTTGACCTGGATCCCTCCGGCCTCTCCTGCGTCCCCCCCCCCCTTCCCGTGCCCCGGCCTTTTCCGTCCCATCCACCCCGCTCCACCCTACGTCACCTGCCCTGCTCTATGCTGGAAGCTATCGCACTTCAGTTCCGTTCCACTCGCCGTTTTTCCTTGTCCTTGCACCCTTCCGCACGACCTCTCCGCCCTCCTCTGCCCCGACCTTCCGTCGGAACTAAATTTGAATTTTAGCTTTTAACTTTGCCGTGCCAATTTGTGTCTTCGGAATGAATCAAAGTGTATTTGGTAGGAATGTTACCAACCTTCCAAAACTTTCACAGAATGTTTGTAAATTCCTTAGCTTTGTTCAATATCTTCTAAAAGAGTTATTGTTATATTCTGAAAAAATGCGTTTCTGTATTATGCTTTATAGTTTTGTTTACATTAGCTTTTTCTTCTTCTGAATGCCAAGTGTACAAGATTAATATGTTATCGGAATACAATTGTAGATTTGAATAAAACAATTCTTTATATACCTAAAAATAATGATCCTAATAATCATCTAATTTATGCCTGACAAAATACTCTAACTTTCGGTGAAAATCCGGCGAAATCGGTTTAACCGTTCCTGAGATTATCCCGGAGAAAGAGATAGTAAAAATGGTTAAAATCATTGAATGTTTTTTTACCAAATAAATAACAATCCTGAGCACGAAAAAAGACAGTTATAATGTAATCATAAAAAAGTGGTCTTCAATTGTATTAATATGCAATAATATTTATTATTATTAAAATAGATTACAGATTATGAAGCGTTAAGTAGACGTACTACATTGAATGAAAATCAAGTGATTCCGTTTTATTTGTTGCGCTACCGCCTGCGGTTTACCAATTGCATCTACCATTTCCCGAGCTCTTTCTCGGCCGCTTCTCACGCGAAGTCGCGGGCCGCGCTGGGCTGCGGCTGCCGAGGCAGGCCGCCCGACGCGACGGCTCCATTAGGCGCGGACTAATAAAAACGCCCTCCCGTATTGAAGCGTATCGACGCGTCAGGCGCAGCTGGGGCGGGCGGCGGACGGCGGGTAGCGGCGGGCGGCAGGTAGTGGTGGGTAGCGGGCGGCGGGCGGCGGGCGGCAGGTAGTGGTGGGTGGCGGGTGGCGGGCGGCGGCCATTGCGGCGGCGAGTAACGCTGCCGTATGAGCGGATCGAGCGTGGCTGGCGTGGGGCGGGCGGCGGGTAGTGGCGGGCGGCGGGTAGTGGCGGGTGGGTGCAGCACGACAGCCATGCAGGCGGGAGAGCCGGGAGGCAGCCAACGATCTCAGCGGCTACGTAAGTGGGGGACAGACGTGGGGGATCTGTGAGAGAAGGCTGGATGAAGGACACTGCCCGGAATCCATGTAAGCGAGTGTCATGTTACTTTATCATTGAAAACATTGTGTAGCCATGTATGAAACAAATGCAAGAGAAAGAGTGAGAGAGAGTGTGAGAGAGAATGACAGAAAAGGAGAGAGACAGAGAAGGAGAGAGACAGAGAAGGAGAGAGACAGAGAAGGAGAGAGACAGAGAAGGAGAGAGACAGAAGAGAGACAGAGAGAGACAGAGAGAGACAGAGAGAGACAGAGAGAGACAGAGAGAGACAGAGAGAGACAGAGAGAGACAGAGAGGAGACAGAGAGAGACAGAGAGAGACAGAGAGAGACAGAGAGAAAGAGAGAGAAAGAGAGAGAAGAGAGAGAGAGAGAGAGAAGAGAGAAGAGAGAGAGAGAGAGAGAGAGAGAGAGAGAGAGAGGTTTATCACGAAGGAGACTGTAAAACAAGGATATTAGAAGTTCATACGTTACCAAAAGAAATACAGCGTTTTTTTCTAATCGCGTTAAACTGAAACGTTATAAGTACAACGCTACAAACAGAAAAACGAATTTGACAACATAAACACGGAACATCTAAGATATTCGTCAGGGCGACCGAAACGAGTTGGAACGAAGGAGGCAAACTTCTGTCGACGACGACGACGACTATATCCACCAATAACGGAAATAGTGGAAAGAGGATCGCAGCTGTGTCAACGGAGATGAGCTCAGAGAGAAGGGCGCGGCCACTGTATCAGGTACCGATGGCGGCGGCAAGGTGCGGGGGGGGTGGGGGTGGGGGGGGGGTGGGGGTATTGACAGGGGCGCTCGGGTTCCGGCGCGCGCACGCACGCTGTTTAAAAGACCATTAGGTGCGCGTCGATAACCCAGGCAGTTGGGTGCAAGAGTAATTTCCTCACAAAAAAGTTCCTCCTTTCTAAACATAAATTAGAAGCCGTAAAGATAAGCGCGGGCAGCGGGGGGCGGGGCGGGGGCGGGGGCGGGGGCGGGGCCGCGACGCGCTCCTCCTGCGTGCGGGGGTGCGGGAATCGTGATTGCGCGCCATTTTGAGGCGGCCGAGACGGAGGTCCGATATAGGGCGGAGGAGGTGGTTGCAGAGGTAGTGAAGAAAGAGGTGGAAATGAAGGAAGGTTAGTAGTGGGAGATGATATTCACGATCGCTGCGATGTCGATTGCGTCGTGTCGATAGTGCTTGGTATCTGCACGTGACGAGACGGGTTGTGGAGGAAGCAAGTGTGCGACATGTTGTAGAGGGAATTCGACTGCTTCAAATGCTGGAGGTACTTAGGGTGGTAATGGTAACTCAGTCACTGCTGTTTTTGTGGTGATGGTTGGGAGTAGTGGTTGTGACAGCAATCGAAGTCTGAAGAAAAGAAAAAAGATATGATGATACAGTTTGCGCAATTTAGATCGTGAGTGCTGTTGTTTCTAACACAAGTCTGTAATGACAGACTATAAACGACAATAAGTATCTATTTTTGAATAATGAAAACACAAAGGAACAGTCTATAAGAAGGCACCGGTAATATCATGATAATTGTGATTGACAGTTGCAGGAATTTTATGTCTACGTTGTTTCGTAAGATATAAATAATAACGGCAAACGTATTGACAGACTTACTATTTACGATAGATAAAATTAGCAAGTGTATTTTATAGTGATTTATGGTTTGTTAAACTTTTAAGTTTGAAGTTTTCTTGAAGTGACTTGGAAACATTAACAAACTTAAAACTTCTAAGAAAACTATTCAATCTTCATCAACTCGCGTTGTATCTAGACTACAAGATTCATAAGTATGTGTATGTGTAACTCCTCAGATTATATTTAAGCATAAAACAATTCCAACTTAGAGTGGAAGAGTCGTTCATTCAAAACCTCATTACTGTACCCATGCGTTCCAACATTTTTATTGTTAATATTCGTGACTTATTGCATGATATGTTTCACTTGAAATTTCACAACTGTCAAGAGAAATGATCGTATTACCGGAAACAGATCCAGCACACTAGCCTGGATTTAATTTTTTAAACACAAAATATTCCATTGTAAAGATGCAATAGAAAGTAAACAAATGTGATAATGTTGCATCAAGAAAATAAGGAGTCCAGGTTGTGAGTGAAAATAATATCAATCATTTCGATGGACTCAAAGGAGCATAACCACAAACGATAGCTGTGTTATAAAGTAAACAGAAAATATGTATCGATTTTGGAATATTGAAAGACACAAAGAAGTAACTCGAATTATGTAAACAGTGAACGGAAACATCGAAGACATAACTGTAGTGTAAACCGAGGTGACAAATCCACTTGCCAGAGTTACAGAATGCTGGGAGGGAACGCAAGCCGAAGCGCCGTGGGAAGAGGGAAGGAGAACGGGAGTGGAGGCAGCGCTAGCGAAGAGGAGGCAGCCAATGGACAGACGTCACGCATGACGGTGAGGGGGGCGCACGGCTGACACGCAGCAATCAGAGCAACTGGAGAAGGCGACAGGATGGTTGGCTGTTCGTTTAATCCGGGCGCGTCAACAGCTTAGGTCATTAATCCTTACGTGTAGTGCATGCTTTTTCTCGGGAGATGGCGGTGATCCTTCCCTGCTGGATGGCGAGGTCCGGCGCCGACCTATCGTCGGCTAGCGGGGTTTCCCCCAATCTGGACTCTCCCACCAGCGGGGCACCGCCCCAGCCAGGATAAGCTCTATGCTCCCGACCGGTCTCCCGAAATATGTGTAATGTGTGTGTTTGTAAGGGGCCGGCATTCCCTGGTGTTGATCGGAGAAACCACGGAAAACTACCGATCAGAGCAGCCGGCCGCTAGAATTCTCCTCCAGACAGCGACTGATTTCGACCTAGCTGAAAAGTCCTGCCGCCCTCAGGCCTCAAACCAAGGACCTCCCGGTCAGAGTCGCTGCAGTGACATCAGTTGATGCACTGAGCAACCGCTCCCGGTAGAAGGCGTGAGGAAAAAGATGGCAAAACCACGTAAATTAAGCACGGAAGGAAAGTGTCTGTAGGAGTGAAACTGTAAAAATATGCAGGATGCAGAACATTATGTAGTGAGTGTAAACGAATTTAAGGAAACTTTAAAGAATGCGTAAGGAATTATATTAAAGAAGAGAATATGAGATGGTTGAAAAGCTACATTGTCATTGTGCAGTTTATGTTAAGGAACTACATACTTATAGATCAAAAACATTGTTTAAGGAAGAGAAAGGGAGGGAAAAAGGGTTTGGAAAATGTCACTTTTTGAAAAACTATCACCTGATGGCAGCATTTATCAATAAAGAGAGTGAGTGTGAAAGAGAGAGCATATGAAAGTGTTCACGGGAGTTTCAAAATTTGAAACAAATAGAAGAGAAAAAAGGAAAAATAAATTTTGTTTCCAATGAATATAAAAAATAATGTTTATTTTGCCATCCATACAACATATTGATAAATTTATTATGGAAGAAATATATTTTGCGAAATAATTGACATCGTTTTGAGGTGTAACTGAGTATTGTCAGACGTGTGATTATATATATATATATATATATATATATATATATATATATATATATATATATATGTGTGTGTGTGTGTGTGTGTGTGTGTGTGTATATGTATAACATGGTGTATTTTTGCTACAAACAATCCTCTTCGTTTTTTGTAAGATTTCGGCTTTTCTCTTCTGGTGGCGGAAAAATACGATTCATCTTGTTGGCTTATAATACAGTGGTATTATATGTAGCTCAATAAACACGCCCCTTATTACAATCAACTGAGCCAGCCCTTCTGGAAAATGCTTCTTTTTTCAACCGAAACCATCGTTGATCAAACATCTTTCCTACCACTGACGATTCATTCCATTGGCCGACATATTTGAATAATTGAAGTGATCGCATGTATCACTTCTGAAATAAACACAAACAATAAATGTTACAAGGTTTAACAAATTGAAATGTACAAACAAAAATAATAAGGTTCCTTAAAAAAACTAGATAGGAGATGTACATTAATATTAATTATGTTTATAATTAACTCCTAGAAATATCATAGTAAGGCGCAAATCGGTTTAAAAACTGCGCTCATAATTTTAAGTGCTGATTTTCAGATGAAATGAATTAATTTCGTTATGGAATGAGCTGATTTGTAGTAGAATTTAATGAATAATTTAAAATAAATTAACAACTAGATTATCTTCGACCGACCTTTTCAGTTCAGGCCCATACACATGAAAATGCTATCTTGGAATGCTATGTTGGCATTTGGTTCCACACAATTGTGATCTGTGAATAAATAATATGAATTGTAGAAATGATTGAAACATGAATATCTTAGTAGAGTTCATGACTGTGTCGTATATGACGCCTATTACATTTCTTCGGTATTTCAATGTATTAATTGTTTCAATTCTCAGATATACGTCTCTTCACATTTAGAAGAACATATATTATGCCAATAAATAAAAAAAATCACAAAAATGTTTGCACTTATAAAATTTATTTGCAGAAAAAATAAAAAGGTAACATAACAGGCAACTTATTCACTTGATTCTTAACAAAAACAATCAGGACAACCATAGTATACTGTGTGTTCACTACAAATACGTCTTACACATTTACAGCAGCATCTTGTGCCTCGGCAATTTTTCTTGTGATAGCAGAAGAGACATTACCCTGGCCTTTCTGATGGGCCAAGATCTGTGGATTGTTGAACTTCCTTTTTCCCCAGCATGGTTGTAATTTTGCTTCGAAGAATTTTTGGATTGTTCATCATTCTCTTCTCTAAATGTACTTTTATCAGAGAGAATGCCAGATCATTAAAAATATTGCTCTGTCAAATTGACTTGCAATTGATGAGCTCCATATCGCTTGTAAATGAGAAGTGCATTGAAAAGTTGCAGCATCCAGCATCTCCAAAATATATTTCATTCGCCGACGTTTGACAAGTAGTTGTTTTTGAGTTACACAATTTATCAAAAACATCTATTCTGCATATTCTGCCACATTATAAAATAAAAGTATTTCAGGTTTTTCCGTCTCGTGATCAAAATAACCTAAAAAGTGCCATGAATGATAATAAAATCACGTTCTTCATGCCTTTTCGAATGCATGCAACCAAAAATCTCTAAGATTCATACACAAATAATCACGATCTAACTCGACGCTTTACATTCAAAAGCTGTTGAGGGATTCCACTTTCATTGTTCTCACTGTCCCCACAAGGATAAATTTAGTTTTGGTCAGTTCCTCAGTTAATTTAAGAGAGCTGCACAAATTATTTGTCGTTATGTCTCTATTGTTACCGCAAATTTGTTCAATAAGTTTTAGGAAGTATTGAGCAGGTTTAACAGCAAATCAGAATACCTTATTTTGGAAAAGAACCAAAACGAAAAAAAACTATCACAAAAGTAGAAGGTTTTTGCATAGGATTAAAATAATTTTAAGTACGTGCTTATATGTCTTTGTGGCTTGTATACTTTGAACGGGCATCTGCTTCTGAAGCACAAAAGGATCTCGCCTCATACTAATGAATTCAAATGGCATGTTGTACTCTTAAGAACTCCAGTCAACAAAAAGCCAAGGAAAACTTTCACGGCTAACACACTTTATTTAACAAGTATCATGGTTTCTCACTGTCAGAAAACCACCGAAGTTTCTTCCCAAGCACCTGATAACCCCGGCCTTCTAAAGCGAATAGTAACCGATCTGCGGAGGGAAAACGTTTTGGAGCTTGGGATATAAGAAAATAGGACTGGGTGAATTTATAAAAGTACTTCAGACATTTAACACTGTTATTTAATGAGAAACTGAACACTATGTAGTACGTAGTGATCAATACATGGTACATACAGTAGCAGTGCATTACTCTAGCATTCTATTTTCTGCTTAAAAATGATGCAACTTAAGTACAGTGAAAATCAATCTCTACCAATCCAATACCAATTAATCGATACAATCATCTGTATTAAAGTTGTAAATATACGTTTTTGCATATATTTCTCTCAAAACATTGTAGAATTAATCATTGATTCATCAGTATAATTAACGACTTTGAATTCAATCTGATTTACTTAAATCCGTTAGCACATCACACACGGAATGAATTAATGGAACCAGCGAACAGAGAAACACAATTTTATATTCTGCATGAGTGATAAATGAAAATTCATACTTCCCTTTTTTAGATTAATCCCCTATTGTAATTTTCATAAGAGTACAGACACAATCGACATTATTTCTTCCTTCATTTCATGAAAAATGTTACTCTATAAGTTCACGAAAACGAAAATTTATTTACATTCCTAGAATAGAAGTTTTATTAAAACCCTATTATATCTAATTCCTAATACATAATACTAAGAAAAGGTTTTCACGTTTCATATGAGCTCGTTATACAATTATCTATGAATCAGATCATACTTTGTATCTCATGAAAAGCACTAAATATTTCATAGTTTTCAAATGATAAATAGTTCTATCGAAAATAAAAAAAGGGACGAAAACGTTTTTACAAAACTTTAAAATATTCTTGGAACTTGCGTCATCCTTTTTGGAAACTGAAAACACACAATATGTCACATCGAAGAGTCTTCAACAATAAAGTTAAATTGTTAAAAATGAATAAATAACGCTGATATTCTATCACAAATCGTGTCATTTCAGTATAATATTTTAATGTCTAATCTGAGTGTCACATTTTGATACAGATTCATTAGGCAATTATGCATCGATGAAAATGAATGTACAAGAGTAATGAGAGACTTCTATTTATAGACGCAAGTGAGATTTTTTATTTATTTATCGTCCAAAAACAGTTAAAACTGTATGACATGCTATGAGGAGAAGTGAATTCTGTACACATTTTCAAAATTTTGTAATCCCTACACTAAGTCATATACTACTTGAATTTTGAATGAAAAAAAAGAAGCTCCCATGTAATAAAATCTATTTTCAAGGATAAATTAGCAATATATTTTGGGCTCTTATCCATGATGTTCTTCGTCAAGGAACAACATTTCCTGCCGCGACAATATGGAAACAACAATTTGAATAACTATATTTCCCACTGAATTCTAGAAGTCGTGCACAGATAATGAAGTTACCTTTTTAAAAAGTATTTAGTGATCATCATGAGTGTAAAGTATATTTAGTGATCATTGTTTTTAAAAAGTATTTCGTTCTTAACATACACGTTCACAGTTTGGTGATACTCGAAAAGTATCCTGGTGGTTATGTCTAAAAGAAAATATATTTAATTCCCTATAACTTTAGTAAATTAACTCAATATTTACTGTTTGTTTAGTTACATTTATTGAATTTAATAATCTCTGAAATGACTCGAAGAACAAAAATTAATTTCTTTCAATTTACGTGAGGTTGATATTATTTCCATTTAACGGTTTTATTTTTGTGAAGGACAGGATCCAATTCTGAACTCTAGGCTCGCTTGTGCACCAAGGTACGAACGTTTTCTCTAGGGAACGGTGTGCAGGGAAAGTAACAGCCCATAGTTGCACAACAGTACCGTATCGGAAGCGTTGAAGATATGTAGTCCAAGTATAAAAGGGTTAATGCTCCTTCACTCATCATACCGGGAGCGGTGGTTCAGTGCATCAACTGGTGTGACTTCTGTGCCTCTGACCGGAGGTCCTAGGTTCTAGTTCCGACGGCAGCAGGATTTTCGACACTCCCTTTATAGCTAGGTCGAATTCAGTCGCTCTCTGGAAGAGAAATCTAGCTGCCGGCAGCTCTGATCGTTTGTTTGAGGGGGAGGTTCTCCAATAAACGCCAGGTGCATGTTGGAGCAGTACCCTTACAAGGGGGCCACAGACCGCGCGCGATCTTTCCTTCCTCTTCTCTATCCTCACCCCTTACGCACACTTACACTAACATGCACTACACTACCACATATTCTTGGAAACCGGTTGGGAGCTTAGAGCTTGTCCAGGCTGGGGCGGTGCTCCACTGGTGGAAGATACCTGGTTGGGAAAGACCCCGTTAAAACGACGGTAGGTCGGCGCCTGATCTCGCCTTCCAGTTGGGGAAGATCGCCGCCACATCCCAGTGGAAAAACACGCAGTACACTTACGGTACTAATGACCTCAGTAGTTGAGGCGCGCGGAATCTCTAACAATCAAATCAAAACACATACCATATCGTCAACTCTAAGAACGGGATTCCACGAGTAGCGTAGCTGAAAAGTATTCTATAGTCCTTTCTTCCCTTCTCGATCCACTGACTCCGCTAGATTATTTATCCGGAGCAGAAAATCTACTCCCTGTGGCCCTTGAACACGAGACGTCCCAAGGCAAAGCGTGTGATCTCCGGCCGGCCCGACGCACGAACGCCTGCGCGCTGCGCTCTCCATTTCGCAAATGTCTGTCCCTGGGCTTCCGCGAAATCGGAGGCGGCGGCGGCGGTTCTCGGAAAAGGGCCAACGGCGACGCAGAACAGTCCGCGACGGCGGCGGCAGAAGGAGGAGGAGGGGGTCTCCAGGCGACGAGGGCCGAAATAACTCGTTTTTCCTATTAAAGGAATTTGAATTCGACTAACTTCCACTTCTCTCCTCCGAGGGTAAGTGATATATAGTCGGGGTTAATCATGTTTCGGGGTGAAGATGAATGAAGAGGCGGGCTTTGTGCGCGCGGCCGCCGGCGGCGGGGGCGGGGGCGGGGCGGGGCGGGGGCGGCGCCGACGCTCTCTGCGGTACGCGCGCTCGCGCTCAGATATTTCTGCGCGTTGCGGTTGGTTTATGCCGGTCGTAAGCTCTCTAAAGATAGGTTTCGCCGGCCACGCGAGGCGGCCGCCGGCCAATGCGGGGATAACTGGCGACGTTGGCTGAAACGACGCCCGGATCACGTTTGCGTCTCGAGCGCCCGCCGTATACCGCGCGCCTTTATGGGCGTGTATAAACCGCGCACGCCGCAGCCGCACCGGCCGCGCGCCGCCAGGATTTGGCGAGACGTCTCTCTTATGTTTCTGCGCGGGCTCTGCGCTGTGGAGAGGCGCGGATTTGCCTTAGTCTTTCATCTGCTTGGGGCTAATGCTACGGACTAATAGATTTTGATGAATGGCTTCAGCGCTGGAGGGCGTGGTTAGAATACGAATGCGACCCGGCGCCTTTTGCAAATTGTAAAATGGAATGTCATTTTCATTAGCAGACGTTAGTGTAGCATTAAATGCACTTATTGGCATTTTATTTTACGTTTATTGATTGGACGACTCAATTGGTTTGCAACATAGCAACATATGTGATCAGACCACATACTTGAGTAATACTAGTAGCTGAGGGTCGGGAAGCCTTCCTTTCTCTTTACCTCTCTACCTTAATTGTTGCAAAGAAAGTCGCTTAAAATGAATCATTCGTATGTGTCATTGTCATTTCTCAACAAATATAGTTTTTGAAATAATAGAAATAATAAAAAGAAAGCGTTATGATTCAAAAATTCATAATACAAATTCAACTAATATTTGTAACGTAGATAAACATTGTAAATGCATAAGACAAAAGCGGAGCAGAATGGTATGCATCATCCATGAAATAGCTATGAAAAACTATCCTTGCAAAAAAAGTAATTAAAAATATTACGATAAAACAGTATTATTCATTACAAACGACATCTCTCATGCTATCAATTGATTGATTGTTTAGTGATTCCGGGTGCTAAGCTAATGCTAAGGTAATTAGTTCCGTAAGTGTAGTGCATAGGTTTAGTCGGGAAGTGGGGGTTATCTATCCTCGCTTGATGGTGAGATCCGTCGCTGACCTACCGTCGGCCAGTGGGGTTTTCCTCAACCAGGTATCTCTCAGCACCGTCCCAGCCGGGCAAACTCTAAGCTCCCGCCTGGTCTCCCGGCATGTGTGGTAGTGTAGTGCATGTTTGTTTGTGTGTGTGTGTGTGTGTGTGTGTGTGTAAGGGTTAAGGATAGGACAAGGAAGAGGAAGGAAAGATCGCGCGTGGTCCGTTTGTTAGGGTACTCCTCGCCCATTTGCCTGGTGTTGATCGGAGAAAACTACCGATCAGAGCAGTCTGTCGCTACAAATCCGTCCGGACTCGAACCTAGAACTTCCCGGTCAGAGCCCTTGCAGTGACAAGTTGATGCCCGGAGCCACCTCACCCGATGTATCCTCTCTAAATATTAAATATATTCTCTTGACTAATTGAAGCCTCAAATCTAAAAATACCTTATCGAAAGTCCCATTGGTAAAAATATCAAAAATATTCAGAATGCAATTTTTGTTTATGTTCAGTCAAAAGTAAAATAAGATTAGGATAAATTACAACGGTGGCATTTAGATATCTACAGAAGACGCACATACCCTTCAGCTGAAAAATCGCCTTCCCTCCCCTTGCAATTCATTCGAGGAAATATCAGGAATGTAAAGAATAAAACATTGACAAAAATGAATGGCTGATCGCTGAGGCGATAAGTTTTCTGCATCATTTCAAAACCAGTATTATAGCGACTTTCAATTCATCATTCTGTGTTGCATGAACGTAAGTGTTATATCAACGTACGTGCAGAGCAGGACGACAAAGGCTCTAGTCTCACAAGACACGCACAGATATTTTAAACACTTGGAGCGACAAAGTACGAGTGAGTTTTTGAACAGTCTTTCAAATATTGCAAGAGTGGAAATACTCTTCTTGCATGGCCACACCTGGGTTTCTGAACGGGTGGCGAACTGAGTTCGTGTCAGGAAGAAACCGCAGCTCAACTAGGGCGCGGCGAGTTGAAAAAAGGGCCTCCGACCCATTCAGCGGACGATCGAGCGAAACAAGAGGGCAGGCCGCGCGGCGAGCCCTTCAGCCCAACTCCGGACTTCCGAACACGGAACGAGCACTCACGCACAGCCCTGCCCCGCATCGCGCCGCGCCCACAGGGGAGGGACGACGGGGTATGGAGGTCACGAGTTAAGGAAAGACGAGTGGATGGCACGAGTAGAAGGACAAGATTGGGCGAGGATACGAGGGAAGAGGTAAGGTGAGGAGAGAAGCTAAATGAGGTGAAGGTGAGAGATGGTGAGAGGAAAGACTGGTGTGAGAACGCAAGGTGAAGGAGAGAAGACCGGGAGCGGTAGCTCAAGGCATCAACTGATGTCACTGCAGCGCCTCTGATCGGGAGGTCCTAGGTTCCCACTCCCCACACTAGCTTTTCAGATAAGTCGAATTCTGTCGCTGTCTGGAGGACAATTCTAGCGGCCGGCTGCTCTAATCGGTACTTTTCTATGGTTTCTTCGATCAACACCAGGCGAATGCCAGAGCAGTACCCTAACAAACGGGCCACGGACCGCGCGCGATCTGTCCTTCCTCTTTCTTGTCCTATTCTCTCCCTTTACACACACCCACACCCACCCACCCACACACACACACACACTAACATGCACTACACTACTACATATTCCGAGAGACCGGTCGGGAGCTTAGAGCTTGTCTCGGCTGGGGCGGTGCCCCGCTGGTGGGAGAGTCCTGGTTGGGGGAAGATGACAAGCCGATGGTAGGTCGGCGCCGGATCTCGCCATCCAGCGGGGGAAGATCACCGCCATCCACCGCGAAAAAACGTGCACTACACAAAAAGGGACTAATGACCAAAGCAGTTGACGCGCCCGGAAACACGAAGAATCAATCAAGCAATAGAGTAAGAGAGAGGGGAAAGGAAGGAGAGAAGAGAAGAGGAGAAGGGGAAGGGAAGAGGAAGGAGGATAGCATAAGAAAATGAGGAGAGGTAAGGTGAGGAGAGAAGCTAAATGATGTGAAGTTGAGAGTAGGTGAGAGGAGAGGACTGGTGTGAGAACGGAAGGTGGAGCGAAGTTTAGTTTAGTTTATGCCTTATTTTACGTGGCGATACTCGTGCCATTAGGCCCGCTCTTCCGTCTAACCACGCAAATTTCGATACGCTCCTTTCACCACCTAGCGGAGAAAGGAGGTATTATCTTGGGCGACGAAACAGGCAATTTGAATTTAGCTCAGAGGCTTCATGTAGGCTTGAGGAACTTTTACATGCAGTAAATCTACTACATGGGACAGCCGGCTTTACTTCCCCTCCGAAGGAAGGCGTACGAGGGATTTTTTCGCCCTTAAAAATCCACGGCTCGATAGGGGTGTGAACTCGCAAACTCGGGTACAACAGTCCGGTAAGCTGACCGTTATACCACCGAAGGAGATGTTTAAGGGAAGAGGAAGAAGGATAGCAGAAGAAACGGTGGAGAGAAGACGGGAGGGGTGCGGGATGCGGAGCACTGCCCAGCTCTTGCTTTCTGGAGCCCACCGCCGCGCCGCCTCTCCCCCTCTGGCCGTGACCTCTGGATCGCCCCTGCCCCCTCGCGCCCGCGTCCCGCCCCCGCAGTCACGAAGATCCCTTCGTATTTATGCGGCGCTGCGGGGGCCGGCGCCGCGCCGCGCCCGCGGGATCCAATCTCGCTGAGGGGGGGGGGCAGGCGATGCGAGGCTCGGCCGGCCTGAGTCGCGCGCCGCTCTTCCCGGAAACACAACTGCCGGGAATTAGCCGGTTTGTTCTGCTTTCAAAAGATCTCGGCTCAAAGGTGTGCTCTGATTTTACAGGAGGCGCCAGAAAATGGAACAAATGGAAAGTATTTCAGGGACGCAACGCGAAAGGAAAGGGCAAAGAATAAGAAATGAACAAAGTATAATTAAGGCTTAGATAGATCTGAAAAGGTGAAGGCTAGAGGTACAACCTAATCTTAGATTTGTAAAAAAAAAAACATTACCGTAACGCTTGAAAATAAATTATGCAAATAAATACTTTTTTTAAATGATTAAATTAATTGATGTTGAACGAAAAATTAATAAGTAAAAAAAAATTTAATATCTGAGAACGTTACGTGGAACAACAAAATGTTCAATGTAATGGAAAAATATTTTATTAAGATAATATAAAACATTACATACGTCCAATAATAAATGAAGTATACGAACATTTAATATCTTACATGCAGCTGTTGAAGAGCCTTCTTTTATTTAAGCCTAACGAAAAAAAATTGTGGTCTGGCAACTCTTGTGTAAGGTATTAGAGATTTGTTTTCATTTTTAGGATTATACGTTGAATCTTTTGAAAGTAACATTGTGTGCGATGTGTTTAAAATCGTACAGACTAGATACTGTTTCCTAAACGGGCGATGCATTTTTCATGTGTAAATTTAATTTTTTAAATCATAAAATCATCGATAATATTTTTAATAATACATTATAATTACTCGTACAAGGTATATTTATTTTACCAACAGCCTTTACAGCATCTTCATAAGGAACAATACCAAAATATAATAAATGCCACGATACAATGAACTGTTTGGGAATTGGAATAAATGGCAGAGAATCAATAGAAACACCCGAACACTTCTGCGATATGTTGGGGTTTGTATTTCAATGCTCGGATACCATCACTATTATCAACTTTATTTACTTTATTTAATTTCACCAATAATTGAATATTATCTCATTTCAATTCATGGATGAACTAACGAAACTCAGCAAGAATGTTAATTCATTCTATACTCAAAATCAGTTCTGTTACAAAGCACTGGTGCCCGCTAGTTACTTATTCTGATATTGTATTATCACGATTATAATGACATGTGAATGAAGCACAGGAATATTTATCTCATCATGAATATTATTTTTGTGTAAAAACTTTTACAATGAATATTCGTGAAATAATTATATCATCTAAAACAATGGCGAAACCATCTTGGTGCTCAAGATGGTCTCTCCATTGTTTTAGATGATAAAATTATTTGATGAATATTCAGTGTAATATTTTTTACACAAGAATAATGTTCTTCGAGGGATTTAACGCACTTGAAACTTCAATATCAACCTACGACGTAAATTTTTACATTGAATTACACGCGTGCCTTTTCCTTCAAGAAGGGCATGCAACGAAAAGACAAAAGCCAAGTGCTTTTTAACCATGTCACCACACCAACTACTATAAGTAAATTATGAACGAAATTAAATTACTTTTTAAACATCAATTCGGCAGAAAATTATTAACATCATGCAAATATTTCATCCTTGCCTTAATATTGCAAGACCAAGCATAAATATACAATTTTCAAAGCACTGTTAAATGGCAATGTAATATATCATAGTCTCGTCTGTTACCGATATTTGGAAGGAAGCTGCATCAACTGCTTTTCCTAAGAAATGGAAGGGGTTGAGACAAAAGGACATCAAAGTTCCAGAAACACGGATGTTTAGGATTAGAACATTCAGGAAAGCAAAATGGTACGTACAAGGAAGCAAATTGTACGAGACACATTATACGTCATCAAGAAGAAATACATCTTAAACAAAAGAAAATTATGATGGTAATTAAAAGTTTTGATAAAAAATATTTTCGATATGAGGTTGAAATAATATTACATATTTTCGCAGAAAATGTATTTCTAATAATTTTTCAAACTACAAAAATTAAATTGGTTTTTTCCTTAATTGAGATTTCCTGGTACTGATATATGAGGAATATCACACACGTATACACATTTATTAACATAAATTTACAATTCATGTGTCAATATTTACCGAGATTCTACACTTCTCTCATATTTTAAGAAAATAAGCAAACATCATTCCGATTTATACAAAATAAAATAAAAGTCCAATTTAATATACACATTCGTCCCTTTCTATTATTGGATTCGAAAAGAAAATCAACAGAGTTTAATTCCCAAGATGATATGTGTATATTATCCACTACTAGTATAATACAACGGTGATACATTTTTCCCCAAAAGTATGTATTTTTCACAAATTTTACGCTTGAACATCATTCACGGCATTTCCAATTTCCTCTTATACAGCTGTATTTATTTTTGTATGCAGTCCGCCATGCCACAAGCACATGGGGCGTATTTTGCTGAATAACAGCGCGTTCGCTTGGGCGGGGGGCGGCTTCTCCGCGAATTCCTGAGCGGCGGCCCCCGCGTGAGCGGTTGGTCTCTGCGGCCGCCGCTAAGCCAACCATCGCCCGCTCCCGTGCGCCCTCCGCCGCTGCGCCTGCGGCGATAACCCCGCAGCGCCGGCAGCCCGTGTTTGCCTCCGCGTTTGCGGCAGGCGCTGGGGCGTGCGGCCGAGGCTCTGCCAGGCGGAGGGCAATGGGCATGGACATAGAGAAAAGAGTGGAGGATCGTGGGTGGAAGGTAACAAATATCGTTGCATGGTGGAAAGGGGGAGAAAGGGAGAGATATGGAAAGAGAGAGAGAAAGGGAGAGAGAGAGAAAGGGGAAGGGAGAGGGGGAGAGGGAGGAGAGAGAGAGAAGGGAGGGAGAGAGAGAAAGGGAGAGAGAGAGAAAGGGAGAGAGAGAGGGGGAGAGAGAGAAAGGGAGAGAGAAGGGAGGAGAGAGAGAGAGAAGGGAAGAGAGAGAGAAGAGAGAGAGAAAGAGAGAGAGAAAGAGAGGGAGAGAGAGGGAGGAAAAGGGGGAAGGAGGAGGGAAGGAAAGAAAAGAGAGAGGGAAGGAGGAGGGGAGAGGGCATGAAGGGTGCGATGAGGGTGCAGGCAGAGGATGCAGAGTTAAAGGTGCAGGTAAGATGGTAAAAGTGGTAGGCGGATTGCAAAGAGAGGATGTTGTGAGGAAGAGTGGGAAGTGGTGGTAGGGGCGGCGGTGCAGGGGGGGTGTAAAGGCTAATGGAGACTGATAGTTGCCACCTAATGTAAAGCACGGGCTGGAGACGAGGAAACGCCGCTTCTAAAGTGGATGGATTCTTCTACCGTAAGTACAAATGAATGCTCAGAATTACTAGGTGTTGAGGACGGTGATATAAAGGTGATACATGATGGGCAGTTCGAACGAAGCAGATATAACATATAAAGCACATTAATGGATAGGTAAATGAAGAAATAGACTGAATTACATAAGATTCAAGACATTAAAAACAGTTTTAAAATATGAATGTGATAGGTTTAAGAAAGACTGAAAGAGAAATGGTATCCGAAAGTTATTATTATTTTCCATTTGGAAATTCATTAAAATACATGATTAGAAGTCTAGTAGCAGTAATAACAGAGCATTACATTATCAGATGTTGAAGGCTTTTCAGTGTTACAGTTCATCTTCACGGGTATCACAGAGGGTGAATTAATGCCCAAAATACCAAAATAGAGTATGTAATGCAAAGAATGCAATTAAGAAGGGAATTCCTGAGAGTAATAATGTAACTATTCTCCGGAGTATAGTTACATTATTATTTATATTTGCTATAAACTATTTATATTTGGTTTGTTCTTCAAAGGGAAGCTAGAATTAGTTTAATAAAGTTTAATAAAGAAGGAGCTGCTAACACTCGCTCTGGCGATTACATCTTGTCGTTAGAATTTTGAAGTCCCGTCACTACCCACTGCTTCGCTTCAACATGAGACATATAGGGGGCACTGCACGAGCAGGGAGCTCTAAAATTCAACACCTCAAAGGAAACAGCCCATCACAAATGTTCGAGCTCTTTCAAACGAAGTTCACTAGAAAAAAACGTCTATTTTGTCACCGGCCATCGGGAAGAAAAGAGCGTCATACGCTGTGATAAGTGAGAAGAGTACAATGTGTTTGTTTCAGAAACAGATATAAGCGAGCTCGAAAAAGCTAAATTGAATTCTATGTATTTACAAATTCTTGCAATAATTTAAAATCTTACAAAGGAAGAATAAAAGTTGTAATTGAAGCTTACAAAGTACTCGTACAACCGAAATCAATAACGGTAATACTACGTGGATAACTTCGTCGTACATTTATAGAGAAATTAATGCGAATCGTGAATAAGCATTATGTATGCTCGGATTTCGTATGCTTCCATCAAGAATAAGCAGCTACTTCGGATTCATCACGACCTCGCCAAAACGCGGGCTCGTGAGAAGCCAGCCTGACCGTCACGCAACCAAGGGAACAATTAACAACGAGGAAGGCGTCGTGAGTTTTCATCTCTCATCCCATCAGTTGACTTGATTCACCTAATTATTGTGCGAGCTGTAGGCATAGCTTCAGAAGCAATAATTTTGGAAGTTGTAACCCTGAGCCGAAAATATTAATATATATTTTGAAAATTATAATAGGTGCATGCGCTCAAGCTCAAGCTCAAGCTCAAGCTCAAGCTCAAGCTCAAGCTCAAGCTCAAGCTCAAGCTCAAGCTCAAGCTCAAGCTCAAGCTCAAGCTCAGGCTCAACCTCAAGCTCATTTAAAGCTGTAGGTTTCAAGCTGAAGCTTGACGCTCGCTCAAGCTCAAGCCGATCGTCGCAACCTGCTCAAGCTCAAGCTTGCTCAAGCTCAAGCTCAGGCTTCAGAGCTGCTCAAGCAAGCTTCAGCTCAAGCATTCGCAATTTCTGCTCAGCTTCAAGCCAGCAGGTTCAAGTCGCTGAGTTCAAGCTCTGCATAGCAAGTTGTTCTGCTGCTCGCTAGCTCGCTCAAGCCAAGCTCAAGCTCAAGCTCAAGCTCATTTTACCTTGTAGGATTTCAAAGTGAACGTTGACGCTGTGAACTAAGACGATCCGTTCCGGAAACCTGTGAAGTAAACATTTCTAAAAGTGAGGCTTGAGAGCTGTAAGAATTCTATCAAACATTTAACGCAATTTTTCTTCGTTTATTAACGGGGATTTTGATGTCGCTGACTTGTTTCTCTGCATAGAAGGTTTGTTTTTGTTGTAGTTAAAAGGTTTTACTTGATCTTTAAATAATTTAGTACAAAAAAAGTAATTTGTTTCAATATAATAATTCAGTAAATGGCTACCAATCACTTAAATCCGTGAATGTAAATCTGTAAATTAGTGTTCATATTTCTTGCGTGTAAAATTCATTAGTCTTCTTCTCTTTAGAACTTTTTTGGAATTTAAACTTTTAGGTTCTATGCATATCAAATCTATCTATCAAACGAATTTTTTTTGCATATATGTATTGTGACTTATTTCAGACTTTTATTTCAGAATAAGATATGCTGAATTCTTGTCTAAATTGGTACTAGACTGTTTCTTTAATTTTCCTACTCGACAGACAAATCCTGTGACCCTGGTCCTAGTTTCTTCTTTCTCTAAATTAAACTGGAGATATTACGTGACAGTCGGCAATTGTTTGGATTGCACATGTGAAGCATTCATTCGTTTTTAAGTCACTCCGGCCAGGAATTTTTCTTGAGTAATGAAAACTCCAGAGGTGACAGTATTTAACGAAATTTCTTCTTGTACTCTCTCATCCACTAGTTATGAGAAATCTATGTACGCATTTTGCTTTCTTAAATGTAGGTGGTTGATTCTCGCCTCAAACTCAAATTTCCCATCTCAAGATAGCCAAGCGCAAAATGAACGTTGTATACGAAAAACGTCTCCACGAGAGACATAACAAGGCAAGAGAACAAGGGATGTCCAAGAAGAAACCAGAGGAGATGGATTGTCGACTCGACTGACAACGTCACGGGACCCGCGAATTCCCGAGAACAACGATCCGCCAAGTCGTGGCCACCGGGAACCTCGCGGGCCGCAAGCCACAGCCTGTGGAGCATCGGCACCATTCGCCCCACCTCTGCGGCCTCGCAGGCTGCGGGAGGGGCAGGGGCGGGGGGCGGGGGCGGCGGCGGCAGGTGCGGCCCGACGCGTTAAGACGCCTCGAGCGCCCGGCGCCCCGCCCCGCCCCGCCCCCGCGCGCCCCGCCTCGCGCTGTGCCCGGCGCTTATTTAATTTCCTGGGAATTTCCGGCGGCGTGATTTAAAAGTAATATGTACTCGCGGAGGGTGGGCGCCGGGACGCAGCGCCGGACCAGATAGCGGCGGCGGCGGCGGCGTAGCAAGCGCGCGCCAGCGTTTTTGCGGACCGGCCGCGTATTTACATTCGTCGTAATTTCGTTGCGCGACACAAAGCCGCGCGGGCTGGCTGGCGGACGGCGGGGATCGCGGGCGGAAGGGGGCGCCGCACCGAATCAGGCGCCCCCGCCCCCGCCCCCGCCCGCCCCCGCAGCCCCGCCTCAGCCCCCGTCTCGACCGCGGCCGCCTTTGATTCCGCGGCGGGGCCGGGTTAACCCGGTAACCGGATCGGCCGCAGCAAACGCGGTTATGCAGACGCGCGCGCGGCGGTAACGGATCTCGTTGCGGGGCGCCGCCCCCTCGGCGAGCCCCAGGCCTGGAGGCGGGGGAGCGAACGCGCGGTAAGGAGGCGGGCGGTAACGTGAGGAGGGGACTGCGGGGGAAGGGGGAGGAAAGACGGAGGGAGCGACTGTACACAAAGTGGCGCCGCGGACGAGGAAAATTTGGATCGTACGCGAGGAAAATGAATGCGCAGGAAGCCGACGCAGGGGAGACGATGGCGGCGGAAACTGTATATGGAGTAGTTACGGAGAATGATATAAAGCAAAGAAGATATGGAGGTTGCATGGCGATGTAGCTATACAGGGTGCTTTACAGGACGGAAATTGAAGACAAAGCAGTTGTTCATTCTCTTTTTATTCAATTTCGTGTTTTGCGTAATGTAATGCTAGCTATTCTCTTGTTTGTTTCATTCTTTCTTCTATATTTTTCGTAACCTTTATCTCTGAATTTGCTTATAAATTTTATCTACAAATGAATTGCAGTTCTCTTAATTACATGTAAAATTGATTTGTTTTACTTATTTTTTGTCATGAAAAAGCTTAAAACCGCGAGGAAGTTTGCAAAACCTGCGGAGATGTAAGAAAAGGAAATCGGTCACGACAACTTTAACATACGTACACGATTGTCATAAACATGCCAGGAATGAAGCATGGAATCAAGACGACTTTTTGAAGAGCCGGATGGTTATGAAAATTAAACGGTTTGACCGATGACGACAGTACAATGTACTAGAATTGATACTGGTGCGAGAGATCGAATATAACCATGCCAAAAAGGATGTACAACACAACCAGATATGCCGGGAGATCGGTTGGGAGCTTAGAGCTTGGCCCGGATGGGGCAGTGCCCCGCTGGTGAGAGAGTCCTTGTTAGGGGGAAACCCCGCTACCCGACGGTAGGTCGGCGCCGGATCTCGCCATCCAGCGGGGGAAGATCACCGCCATCTCCCGAGGAAAAAACATGCACTACACTTACGGGACTAATGTCCTAAGCTGTTGACGCGCCCGGAATCACTAACAACCAACCAACCACTCCAGAAAGATTGATTGAGGAATAAAAGCCGTGTTAACAGGAATGTACATTCACAAACACCGTGATGTTTCTTGAAATTGTGTAGTGACTGCGACAGACTTTAAGGCAGCTAAAACAGTAGGGTAAAACGCATGCGCCTGAGGGTTGCCTAAACTGTAGCGTCAGAAGCCAGCGGTCCAAGTGGCTGCCCGCGAGAGAAAATAGAATCTGGCTTCGGGGGCGGGCCAGCTAGAAGCAGTGTCCTCCTCGCACCAGCTCCGCCCTCCAGTTTCTCCTTGTGACGTCAGGCATTCTCGATTGATTGATTGATTTTCTCGTGTTTCCGGGCGCGTCAACTGCTTTGGTCATTAGTCCCGTTAGTATAGTGCATGTTTTTTCTCTCGGGAGATGGCAGTGATCTTCCCCCGCTGGATGGCGAGATCCTGCGCCGACCTACCGTCGGTTAGTGGGGTTTCCTCCTAACCAGGACTCTCCCACCAGCGGGGCACCGCCCCAGTCGGGACAAGCTCTAAGCTCCCGAGTCAGGCATTCTCGAAATATACCGAACTTCCTATTTTACTGGTTCTAAATGATATCGTGAAATTTCAGAAGAATTAATAAAACCTTAATGAATGTCTGGTTGATAAAGATCTTTTATGGTTTTGTTGAAACGTTTTATGACTTTAAAGGTCTTCTACATATAAATGTAAAATTAAAGAAAAACCTTTTTCAAAAAAATTGTTTGTTTTATTTGTTCAATATATGAAAGGCGAGGAGCTGTAACAAGGTAAGGTCCACTAGGTACTGCAAGCCCCGTTCCCTAAATGTTAATATTTCGACTTTGGTCCAAGAGCGTGTCTCCTTGTTGCTGCAAGAAGCTCTTCATAAATATGAACAAGACAATTCTTGTAACAAAATAAGTCAAAATTTCACGAAATCCAGATAATATCATTCACGAATTTTTTACATTACATGCTGTGGCTAGTATGGATTATCTTGTTATTACGTCAAGCCCTTCATTTATATTTAAGACGTTTTAAAATATTTGTAGAACAATTTATGAACATATTTTATCTCGAAACTTTATTTCAATTTATTATAAAGGAATAACAACATATATTTTAAATGTTCTGAACGTAAACCAAAATATGCGAAATCAAAGAAAATTAAAAATTATTGAAATAATGGAGATAATATAAATATTACGCGCTTATACGCTCTATGTTCATTTTTTTTTACTTGAGAAACATTATATCTTGTCTTGGTCGTCTGCTCCAATTAACGAAAACTGACATGTTATGAAGTACTGTCATTATTGTTATTCAATATCTTCAGAAATTGACACCCATACAATGCCTCTTGAACTTTGTAAAACCAAGTTTTTGCTATCACAATAAAAATAACAACATAAATTCAAAAGTATTCAGTTATATCATAAAAGTATTCCTAAGTTTTTCAGTTATATCGATCCATTTAAATGGGTGAAACTTACTGCTTTGTACCATTACTTCAACACTACTTGATCCTTGTATTTTCTTGCCGATTTCCCCCAATATGTGTTTCTTCAAGTAACTTAAAAGATTTTTAAAAATAAAATAAAAGAAGTTTTCATAAACAAAAGCAAAAAAAAAAAAAAAAAATACACACCAGTTATGAGACAAATAAATATGGAAAATGTTAACGATTTGCAGGAATAATTGAACGGCACTTGTGGTTGGCGTCTCCACAGTGCGCCATCCAATCCGGCCTTTCTTCTCGCCGCGCCCCGCCCGCACGACGGCTGCGGAGGGTGAGGGAGAGGAGGCGGAGGGGAGGCGGAGGGCAGGCGAAGGCGTGCGGACGCGGAGGGAGGCGGGGAGGAGGCGGAGGCGGGAGGGGAGGCGAGTGGAGGCGAGGGGGGGTGGAGGCGGAGGGCGGAGGCGGAGGCTGAGAGGAGGCTGAGGTGGAGGCAGGTGGGGAGAAGGCGGGGGAGGCGGGAGGAGGCGGAGGTTTCGGAGGCGGAGGGAAGGAGGCGAGGAGGTGGAGGGAGGGGAGGAGGTGGAGGGGAGGCAGGGGAGGAGGCGGAGGGAGGAGAGGGGAGGCTGAGGTGGAGGCTGAGATGGAGGCGGAGGCGAAGGGGGGGCGCGGGCGGCCTGGCCGGGGCGGCGCGGGTCACGGCACTGCTTATCTGCCCGGGGCGGCGGCGACGGCGGGGCGGCGCGCCGGAAATACATACGTCACACACAACACGGGCCGCCTCCCTCGCCGCCGCCGCCGGCCGCACCTCCGCGGCACGCGCGTGGGCCGTCCGCCCCCACGGCGTCGCAATTTGTGAGGCCCCGGAGAAGAAGTGGCCGCGCCCGCCGCCCCGGCAGCCGCATTGTGCCTCGCGTCTCTTCGCCCACAAGATAATAAAGGCCTTGTTCATTTTGTATGACATGGGCTCAGATAGGAATCTTTTGCAGGACACTTCTCGATGGCTCGGAGATGTAACAACAACAGATCGTGCGTCTTCAACACTAGTTTTAAAACATTTGTTACTGTTTTGATCGGATGGCTGTAGGCAAAAGCTCAGTTATTGCGTTACCAAACTTTCATCCTTATTACTGGGAACACAAAGTGTATGATCTGTGGACGGAAAACAAGGACAAAGACTTTATAAAAAGATCTACAAAATTTGAGTGATTCGAGTTATTCAGCACCTAAGAGTTTACATATTTATGAAAGTATTGACATTTACATGAAAGTATTCTACGACAACTCGCATTTGATCGGATGTCTTCTTCCAACTCCAATATCTGCCGACTCTTGTAAAACTAGCAGTGCTAAAGCAGCGAGTACGTTCTCGCCAATAATTTCACGAAAAGTTACGTAAGTAAGAGTTCTCGAAAAATATATCATGACCTTATTTCAAAATCTATCTTTAAGAAACAAATTTCATAAGGGAAAAGTTCTCTATCATTAATACTTTAGATGCAAGAAGATTCCGAAAAAAATGAACTTTTGCAATTTTCTAAATATCAGGATTTTTAACGAAAATGAGGACTGTACCATTCTTAAACGTCCTATCTCTTAAACGTTCTTCACACTATCCAACAAAAATATTATTATGAATTCTTAATAACTATTATTTTACATTTGCTATTGTAAAAAATGGCTGCGAAGTATATCAATTTGCTCCAAGACCTTAAGCGCACAGACTGTGCTTCATTTTCAGCGGATGCTATGCATCAAAGCTGTTTAATTACAAAACGATAGTCTTGGTAATGTGGTTGCAAACTTTGGAGCCATTTATTCTGGCAAGATCCTCTTAAGCAACAACAGCTTAAGCAATTGCACACACTGAACTATATTTAGGAGCAATTTTAAACTACTGACAGAAGAAATAAAAGTACTACGATAGCGTTTGTGATAACATTAAACACATAATTTA
The DNA here is from genome assembly GCA_964035755.1 of Teleogryllus oceanicus. Taxonomy (NCBI): domain Eukaryota; kingdom Metazoa; phylum Arthropoda; class Insecta; order Orthoptera; family Gryllidae; genus Teleogryllus; species Teleogryllus oceanicus. The sequence continues at coordinate 137,114,080 of CAXIVR010000004.1, forward strand.
ACTCTAAAAGATAACGTATGTGTCGTACTTTGAAATACAACAAATAGGAATTGTGGATTTATCAAAGAATATTCATGAAACTTGCACAGCGAGTGAATCTTTGGCGTCCAAATCGAGGGTTGACGGACGAGGCAACGACACGCGTCCGGCATTTTGAAATGAGTACGCCAAAGACTCTTTCATTGAAACGATTATTATTACGGATTCATGAAGACTCACACCTTAACACTCCTGGGATCATTTTCATTATGAGAGGCGGCATCCAAGTTCATTTATGTTACCCAGGGTTTTGCTTACTTCGCAGTACCCGTTGTCATTCAAGGCCGTGTCTTCTTTGTGATAAAAGTAACAGTGGTATTGTTTGTTGAGGCAAAGTAACAGTTTTAAATCAATAAACAGTGAAGAAATTAGTTTTATTTTCATACACGCGTGCTGAAAAATTGAATTTTTCTCATAAATATCCAAAATATTTTTTATCTCATAATAACCCCATGTATAGTTTTGTAATTAAGCCAAAGAGTCAGACCGGCTGAGTTAGCTCAGATCTAGCATTGCCGTTGACTTTGCAGCGACACTGACCGGGAGTCCTAGGGTTCGAGTCGTGTCGGTGATGGATTATTGTCACTAGCTATACAGCTCGGTCGAATTCATCCCCTGAATGCAAGAGAATTCTTGCGTTCGGTTTGAAGTGATCGATAGTGTTCCGTGGTTTCTCCGATCATTATCAGACGAATACTGGAATAGTACTCTAAAAATCGGGCCCCGACCCGCGCGCAATCTTTCCTTCCTCTTCCTTGTCCTAACCTCTCCCTTTACACTTCCTCTTATATTTCCTACATCCTCACACATGGCTGGTGATCACTGGGAGCATGTCTCGCGTGGGACGGAACTCTCTTTGGGGAGAGACCTGGAGGGGAAACCCCATACAAGTCAGTGCTGGATCTCACGATTTGAAGAGCAAAAATACCGACATCTCTCGTCATGTAACATGCATTCGCTAACGGGAATAATGACTATAGCAATTTACATGCCCGGAAACATCAATAAATCGATATATACATCTTGATTCTTTGGTTCTGGGTCCCCTAAGGGATAAAAATATAACATGAAAAATAGTATAATCATATTTTTATTTGAAATATATTATTACATATCTCACAAAAATTAACAAAATTTAATATGCATGTTGATAGAAATTAGTGAATATTTATGGCCTGATTTTGAGTAACATCTACTTAAGAGATGGTGGATTTTTTAAAGGGCATCAGCTCCGAGAATTTTTTCCTTCTACACTCCAGCTCCTCGGCGTAAACATCATATCTATCAAAGCTCTCCACAACTGCTACCATTGGCCTCCCTGAACGCTTCTGCCGAAGCCTCCCCGCGCCCTCAATCGATTACAGCGCTGTTGGCACGCGTGCGGCAGATTTGATTGGTGGTTGCTTTTTACGAAACGCAAAATCAATTTCGAAACGCAGATGAGAACCTCAGAGGACATGGTAGTTATTGACACTGAGATCGGTAACTCTGCCTTGATGTAGTATTCTCTGCCCTACACACCATGCGGCAACTGGCATTGCGGATAGGGGAAGAAGAGGCCAATAGCGTGCGTCTGAATCGAGATTTTTACGTCGCCACGAACAGTTCCAGGAAGTGCAATGCAAAGAGCCGTGTCCTCCGTATGGCAGTATGAGTAATGGAACGCATTTACGCCGAGTAAAAACTCTTACTACAATGACAAAAATAATTTTTGAGCAAAATATTTCACTGCATGTTCACACCGTGAAAGTTCACTTAAAAGGACTAAAATAAAATAACATGAAAAATACTTTTGAATAATTGTGAACACCACTCGGGTAATATTTTTTCCCATACAGTCGCAAGAAATAATTCACTATTCTTTGCTTACGTGTAACCCACCACTGTCCCATACTAATGGATGTATTTTAGCTTCTGCACTGTTACAAAAATATTCAGATAATTATGTCATCGGAGATCTTATTCGATGAGTTGCCCGTATCGTAGTACGGAAATATTGAAATGGAGAAGACAGATTTAACGTAGATTTATGGTGCATTAGGATGCGTATTTATCCTGTTCTGCCGTATATATTTGTTTTACTGGATATATTATGAAGAGCCACAGCAAATATGTTTGACGAGTATATATTTTTGAGATACAATATTTTAAAGCTACACGGAACAATAAATTGACACTGAAAGCACACAATTCTTTTTTTAACAGTTAGTTCCTGCAGTCAGCTCCAGAACTTTCGCCAACGAAAATATTTCCAAATAATGGAAGTTGTTAACGCTTGCATAATTGTAATCATGTTCATTATAAAAAAATAAAGAATAAAATATCACATCATCTATTAGAGACAAAAGCATTGTACCGAGTTCCACGTAAAAGCATTGTACTCTGTATTCAAACCTATTTCAGTAGCTCGTAGTAAGAAGAAAATGTAACGAAACTATGTGTAGTAGCTGACATTATAACTAATATTTTCTGATGAGGTTAGCAGCGTATGCATGTTATTAATTATGATTAAGGTATTTCAACAAGTAAATAATTCTAGGATTACAATATACTCAAAGAATTCTTGATCACAAAGTGCCTTTGAAACTTTTCATACATCTTCGAATTTTTTATTGTCAAATGAGTGTACATCCGTTTAACGCGTTCTTACTTCAGCAACACTAAATAAAAAGGTGATCATTTTGTGATGCACTACTCCTAAAACGTAGATAATACAACTCTCATATTGCCGAATTTCTAATTTTGGGTTGTTTATACAAATGAAATGTATGGATAAAAGGCTAATGAATAAATGATGTAAAGAAAAGTAAAATCATTCTTTCTGTGAAATGAATGACCGGAAACGAACTGAAATCATAGAGTGTCCGCTTACTCCCATTCACAATTCTACTTTCCTTACTCCAGAGATGAAAGCTATTACCTCGAAGTTATGGACTGGCAAACTTGTAACTTAACCTAATTTACTAGCCTCAACATCGTGCGTTCCAAAATGCAACCTCACGCCTCCCACAACCAAACAACATGCGCCATTTCCGCACCCACCAACATCATTCTTCTCACAACTCGGCTAAAAAAACTATTTTCCAGTCGGAAGCCATTAGCGTCCCCGATAGCCCTAAAGAGCGACCCCTTCCTCAGTGGCGCTGCCACCGCCGCTGCGGCCGCCGCCGTCACCACGCGCGTGCTGCAGGGGAGTGCTGCTTGCCCGCAGCGCGCAACCCGCGCCACAGGTCCCTCCAAATAACGGTAGTTCCGAGGAAAATGTAGCTCCCCTGGGGAGAAAATTGAAAAACTTTTACCTCCCCGCGCCGCCGCCGCCCGCGGTCCCGCCGCCGCCGCCGCCGCGTCGCCTTGGCAAGCGAGGCGCGCTGTTTCTGTTTTATGTCGCTGGAAAATTTATTCCGCCTATCGCGATCACCATCGCAAATACGCCACCCGCACGCCACAATTTGAGGCTAAAAATTCGGCAAATCGGCGACGGGCAGCGGTGGCGGCGAGGCCGCCGTCGTCGGCTGCGCTGGGGGCGGGGGCGGGGACTCGCCTCGGCGCTCTAACGAGGAGAGGTGGCGCTGACGGGCGGACGGGCGGACGGGCGGACGGGCGGACGGGCGGACGGGCGGACGGAGGACGGAGGACGGCGGGCGGGCGGGCGGGCGGCGGGCGGGCGGGCGGGCGGGCGGCGGGCGGCGGCGGGCGGGCGGGCGGGCGGGCGGACGGGCGGGCGGGCGGGCGGACGGGCGAACAGGCGGGCGGACAGGCGGGCGGACAGGCGGGCGGACGGGCGAACGGGCGGGCGGACGGTGGCGGACGGGTGGGCGGACGGGTGGGCGGACGGGCGGGCGGACGGACGGGCGTGGCGAAGTCGCCGCGTTCGCGTGGGTGTCGAGAAGAAACACGGTGAAGGCGGGCGAAGGTGATCCAGACAAATCCAGAGATAAAGCGAGGGATAACATTAAAGACACGTTAAAAAATTAGGTATACGGAAAGCTCAGAAAAAAGAGCTGCGACGGAGGCAGAAGATGAGTCTGGAGAGAAACAACCTACATGCAGAGTACGAGTTTGCGTAAGGCGAAAGATATCCCTGAGAGGAAGGGGACTGATATTCAAGAGGACCTTTTGATAAAAGATCAACAACCAAGAAATGTTTCATATTTGAATAATGTAACACGTCATATAGTTTAGAGAGAAGAAAAAGGTCATCATTAGTGTAACAATATAGTTTCTATTCTTAGTGTGGTATTTTCCCCACAAATCATATAATCCAGATACTGTTATTTTGTGATAATAATAATAGGAATTAAAACAATCTATTACAACAAAGCCTTTTCTTCTGGAATCGATTGAGCTGCTTCAGCAACAACTTCTATTCTGTAGGCGAAGTGACGATTTGCCATCACATTGACTGATCGACCCCTCCGATGGAAATATATTGAGGGCGCGTCCAGAGAAGGAAAAGAATGTTTTGCCTATTATTCAATTGCTTTTATCTGTAAATACTGAAGTAAAAGCTGCAATGATAAATACAATTACGGAAAAAATTAAACTTGATAGTTACAGCGTAGATCTGCGTTTCAAAAAGTGTTTTCTAGATGCAAAAGAATGTGAAAGAGATGTGATGGAAGTAACAAGTACAGAAAAAATTCTGTCGGAACTACGAATAAGAGTTGAAATTCCACATTCGAACGTCGGTACTGTGTCTACATGTCTCTGAATTACAACCGCAGTTTTGATTGTACCAAAACGATTATTTTGAATAAAGATAGGTGTAACGCTGGAAACAACTGATACACACAACTACAAAGAGAATAGTAACAGATAAAGTGTACACCTGTAATCTTAGATAACAAATATTAGCGCAATATCAAAAAAATAATTTGAGAAGGGAACACGAGAGGAAAGAGAAGTAAACGGAAATTTATATTATAGACAGCGCCTACTACGAATGATATTTCTCAGAAAATATTTGAAAGGAAACTCCACATTCCATTGTGCGAGTGTAGCGAAGAATGTTTGTAGAAGTCCGTTTCGGATTATATAAATCTGTGCATACGCTGAATCTATCTAAAGAGCCTCCAATATTGGCTGGAGTGTTTACTTAAGACTCAGCAAAAAATTCAAACTCAAGTCCTGATCGATACATTTAGATTTGTGTCAACTGTCAGTCAGAAAGAGAAGTTGTTAGAGTGGTTAAGAGATTATGTTCAATAAAGAGAAAACAGAGAGAGGACAGACGGAGAAAGGGAGAGAGGGAAAGAGAAGCAATAATGCTATTAGTTTATTTATTTATTTAACGTCAAAAAACAGTTGAAACTACGTATGACGTGCTATGGGGAGAAGTTGATTCTGTGCACATTTTCAAAATTCTGTGATCCCTACACTACGTCATATACTACATGAATTTTGAAATTTAAATTTAAAAAAAAGCTCTCATGTAATAAAATCTATTTTCAAGGATAAAAAGCCAATACATTTTGGGCTCTTATCCATGATTTCCATCGCCAAGGAATAATACTTCCTGCTGCTACAACAACAACATGGAAACGATAATTTGAATAACTATATTTCCCAATGAATTCTAGAAGACGTGCACAGAAAATGAAGTTACATTTATGTCCAGAAGCAAAACAAGGGGCCATCCCAGCATTTGCTCAATGGATCAGGGAAACTGGACGAAAAAACCGATCGAGATGGGGGTCATTGACCCGGAGGCTGCAGTACAATACTTGTTACAGGTTATTTATACACATTTATACAGTCCAGTTGGTAAATAATGCATTATGTATCATTGTTAAAATTAATGTTACTTTTCTTGTGATACTCAGTATAGTCTCTAATTCTATAGAAACAATTATGCAGCAGAAACGATTTCACTTTGGATTTAAACTTTTCTATTGAATTTAATGGTTTAATGTCATCTGGCAAAGTGTTGTAAAATAATGTACATGTATTGTATGTGAATGTTTTGTAATGAGCTGTTGATACTGTCACCTGATGAATATGATTTCTACGTCGAGTGCTATAGTAATAGACATTGGCATTTTCTGAAAATATATTCCCGCCCTTAAGCAAGTCATTTTTTACAAAAACCACTGATTCGTAAATCAACAGACAAGGTAACGGTAAAATTCCTAGATTAATGAGGAGAGGCTTAGGAAGAAATAGTTAAACGAATGGAGAGAGGAGGACATGGAATAAGAAAGAGAATATGACATACGATAGAGAGGTATAGAATGAGAATCCCATTGAACATTCAGTAAAAATAACCTGTCTTGACGTACAAATTAAATATATTAATGGAAACATTCAAGAAAACGATAAAGAATATTTTTTCCTCTTCTATTAAATGTTACCTTTTTGGCAATATAGTATTCTGGATATGCTGACTGGGACTAGGGGAACATTTTGATCTAGCAATTTCCCTGAATCGTCTCTTCCGACTCGCGAACTACGATAGGGAAGCAGGCACTGTCGTTATTCAACACAAGGAATAAGAAAACATTATGATTGGCATATCTGCGATCGTGAACAATGCTACATGCTCAGACCAAGTCCAATGGGCGGTATTCAACGTGAGCGATTAGTCTATGGAGCAGCATATCGCGAAACAAATTTGCCGCGAAGGAATTACCTCGAGTGCACACATCCAGGTTATCGTTTACTTTCCGATGCCTCATCCTAGATTTCCGTGCAGCGAACTGTCATTCGTTATCCAACGAACAATCCTATTACACAGAACTCGATGCTTGCTGTAACTGATGCACTGCACAAATAGCATGGGGTCGTTCAGCTACTCACATCATGTCGAAACAGAAAGGTCAGCGGGAGAAGTCTCAATAACAGACTGTAATTACCGACATAAAAGCATACATGAAGTGATCGTTCACCGATGTAACAGCTAAGATAAACGTTATAATGTTTCTATCCGGCCGATTCCGGATGTGCTAGAAAATACCAAGCCAAAATTACCTTTAACCAAGAACTAACAATTAATGGCAAATACGAGGGAGACGATAAGAATGAATGCAATGAATTTGACGGATGTTGGAAATTGTGCTTGTAAACGTGAGCTGGTTGGGCAGCAAGACAAAGGTAAAATACTTGATAGTGAAGAATGAAAAAAAAACGAATAGAACAAAATTAAAATTTAAAAATTAATAAAAAATCGAAAAATGAATAACACGTATAGACATTGGAGCAACAAATTGAAGGACTAGTGGTGCTACAGAAGTGGCACAGACTTTCTCGTACTAGTTAGTTTTCCAATTTATTTGTTTCGAGCTGCCTTTTGATCTAGCTCTGTCTCTTGCCAGCTGCCCCCTAACGGCGCCCAAAGTACATTTTTTTAATTTTCACATTTTTTTGGTTTTATAATAGTAGAACTGAAATATTACATCACGAATATTAAGGAAGAGTGAAATTTCCCCTTGTAAGGAAATGTTCGTTGAAAAAAGTGGAACAGTTTTTAAGAAAATGTTGTTTAAGCGTTAGTGTAAATGCGAAATTTAAAGCTCTTTTCCACAGAAACCTTTTCTAAGTTTTCGAAAATATTCACTGCAATGGGTCTTTTGATGCACTTCCACTCACACACGCAATAATATATACAAATCCACTGGAAATGTGCATATTAATGTCATGCGAGATATTTCAAAAGAATTGCAATTGTGTTTTATTTTTAAAGGAAACAACAAAAGTGAACATCCAAATTAGCTTTATGTCATTTTAAACAGTGCAATTAGCACTGCGCGAACAAAAAATAAAGAAAACAATTGGAGCTGTTTTTATGAAAATGGCGTATCAGCATTTCTGAAAATGCGGAAGTTTGAGCTCGAATTCACAGAAAACAATTGAGTTTGCAAGAAACTTTATCAGACGCATGTACTCATAAGTGCAATAATTTATACTAATTGCCACTAATGTTAATTATAACGACGTGGGAGAAATAAAATGTATAGTTGTGTAATTTTTAATAACGCAAAAGAATGGAGCAAAATGGCGTTTATGTCTCATTTAGCATTATCTCTATGATAATCGACATTCTACTGTATTGCTTTATACTCGTTGAAATTTTGAAAGACTATAATACGTTAGATACTGCTGTAAAATTCTGAAATATGCATAGACAAGTGACATTTCGTTTAGTGAAAATATGTGTGTTCTATACCTCGCAACATGAACAAAAAACTTGAATTTCAAATGGGTTTGAAATCATTTGTTCATTCATCATCGTCATCATCAAATCATTTCTATAATGCTGATTTATAAATGTATAACGCAAGCTGGACTGTAAATAAACACGTTTATCTTATCGCCGCCACCATGTCATCGTTCAACAATGAACTTCTCAAATAAGCATCGCTGCAATTTTGTGCAACTTTCAATTAAGCTTGAATGAGGTTTGCGCCATTCTTTAAAGCATCACAGGAAAACTTAAAACAAGATTAAAGCTGTTTTTGAGAAAGTACGTTTTTTGAAATTGCGTAAAGTTTGAGCACAAATTATGCAAAAACTAGTTGTTTTTTTCAAAATACTGTACAAGTCTTATTTTTTACAACATACTGCTACAAGGCTGGTTTTTTACAACAGACTCTCCGAGGAAAAATCTATCTCTTCAATTTTGTGATTTTGAAATATTAGCTTTTGTAATTTTCCTACAACAGAGCAATACCCGAAAATTGGATTAGCACCATCTTTTTACTGTTTATTTTTACATACGTGGAAAAAATTTTTAAAAAAAATTTTGAGCGGTTGTTGAAAGTAAAAATTAAATTTGTCCATAGTTTACGCAAAATTACTCAAAAACTACTCATATTTTCGAAAAGTTGAAAATGACCTTATGATTTTTTTAAATTTTCGAAAAATTAGGGATTTCAACGAAAATGTGTGTGTGTGTGTGTGTAGAGAGAGAGAGAGAGAGAATGAGTAAGAGGGAGGTGTGGAGTAAGAGATGAACTGAGTCAGGAAGAATCGAGGAGTTAGTTCAAAAACCTGTATAGAATAGCCACAAAATGAGTTAATGCTTTTGTTATAATTATAGCTTTTATTGTTATATTATTATTATATTATTATTATTATTATTATTACTATTATTTTAAAGTAATTTAGTTGTATTGTGTTAATATTCTGAATTGTAATTTTTGTAAATTGTAATGATCTGCCACCGAGTTGCGTAAACCTACCTGAAGAAATAATATCTACGAATGAGACAAGGGAAGGCAAGGCGAAAGACGAAAGGATGTGACCGACTCGGAGATGAGATTGATTTCGGATAAGCGGAGAAGAAAGAGACTCAAGAAATCAAGATAATGTGAAAGTGTATAAATTACAGTGAGGGAGACAAAGGCAACAAGAAATGTCAGCTTGAGGGCAAATTAGAACGCAAGTGAGATACGAAGCAAGCAGACGAAATGGAAACTATGAACACGTGGAAGAAGAGAGAAAAGTGGCATCGTTGCCACAGCTGGCGAATAATATTGTTATAACTTGTTATACAGCGCGGGGTCGATCCACGTTGAAACCGTGGATTTTTAAGGGCGAAAAAAATTCTATGAAAGGGGGAAAAGTCAATGATTGAGGGTTGCAGATTTACGTCAACTAAAAAGAATAGTATGCGTAATGACGCATCTGAGGTAAATTCTATAACACCTAAGGTCTCCATTAGTTACTAACGGACTTTGTGACGAAACATCTGCTATCTATCACTAGTATCACATACTGCGAAAGAAAAGTAACCAAATTAAGAGATCAGTAGGGCGTAAAAATACTGCGGAAAGTGAAAGATACACAGAGAAAGGTGAGACAAATTAAGGCAGAAGATCGGAGGCAAAAAGAGACAGGGAAGAGCAAGTCAAAGAATCACGAAGCAAGGCAAAACGCGTGATCCAAGTAAGTATTAATTCCGGGCGGGGCAATTATTTAGGCCAGTAGTCCCGTACGTGCGAAGCAGGTAAAATGCCGCAAGGTGACGGTGTTCCTACACCGGTGACGCGAGAACCGGCACTGTACTCGAGGACTTGCGGGATTTTCCTCGTCAAGTATCTCCCTTTGCAGGGCGACGTCCCCGCCGCGTGAAGTTTAAGCTATGTGTGGAAGGAAAGAGGAGGGGGCAAGCATGAAGAAAGACGATGCGTGATACATTGCTCATTTGTTGAGAACTGCTGCGGTATTCACCTGGAATTTCTCGAAGAAACCACAAAAAGCTATCAATCAGAAAAGTGCCAGCCACTAGAATTTTCCTCGAGATAGTGGCTGAATTGCACTTCGCAACGTAGCTACTGTAGCGCAACGTCCGAGGGCAGACGCGTGCCAGCACAAGGCTCTGCAGCGTCAGTGGTGTGGCGTGGCAGGGCGGGGCGGGGAGAGCGATGCAAAATTCACATGGGTGCGGCTGCGCGCGCGACACGAGGGCCGGCGATCGCGTGTCCGGCCCACGCAGGGGGCTTCCATCGCCCCGCCGCCCCCGCCGCTCCCCGCCGCTCCCCGCCGCTCCCCGCCGCTCCCCGCCGCTCCCCGCCGCTCCCCGCCGCTCCCCGCCGCTCCCCGCCGCTCCCCGCCGCTCCCCGCCGCTCCCCGCCGCTCCCCGCCACTCCCGCCGCTCCCCGCCGCTCCCCCGCCGCCCCCGCCGCTCCCCGCCGCTCCCCGCCGCTCCCGCCGCCCCCCGCCGCTCCCCGCCGCTCCCGCCGCTCCCCGCTCCCCGCTGCTCCCCGCCGCTCCCCACCGCTCCCCGCCGCTCCCCCCGCCGCTCCCCGCCGCTCCCCGCCGCTCCCCGCCGCCTCCCCGCCCCCCCCCGCCCCCCCCCGCCGCTCCCCACCGCTCCCTCGCCCCCCCGCTCCTCGCCGCTCCCCGCCGCTCCCCGCCGCCCCGCCGCTCCCGCCGCTCCCCCGCTGCTCCCCGCCGCTCCCGCGCTCCCCGCCGCTCCCACCGCTCCTCGCCGCTCCCCGCCGCTCCCCGCGCTCCCCGCCGCTCCCCACCGCTCCCCGCGCTCCCCCCGCTCCCCGCCGCTCCCTGCGCTGCTCCCACCGCTCCCCGCGCTGCTCCCCGCCGCTCCCCGCCGCTCCCCGCCTGCTCCCGCCCCCCCGCTCCCCGCCGCTCCCCTCTGCTCCCCGCTGCTCCCCGCCGCTCCCCGCCGCTCCCCGCCGCTCCCCGCCGCTCCCCGCCGCACCCCGCCGCTCCCCGCCGCTCCCCGCCGCTCCCCGCCGTTCACGGCCTTTCCCCGAATCGCTCTGGAATTAGGTCGCGCGTCCGTCGCTTCGTCTGCGGGGCGAGCGCCGCCCGCGGGTGTGTGCGGGGGAGGGGCGGAGGGCAGGTACACGAGCGGAGGAACAGTGCTGAAGGGTCGGACTCTGAACCAGCGGAATTCGAGTCCGACAGGTAAACTAGCCCTTGAATAGACTCGCGAAGTTTGCCGACTTTGTAATGCATGCATATACTTACAACATCGGACGTGTTTGTGATTGGAGAGCGGGTTTAAAACTCAAAGAAAACAATTATACTTTTTAAAGGTACTTCCTGATGTTAGATGTAAATGGTGAAGATCTTTACATCATTTCACTGAGACTTTAAATGCCAATATCCTGTAAAACCTGGAGTCATCAACAGTGGTGCATCAACATTGATTTCCGCTGATGGTACGCTTTACGATTGCACATAACGAGAGTTCATTAGCGGTGTGTAGTTCATTTTGTTTCCTTTTCCATATAACTTGAGATTGAATAAATAGATATCGAGCGCTTCCGTTGGAAGGCCCAATAGGGCAGATGAATGCCGTTTTCCTGGCCCCAGTTGTAAAGGGAATAGAGCGAGTAGAAGAATCCCTGCTGGAAATATTCTTCGTTACCGCCGCTCGTCTCAACGACACGCCATCGTGATCAATGTGAGAAGCTTCGATAACTCGGCAGGTGCAGGGAATACGATAACCCGCAATAAGGGCCACGATGAATGGGGTTCTTCATCGCGCAAAATATAGTGCACTGGGTGAAACGTAATTCTTTGATCAGTGGCTTCGTTTTCATTGCGGAGAAACGTGTATACCGGTCGTAGATCTTTCAAGTAAACTTTTTGACAAGGAGATAAATAAAAGGATAAGAGTCAACTCCACAAAATTCTCGGATGAACATTCTCTCTTCTTCAAATTTTTTTTCAAAACACAAAGGTTTGTCATTAATAAATTTAATTAATTTAAAGAAAAAATGTACTGCTTTGAGAACAATCACCCACTTATTTATAAAAATATTTACGTCTATGAACACCTTTCAAAAAACTTTTTTTATGTAATTATGATCGGGATTAAGAAAATAATTCAACTCTAATAATTCATAATAGCAGTAAGTGTAGTGTTATGAGATTACTATTTCTGCGCCTACACGACTCATCATATAATATCCTTCTATTTCCACAACCGTTACATTTTTGTCTAACATGGTTAGTATCACCTCATCTCCTTACATTTTAGATAAATAAATGTATATCACCTTGCAAGTGAAGGTTAATTAAAACAAAATTGTATTGCCTCTTAACTGAATGTGCTTTATAAGCGTTTGCGAGACAAAGGAGACAATAATTTACATAGATCAACTAATTTTTCAAACGCTCAAATGTAGGCAATTATTATTGCCTGATTACAATCAGTTAATAGTAGTTTGTTCATAAAGTAGTGTATTAGCTTAGGAGTCTATTACGCAGCATCTATTATCAGGGACGGTATTACAAGTAGATTTTTCGGTGTGATTTGAAAGATTTAAATCTCTTACTGCAGAAGTGGTGTGACTCCCTTTATTTTCGTTGGGAGTTGTTTAATGTTTTACTAGTATTGCTACAGAAAATTCAGACAAACATTTCTTTATCTTTTTAAAAATGTAAGTTCGGAAAGGTTTATCTCGTGTTGGCAATACACAGTACATTTGTCCAGTTACAGACTTGGTATCAGTGCCTAATTGCTGATTATCAGTTCCTAATTGGAGTTACACCACTTGTGATGTGAGCCAGTAAAGGATATGAGAAAATATGAAATGGATTGAACAACACTGTATTCACACACATTTTGATACTTATAATCAGAATTAGCATTGCCATTTCCATTGAATAGCACATGTTTTCAACATCGGGCTAATAAATATTGCGTACTGGCAGTTGTGTACACGTTATAGACTTGATGTACGGGGCTTAGTAGAATTACACCATTTGAGATACGAAAAAGTAAACAAGACTGACATGAAAATAATATAGGTAATATAACTTTATTCATATATTGTTTTACTTATCAATATCTTCATTTCCATTCAGCACTAGTAAGTACTAAGTAACTTACAATTCCATCATTTGTGCCATTCTGCATAGTGGTACAGAATTCCTTTAGCTGAATATATATAGTAATCTAATTAAAATAATAAAAAATGAAATTAAATCTTTTGGGTTTTAAAGGAATCATATACGAGTGTTACTATTAAAATTAAAAATATTGCACGAGAAAATCAGGAGGTTTCAATTCATCTTGGAGAAGGTGGGGACATACTTGGTGTGAAGTTTGTATTAACAGACCAAAGTCGCATTTGAAATAGCATTTGGAAGTAGATACCAGTGAAGAGAAAAAAAAACGTAGTGACGGAATGTCAACATAAACATTAAATGGAATTACATTTAATTCTTTGGTTATATTGGGTATTTGAAAGGAATATTTTGAAATTTTTAGTAATAATTTACTTTGAATTATTTGTAAGATGATTACAATAATTGGAGATTCTTTAAAAGAGATGTAACATGCATACATTAATGAGGAACGAGTAATGTACCCCTCAAATCCTCAAACTATAACGTATCCCGTCAAATGTAAGTAATCCACCATCGGTTGTAAGAGAAGCAATCATTCTATAGCTCCTTTTTTTTAAGTTCATGCTACTTTTACAATTTTAAATTATAATTTTTTCTCATTATTTACTCACCTTCATTAGAAAGAATTCATTAATAAATCAATTAATAAAGAATGTCATCTTTATGTCAAAAATTATATTAAAGTAGTACATATTTTCAAGAAATAATATAAGATCTTATTTTTCAGCACACATATTTCTATATAAGTAAAACCCATAGGGAATTATCACACCACTACACATATCACGCCGTAAGTGCCATGTTAATAACTTTAAACACGCAATAATTGCATTCGGTCTGTTTAAAACAAAATAATATGTTGGTTTGGAATTGAAGAAGTTCAGGAAGGTAGGAGACGACTGACGGGAGAAGGAAGGTTGCAGTTCAAAGTTTGTACCAGTGGAAAGAGAATAAAATATCTTCACCAAAGAAAATTAGACTTAAAGGTTTACGAGATTAAAATTCACTTTGAACATCCCTTATATCAATATCCCCTCAAATATGCAACAAAAAATCTATCCTTATGCATAATCAAATTTGTGAAGCTGGAAACAACCAATCTCAGTCGCACAACGTAGTACACAGAAGTAAAAAAAATATTAAGTCAATGCTTTAAATTATTGCAGTGCTTTATAAACAAACTAAAATTAGAATGCATTTTATTAATACCACTGTCATTCTTCTTAAGAAGAAGACTTGAAAAGCAAACTGATCATTATTTATTTTAAGACATTCAAATTTCTTCTCCGAAAGTCTCACACGGCGGAACTAAATTTCTGGGGCTTAGCTTCGTCCAACTTTCCGGAACCCGAGCTGCTGCTCCTTCTGCCTACCGAGTATCCAATCCCCAATAACTATTCCCCCGAACTATTACAACAGTAAGAATCAGTACGACATCTCAAAGCGTCGTGCCATCGTTAAAATTCTCACATCTCGAGAACTTCCAATAGGCAAATTGGAGATTAGGGAGGGTCTCCGTCATGTCTGTCACTTTTCACAGAAGTCTCTATTATAAAATTCCGTTCCTCCTACAGGCGTGGGAGTCTGCGGCGTGGGTGGGAGCGAGCGAGAGAGAGTAAAAGAAGAGCGGGAAAAGCGGAAGAGGGGGTTAAGAAGAGATGAGGAAGAGGTGGAGGGGGTGCTCGAAAAGCGGGGCGAGCTTAGCCGCACCGGCTGGCGTTTCGAGCAATACACCGGCGTATCCCATGCGTACTAAAACGCGCCCTTTATATTCCTCTTAAGCACGCGCTGCCGTAACTGGATCGATAAAAGAGCTCGCTCACTCCCAAAGAACAGAAACTCGACACGCGCGTTTCTTGCGCGGAAGGCGTCGCGTCGCGTCGCCGGCAGAGGGCGCGCTCTCAAAATCGAAAACTTGTAACGACCGGGCAACGGGGATAGACAGGGGCGTAGGAGGCGAATGAAAGGTAGAAACCACGCAACAGCCTGTGATGGATGTCGAGTCGACGAGAGTGAAGGGCAGCATTGATCACTATAATTCCTCAGCCTGAGATATTCAGAATAGAAATTTAATAGTGAAAACGAATTAGCATTTGACATTATTATGGGAATGGTCTGTGTATTTGTGCATATGCGAAGGAGTTCTTTATTGTCCTTGTTATCAACCAAACTTTCAAAGAAAAATGGAATTGAACTACTGAGTTGAATGTAGAGGAAAATGGTACAGAGAGAAAATATAGAGGAATACTCAAGGGTAGAGGAAGATAATTTGATAAAAAACGTAACGTATGATATTTAAACGTAAAAATTATAATAATTGAGAAAGTAATGGAGATAAGAATGACAAGTGATATAAAATAAAGTGGTATTTAAAAAAGTGTTGCGTCTTTTTCGCAACACGTCACTTAGTCTTTCTTGGGCATGAAGAGTACATAAATCTAGAGTAATTCTCCATTAAGTTTTTGTCTTTTGTCCCGTAATGTCGCGATCAGTCAATATCTTTTATCCGTTCAGCTAAATTCCAGGCTCGGCGCAGTTAGTAAACGGGGTTCATAGACCGTCACCCATTCTGCAATCCCTGGTATCTCAAGTTGCTTAACTTCCGTGACTTCACTGAGCGTAGTTAAGCAATTCGGCTAACGATGATCTTATGATAAGTAAAAGCAGAAGGCAGAATAATGTCGATAAGCAAACCGGGAGTGGTAGCTCAGTGCATCAACTGATATCAGCGCCTCTGACCGGGAGGTCTTAGGTTCGAGTCCTAACGGCGCACACTAGTTGAATCGGGACTAAAACGTGGTCATAATTGCAAATGCCAGTGGATTTCCATAAAAATTGGTATCAATGGGTTTTTGAGGTCGCTGAATTTGAATATCATAAAATAAAGTTTCAAAATTCAAAATGGCGGCTTCAAAATCGGGATAACCAAAAAAATAAATAAATATGGATCCTTTAATTTCAAAATTCAAAATGGTGGGTTCGAAATGGCTAAATAACTCATACAAATGAACCCAATAAGTGTACAAATATTGATAGAATGATTCTCGCGGTCGCTGATGACGAATATCGAAATTAAAAATCAAAATTCAAAAATTGAACCTTGAGAGTGAAGGGATTGTACGTAGAAATATGGTTATATGTAAAGTTCTGTTTTCGAAGTGGCTGAATACAAATCTTGCAACGAAATTCAAAACCGCTGCTTTAAAAAGATATATCGGATTTAAAGGGTAAATAATTTTTTAGAGGGAAATGTGATTTAAGAGAGTTTTTGACTTCCTTGATTCATTGATTTACTTAACGTATAAAAACGGAACAATCGTTGTTGTCGTATAGTAGCATCTGCGCCCCTTTTCCTGCGCTCTCGAATCTATATCCCCTTCCTTTTTCTACACAATTTTTTAAAATTGCATTATAAGAAAAGGGAGCTTTTGGTGAGATCTGATATGTTAACGGATCATATAAATTCTACTAATGTTCTCTTCTTTGAAAAGAAATCGCTACAGTTTGTCATTCACACTATAACTTAATTGCGTTAGAGACACTATCATGGCAATTTATGATTTCATGTCTTAAGCTAAATACACCGATATTGGCGGAATATCTTGCCCAAAATCGTGATGATTTTAGAATATCTGTGGAAATCCTAACGTTGGGCATTTATTTGTTTTTCATTATTTTGACATAAAGGAAAAGAGGCAGTGAAAAGAAACACATAACGTAGGAAGTGGATTTACTAACTTTTGAAGACTCCTGGGAGATCCAAACTGAGCATTAAGATCATGACACCGGAAAACAAAGATCACTTCGATACGTCACAAAATGCAAAATGCAAAATGCAAAATGCTCAAGAAAGGAAATGCTTAAGAAAACATGCAGTCATTCACGGTCAAAAGGGCCATCGAAAATGCAGCTCACACACATTTCCTTGTATCATGTGGCGAACAATTATTTACAAAAAAGTATTAGCGGTAACTATACTCACAAATACGATGATCTATAAGAAATGCCCGTAAAGTAAATATTGACGACATAAGAAATATTTCAAAAAATATTTTTGTTTAATACAATACAGCACAACAATAAAACAATACATCACAATGGCATTTATGTCGTGTTATTAAGTCCATTTAGATCTATCCGTTTAAAAAATGTAAAGACAAAATCTGGAGCCCTTTCCGAGAAAATTGCATTTGGGCCTTTCCGAAATTGCGGAATTTGGAGCTATATACATTTACATTAGTATAATTATATTACAAGCAATATTATAAATTATATGTGTATATGTTACTCAATTGCCACCCATCTGTCGGGAATCAAAGCTGTACAAGCCAAATCATGAAATCAAGAAATAAAAGGCGCAAGGAACATGCTATGTGCAGTAGCGTAGCACAATTAAGTAAGCAGCACACACGAGAAACCTAGCGAGAGAAAACTAGCGATCAAAACAGCTGTCCACTAGATTCTCCTCCAGACAGAGGCTGAATTCGATGCAGCTACGTAGCGAGAGGAGTGCCGCAAGGCGCTCCATTTGCGCGCTCGAGCGTTTCATCTCCTAGCGCCGGAAGCTCGAGCGTCCTGCGCTCGCTCGCGAGGGGGGGGGAGGGGGTTGAGTCGGCGCTCAGGCCCTGGCGGCTGTTTTCCCCTTTGGAGAAATAAAAGGCGCAAGGAACATGCTATGCGCAGTAGCGTAGCACAATTAAGTTAGCAACACACACGAAAACCTTTCTGACTCATATTCCATTTACTGTATCTACATTTACTATACATAAGCAAACTGAATGAAGGAAATTTAATTATTAATTAATAATCAATGTTATTATATTTCTTTTTGAAATGAGGATCATTAGAATTTTATTGTTTCTTTTAAAAAACACCTGCATTTAAGTTTCTTTCACTTACGTAATTTGCAGCAGGAATGCACAATATTTTTCCCGAAATTAGATAGAAAGTTGCACTTTTTGTTATAATTTTTCACATAATTTTTATTCCTATTTTAAACGTTTCTACTTGTCGGCATCTTACATTTTTCGTTTTATCCTTGAAATCGCTACTCAACTGGCGAAATCATAAATACACAACTTCAAATGCTCGGTTTTCCACTCGTTTCTCTCGGTACGGCGGTTCCACTCGTGTTTTTAGGCCGAGCAATTTTCTCCCGCGAGACCGACGTGAGCAAAATCCTAATAAACTGCGCTTCCATCTAGCGAATTTTGTGTAAACTACCGTGGCACTCGACCGAAAGCTTCTCGGGCAGCACCAAAGAATTTCTGTCACATCCTAGGACATTCGCGTCAATGATTCTGTCGGAAGGGATGTGCTTATAGGGGGGTGCGCACAGGGGGCCACGGGACCAGGCTCCCACCCCTGAACATTTTGAACGTGGCCTCTTAGCTCTACGTAATAAAACATTTTATATCGGTGAATATTTTTTTAATTGGTTTATTTAAGGTCGCTTCAACATCTAAGGTCATTAGCGACCACTATTGCTGTTAACGGTATGGTAACTATGTGGATGAAACGATATGGTGATTGATGATAAGGGGTGAAAGGACGAACACAAATACAACCATGCCCGAGGCGGGACTCGAACCCGCGACCCTTCGGTCCCAGATCACTACGACACTACTGCCTTAGCAATCTCGGCCACCGGGCCGGCATCGGTGAATATATCACTTCCTTTTTTAATCTGATACTTCCGAAAATTGAAATTTGGAGAAGAAGCTTTCCAAACCATATGGCAATCTGTAAATGGTTCAACATTAAGTCAATTGTGTTTTTTAGTTTAATCTTTAAATTTACTGTTCTTTTCCCGTTAGGATTTTTATTTATTAAAAAACTATGTCATGTGTAAATAAATATATTTAACGAAATGGGTTCTCAGCGGGGTAAACACATGCCTCCAACCCGCACGCCCAGGTTCAGAAATGAGCAAGTCTGAGTGAGGGGTCAGCTTCCCAAGTAACGTGTTCTCTTGAAGTGCCAGGCAGAGTCCGCGGCCGGGTGTCACAGCAGCAATCAACTTCATCCTGCCGCCCCGCAACCCGCATTGCTCCCTTTGCGAGAGCCGTGACCAGCAACAATTGGAGAATGCGGTTGATCTAAGTCTCTCATTTCAATCATGCAAATGTGCATGTGTTATCATCAGAAATATTTAAAGAATATCCTTCTCTCATCTGTACGCTTGAAGAAATTCCTTCTCTCTTCTGAACGCTTGAAAAACTTATGTATTTCGCAAGTATTGATTACACATTTTACTGAACATACGTCAAACATCTCACTAAAACAACACTGCCTTGTTATTGGTATTGTTATTGTATTTTCGGTTATTTAGAGTAAAATTGAAAGTAGCTCGTAAGTCAAAATGAAAAGTAAATGTTTGATATTTGTCGATTTAAAGAAAATATCAAGAGTTTTCGTGCCAAAATAACATATTTTCAATATAGTCAATGTTTTGTAATATCGCGTC
Organism: Teleogryllus oceanicus; assembly: GCA_964035755.1. Classification (NCBI taxonomy): domain Eukaryota; kingdom Metazoa; phylum Arthropoda; class Insecta; order Orthoptera; family Gryllidae; genus Teleogryllus; species Teleogryllus oceanicus. The sequence goes on from CAXIVR010000004.1 coordinate 137,133,908, forward strand.
AGAATCTGAATATACAACATAACGTTCAGGAAGGAGTTGTTGAAGTATACAAAAATATGTATTGAACATTCACAGACAAACATCCAGTACTTGAATGGAGGTTGAAGAAAATATAATAATTTATCTGGTTTCAAAATTGCTGTGGGTGCTTCTACTGGCAAACTACTATGATTACTTTTTATTACTTACTCCAGCACTTGGAATTCAGTAAATGGTTTTATGCATCTGATTCTGATATTGTACATCTGCATCTTCCCAAGTTTGATATTATTACAAATCATTCCATCAGTACATTAATGTGATTTATAGTTATTATTTTTCAAACCATTGACTTAAAATATAGTTATCGACGTAATTTACTACACATAATATAGAATAGAAATATACTAAATTTTGAAAAGATCAATGGATCATTATTGTTGAAAACGTAAAATATGTCGTAGGTTTATTACGGTAATGATCGTGTAAAATATTTCACATTCAGTAATTGTTTTCAGAATGGGGTTGTATAAAATTATAACTGTTCAAAGGGTTCAAAATGGTTAGTCTAAGAAGCTCGGAGAGTAACGGAACTCTTTTCATTGCATCTCAAGAGTTCCGCAGTATCCGATTCATAAAAGAACCCTAATTAACTTCAAGCGATGAGCTTACTTTAACGCTTCTCATTAGTTTCTCCCGGAAATGAGATTGATATAAATTCTTGGCAAAATTCCACAGGCACAATCTCCTCTACTCTCCATCTTAATAGGGCTCTGCGAGTGACCGTTTATAATTTTTAATCTTTTCAAGAAAAGAATGAAGAACAATTATTGAATAGAAATATTATATTTACCATCAATTTATTAGGTGCTTATTTAAAAAGGTTACTTGTACAGAAAAAGTTGGCTGGATGTGGGAGTACGGTTTGTTTGAATAACTAGGAACTTACATTGCTGTGGACGGTACTAAGTACACTGAAAGGTTCTTTTTAGCCCTATTAGGCGTTCTTTAATAGGTATTCTCTCAGGTTCGGGTTGAAACATGAACTAGCGCCCGGCTAAGGTTTCAACTCACAAATCTCAAAGGTATTTTTACTTAATTGGAGAAATACAACTTTTAAGTAGCATTATTGACATAGAAATTCAATAGGTTTGGTTTGACCCTACTATAAAAAATGTACTATTTCATAAATTAAACACTATTGTTTTCATTAAATAACATTATATTGAATTACTGTTTTGATAAAATCTAAAAGAAATTAGTGGAGAATAAAATAGAATAAATAGTAGAGAAAAAACCTGTAATTTTGGCTGTACGTTTTCTTTGAAAATTTGAAGCCATGTAAGAAAATTAAGCAAAGAGAGAAAGAAAAATTAAAAATACCTTAAATGTGACATTCGGAATATCGTATTTACTTCAACCATGACATTGCTTGATTACAAATCAATGTGAATGTTATTAACATGCGAAATGCGGCGAACATGTGTTCTTTTCACCGTAACTAGCAAGTTCCTTCTGCTTGAAACTCTTCTTTGGTTGTTTGTTTTTTTCGTGTTTCCGGGTGCGTGAACTGCTTTGGTCATTAGTCCCGCTAGTGTAGAGCATGTTTTTTTTCGGGAGATGGCGGTGATCTTCCCCTGCTCGATGGCGAGATCCGGCGCCGACATACCGTCGGCTAGTGGGGTTTCCCCCTAACAAGGACTCTCCCATCAGCGGGGTACCGCCCCAGCCGGAACAAGCTCTAAGCTCCCGATCGGTCTCCCGGAATGTGTGGTAGTGTAGTGAATGTGAGCGTAAGTGTGTGTGTTAGGGGATAGGATAGGTAAAGGGAGAGGAAGGAAAGATCGCGCGCGGTCCGTGGCCCGTCTGGTAGGGTAATGCTCCGGCATTCGCCTGGTGTTGATCGGAGAAATCACGGAAAACTACCGATCAGAGCAGCCGACCGCTAGAATTTTGAGATTGTTCTTCGTGACACAGATACAGAAACTGGACCTTTCTTTTTGCCTTGACCGGGAACCGAACCCAGGACCACAGCATGGGAAGCTAGTACGCTGTCCACGAGCTATCCCAGAGGATGTGTGTGTGTATGTATGTATGTATGTATATATATATATATATATATTTGTGTGTGTGTGTGTATATACAATCAATCAATATATTGATTGTTTTGCCACTCGTGTTTAACGAATATTGTCCACGAATAACAGTCCGCCACACAAGGTCACACAGCACTGCCCGTGCTAACGTGAGCTCGAACAAGGAAAGCTGACCACAATAGAATCAACGTTACTCAAAAACTGAACATAGACTAAAAATATGTATAGTACCATTTAAATAACAAATTTTACTTCAATATCTCGTAAAATACAAGTGATAAAGAAGAAGTGATACATGTATCAATTAGCCCCATTCGGTTGGACACACTTCCCATTCATTCTCTCATGGTCATTGCATCTGATGAACAAAATACTTCCCATATTTCGCTCTATTTCTCTCAGTTCTTTCATTAACTCTTCGAAGTGTGTTGTGTTTGACAGTACCACTTAGCATCACAGTTTTTCCACATAAAAGGCGTCCTTGTCAGCTCATGCACTTGTCGTAAAGGAGTAAACTTGGACACTCCTGTGGCTTTTTTCTCATAGATTTCACTTTCTCTATTTGTTTCAGATCTCTGTGGCTCAGATGTCCCAATCGACCTTAAGTCCGTAATAATTTTATTGATGTGTCAAGTAAAATTTGTCTTAAGTGTGAAATTTCATTGATCGCAATAATTGCTGCTGCTGATCTCTCTTTGATATGTTCTCTGAAATTGATTCCGCACAATTTCGAATATGGAATACATAACAAAAGATACTATGTTTTACACATTTTTAAAGTCTAATGACAAAATATACATGAAATGGCAGTCAAGATTCCGATCGATTCAAGAAATATACATAGTGAAATATGCTGGAAGAAAATGACATCATTGCAAATTATAAAGATTAAATAAACATTTTGATAAAGCACTGAAATTAAACGAAAATGCAATTAATTTCATTCTGTATCATCACAAAATATCGCAAGGCATTTCTAGAGGAGAAGAATCAAATAAAGATAATATGTACATTTTCAGAAATGCCAAATAATAATAATAATAATAATAATAATAATAATATACATAAAATACCATATCGAGATTTGGATCGATAACAAAATGCAGATCGTTAAAGAAAGCAAGAGAGGTGGTGTCACATGAAGTTCGAAAAAGTTACCACAACACGTTTCTTTAAAAATAACGCACTATCTTCCTTTGCTGATGTACGCCTTCGTATATAATTACTTCTTCCGCGCATAAGCACTTCATAAATGCGTTGAATTATAACCAGATTTTCCTTCCATTTCCACCCCGCAAATTGAAATCAATGTGGACTCGTTCCCTTGTAACCACCACGTGTGAATATCCCCTAAGTACAGCAAACCCAATGAGCCCGAGCGTTTCTGTGCAAAAGGAGAGGGTGGAAGTGATGTAATAGCTTTTACTGAATTCTGATCAATATGTGCTCCTTCCCTTGCAACCACCACGTGTGAATATCCCCTAAGTATAGCAAACACAATGAACCCGAGCGTTTCTGTGGAAAAGGAAAGAGCGAGTGATGATAGCTTACGAATTCAGATCAATGTGACCTTCCTCAACCACCACGTGAATATCCTAAGTATAACCAATGAACCCGAGCGTTTCTGTGGAAAAGGAAAGGGCGGAAGTGATATGATAGCTTTTACTGAATTCAGATCAATGTGAGCTCTTTCCTTGCAACCACCACGTGTGAATATCCCCGATAGAAACCCAATGACCGGTTTTGTAAGAAAAGCGAAGTGATGTATAGCTTTACTGAATTCAAAATAATGTGATCCTTTCCTTGCAACCACCACGTGTGAATATCCCCTTAGTATAGCAAACTCAATGAAACCAAGCATTACTGAGAAAAAGGAAAAGGGAGAAAGTGATGAGATAGCATTACTGAATTCAGATCAATGTGAGCTCTTTCCTTGCAACCACCACGTGTGAATATCCCTAAGTAGAAACCCAATGACCTAGGCTTTCTGTGGAAAAGGAAAGAGCGGAAGTGATGTGATAGCTTTACTGAATTCAGAATAATGTGAGCCCTTTCCTTGCAACCACCACGTGTGAATATCCCCTTAGTATAGCAAACTCAATGAACCCGAGCGTTTCTGTGGAAAAGGAAAGAGCGGAAGTGATGTGATAGCTTTTACTGAATTCAGAATAATGTGGACTCTTTCCTTGCAACCACCACGTGTGAATATCCCTTAGTATAGCAAACCAATGAACCGAGCGTTTCTGTGGAAAGGAAAGGGCGGAAGTGATTGATAGCTTTTACTGAATTCAGATCAATGTGGCTCCTTCCTTGCAACCACCACGTGTGAATATCCCCTGAGTATAGAAAACCCAATGAACCCGAGCCTTTCTGTGGAAAAGGAAAGAGCGGAAGTGATGTGATAGCTTTTACTGAATTCAGAATAATGTGGACTCCTTTCCTTGCAACCACCACGTGTGAATATCCCCTTAGTATAGCAAACTCAATGAACCCGAGCGTTTCTGTGGAAAAGGAAAGGGCGGAAGTGATGTGATAGCTTTTACTGAATTCAGATCAATGTGGACTCCTTTCCTTGCAACCACCACGTGTGAATATCCCCTAAGTATAGCAAACCCAATGAACCCGAGCGTTTCTGTGGAAAAGGAAAGGGCGGAAGTGATATGATAGCTTTTACTGGCTCCTAGCTCCCCGTGTCGTTCCGCTGCCACTGATAGCATCAGATAATACGCCGTATCACGCACGGCGTGTGGCAAAGTGCGCGTGCTGCTGCCTTATCCCGTTAGGGCGGACGGCGTGTCGTGCCATATGACGTCTGCCAGGTCTTTCCCCCGACCGAAGAAGCCTCATTGGCGACCACGCAGTGCACAGGGCACGGGGTGCATTATGGAGCTGAAAATGCTTTTAAAAAACGAATTAACGAATCGTGATTTGAATCTTCTTAGCTGGGTCACTACCCTCTCACATCAACTAAAATGCGGGTCAAACTTAACAAGCGAATATCTCTAATTCAGTGCATTTTTTTAAAACAGTATAAGAACATCGTGTTTAATAAATAATGGTAGTATTAAATAGAAACATTTTGACGTCCGTTTACTGCACATCGTTTAAGGGATGATATCAGACTCTCAGTTTTAATTTGAAATCGAAATTGATTGATATCTCTTCTTAATCAACACATTAGATCACGTATCAATAAATAAAATGAAGAGACAAATATAAACAGAAAGTAAAATGAATGTGGTTATAATTTTTATTACTATCATTATTCTTGTTGCGCTTTTATCTTTGTATAGTAACTTGCGTCCCTCGCTTGAGGTTACATTTTCCATCCATCAATCGAGACAAATGACGTATCATTTGACGCCTCTTGGTTCCTGGTGAGAAACTGATGATTTGTTTTCGGATTCATGTAGAAGATTCTAGTAAATTGCTCCAAAAAAGTATTTTCAGTTTTTTTAAAAAGTCGCACAAACACCTTCCCACCTTCTCCGCCTCGCTGTGATCACAACCAGATGTGTCGTTACTGTGGCGGCCCAAGGCATCTAGGCGATAAAAGACACAGATCAGTAGAGAATTAAACTGCTGTTTACAATATGGGGTACAGAGCTTCGCTCACTCGGAATGGAAAAGTTAATTCTCAAGCTAACACCCCCCAGGATAATAATGGTTGTATTGGATAATTTTGTTCTTTGTAGTGTATACCTTAGTGATAATGGGATTATCTCTTTTTGTAGGATAATGTAAATCAAAATTATAATCTAATAAACATTTATAAAAGTAGGACGTTGTGTTTTTAAATAGGACATTGCAAATGTACAAAGTTTCTTCAATAAATCGCCCGATGATACAGTGCAAAACTCTACTGTGCAAAATATTTCTTCTGAAAACGTTGGGATTAGGTACTCGACCACCGTGGTTTGGACTGGATAGTAGCCGTAGAATTAAATACTCGTAACATTGGCAACTAGACTTGCGAACTCACTTTTTTGCTATTATTTATATTATTCAATTTTAATATATTACATATATTTGCATAACTACTACGCTCGATGAAAGAATCAGGCAACTGTATGTTTCAATTTACTTTTTATTTAGAATTTGCGTAGTAGACATTTTTAATAAGGAATTATTTTTAAAACAGTTTCGACTTTAGTTTCAGTTTATTTTTAAAGCATCGACAACACCTCATTCAGGTAGTATAATCATATTCAATTAAAATTACTACTACGTATTAAACAACATTATGGATTTGTTTTGTAAGTTGTAATACACAACTTTCTCTCTAAAGGATTTTGATTCTTGATTCATTTGACACGTAAATAATTTTGATTGCTCAAAACAATATTTCTCAAAAAATCTTTTTATATCAAATTAATCCCTTGTTAGTTGTGGTGCTAAGGATTTCTGAAGATTACTTTTGGTTATTTTACATTTCACGACATTCATTTCACGTCGATATCACTATTGGCCGTGAACTATCACGCCAAAGAAATACGGTGAGTTATCAAAGTTAACGACACAGGAGACACCCTAACACCTGTTCCGTCATGCGACAATATAATGGAAATGGTGTCCATCAGTAACATGACATGTTGTCTGACAAATTATCGCTCCGGAGGTGGCGTGCGTCCACGCACGCATTGGCATGTCGCGTTGCAGTGATCGCGAGATAGCGCGCATCACCGCCGGGTGAAAAGTTTCCTCAGTCTGACAAACCCATGATTTTCTCAAACGTTCATCACTGAGCAAGGCAACAACACGGATTTTTATCTCGTATATCGAGTTTTTTATGTAAAATTACTTTCACTGAAATATGCTTCCATGATAGAAAAACTTTTCTTTTATGCTTCGAGCGATTTTAGTTTTAGACACACCTTTAAAAAGCTTTTTTTCGAAAATTGTGAATAGAAATAAATACTTAATAGAGGTAAATATCAGACATTATTCACACATTGAAAAGGATTTGCTTTGATCAACTATAAATGCAAAAAAAAGGTTTTGCAAATTACATTACTGGTTGAATTTGGCACCTGAAACCGTATTCATTACTTTAAAAATAGCTTAACTTTCGTACTCTCTAGATATGTTTTATTTCTAGAAAATTTTATTTTTTAAATGCTTGATTTACAACTGATTAACATAAATCAAAGAAATCTTGGATGAAAAAGCCACATTTTTTAAAACAACCGTTAAGCGTTAATTTACTAAGAAAAAATCACAGAATTCATTATTAAAAGTCTAACTTTGAACCTTCACTGCAAGATTCACTTGAGTGTATAGAAGAACAGGGGTAAGGAAGTATCGCAATTTTAAAATTACCACCTCCCAGAACGCCACCTCCAAATGAGTCCGCGCACAATCACTTAGAAGTCTCCCGGACGTGGCGTGGTCTGCGTGCCATTCCAAGGCAGCCGACAGCTCCGTGCTCCCCGCCCACCCCCACCTCCCGCCTTCAACCCCGCCTTAACCCTCCGCGCCTCCCCCCGCCCCGCTGCGACCCACGACATTCTCGAGGGGCAGCGCCCGGGCGCTACTTACGAAAGCTGCACCACGCTCACCAGGACACTGCTCGCCCTGCCCCTCCCAACCATTCTTGCTCCGCCCGCTCCGCCCCGCTCCGCCCCGCTCCGCCCGCTCCGCCCGCTCCGCCCCGCTCCGCCCGCTCCGCCCCTCCTCCCCGCCCTCCCCGCCCCCGCTCCGCCCCGCTCCGCTTCCCCAGACTCGGGCCCCGCCCTGCCTCGCTCCCCCGGACTCCCTCCCCGCCTCCACTGCATAACTCCGCTTTCCTTAATCCCTCGCGTTGCTTCAAATCAACAACCGGGCTCCAGGTGACCTTGTTACCCTCTCATCACAATGTATTTGCTATTACAATGACTTTCCATTGCAACAGTTGTTATAGAATTCTTACTTATATTATTCTGAATGAAGTGAACTGCAGTCACCTCACATTCCTGTCCCTCTCCTTGATTTGATGATGACAACTTTTTTTATGATGAACATGAGAGAAATCTCAGATAACGAAGTTACACTTACGCATTTTTGAACAGCATTCCCCCATTGGCAGATAACTCATTCTGCAGAAGTGGTTAGCATGTGTTAGATTCTGACCAAGTCAAGGAGTTGCCTGCAAAGTACCTGCCAAACAATGTAGGATAAGTGGTACACCTCAAAGAACACCATGTTCGAAATTGTGTATTGCTCAAGCGACCATTCAAGCACAACGAAATGATCAAGAACTGATTCTTTATTGTATGCGTTAAAGTCTTTATTTCTAGAATTTGCGTTGTCTAAGAAATCTTCACGCCATTCGAGACTTAAAAGTACCAGTCAAATACATAATGCATAAATTCACGCAACATACATTATTACCATCATCATCATCATCATCATCATCAATAAAAAACTTTTTTGTCTGAAATGAAGAAAACAAACAAACAAATGAAACTGTGAATAAAACTGGAGGATTCCATGCAAAAAGTAGATTTTATGACATACATGACTCCTTCAGACTTGAAAATATTTTGGGATATTGTTGTCCATGATGTTGTTGTCCATCGTCGAGGTACACAATTATAATTTTCTAACCGATTGTTCGGATACAATGCACTCTTAAAATCTAAGACTTTTGAACGCCCTTAAATTCCTTATATATTTGTGCCCTCATATAAACGTTTCTACATTATTCATTAAATATACCTTTAAATACCTTTAAATTAAAGTATGTTTCCCAGCCTCTGCCATTTTTTCAGCCTGATACACGCAATAGATGCTGAGAAAAAATAAAACATGCAAAACACGTTTTTTGATCTATCTCTGCAACATATTACCCTAAGAGGTTGATTTTCAGTGAATCTACGTCATTTTGGGTTCTCATTCATATGTGCATCGCGATTATTGATTTGGTTTGGGGGCACTATTCACCGCCTTATGTGGCTCTACCCTTTCAGACACTAATTAAGCGACTCCTTTCTCAAAAAATTGTAGACGTCTTCCTTTTAAAGAGTTGATTTTTAGAAAGCACTTCGTTTAAAGCAAAAATCGCTCTCTCGAATATTTTGGTTTTCAAATGTTCCCTTTTCAGCATTTTCGAAAAAAACGAACAATTGCTGTAAATGGGACTAGCACCATATTTATTATCGTCTCATATTACATATGAGAAGAAAATTTAAAGAAAGAAACTGATTTCATTAAGAAGAAAAATCTCTCTCATCAATATTATAGTTTAGAAGTCAAAGGACTGAAAATGTTCAAACCATTGGATTTGCCAAATAGATTTTAAAATGACAATAGTGATAATACTGTAATAAAATCAACACCAAATGTTTTGTCAACATTACAAATGTATAATATGATAAAGGAAGATCACCAGTGGGTAACCTTCCATGCAAGTTTGTATTTTATAACAGCATATTTACTTAATGTTCTTGTTTTGAACAGATTGTAAATTTACAGATTTAAATTAAAAAAATATTATAGTTGTAGGAAGACACCACAAAAATGTCGCACTTTTTCAATTTTCATAAAATCTGTGTTATTCCTGTCAGTGAGAACAACTTTCAGTAAAACATTCAACTGAAGTGCATAGGGAAGGCGTTCTCCAAAAGGCATCAATAACTGAAGAGTTCATCAGCCGCTGCGCGAGCAGAGCCGCTGCAACAATGAATGGTTGTGGCGGGTTGCATACTGCCCATTTCAGCTCAGGAGTATTTATAATGATAATTTTTTATCCTTTTAAGATACCATGAAGAAAATTTAATACATTCTGGATAAATTATAACATATTTTCATAAAGTTTGAAAGGTTATCTTAATTTTTTAAAAATTTTAAAATTGATATATGATGAATAATTGCACTACATATCTCATATATACTCACAAAGTTTTAAAATGTGTAGGAACGTTTATATGAGGACAAGAATTTAAAGAATATAAGGGTATTTACAAGATGTCTTAGATTTTAAGTGCATTGATGCCAAACAATCAGTTAAAAAAATTTAACATTGTATCTCGACGATGTAGTAATCATGAACAATATTCCAAAATAAAGTAAAAAATTATATATTATATTACAAAATAAAAAGTTTGAAGAAGTCATGTCATACAATCTACTTGTTTGCAAGGAATGATCCAGGTTTATTCACAAAACTCTCTCGCCCTGGGTGGAATTCTAAACATCCAAAACATCTTAATATTCTGATAAAGACACTTATTCTGACAAAACACATGAGCTTCCGAGAAAATACGTATTTTTTTTGTGAAAGGACGGAATCATTATATTCTGAAAATGAATTCAACGAAAATGTAAATTAGAGCTTTTGACAAAACAAGAAAGCCCAAAAACAAATGCAGTTGTTGATCAAAAGAGAACAAGCAGGTAAACAGGTGTGTTAACGTCTGTGCTGAATATGAAAGGCGTGAAAACAAACTGATTACAATCTTTTGAAATAACGAGTGTTTTCAAAACACTTTGTGAAAAACAAATACGCACTTCAGAATAATTTGCGCGCATTGGTTAGCAGCATAAAAATGTTTCATCGTGGAAATCACTTGTGGAAACTTGTTTGCGTAGTGTGATGCACAAAGAGGAAAAGAAGAAACTGAATTCTCATGTCCATTATGGATTCTGTATCTACATTGTAATTATGTAGTCCCTTTCATCGGGATTTCTTTGCCTGATATTGGTATCTCAATAATCTGAGAGTCTTTTTATTTCTTTTCATCGTGTAGTCGATTACTACATGAATGTCTTTGAAACAAATTACTAAAATCTTGAAGAGAAGGAAATCAAATTATTAAATTTCCTCGCAGGACAATTTAAAACTCCATCACCCGTTGAATTTTGTAATCATAATACAAGATTTTCTAGTTCCTTCTCCTACATACAACTTTCCTTCCCTCCAGGACGTTTTCCAGGCGCCTATTGAACAATAAAAGTCTAATTATATTCTTGTCTAGAGATGTGAACAATATTTGCACTACGAGGAAATGTTCATGAGCGGAAGAATGTTCGAAGTATGTTGGAAAAATCAGTCAGATAGCTCTGCGTGTTTGCTAAAAGATGAGCTGATGTCGCAATAGTTTTTGGTTTTTTAAATGCAAAACTAACATATCTTGATTATTAGTTTTGCATGGAGATCAAAACGTTACTTTTCTAATCGGGTGTCTGAAAAAAGTGCATTTTCATTGAAATCCGAATGCCAGTTACGATAATTATGCCATTGTTGTTACGATATATTTTTACATTCATAATTCTTAAATTTTGTAGTGGCAGCGGTGATTTTGTGGTAATTCTTGATTAAATATCCGGTATATAGGAGATATCAACAACAATATTAGGCTATATAAATTTACTTTGCAGAAAATTCAGCCATACACGTGTTTCGGGTAAGTTTTCCCATCATCAGTGGCTCTACAATATAAAATTAAATTCATAACTTAACATATGAATATCTTACAAGGAAGTACATAATCTACTTGAACATTAAATTGTTTAATTAGAGTACTTACCCAAGTAACATCGATTAAACACATTAATTAACAGTGGTGAACTGTGTTAGTTTACTTATTGAAATATAACAGTTGTAATTCTGCATACGTAGGACAAATAGGGAGAAGTTTTCCTGTAGGCTAGTTGAACACCTAAGATCATGGAGACTAAAACACCCGACTTTTTCAACCACCTTATTCAAAACAATCACACTTTCGATCCGGATACCTATTTCAAAATTCTACATTTCGAAAATAAAGGTAACAAATGAAATATTTTAGAAATTTTAAAATTATACAAAATCCTAACCTAATTTGTGTCAATGAGTAATCCCAATTAAAATCTAGCCCCATCATAAATTTACTCATTGACTAGCTTTCCCATTCTTATATATCTTCCCTCACTTTCCCTCAGTCTGCTTTCGTACATTGTACGCAGCACAAAATGGCGCCATGCTAGAATAGTTCACTACGGTTAATTAATGTGTTTAATCCATTTTACTTGGGTAAGTACTCTAATTAAATAATTTAATGTTCAAGTAGATTATGTACTACCTTGTAAGATATACCTATTCATATGCTAAGTTATGAATTTAATTTTATATTGTAGAGCCACTGATGATGGGAAAACTTTCCCGAAACACGTGTATGGCTGAATTTTCTGCAAAGTAAATTTATATAGCCTACTATAGTGGTTGATATCTCCTATATACCGGATATTTTATTAATTATTTTTGTTAATTACCTTCTTTAATTTTTGTAAGTTTTTGCAGTGAAAGTCTGTGGATGTATTCATTTTGCAGTCAGCAACACACAACGTGCAACTTTGAAAATTGAGCCAACAAGTTTTGAGCAAACAAGCCGCCAGAAAAGGCGGCTTTTGTTTCAGGCAGACCACGTACTGTAATGCTATGCACTACAGCTACTGAAGTGTTTCTAAACAATATTGAAACGTAAGAGAATGCACAAGCATTTAGTTGCAATTATAAAGCCAACGTAAAAATCATTAATACAATATTTATATTCATATTCGCAAAATTTGTAATTCGTTTTGGGTCGTCATCGAATTCAAAAGTATTGATTTAAATCAAGTATACATACAGCCCTTTATGAACAACGTTCAGAAAGAAAATTACGAGTTATTTCTCCGGCAATATTAACACACCACCTTTACTAATACGACATTAAAAACACGTTCCCCAGCGCGCCCAATAATATCGTTCCATCGCGAGGGATCAGTCAGAATGAGTTCCGCAATCCTTACGAACAGAACATGGCCCCTGCGTTACGCCGAGCTGTTCGCCCCGTCCCTCCGCCCTGTTTATCCCTTTCCGCCCGTCCCGCCCCGCGCCTCCCCCCCCCGCCCGCCCGCTCGCCCCTCCGCCCCCGCCCTGCCTCCCCCCGCCCGCCCGCCCCCCGCCCCGCCCCACGCCCGGCCCTTTCGGCCCCGCGCCCTGCTGCTCGCTGACGCCGCGCCGCTCGCTCGCGCGCGCGCGGCCCCCGCTGCAACATAAAACGCGCATTGTCCACGTGACAATGCCCGATTTCCCGGAACAGGGAAATTGCTGCGCGAGGCTTCAATGCGAGCGCCGCGTGGCGACGGAGGCGATGCGCCGGCGACGCCCCCGACGCGCCGCCACGAGGAGGACGACCACGGGATGAAACGCCGTACGCATTGTTGTCCCTTGTCCAATCTCATTTGTCTGTATTCTCTATTCTAGTAATACCATACCTAAGACTGTTTCGTTAACCTTTATTTCTTTGAAGACAAGAGTTCTTACAGTAGTGATGCTGAGCTCCAATATTGACAATATCGTTCTGTTATGATAAAAAATATAGTTTTAAAGACTCCTGAAATTACGTGAAAGTGGTCAATTCCTCGATTTAGGGATGTATTGTAAAGGCAGATCTCTAGAAAGCGCACAAATGGCCCACTATTATTTTTAAACGCCACGCTAACTTGAGAAAGATCGTCTCAAAAGAGATCGAACAAAGATAACGGAAAACCTGGTGCAGCGTTTCTACCCACGAAGCGCACTGCAGCACGTGCTCTCCCGGAAACCGCCCGCTCGAGCGGTCAGGCCGCGGACGAAACTCGTGCGACGGACGTGGTGGCGGCGGCGGCAGAGCATGGTGGTTCCGGACGCGACGGCCCGGAAAATCGGGCCCGCTGTTCTCTCCGCCCTCCGCGGCCCGACCGGGTCGCCCCCGCCCCCCGCCGCCGCCCCCGCCGGCGCCACCGCGGTCGGAAGGGCGCGGCCGCGGGCAGGCCACACTTAAGTGGTTTTTAATGAGAACGGCCCCGCCCCGCCCCGCCCACCCCGGCCACGTTGTATTAATGAACCGAGCCGCTCCGGCGGCGTGAACGGCGGCGGCAGTAAAGGGGGAGGGGCGAAAGATAGGGAAATGGGGGAAGGCAAAAGATTTCGAGCGACGGGAGCGGGGTGTCAGAAGGACTTGAGATTTGGGGGCGGCGTGCTGGAAGTCGGATGTGGTGAGTGAACGCATAGTGACAGAGCTCACTCGCGACTTCAAAAGACCGAGGACCCTCCAGCGTTGGTCCGAGGACTCCGCAAACGGCCATACGACGTAGTGGAGCGGCAGAGATACGAACTTGAATGGTGACCTTGATGACCCAAGAGGGGTTCTCTACTTCAACTGCACTTAAAAGAGCTTGCTAAATGCAGACAGAGGTGGCGAGCATTGCTGCTGGAGGACAGGTCAGGGATGGGGCGGCGCGTGTGGAGTATTTCAATGGTGTGGGTGATGGGCGCGAGGGAGTGCGAGAGCTTCAATGCAAGTGAGATATGAGGTGGCCATGACAGGTGAGAGGAGCCTGAAACATGGCGTAGGGCTTGTGCCTCAAAGACGACACGAGAGTAGATACGGAGAGAGAAATGGATGAATTTGTGGTGAGCGCTCCGGTTCTGGACGGGAAAACACATACACTCACACCATCATAAATTATGTAAGCGGAAAATGTTCAAAAGTATAGGTAAATGTGCAAGTTCTGCTTATAATATAAAAAAACATTCCGCCACGTGGTATTAATATTTCTTGTTGTGCGTTCAAAATGATATCTCCAAAGAAAACATGAAACTTTAATTTATTGTAAATTGTTTTGTGTACAAATGCACATGAAATAACTATTCCCTTTTTAGCCTTTGCTTTGCAAACAAATAACTTTATTTTGTATATTCAGATTTGTATCTTCAGATATGTATTTCAGATGCAGTGTCTAACTTAAAAAAATTAGTTATAACTTTTATAATTAGAATTTATTTTGATTGAATTAGTTTTGGTTTTACGTACGTATTTGAGTTACCTGTAGAAAGTCCAATTAATTTTAAGATGTTTTGACTTTGTGTAAGTCTTCGATGGAGAACAATGACATTTGAACACGTTTGTGAAAATCACAATGAATTTAACACTAAATCAAAATAATAATAATAATAATAATAATTGATCATTATAAAATAACAACAGTGAGTGTTGAACGGTACAATTAATTTTCGTATTTCTTCAAAATAGGAATATAAAATGTAATTTGTCTAAAAATAACTTATAAGAAAAAAATAAAATAACTTTTTTCCTTTTCAAACCATTTTTTTTTTCAATTTCATGTAAATCTACACCCAAAACCACTATGTAATCGTGTTTTGAAACATATTGTTACATATTCTTTCCATTTTTAAGTCTTACTTCATTCACCATAAAGAAAGATATTAAAGGATACTTGATACGTTTCCTCCGCTCATTTTTCTCTAGGGTGCTGAAAATAAAACTATTGCACAATTAAACGAAATGAAACTTTTTAATACTCTGACAGCGTTTTATAATCACCAACATTTTCCTTCGGAAGAGGACATCCATATTTTAAAAGTATGTATCTATTAATATTCCATCTAGTCTCTATGTTTGGGGGAGAAACGTTTTCATCAACCCATCTCCACAAGAGTACATCCTAACTTCAACCACCCACGCATTTTAAAACACGAATAGCAACAGGAAAAATAAAACAAAATCCAGTTGTTTACCCGGCATCCATATTTTATTCGTCGCCACGCCACTTTCATGTCCCGAGGGATGGATATGAATCGACTTCGCTCCAACTAAGCCTTGTCTCCCCCTGAAAGCCCAGCCCCCTCTCCTCCCCCCTACGAACCCCCTTCCGGGGCGGGGGTGGGGGCAACGCGCCGCTGACGTCTTCCGACTGCCGAAGACGCCGCGCTCCTCCCGGGGCTGCGTCCACGCATGCGCAGTCGCGGCCGCCCCCGCGCCTTTGAGCAAACGCCGCGCCAGCGTAACGTGTTCCTCCGACGCTTTATTACGCGGCGTTGTTTCTTTTTTTTTTCTTTTTCTTTTCCTTTTTGCCTTTATTACCCTTTTGTTTTCTGTTACGTCTTCCAGGGCCTAATAAACGCAAGCAATTATGAAAAGAATATTAAAAAACTAATTTTATAATTATAAGTTTCTTAAGTTGACTTGCACGTCCGCTTGAAGTTCCGGAGAACGTTCGTGTAACGCGATGTTTTCTCTCTGGTGGAAACACGTCAAACAGGCGATGTCTTACTCGGGATGTTTTGTTTGTTGAGTCTGATCACGTCATGCGCACGTGGAGGTCTCGAATAATTATACAAATCGTTAACGAGACTTTGAAGGTGCTGCTTTAAGAATTGGGCCTTAAAAGTTTTAAAGAAATGCTTTCTCATAATAATCATGGTAAATTTGGTTAATTCTTGTGTAGTAATCGGAAAACATGCGTTTATTTGCTCTTCCGTCACTCACGGTGAGGCTAATACCCATTCACCAACAGAGACAAATGAGGTGGCATTTGACGCAACTCGGTTTCGTGATGTGGAGCTGACCATTGCTTTGTGGATTCATCCAGAAAATCATAAGAAATTTCTTTGAAAATTGTTTTAGTTTTTGAGCAACCAAAAAGCGTTTTAGGTGAATTATGGCACATACAGAAGTGACTAATAGATTATTCGATTAGTCTCGACAACAGAAATATATTGGCGCAGTTCTTAGCTGGTTCTCTCTAGGAATGCCTTGTATTTCATCCGTGTCCTTTTGCAAGAGATTTCCTTTCCAAGCGACGTTGAGGCTGTCACAAATTCCGTGGAGCGACGTGAGCGAGGCTGAATTCGAAGATGAGTTCTTGCAAAGTATGTAAATGTGATGATCTCTTAATATCTGTTTTCCTTATCTGACAATATTTCCTTTAGTTCAATGCAAAAATGCTTGTTTCAAGGCTGAAAAGAAAATATTCGATCCTTCTAGTAATTTTATTGCTTTACCACCGCAAAAGTTCTTGAACGAAAATTATGATACAAGTATGGTTTTGATATTTTGACACCTTGAATTGAAAGTGTATGATAACGTGAGAGAGAACCAATGCAATTTGATAATGGGGAATTCTCAAGATTTAACCTCATCCATGAATAAATCTCACACATCCTCAGCCTGAAATGAAAGTACACCTTTTCAACGATTCCTTCGACACACACGCAGAAATCTCACCTGACGCAACAGCACATGAAATGGACGGAGCACATTCAGCTCGACGAAGTGCAGAATTACAGTACCTCAAAGGACGATGTATGTGTATTAGCAATGACCAAGATAGAGATAATCCTAGCACTATTTCCATGTAGAAAGGGCAACGAAGGAAATGATCAGAACGATGAACTTGGCGCTGGTAAAGTGTGATTCTGCATTCTGGAAAACACACCAGAATGAGGGGCCCCACGCTAGGTCCGCACTATCTGCAGGTTAGTTGAATGTGCCTAGTCGATACGCGTCGCATACGAATCTGTTGAGTGGTAGTTGTATCAAACGCTGCCTCTCGCGTCATACCTGATTTTGGACGACAAAACGAAAGACGTTGGCTCGCCAATGGAGGTAGTTGCAACCACCTTCTAAGCGGTCATCGTCATTACCAACACCGCCCATTCCCCGCTGCCAGCAATATCCCTATCGTCATTGCTTCTAGCATCGATCACCGCCTCTTCAACTGATCAACGATACCATGATCCCCTTGACGCTATTGCGGTGTTCATCAGTATATTGTACTAGCTCATCTATTACAATTAGCAGTGCCACAAATACAACCTTCCTAACCTCCTTATATACAAACACCATAAATATCACCATTACTAATATTTCCAATGTCTCAACAATCTTAAAACACTACAAACTTTTCTAAAACAGCTTTCACAATGGCATTAGCACTGCATTATCATCTCACCCCACTAACGACTCATTGTCTCTTTCAAAACATTACCAAACACGCAGACAATTGCAATTATTGTAATACCACACCTCCCTTGAACGCCATCACGTCTTCATCCCCCCCGGAACGACCGCTAACTTGCGGCGCAGCAAGACGTGACGCCAGGCGCCAACTCAGCAATGCAACGCTCGGCCAAATGCATCCGGTGCAGGGACGGCGGTGGGGTGGAGAGAGGGGGTGGGGGTGGGGGTGGGGCGTGCGGTTGGCCGCGACCGCAGGCCGGGTGGTCCCTCCCCGACGTCGTATCGCGGTTGCCATCGACTACTCCCCGTCTTGCTGCCTGGCCGTGTGCCCTCTGAAAGCACCTCGATCACACATAGTGAGCTCAATCGCACCTCCGTCGCAGCAGAAAGGTGCGAGAAAAATGAGACTTTCAGAATGGGTGGTTTTCTTATGCCATCGAAATGAATAATCGTACTGTAGGCCAACGGAAATCAATGTGAAATTAGGTGATAAGATCGACGTTTGACTTCGGCCTTTCTTGAACTGAAAGAAGGGATTTGAAAGCACGTATTGACCACACAAACTGAAAATCACTAAAACTGACATTGGTCCTTCTTGCACCAATCCGCAGATATAATTTACTACTAATAGTAATGCACATTAAATTTATCAATTTTCGTTGTAATACTTTTGTTATGAGTCTCCATTATTCTCTGGAAGCTGAATAAATGCAAATGATGAACAACAGATAAAAGAACGCAGTGAAGCTTTGTTCAAAATATAATTATATTCTGGGCAACAACAGAATGTGTGTGAATTGTTTCGGATGCCATATAATCCAAAATATGCTGTTAATGAATTCGTTATTTTTGAACTAATCTTTCACATTCAAAATAGATAATTAATTTATTTGATTACACTATTCTTTAATTCGAGACGGGTGCTCAAATAAAATATTTAAAATTAATGATGGTTTATTAAAAATATTTATTAATAAAAATTATGTTAAAAAACTAACAGTAATTATCTAAGAAATATAAGTAAAAATGAATAGTCTTACGTACAAATTAATCACCTAGGTGAATAATACCAAATAATTTAATATTGTAAGTAATTATAAAGTGTATTACAAGATTGTAAACTTCCCAAATGTATGATTGGTATATTAGCTATGTCAGATACTTTTAGTGGGTAAATTAGGCTGTGAAAGCATATAGTCTTCTGGACTAGAATTTCTTCACATCTTATCTCATTATGTCACTCCAATTATCTTAAGGCACCAAGTCATTATATTGGATACGCAACTGGCTTTTGAAATAACATGATCTATTTATTGTCAGCTTTGCAATGAATCCGATAATTGTCGCATTGCAGTCTCTTCTCCATCACGATTTTCCCCCTCGGAAAACTGCTTGTTAGACGCTTCATCTGCGTTCACTCTCTTCAAATTACGGCTGCTCCCTTCTCGTGCACTTAGGCTACTTCTGTCTTCTCTGTGTGCGCCTCCGCGCTGTTCTCCCCTCGCGCCTTTGGGTCTCATCGAGCATTGTCAGTCGTGTCTGTTTCTGTTGGGTGCAGCTTCCTTCTGTTTCAGTTTCATTTACAGTTGTATTTTCCGTCCGCTTTCACTGTACGCCTTTCCGCCATGCCGTCCCCCCACCTCCATCCTCGGGCCGTCACTGTGCGTCTCTGTTCTCGCGCATCTGGTCCGCTGGTGAGATTGCGTCCTCTCCTCTTCACTCAGCCTCCGTCTGTGCGCTCCCTGAGGAGGGCGGCTTTAGGGCCCCGCCCATCCACCGGGGAAGGGGGCGGGGCTCGGGGGCGGAAGACGGGTGGCAGTTCCGGACGCGATACTTACATATTCTTTCCATTTTTAAGTCTTACTTCACTCACTATAAAGAAAGATATTTAAAGATACTTGATACGTTTCCTCCGCACATTTTCCTCTAGACCGGGAGTGGTAGCACAGTGCTTCAACTGATGTCACTGTAGCGCCTCTGACCGGGAGGTCCTAGGTTCGAGTCCTGACGGCGGCAGGATTTTCGACACTAGCTTTTCAGCTAGGTGGAATTCAGTCGCTGCCTGGAGGAGAATTCTAGCGGCCGACTGCTCTGATCGGTAGTTTTCCATGGTTTCTCCGATCAACACCAGGCGAATGCCGGAGCAGTACCCCACCAAACGGGTCACGGACCCCGCGCGATCTGTCCTTCCTCTTCCTTGTTCTATCCTCTCCTCTTACACACACACTTACACTAACATGCACTACACTACCACATATTCCGAGAGACCGGTAGGGAGCTTAGAGCTTGACCCAGCTGGGGCGGTGCCCTACTGGTGGGAGAGTCCTGGTTAGAGGGGAAATCCCGCTAGCCGACGGTAGGTCGGCGCCGGATCTCACCATCGAACAGGGAAAGATCGCCGCCATCTCCCGGGGAAATCATGCACTACACTTACGGGACGAATGACCAAAGCAGTCGACGCGCCCGGAAACACGAAAAAATCAATCAATCAATTTTCCTGTAGGGTGCTTAAAACACAACCATTGCAGAATTAAACAAAATGAAACTTTTCAATACTCGGACAGCGTTTTATAATCACCAACATTTTCCTTCGGAAGAGGACATCCATATTTTAAAATAATGTATCTATGCGTACTCCATCTAGTATATACGTTTAGGGGTAAATATTCGCATCAACCCATCTCCATAAGTGTACATCCTAACTTGTACCAACGTGCATCTGGTCCGCGGGTGAGCTTGCGTCCTCTCCTCCCCGCTCAGCCTCCGTCCGTGCGCTCCCTGAGGAGGGCGGCTTTAGGGCCCCGGGGGGGAAGGCGGGTGGCGGCCCCGGACGCGGATAATTAGAGGGCTCTCGCAGGCGCGCGGCACGCGCTGTGTCCCGCGCGCGCCCTATTATGCTCTTAATTAATTTGTAATTATTTTTCGTCTGCGCGCGCGCGGGCGCGGGGTGGGGGCGGGGGGCTGGGAGCGCGACACCAGGGCGGCGCGCGGAGGGGGGGGCGGGCGTGTAATTGTGAGGCGGGGCACTTTGCTGTCGGAGCTGCGCCGCTCGGTCAAAAGAACTACGTATTAATTAACCTGAAATCGGGAGCTGTGCGCCCCCTCCCACGCCCCCACCCCCGCCCCCGCCATTGTCACTCAAAATTGAATCCGGGCGGTGCGCCGCCGCCTCCCCCGCCTGTTCGCACCGCCCTTGTGCCCCGGGCTTCCGCAATCCCCGACACTGTTTTCCGGTCCATGGGGATTTCTCGCTCCGCCCCCTTCCGCATTCTGGGGAAATGAGCGGAGGCTGAAGAGCGTGTGATGATGAGCGTGTTTTGGCGAAGCGGAGATGGAGACACATCGAAGGGTTGTGGGTGATATGGAGCAATGGAAACACAGCGCAAGAATTATTTAATATGGACGTGTTCGTATTTTTATTATCATCATCATTGTATTTCACTTTCTATAGTAAAACAGAGGAATGGAAAGATAAATTAGAGCTTACAAAAGAGTCTTCAGTTCACTCACTCTTACAGGCCAGGACAACGAAGATTCTGACTCAAGAGATACTATATAGTTTTGAAGGGTAGATGCGAAAACAAAATAAAACTGTAGTACACTAGTAAAAATAAAAATGTACGTCATTCGCTCTTTATAAACAGCAGGGAGAGGTAAAAAAAAAGACTGATATTGAATTGTACATAGTAGGCTTCATATAGCGAGTGTACGAGTCAAAATCTTCAAAGAAAGCGGTTTTATAGTGAAACGGCGACGATTAAATGCTGGCTGTTGGCAACGCAACGAAAACAACGCACCTCTGCTGGTGGAAATCCAGATAAGAACGAGCCACCTTCAGCAACAACCGGGAACAGCGTTCTGAAACCGCAGGAAGGGATATTGGTGACGAGCTGCAGCGGAGTGCAGAGTGCGGTGCCCCTTCGTGTGATGACGAAGAGAGCGATGGCGGGGGCAGAGAGGAGCAGAAAGGAACGGGGCGACACGGCAGCGTTACCGCTGGCGTCGGCGTGCCTTTGGCGGCGGCGGCGGAATTTCCAAATTTTTCGCAGCGCCGATTGCGGCGGGTGGCGGTGAGGGGTGGGAGTGGCGGCTTGACGTGGAAATTGCGCAGGCCGCCCCGGGCGGGGCGGGGCGGGGCGGGGCGGGCGCGAAAGGAAGCGGAGGGGAGGAGGACAAACGAGGCGGGCGGGGAAGAGGTGGGAAAGGGGGTGTGGGATAAGGAGCGGGATGGTGGAGGGAGAGGGGCGGGGCAGGGAGGGACGGTGCTATGCGGGGCGGAGCATAGTGGAGCGAGGGGGGAGCGGGAAGCAGAATGAAGGGGTCGGGGGAGAGGTAATTTTATGTGTTCATTGAACGCTGTCGTCCCCAGCGATGTCGCCCACCCCGACTCGGATCTGTTTGCGAGTATCGATCGTCGCGCTGGCAATGCTCGGGCAAAAGGGCGCTACGTAAGGTGATATTGCGTTCGAAGTGGTCTTTGGCGTTCTTTACAGTCGCGGTACACTTTAAATTCTACACGTGTGTATTGATCGAGCCGTGGGGAGTGGGGAAGCAGGAAGAGTAGCGTAAAGTGATACTGTATTCAGAAAAGGTCATTTGAGTACTTTATAGTTACGGTGCACTTTAGGACTTACAAATTGTGTTATCACACTTAATACTTTTCCAGTGTCCGTGTTGCATTGGAAGCAACATGTACTTTTTGATCCGTTTCAAGTTTTTCACCTACGTACGTAACATAATGGCAGAACTGTTTAGCTGAATAGCGTTTGTAGTTCAAAACAAAAATATCGATTGAATTAATTCTGTGGTGGCAGCGGAGATTTTGTGGTACTCCATGATAAACACGTGTTCCCGAAACACGTGTCTGTCTATATATAATCATATTAAAATGACATTTAATACTATTGTGGTAGATACCTCATTGACCCCCGATAGTTCATCGATTGAATTGCACATTTGAAAAGAGTATTTTCTTGATCGTTTTTAAGCAAGAAGTAGTGTAAATTCTGAAGACCAAATTACTCTACTAACATAAGAAAATCATTTGCGAGCAAAATATGACACATCTTAACATAATATAGTACTTACGTTTGCTATACAGCAATGAATAAAGTTCCCCTTAACCGTTCCAGGCGCAATTACTAGATGCCTTGTTCGTATTGTACGTCTTAAATTATCAGTGTAATTTCAATCCTCGTGTTGCATTATTATAACAAAATCTTCGAACAGAATTATTACATAATAACAAAAACAAAAGTATATAGGCGAGAACAAGCAAGGAATTTTATGACACACGAGGTTATTGAAAATTTTAAAGATCTTGTTAGCTTCCATTGGATACAGTACAGGATATTACAGTATTGTATACTTCCGCTGGATATAAATACGTATTCCTGAATTAGTTCGGTGCAAGAGAATCACCAATATAAAGTTCTAGGAATGAGGTAACCTTGGGTGAATACCCAGAGCAATTTTTATTTGCCGAGCTTATTCCATAAATCGATTAGTTAGTTTTATATTCCTACAAATATAAAGGGTTATTGGCGGTATTTTAAAAGGGTTATTGAAATTTTTACTGAACATTTTTATCTCAACAAATATCAATATTTTTTTGTAAAAATGAAAAAATAAATGATGAAAAAATTAACAGAAAACAAATTGTCGCTTTCGAAATATAACAGTTATTTTAACCGCACAGGACACATAAAATATTCATTAAGAGATCAATACAGCAATAAATTAAAAGTAAATAACTGTGCGATTTACATTATAAAGTAATATTCTATTTCTTTCTTACCCTGCTCGTAGCCGGAAACCAAAATTTTCTTCAAATTAAAATCGGAAGTCGTTCTTCATACACATGACGTACCTAAAATCAAAAGAGAAACATCATTAGTTTACACGTTTTATTACATCTAAATTTGGTGAAATTATTTAAAAAAATCTTTTAACATCTCTGAGGCACAAACGTGAACAAAATATCATTATCATAAGAATTAATAATAAAGCTATAACACGAAATACTAGCGTCAAGGTCAATAACTATTTTTCTTACTTAGTATATTCAAAGGACTACATGTGGGAATATCTAACGTATCGGACGTAGGCTTTCTTTTCCCAAAACAATTGATGTAATTCTGCTTGTTATTTTAAACTAGTATCGAAAAGTACATTACTCAAAGGAACAAAAAACCCACATTTGTAGTAGCATCATGGTGTCCCCAATAGGCATTCTTGGGTCGAACAGCGTCGCATCAAACGTGCTGCGAGATTGGCAGTCTGAGCTCCTTCAGGATATCACATCCCCACGGCCCCCCCAGCCCGCCGCCGCATCCCGCCGCCTGCCCCGCCCCCAGCGGGACGCGTCGGCCCGAGGCGTATATTGAATGTTATCAGGCGGATCGGCGCGGGCCGACGCCCGTTGTGCGCGCAAATTACTGCTAATGGCGCTGCGCGGCCCTACTGAGCCGCCCGGCCCGCGCCCTCACAATTCCGCCCACGCCAGCACCGCCAGCACCCGCCGACGCGCCCGCCCGCCGCACCCGCCCGCGCACCGCCGCACCCCCGCACCGCCGCACCCGCACCCGCCGCACGCCCGCACCGCCGCACCCGACCCGCACCCCCGCACCGCCGCACCGCCGCACCCGCCCGCACCGCCCGCGCCCGCCCCCGCCCGCCCGCCCGCCCGCACCGCCGCACCCGCCGCCCCGCCGCGCCCCACATCCGCACCCACCGCACCCACCCGCACCCCCCGCACCCACCCCGCCCCACCCGCACCCACCCGCGCCGCCGACCTGCCGCCGCCGCACATGCCTCCTCTGCGCGGGCGCGTTATTCGCTAGCGTCCCCGCTAAAACGATTCGTCTCCAGGGACGCCACCCCAAGAAGCCTTCTGATTGGCCAGACGCGCGAGTCAGACAGCGTTCGGCGAACCCTGCGGAACGCCCGTTTGCTCCTCTGCGCGGGCGCGTTATTTGCATTGCGAAGCGCTAAATTCGTGCGCACACGCTCGCCCGAGCGCGCGCTTATTCACACACGCACACGCGTGCGCCTCTGAGTGCACGCGAAGAGCTGCGGCCCGGCCCTGGCGCGGGACGCCGCCCCGCCCCCCTCGCGCGCAAATTTATGGAAGGGAGAGGGCGGACGCTCGGGCATGGCGCGCTGCTCTTTGCGCGCCAGGCGGAATAACACTCGATAAGCGACAGAGGAATTGAAACGAACTGTCACCGATCGAAGCGCCGGCCGTATAAATATTAAATACAACGGGCGTGTTGCGGCGCTCGGCCGCGGGGGCGAGTTGCGTGACCAGTGCGCGGGGGGGGGGGCGGTGGCGAAATTGTCTGCGGTCGACGCGACGAGGTTAGTAGGCTTTAGGGTAGTTGCGGTGATGATGGATATCTTGACCATGGAGCCGTTTGTGGTGATGTTCGTTTGTCCTGTTGGTACCACTGTGGTGATCGAACTCGTGTTTTGTTATCGACGTGGTATTATATACCAAGTAAAGTAGGTTCAAAACAAAATACTAAAACTCATACACAAATATTTCTGCGAAGTAATAAAATATGTTTTATTTGATCCTATGATGGTAAAAAAAATGCCTGGCTACACGGGAAGTATCCGGCTTGCAGTCGAATATCTCGCTATTAGTTTTATACGGTTGTTTAAAGCATCTTTTCTGTTGCATAAAAAAACGTTGAAGATTTTATTGACGTGACGTTCACACAATAAGTAGGAAATAAAAAGGAACGTAAAGCAAATATATTGAAGTTTTCAGTATTTTTCTCATCTCGATCAGGTTTTTCGTCCAGTTCCTCTGATCCATTGAGCAAATGCTGAGATAGCCCCTTGTTTTGCTTCTCGACATAAATATAACTTCATTTTCTGTGCACGTCTTCTAGAATTCAGTGGGAAATACAATTACTCAACTTCTTGTTTACATGTTGTCACGGCAGGAAGTATTATTCCGAAGAACAACATGGATAAGAACCCAAAATTTATTGCTTATTTATCCTTGAAAATAGATTTTATGACATGGGAGCCCTTGTTTTCTTTTTCTTTCAAAATTTAAGTAGTATATGATTTAGTGTAGGGATCACAGAATTTTGAAACTGTGCACACAATTCACTTTTCCCCATAGCACGTCATACGCAGTTTTTAACTGTTTTTTTGACATAAATATAAATAAATATCTCTTCAATTCGATTTTATGTGTATCGAAATTTTAATAGATACGTCGGAAAATGATCTTTGACGACTTCTAACAAAAAATGTATATTTCGCTTTCATTTAGGGAGTAAAATAGATAATAAACGCGTTCATTATTACACAGCTGATGACTTAAGAGGGGATTGGCGTGGCAATACGCTCCCGTGAAAGCGACGAATTGCTCGACCGTCTTTTGGTCACACATTCAAAGGAAACAAATGTCGCAATCGAGTTGGCGGTTCGATACCGCAATCGCACTCTCAACATCAGCATTCGAATTCCCACGGGAAACCACGCACGCCATGTGGAATTCTGGAGGGAGGGGAAAGTAGCGTCGGACAACAGTCGCCGGAACAAGAGACGATACGGAGGCATATGGAAAGGGCCATCGCTAACGCCAAGGGCCTGAGTAGGAGCGAGTGGAACGCCTGCAAGGAAGAAGCGGAAGGAAATGATAGATAAACGTAAGAGGCCGCCATGACAGCTTGCTCGAAGTGGATGGTTATAAACCTCACTGCAATGAAATAAAATGAAAACAATTCTCTAGCAGAATTTCTATAGTACATTTTGACAAAAACGGCGCTTTGATGATTTGTTCCTGGAAATAACAGAAAAGACGATATAGAATATAATAGAAAAGATAATGGGAATACATTAGGAAATATAATATGGAAAGTGTTAAGTAAACGCTAGCATAAGAGTATATACACAAAAGCTCCTGGTTCGAATTGTGTGTTATGCAGAAGACCAAGAGACGAAATATACAGTAATGAGAAAATAGTGGTGTAGTAAAATCATTACAATGACGATTAAGGTTTGAGGAGAGAAAGCAAATGCAGACAAAATAACAGATGATGTGATCTAGCGACAGAATGTAAACGAGAAAAAAAAAGAGATATTACAAACACCAAATGGGCGCGCCTGAGTGACCGTCATGCAATGGGACAAAAAGAGGAATCGAACAATCATATAAATGAAATGAAGAAATAGCTCGCAAAAAAAGCAGGATGATAATTAACTGAAATCAGATTTGCAGGATGATATTTCGTTTTTGACAAACGTGAATGAAGATGAAAACAAAGGACGATAAATGATCTTGGCTGTCAGGTGAGCGCAGTCAAAACATGGTTGCCGACGTTGAATCTTATCGTCGGTCGCTCAGCTGTTTGCCAGCAACAGCCTAAAGAAGACTGCAGATGATCAATAACGCAAATCAGCCTTCGCGGGGGTCTGTGAACAAACATCTATGACTGCCCGGAAGCCTACGACTTCAAAGGAGCGATAAGTTAGAAAAGGACGAAGAGAGCGAGTGTACAGTCAATTTGGGGGAAGGAGTCGAAAAGCGGTATGAGACAGAGCCCAAATCTGCCGAAGTGACGGTGAGGACGCGATTACCGCTCTACTAAGCAGCGGTCCCTGTTAGCGCGGGACCCGTGCAGCAGGGGCGGCGGCGGCGGCGGCGGCGGCGGCGGCGGCGGCGGCGGCAGGACCGCAGGCGGCCGGCTGGTCGCGTGACCTGGCGGACACTGGCTGGCGATTTGTCAGCGCTGCTTGCACAAATTGCGGCGGCGGCGGACGGAGCGATGCTCCGAGCTGGGCGTCCTTCGAGGAAGCGGATGCGATGCGTCTTCTTCGCCGGAGGCCCCGCGCCCTTCCGACCGGTGTCTCCGCCCGCGCCCGCCCCGCCCCCACGGCCCGCCCACCCGTTGTGCGCTTTCCGCTGCTCTTTCCCCTTTTTTACGTTCGGGCTGGAGGTCCCCGATTCCAAGCTAGCTCCATGTTTGTCTTCGAGTTTTGGTCACGACTGTTTGCATTTTTCTTGCAACTGATGGGGCGGAGAATGTAGTTTACGACTGAAGAAAGGCTGCAATATCAAAGCAAGGGTAAACAACCGTTATTCACATGAAAATCGCAATGTCGATGTTTAGACGAAGTTGTAAGCTCCGTTTAAAATTTAAACAGGTTTAATTGAATAAATGTCACTTGCTCTACAGTAGTAAATATTATTAACAAAATGTACAAAAAATCTTATTAATTTCCAAATCTTTCAGAGTGCTTTCCAGGGCAGAGAGACAGATATTTGTATATGAGTCATATGTTTATTTCAAACAAAGTACCTGTACAAAATAATGTTGACGGTAATACTTAGGGTAACAATTAAACTTTCATGTAGACAATTTTTTTCAGATCCATTACTGAACCCACGATTTTCAGATCCATTATTGAACCCACGATGTCACAATATGAACTTCACCAACATTCTTACACAATATTTTCGGCGATTTACTTCTCAAAAATTCATTTAAAAACCCCAGCACAAATTATTTGCAGTTCCTAACCTCACACTTCCTCCAACGTCTCAGCAAAACGACGCGCACTTTCCTCTCCTTACGGGAGCATCAACACCGGCGACAAGGATGCTCTTTTCGCCGCCCCGCCCCCGCCCCCACCCGCCTCGCCGGTCCCTCGAGGTGCGCGCGTTGGCGCCGGGCGCGGGCGGGCGCCGAAACGCAACGTTACGGCATTATCTTCGTCATTTCCATTTAATATTTCACGTGCCCACGTCAGGCGCAATCTGCATCGGCCCGCCCAGGCCATCGACCGGCGGCGCGGCGCGTTCGCGGCGGGGCGATGGAGCGCGGAGGCGAGGGCGAAGAGCAGCAAGCGGGGAGGCGAAGGTCGACAGGCGGAGGAGCGAAGGCGAGCGAGCGACAGGCGAGCAGAGGCGAGCAGCGGGCGAGGCAGCGAGGCGAGGCGGAGGCGGAGCGAGGCGAGGCGGAGGAGAGCGGAGGCGGAGGCGAGGCGAGGCGAGAGCGGAGGCGGAGAGCGGAGGCGAGGCGGAGGTGGAGGCGAGGTGGCGAAGGCGAGGCGAAGGCGAGGCGGAAGCGAGGCGAGGCGAAGGCGAGGAGGCGAAGGCGAGCGAGGCGGAGGCGAGGCGGAGGGGGGGAGAAGAAAGACGAGGCCTCGAGGAAGCGGAGATGGCTAAGGGTGGAAACGGGCATGGTCGGAAGGGGATGGGAAGGAGACAGCGAGTGTGGGAACAGCTAGGGCGAAGGCGAGAGCAGAGGGCAAAGGTCGAGGGCGCAAGGAGAGGGCAGAAGTTGAGGCTCTGGAATGGCGAGTGGTTGAGAGGGGAAGGGGGGGCGGCGCGACAGCGGTGTCTGGAGACGCGAGCGGTGGATTCCGAAGGCGCTGAGATCGTCGTGAGCCTTCGTGGAAGGTCTTGAATAATCATTTGCCAGCGTTGGTGGCCAACAATAAACCGACAATTTTCAATGTAATATTTTTAGAATATAATTAAAAATGTTCAGGGTTTACGAGACATTAAAAAGAAATAAAAAATAGAATGAACCTTGCCTCTTACAAACTATTATTGCCAAATGAATTTTTTCAGTTTTTTATTGGATAATTAATTGCACATTTAAGTATCTAATAAGTTTCAAATGTTTGGTGAAAAAGTAGGTAAATAATTTCAAAAAGATATTAAATATCAAATTTGCTGTGGAGAATAACACACACTGGGATGTAGCCAAAAGGAACTGGGGATGTCTCTCTCCTCTTCTAATCTGAATATTCTTTAATAATTAAAGCAAGTCAGATTTCATGAAAAGGTAAATTTCGCCGTGGGTTTTAATAAATCTTATATTGTTTCGAGTCAAGGTAACCATTGCTTATACATTAGTAACGGAAGCACCCGTAGGAAGATGTGCTGATGATATGCAATTGAGAAACTTGCGTCTGAAAGCTGAACTCTCATGGATTCGGAAAGCAAAATTATTCGCTATCCCATGAAAAATTATTAATGCTAAGATAGTAGAAGGTCTAGAGCGAGGATGAGTAAACAAAGGCTTTTCTAGTGAAAATATATCTGAAAAGTTTAGAGGCAAAGTGATAATAATGCAAACTGCATTAAAATCTTCATTTTTCTCAGAACATTACACTATTGCTTCATAACAACATACGTACAAAACCATCTATTCTTGAGCCATATAAATATTAAATAACTCTTTTTTTGGTGTTTCTTCGCATAAGTCTTCATGTACATAGGAATTTGACCCACTTGTATTTACGCTCCGCATCCGAGAATTTTGGGACATGCACAGTACGATATCCAGCACTAATCGTTAGATAATACATTGTCACTCTGCATTAGAAGCATTATCTCTAATGACATAATGGGTTGACTACAGGTTGTATATTAATCGACTCAGGTGATGTGGTGCGTTGGAGCGCACACGCTAAGTACACTGTTGAGTAAACCAAGAATTACTGATTCGAAATCACCGATAGGTATTTCTACAGTTAACGAATGACCGTGATAACTTTCTGGGATGAAAATAGGTATCGGAAAATCGGTATCACCGAAACTTATGTATCATTATTATTAACGATATTTTTCACTATTTGAAAGATACACAATACATTTTTTCATTATTTGGAGGTTTGCACAACATAATTCATTACATTGTATTTATATGTACAGATTAAACACTTTCTCCTCTTCTTATTATCATGCCACTGATCTTACTTGTTCAATATTCCTCTGCCCTTTTTCTTTGTCGATTAAAAAGTTCATTCCTCTCCAATGATGCTTTATCCTACTTTTCCTGCCGTTTGCATTTTCTTCATCACTCTTCATATTAATTTCCAAATACCCAAGAAACTAAATAACCTCAACTGTTTAAACCGAAATTCAAACAATAAGAATTTTTTTTTCGTCGAAAACAAAGATTTTAATTCAAGGAACACTCGTCTAAGAAAATTATTTCGTTAAGAAAAAATAACGCGGAAGAATAATAATCATCCTGGAAGACAGCTTTATAAAATATTGGATATCCATATTTTTTTCTTACATATAACTAGAAAATTGAATTCTAAATTACAATATTTCATTCAAATACTTTTTCTTTGTACTCAAATTCAAGTTCAATTCGAGTTCAATTCAACGAAGAGAAATGAATCCTTCATTTACCCGTTCAACGTATTTGCTGCGAGTGGCTGAAACGATTTAAATGTAAGCTGTATATGAAGGCATACTACCTTACAGCCAGGTGAGCAATTATTGTGAATTGCGATGCTTTCTTTATTTGAAGGACAAGCATTCTTGCAATGTTATGTGTAATAAACCACAGCGATTCATTCTTCTGCAAAATATTAGGAAAGTGCTATTGAATTTAATCAGTCTGTTTTATTCTTTGAACTGTCCAGAATCACGTAATCCTTTCGTATAGGAGAAGTGACGCTACTCCAGAGAATTTGGTGCGCCTCTTTTCAGCAATGCTATTCGTCTGAAATTTGCTGTCCGTATCAAATGCAATTCCCAGTACGTATTAAAACGCAGTCTGAAATATGAAATGCAATCAGAGAATACAAAGAATTTTAGAGGCCATACTTTCCAGTTCTAAGAGACTAATTAAATGAATACAATGAAATAATAAAATAGTAATGACTTAATGACTACCTTGTCCAAAGATGTAGATAATGCTTGAAAATTAATTTTGAAAAATTTAACAACCGTACTTACAATAGTTAAATGCAAATCTGATAAACGAGTTACAGAATCATCTTCATCACTGCCATTAGGTATAATAATTTCTGTTGGTTTGATTCATCTTAACAACATTGACATTCTTCTCTGTCCCGCTCCAAAACCGTTGTGACAAAGATATGTCGACGTTATCTCTTTGAAAAAGGTTTATCGTCCCTTATCCTTCCTATCAGCACTGCGCTGCCACGTGTAATGACTATTACGCTCCCGTATAACGATGTCATTCTTCCTGGAAATGGATTGCGACCTAGGATTTGCGAACTCATGATCTGAAATTACGGCTTCGAGGAAGGCAAAGGCAATCCACGCAAAAACGCCCCCGCTGCGAAAATGGGTCAGGCGATGGGGGGGAGGGGGGCCGCCTTCACGGAACGACTCTCCACGCGGCGAGGAGAGAGCTCTGAAAAAAATAAAGAGGGAACGGAGGAAAGGGCACAACCAAGAGCAAAGACGTACGCACGACACAGCGCAAGAAAAGAAAGAAAAGGAACAGTTCTTCATCTACTTTAGAAAATGTTATTCTTACCTACGATGCGTAATTTAAATTGTGATTTCTTTTGTATCATTAAACTTTTTTTTAGGTTTCAAAATTACCTAATAATTTCATTTACTTATCGCACAGTATTTTCCTACAAATTCATTATTTTTGATTTGTAGTGTTTTAGTTTCCGATTGTTGTATTTCAATTAATTTATACATATCCTAAACCTCATTTCAAATTCAATAATACTGTACAAGCATTCAATTCAATAAAAAGTTATAAAACAAACTATTCACTAGTAAAAACCTATTTTTTAGTCTTTGTCTCTGGAAGTAAACGGTTACATTATAGAAGTTGCAGTTGCGTTGGTTGATGGAGCAGTCGATATTCCCCCGAAGTAGGCCAGCTGCCGCGAGCGCCGGTGGCACTGCTCCACTGGCACCGTGCGGGGCATTTGCATGTCGGGGCCGACCGCCAGCGCGCCTATCGGGCGCGCCTGCAGCTGCTGATCGCGTAATTGCTTATTAATCGCGCTGACCCCGCCCGCGCGCGTTAAGGGCGCAGCCATCTTTAAAGAAGCCGAGCCGTCCATTAAATTGATAAGTGTTCCCCCATGTCATCTTCCCGATAACATTCCGCTCTAATTAAGATTAGCGTCTGTTACGGAAGCGGCGGCGGTGGCGTGGGGGGGGGGCGTCGGGGCGGAGACGGCAGGGAGGCGGGCGGTCGGGAAGACGCGGTGGCGGCGCCGCCAGAGGACGGGGTAATCGCCGGCGCATCTGCGCGCGTCATTTGTCAGCGGATGAGTTATCGGGCGGCCGTGCCGGGCCGCTGCCTGCGCCGCCGCCACCCCCGCCCGCACCACCCCGCCTCGCCCCGCCTCGCCTCGCCGAGGGCCGCCCCCGCCGCTGCGGGCAAAAAACCGCGTTGATGATCGCTTAAGTGCGCGGCTGTGAAAAAAGGCGCGGGCGAGCGCGTCGGGCGCGGGCTGTCGCTCCCGCGCGTGAGCGAGCGCCACACACTACAAGCTGTTCCGGGGCTGCGGCGGGGGGCGGGGGCGGGCGCCGGCGAGAAGCCTTGCGTCGCCGTTTAATTAACAGATGACGCGCGCTCCGCGTGCGCGCTGACGGGCGAAGAGGGGCTGCGGAGTGGCGTGAAGAGGGTGGGGGGAGGGGCGTGTTGCGCGTGAAGGGCGCCGGGCGAGCGGGCTAATGAATGCCCCCGCCCCCGCCCCCGCCTGCAGCGATGGCCCGCGCGGCGCACTCAACGTGCCGCCCCCGCCGCCGCCCCGCGTCGCCCCGGGTGCGACAGCCGCGCGACGGACGGACGCCGTGGCGCGGCGAGCGCGCCGGCCGCCCCGGGCGGATTTTGTTGCACGCGAGAAGCTGCAGGCGGAGCCTCCCAGGGATTTGTTTTCGGGTCGGGATGAAATGAACAGCCGTCTACTTTCAACACAGCATCAATACACGCTGCGGCGAGAAAGTTTTGGAAACCGAAAATTCATTTCATGCCGTTACGACATACGTACTTGTAGATACAACAGAAAACCAATGTACAAAGAAACTAATAAGAAACATAGAAGTTATCTAAAACATCTGGACAAGAAGTTTGATGTATTATCGGATGCGCGCTGATGCGCGTCAGGGAGGGTGAAGCAAATGAAGAGTGTTGGAAGAAAACGTGATTAAACGTTGGTGTACATATGTTGTAAAAATGGACGATATAAAGTCAACGGGAGTTAAAAAAATAAGTGTTACTCTGTGTTGTAAACGAAAATCAGGTTCGATTTGTTTTACCCTGTAAGTTTTGAGTAAGTCTAAACAGTTAAATTTCAATTTATTTGTTTCATTCCCATGAAACCTTTGGAAATAAACACCCCAAACGCATCCACACGCTTGACGCTCGATATTTACATAAAAGTATAGCGTAGTGCGATGACCAAATCCTCTTTCAGCAGATACGAGCAACTATAGTTTTACGTCCACGCCACTTTAGTACATACTGTATGAGTGCGTGTTTCCCTATGCATTTGAGTGCCCACGTAGCCTGAAATCCAAACGACCGTTTCACGAGAGTTGGCCAGCGAGACGATAACGATTACGGGGCCTGCATCTGCTTCGCACGAGAACTTCCCCTTAACGCAATCCCGCGATTTTATCGTCGTTTCGCTTTGTGGCTCCGCGAGAGAAAGGCCCGGTTCATTTGCTACCTCCAATGCGTTCAGCGGCGCCATTTTAGGAGCGTCTAATACTTATGCAGTCCTTTTGATGAATATTTCTTATTATGAAGGACGCCTTAATTGCGTTCCGCGCACACGGAACCGCTGCGGGACATTTATAGTAAATAAACACGCAAACACTATAATCCTCAACTTCGTAATGTATGAGCCACTTTGCATGTTTTGTGTACTGTGCGACACAAAAACACGAGGCGCACACGCCCGTGCTACCTTAATTGCTCTTATCTCCGCCAGGCTATCGCACAAATTTCGTCGTGCTCCACGCGCTAAATTGCGGGCCTTTCGTGGAAGATCAAGTTAC
Organism: Teleogryllus oceanicus; assembly: GCA_964035755.1. Classification (NCBI taxonomy): domain Eukaryota; kingdom Metazoa; phylum Arthropoda; class Insecta; order Orthoptera; family Gryllidae; genus Teleogryllus; species Teleogryllus oceanicus. The sequence continues at coordinate 137,168,503 of CAXIVR010000004.1, forward strand.
TATTCCGTCACTGACTCGGTCCATGTGACAACTAGTCGTTCAGAGGTACGGTTTCTTGGATAACGTTAAGTAAGATCATGTGGCCAACCCCCTTAGGAATATGAATAGGGCAATTTTTCAAAATTTACTAATGTCTATTTTTAGTTTAAATGTGCTTTGGGAGACCGAACCGGTACTAAGCACTTTCCACCCAGACACGTAGTACATTCTGTATTACTAGGTCTTTTCTAGAAGATATATGGAGCTTAAATGTTCATAAATCCCCAATTGATTTTTTTCTGTAAATACTGACGAAATAAGGTGAAAATAATTTAAAATGATTCATATGAAAATTTTATAGAATTAATCAAATATTCGAAACACACGTAAGTTCAATTCGTCTATTGAGTCTATATTTTGCACGCACGTTTACAAGCGAATGGAAAGAATAATTTATAAACGTTCTCGAAAATAGTTGCAACTACATTAAACTTGTAAGAGAGCTGTAAGCCACTCAATAAATGTAAACAAAAGAATAAAGGAAGCCTTTTAATACAAAATGCGGTGCAAATGATCTTGATTTCTATTTTTTCTTGAAGCTATAAACAATCATTCGAACGTAATTCACGTCATTTTTAAATTATTTCTTTTTCTGCAGTACACGAGAAAATGCTATATTTCAGAAAGGAAAAAAAGAAAAAGGAAATATTAGCAGAAATATGAGAATTAGATAAAAAATGTCATTATTTTAAATAAAATTGAAACATCTAATTTCTTTTTAACTCAATGACGCGTCAAAGAACGGTGCAAAGCAAGCGCAAGAGGACAACGCAAGAGCGTCCAGAACATGAACAGGCAAAGAGACGGCACGTCTAGGCATCTACGGAAATATTCGATATCATTGGTTATTTGACATTCCACGTGGATATTTCCCCCTCCTTCGCGACCGGGAACGTCCGGTGTGTATTACATCACGGAGGTCAGTGTAGAAAATTTTTCGAATTATTGCGAACCAAACTGAGGCGAGGCCGTCCGCGCCGAACGGGCAGACGCGGAGTACGAGCAGAGTGGGAAGCGGATCCCAGGAGATCCTCAAGTTGGAGGGCGGGGCCCATTGCAATCGACGCACGCGCGTCCTCACGGGCGGCACGGCGGCACGGGCGGCACAACTTTAAATTGGAGCGGCAGTTGGCGCGGCTGCGAATTAAAACAACGCAAATAAGCAGAAACAGGGGGCGGCGGGAGGCGGCACGTAGACGCCGGGCGTTCGGGCTGGGCGCGGACGCGTTGAAACGGGGCAGGGTGAACGCAGGGCGGGATGAAACGGGCGGAGAGGTTCGGAAGAAAAGGCAGTCGACCGGTTGGAATGAGTACGATAATAAACGGGGCAGCGAGAAGAAGAAGCTGGCGCGTGCGTCGAGCTCAAAGCAACGTGCAGGTGTTTGTGCCGGATGGATCGTGAAACAAATGTATTGAACCAGTGATGATACCTTAGTGGTCGGTGCAGCTGGACAGGGATCAGTGTGGGTTGGTGCTAAGTTTAAGTCCGGGGGGGGGCGAGGGATGAGACACCAAGTAGAAGTGAGGCGATGAGATATAATGGTAATTAATCTTATGAGACACTCTAATTAGAAGATTGCAGACTTGAGGCATGAAATGAATATGCTAAGAAATGGAAAATTAAATTCTGGTGTTATATATCTATGACAAGGCAGGTGCATTTGGATTTAAATTTATTGGAAGAATATAATCAATGCAAAAAATGAAGAAAAAGCTTAAACAACGAGAGTTAGAAAGCTAATGAGTGCGTAGAGCGAGCTTTCCTGGACGGAAAATGCGCAGAGCATGGTCAAGGCCATTTACTCCCTCCCCGCCTACGATCTTCCGTGGGCTTCCCATCCCTACACACTCGATTTTGGTTGGTGATTCCGGGCGCATCAACAGCTTTGGTCATTAGTCCCGTCAATGCAGTGCATATTTTTTCTCGGGAGATGGCGGTGATCTTCCCCCGCTGGATGGCGAGATCCGACGCCGACCTACCGTCGGCTAGCGGGGTTTCCCTCTAACCAGGACTCTCACCAGCGGGGCACCGCCCAGCGGGACAAGCTCTAAGCTCCTGACCGGTCTCCCGGAATATGTGATAGTGTGGGGCATGCTAGTGTAAGTGTGTGTGTGTGTGTGTGTGTGTGTGTGTGTGTGTAGGGGGAGAGAAGAGGACAGATCTCGCGCGGTCCGTGGACCGTTTGGTAGGGTACTTCTCCGGCATTCGCCTGGTGTTGATCGGAGAAACCACGGAAAACTACCGATCAGAGCAGCTGGCCGTCTAGAGTTCTCCTCCAGACAGCGACTGAATGCGACCTAGCTGAAGAGCAAGCGTCAAAAATCCTGCAGCCGGCAGGACTTGACCGACCCTCTTGAAGAATCTAGGACGGAGTTTCAACTATTGCGCCTGATCCCGATGATAACGCGTGAGTACGCGGCTGCTCTGGGAGATGCCTTATGGTCACCATTTTGGGCCGGCAGAGGCCTGGTCGAGAGCGAACGATCGAAAATAACAGAAGGAATTTTATCTGTGTGTTGCGTGCAACTGATGTGTGTACACTCAGATAGAATGGTACGTAGTGAATTTCTACTAAGCGATTGCACACACATGAACGTCACGATTTCAGAGCATACGAGAAACTTATTGACACGGAAAAAGTACACACAAACTTGAAAATTTCCGACATAACCTATAAGGGGAAGAAAGTTTCAGAATTGAGGCAGAACATGTATGGAGAAACAACTCGACACAATTATACAATGTCTGAACGATTAGTAGAACAATAAACAGTTAGCAAAGTAGAACGAAATAAAAACAGAACGTAATAGATGTGGTGAGAAGCGAACAACGAAAGATGAAATAACGGGTCCAGAAACGAGGGATTTGCACGAAAAGCCATCAGAATGCTTTCGAGGTGTTCTTCTGAGCCTTCTTCTCGTTAGAGTCGGTTTGGGGGTGGGGTGGAGAGGTAAGACTTCAGCGCCGCCCACGAAGTGTTGGGGAAAACGAGGTTTCAGTTGGGTCTGTAATAATTTCTAAAATTTCTTTTCGTGAAAGGAAAAGAGAACGAATTAAAATAAAATGTTAAGAACTTTCGGGAATGATGTTTTGTTTTCTCTGGAAATGTAAAAAATATGCTTTTTTTGGAAGTTTTCCGTTTTTTTACATACCGGCGGCTTGCAAAATAATGATTTTTGGCGTTTTAGCTTTTATTATAACATCCTGTACATTGTTTAAATCTACAACTCCGTACTTTAATCTTTGGTTAACTCTTTTTAACGGTTTTCCATCATTGTATAATCTTTACGTTGACACTACTCAAGACTTATAACATTGTATTGAGCAAAACTAATACAATAGAACCAATACTTAAATGTCGAATCTAGAATTATTGTTACAATAATCACCGTATGCGTGCAGATTATTACATATTTATATTTAAAAAAAAGTCAATAAAAATAAAAAATGAAATAAAATATGTGTAAAATTGACGGAATTAACAATTATAAATACATAGCTCCTTATATTTTTACACAGCTTGGGAGTATTTTGTAAATTTTCTGAAACAATAAACAGATTCACAAGGGCACAATCTATTAAATGAAAACTACAGAAGTTAGAGCAACTAGCTGGGCCCATGAGAACCTGCCACACTTTGTAAATCATTGCGTTAAAAGTGAAAATAGTTTCTTACTGGAACACAACTTCAGACCAGAACATGAACTGAATAAAAAAAATACAATTATTCAAATTATCGTTTCCATGTTGCCGCGGCAGGAAGTAATAAGAGCCAAAATTTATTGCTTATTTATCCTTGAAAATAGATTTTATTACATGGGAGTTATTTTCTCCCTTTCAAAATTCAAAATTTAAGCAGTATATGACTTATGTGGGATCATAGAATTTTGGAAAACGTCAGCACAATCTCAATTTTCCCCATAGCACGTCATACGCAGTTTTTAACTGTTTTTTTTGACGTAAATAAATAAATAAATAAAAAACTGTGAAAACACTCTAGGTTCTGTCGTGACGGTTCTATTAACGCTTTAATTTAATTTTACACCGATTTCTAGTTTCTCCTCGAGCACGACATATTCTCTCTCACTTGCTCTCCTAAATGTTCCCGCAAACTTTCCTCTTAAAGTTCCTTCAAATATTTCCCCAAATGTGTCCAAATTATTTTCCCAAATATTCCTCACATGTTTACCGCAACTTCTCGACCTGGAAATTAAAATAAAAATACATTTAAGCATTTTTTATTACCTGTTACTTTTTATTATGTACGTTATGGGCTGAGGAAACATTCCATTTGGATGATAAAGAGTGTTGCAACGTGATATGTGTCGCGGTTTGCATGAATAATCCAAGTAAGCTATAATATGAAAACTACTATTTTTTAAAAAAACTTTTTTCGCATACTACATACATAGTATATAGAAAGTTACGTAATGCTGCAACGAAAAAGGTGATTTTTGGTAGAAAACACAGAAAAGGGTATAACTGTTGTTACTGTATGTAGTGTATTACTTCCTCTAACATTTTGTGGATTCTTTATTCCGACAAATTGCATTATGGCAAAACGTCTCTCCGTCTGCCTGTCAGCATTGCTATCGACAAAAGCCATAAGCAATATTTTCACCAACATTGATATTTCCCAGTTGATCTCACAGAGGTCGCAGGCTCTTGAATTTGAAAGCAATGTTTAAATTTTCGTGTGTACATTGCATGAAACCTCAAGAACATTTTCAATTTTTTTCTCAAAAATTGCTCCATTTTTTAAAATTAAACTTTGTGCTCGATTGCCATAAATCACTCTTAAAACCGCCACAGTTCATCAGTTTCGTTAAAATACCTGAATTTTCAAAAAATTCAATTTTTTTCGACGTCTTTCTACGACACGTATTGAAAAAAAATTTCGTCTGAATAAAGTTTGAGACTAAAGAAACAATTTAAAAGCGTCGCTTAATGATATGAGAATGGAATACACTGCGAAATATCTATTGGTATTATCATATATCACATACGTCGGAATATTATTAAACATTAATGCTTTCCTTTTGTATTAAAAAGAAGTAGCTCCTATACAATCTCAATGTTTTTTAAATTTCTTTAAACATTCTAAGAATAAATTCCTGTATCAAAACATTCAGAATTGTTAACAATTACAAGTCGTCAGAGGTTTTCTGATCTTCGAGTACGTCCATTGCGCATTTAACACTTTACAAAATATATACATTATTTTCCGAGTTATCATTGGCATAAAATTCATTCATTATTGTACACTTATTACAGAATCAGTTACAAAAACCACCATTCCTGTCCACGATCGTCTCGCGCGTTGACATTTCCCATAGTTGTCGATTTAGCACATGAAAAAGGCTCAACACACACACACACGGTTGATCAGCAGCACTGCCTAGTTGGAGATGCAGCCGCTGCATCGCGCGTGACTGTCCCCGGTTCTGATCTCGCCCCGCGCCCCAACTCCCCCCACACCCCGGTTCCCCCCCCCAGCACCTGTTACGTCCACCCAACTCACCCCCTCACCTACTCCACTCACTTGCTTTTTCCCTGCCCCACCATTAGTCTGTCCCCTCACCGTTCATCCTCCATTTCCCGCCATCCAATCCCGCACGCCGCTCGGCACGTAGCACCTGTTCTGCACATAGTCTGTCTCAGTCTCCACCGAGCAGAGCCATCAATCTTGACATAATACCAGTCTGTCCGCGCACATCGCGCGTAGCCCAACCGACCGCGTCTTTCAAAAGACCGTGGGAGCAAAGGGGAGAACGCTTAGGCAGAGTTCCGTCAGCCCGCCTCATAATCAGGGCAAAAACGAACGCCCGAACGCCTGCAGCGCGCCACCCGCCGCACAGTGGGGTGGGTGATTGGGCAGATAGGGGATTAGGGAATGATAGGATAGAGGGCGAGGCAGAAGAATACCTTGGGATCAAAGGGGAGAACGCTTAGGCAGAGTTAGAAGAGTCAAACGAGTTGAGGGAGCGTTTGCGACGAATGGGTTCCCTTGTTAAGCAGAAGGGAAGTGAGGGAAATGGTGATTTGAACATAGAAAGAAACATGTGTGAGGTACAGGAAGCCACTGAATAACAAAGGACTGCAGAAGAGAAAATGCAAGAAAATGATGGAAATGGTGAAACATTATTAGCATGCATCCCGCAGAATGTAATAATTGAAAAGGATGTGGTATTTCGCAGTAATATAAAAATCTCAGGATGGAAATAAGAGTTTAGCATTGATTAAAAGTTTCATATAACATTAAGTAATCGAATATGATATTGCTACAATAATTTAATTTTTTTTCGCTGAATGTTATACCTACCGTGCAGAGTAATATACGTCGTATAGAGAAAGTTAGGTAAATTGATTTCGAGATTTCAACAGAAGTGAAATTTTGGGGGTACCCCGATACCGCAAATTGTCTTAAAAACGTCAGTCCGTAGTCTGAGTCTTCCCATCCGTCGTCCGTCGATCTGTCTGCGAACAACACTGCGGCGAGTCGGTTCGTAGAAAGTTTTCCAAAATGAAACTCCCGATTGATCTGGCCCGACGCAAAGGTCTCGATTTTGAAAATCAATCTAAATTTGGAGTACTTCATTCGCGTCTGCAGGTGTGGATAAGTGACCGTGACGGTGTCGGTGTCTGGCGCGCATGGGCATGCGGGGGTGGTGGACGCGTGTTGGGACGCGTGTGGCGGGAGTGTTGCGGGGCACGTGGGAGCGCGCGAGGGCGTTGCTTACTGCTTGGTCTCGTGCTGGCGTGGCGGGGATTGTGGGAGTCGTGGTGGGGTGGGTGGGGCTAAACGGAGTCGCAGGGCGAGATGAGTGTGAATGAGTGACGGTGTCTGGCGCGCGATAGAGCAGTGGGGGGCGTGTCGGGGCGTGTCTGGGGTGGAGGGGCGTGGCGGGGGCGTGGCGGGGCGCGGCGGGGGCGGGGCGGGGGCGGGGCGGGGGCGGGGCGGAGGGCGGGGCGGGGGCGCGGCGGGGGCGTGGCGGGGGCGTGGCGGGGGCGTGGCGGGGGCGTGGCGGGGGCGTGGCGGGGGCGTGGCGGGGGCGTGGCGGGGGCGGCGGGGGCGGGCGGCGGGGCGTGGCGGGGGCGTGGCGGGGGCGTGGCGGGGCTGGCGGGGGCGGCGGGGGCGTGGCGGCGGCGGGGCGCGGCGGGGCGTGGCGGGGGCGGCGGGGCGGCGGGGCGGGGCGGGGGCGGGCGGGGGCGGGGCGGGGCGGCGGGGCGGCGGGGCGTGGCGGGGCGCGGCGGGGGCGTGGCGGGGCGGGCGGGGCGTGGCGGGGCGGGCGGGGGCGTGGCGGGGCGGCGGGGGCGGGCGGGGGCGTGGCGGGGGCGGGCGGGGCGCGGCGGGCGGCGGGCGGGGGGCGTGGCGGGGGGGCGGGGGGCGGGCGGCGGGGGTGGCGGGGCGGGCGGGCGTGGCAGGGGGCGTGGCGGGGCGCAGGCGCGGGGGGCGGCGGCGGCGGGGCGGGCGGGGGTGCGGGCGTGCGGGGGCGGGGCGGAGCTGGCAGGGCGTGGCGGGGCGGCGGGCGGCGGGGCGGGCGGCGGGGGGGCGTGGGGGCGTCGCGTGACGCGAGCGGGGGGTGGCAGGGGGTCGCGTAGCGCGCGGGGTGCGTTGACCTGCGCAGGGCGTGGGTGTAGTGGAGTGGCGGGGCGTGGGATGGGGGGGGGGAGCGTGGGACACGTGAAGGGGGGCCTGCGCGCGTGTGCTGGGGGTCCTCCATTCGACCCTCGATCACAAGTGTTCTCGGCGCGAGCGACGGGAAAAGCCAAGCGGCGGGGCCGCGCGGGCTAAGTGGTTCGATCACGCGATGCGCGCGCTCTCTCGCGCCACACACTCGATCGAGGGCGGCCGCCGGAAAATACCGGAACGCCCACCGCCCAGAGCACGTAGGCTGCGCCAGCTGTTTGCGCTCGAATAGTCAAACACTAATAATTAATCAACTGGGCTGGTGGTGTACTCGCTTGTGTGACAGTAACAAATTCCCTTCCGGTGGGCATCATGAACATAATAGTTTCACGACGGATTTGTATAAAGTTCATGAAGAAACTAGACACTTTTGGATGGTAACTTTTGCGTTCAGCTGCTTATCCCATTGGGGATGCTTCAATCCCAGTTTTTCTTTTGGTGTGGATGATGAGGGTTTTGTGGCCTCCACTTCCCCGTACAGTGACGGAGATTGGAGGTGGATATAGGGGTATTATTTTATTTGTTGGTATGATTGGGATAGGAATAGGAGAGGATGAGAGATGGCTGAAGGGATGATAATATAGTTTTTTAGTGACAGTTGATTTAAAATTGAATATCGGCGCTTGAAGATATAATGAGATATTTAATCAGAATGCCATCAAGAATTAAATGCAATTAAAATATAATAGGATATCGATGATGTATTTCTGCGTCACAGATACCTTAGTATTCATGTGTAATAGGAAACAAGTTTATGTTATTAGTATGGCTTTCAATCAAGAAATATATCGTAATAATAAACTTTTACATGGTTGGAAGAAAGCAGTTTGAAAATGGTGTAATTTAAGTTTAGAAGGATGAAAAATATTATTAATCAAAAGATTTTATGTTCACTGATACCTAGATTACCACTGTTTTTTAAGAAGTTTTACGGTCTTCTAATATTGGTATTAAGATATTCAGAAATTTCTTAGCGTTTCACCATTCTGAGTGTGATACATCGCAAGTCACATTTCTTGAAAAAAGTGTCGACACTTTTAAAGTACCGGTTACGTTATAATTTTGACTTCTTTTTCAATTCATCTCAAATATTTTTCAAGTTTCTGTTTCTTATTATCTCAAAATTACATCTACTGGCGCGACAAGGTTTTAATGGTTTTCTTTGAAGTCTTTTACCGCAATTATGTTATCATCTCTAGAAATCTAGCATGACTTGGTCACTTTCTTTTTAATGACTTGTAATCCTACCTTAGAACCACCATTTCTGTAAGTTACTGAAAGGCTTGTGCGCTCTGTGATTTACTTTCGAGAATACGTTCGTTAGTTCCCAACAAAATGTTTTCCACATTTTCTACCTGGTCCCCAATGTACTGCTACTGAATGCTGTTTTATATTACGAAAAGGCTCTGGGGTTTCAATTCTGTGCTCGATAATAAAATTACTAGCTGTATTACACAAGCGTCTGTGAAGAATATGTCGTGTAGGAAGTTTGAATGAAGTCTGCATAAAAATTCTACAATTAACTAACAATAGAATTTAATAATATTATGTCTTTCAATAGAAGTAAAGAGAATTTTTATTAATGTTCATGAAATTCCGTTAGCGGCAAAAATGTTCTTGCAAGTACACGCTTTTAATTTTGAATTGCAAAGTCATTTAACAAGTTCGGATATTTAAAATTATGACAGAGTATTTCTACAGTAATGTATATGATGAACCGAGGATAGACATTGTAGGAAAATACATATTACTTCAGCAGGTATCGCCAGTAGAGTTCACTAGTTTTTGACTAGGATTTTTGACTACTTTGTTGCAGCCCAGACATATGAACGGACAGGTAATAATCGCACGAGTTGCAAAGAGAGAACGAAGCAGTAAAACGAGGAAATGATATCGTCCTTACAAACAAACACCCTACTCCTTAAATTCAAGTCCTTCGACAAGAGCGTCTTTTGTAAGATTTGACCAGTTCACTCCTAGTTTTACTCACTACTTTCTACTTACATTAACTAGTTCCGATTCTTAAAATTGGGACATCAGCACAATGAAATCACTTGGCTTCACAATTTGTTGAATGCATGTACCATACAAATCAAACATTAGAAATAAATCCAGGCGATCAATAATAGTAGAAAAAATTGCTTTGTACTGAATTTAATATTCTTCATACGATGATTATTCTAGAGGTTTGTGTAGGGATATACAGTGACAATATATTTAATTTTCATATCGGGGATAAACCGCTACCAAATACATCATTTATTTACAAAAACCGCTACACTATTATTTTATTTTTGCCAGACGATGCAAATGTCACAAAATGACATGTACTAGTCAGAGCATTAAGTCACCCTGTATTACCATAATTTATTTATTTCACGCATTTAATGCGAGCCTACATGCGTTTGTTTTCTGTTAGCAAAACATCACTTTATCATCCAGGGACTTAAAATTACGTTAATCCTTAGGGAGTTGTAGTATTACCACAGAAGCGCGATTGATTAATGACAAAATATAAATAACACAATTTTAAAAATTAATTTTATCTCACAAACCTAAAAATGCTCTGTTAATTTATTTGGAAATACCTGTTAGTTCCGTGTGCATTTCCATGACCTAATATAGTTCACTACATGACGTTATGTAACTTTCCTAAAGGTGATACCAACTTACAATAAAACAAGTAGAAAATTATGTATTTTTAGACAGCCATTTAGTAAAAATGTTTATTCTAGAGCAGGTATAGCGTGCTAAAATTTCATTTTTACTTTCTCTCCCTTACGTAGTAAGAAGAGAAAGTATTGTAATTGTATGCCGAGAAATGGCGAATTTTCGACAGAAAAGCTCTTATTACAGTATCCTGGTAACGAAGAAACGGATAGTAAATAGTCGCACATGTTGTGTAATCAGAATTCATGTTTTGTGGATCCTTCATACCGAAATCGATTGACGTCAAAACGGCTTGGCCGTCGGCTTGGCCGTCGGCTTGGCCGTCGGCTTGGCCGTCGGCTTGGCCGTCGGCTTGGCCGTCGGCTTGGCCGTCGGCTTGGCCGTCGGCTTGGCCGTCGGCTTGGCCGTCGGCTTGGCCGTCGGCTTGGCCGTCGGCTTGGCCGTCGGCTTGCGTCGGCCGTCGGCTCGTCGGCTGCCGTCGGCTTGCCGTCGGTTCATTGGCCGTCGGCTTGCCGTCGGCTTGGCCGTCGGCTTGGCGTCGGCTGTCATCGGCTTGGCGCGCTGCCGTCGGCTTGGCCGTCGGCTTGGCCGTCGGCTTGCCGTCGGCTTGCCCGTCGGCTTGCCCGTCGGCTTGGCCGTCGGCTTGCCCGTCGGCTTGCCCGTCGGCTTTTCCATTCATCCATCCATCCGTCCGGCTGTGGTCAACGCTAGTGGTTAAACAGTTCAGCCAATTTTATCCAAATGTGATATTTGTCAATCGATTTAAGCCCTCTGAGTTAGAAACAGATATTTTTATTTTAGGAGGTACTTTACATAAAGCTCCTGAGACATTTTCAAAAAAATTAGTCCAATTTTTTTAAATTAAAGTTTTGGCGGAATTGTGCCTGAAATAAAGGCAACTTTTAATTTTTTAAACATTTGTTTACTCAAACACGGCAGCAACGTTTTTCTTTTAAATTTTCTCCTAGTATGTAACAGTAAAACTAGTGGTTGAGAAACAGCTCATACTTTCTCGTATTTTCAAGCAAAATTGCGCGAAAAGCACACTATTTTACGCAAATAACGAAAAATTACACGAGTACAAGTGATGCACGATACGTATTTTAGCCGTAAATAAAACTATTAATTTATTTTAATGCGAAAAAAGGCAGCATTCATTATTGCGTTCTGTAATCAGGGCGGTGTTACAATAATGGATTACAAGCTACAATGACTGCTAATTCGTATAGGATACACATTTTGCCAATTATCATGGTTGATTCCGCTACCAAAAATTTAAAAAATTGAAAAAATATTATAATTAAATACAATATTTTTATATACATCCAAATTACTCTGTTTTTACATGCATTACATTTTATTCCCACATCTTATTAAACAAAGCGAAATTATCTATTTCTTTTCACATTTAACTCGAAGGATTTAAAATAGATCTTAAATAATATCTAAAATATTAATTTTAAAACTTATAACAAAAGCGAAGAAACGAACAAAGAAATATGAAATAATATACAAATTCTAACTTATGTAGCATCCAAATGCTAAGTATCATTATTTATTTTTGTCCAGGAAGTGCAGTAAATTGTGAGCGGTCGACAATTTTTGTCACCAAATTACTAAAAAAATATTTATATTTTTATAAAATTTAACATGACCTTATTTGAAAATCGATTTTTGATTAATCCATGTCAATAAGAAAAAAACATCTTCATAATTGTAGTTGTAGGAAGACACCGAAAAAAATTTGATTTTTTTTCAATTTCCGATAAATCAGGTTTTTCAACCAACATGAGACTTATACCATTCTCTTAAAGACACTTCAGACTATTCACTTACAGAATTTCATCAAAAAAAGATGTAGCCGTTTTGAGCAAAAATTGTTTAAACAAAAATTAAAATTGCCTATATTTCACCCAAAATTACGCAAAAGTACTCAAATTTTTAAAATACTGTGCAGGGATTCTGGCTACACCGCGAGTTAGAGGATTTTTTCCTAAATTTAAAAATTCGATATATCCACTTTTACGTTATTAGGGCCCTGTAATAAGATATTTTCTACCGAAAATTTGCCGGTTTTTTTTTTGCGCAGCATTACATAACTTTCTCTTCTTAAGAAGTTCCCTCTTAAGCACGAGGAAGTAAAAATTGGTACTAATCTCATTTCCGGAGAACTCCCTGTATTTTCGAAAATTGCAAAATTTTAACATTTAAAAATTACAAAATTGCAGAGAGATACATTTGCTTTCAACAAAATATGTTGTAAAATATTAGGTCTTTAAAAAAAGTATTTTATAATTTTTTGAAACTACGACTAGCTTTTGCCTAATTTCTGTACGAAATTTATTCAATTTACAAAATAAAATTTCTCAAAAAGCACTCCAAATTGTTTCTTGAATTTCCTCCACAGATAGGAAACGAAACGCTTAAAAGAATTGCAAAAGTCTCATTTTCGTGGGAATCTCCGTACTTTCGAAAATTCCAAAATCTTAACATTTGAAAACTACAAAATTAAAGATAGAAATCTTTGCCTTAAACAAAAATAAAAATCAGCTCCTTAAAAATGTCTAATTTAACAAAAAACTAGTAGTTCTGGCATAATTTCTGTTTGAAATTAATGCAATATACACATGTGTCCCACCAATTATAGGCCTCCAGAAAAATTCTCGGAGAACACGAATGGATCAAAACCGCATGAAAAATAATCCTCTCCTGTATTATTTCAGTTGTGCAGATGACTTTTGTGGCTTTCACGTGCAACCAATGACGAACTGTACTTTAACTTTAATAATATGTGGTATTTGTTAAAAAAACAGCTAAATATTAATGTCAAATGCAACCCGCAATACTCGGACAGTATCGTTGAAATCCATGTTGTTACATAACTCCAAAACGAAGCGTTCTAGGATATTAAAATGTGGAATTTTAAGCCAGAAGTCCTCAAGGAAGCGTTACTCACACCATAATCTATAGGATGAGATCTTCTTAGACGTTGTGTTAAATTTTGCTGGTTCGGCGCTTATAGATTCTACCCTCTTGAGAGACGTGCAAAATCTGAAACTGTATGTGAAATTAAACCAATTACTTGATATTACGATGGAATGAATTGTACGCATGTATCACTGTATTCGTTAATAAATTTAAGTAAGAATAGTGAATTGAAAAGAGTGTACTGTACTGTTATCTTACAATGGGTTCAGTTTATACTATTACAAGGAGTCATGTAGAACAAGTGAGGGATGATAAGTGGATATTGAAGAAAAAGGTATGTTAGTGAGTTAATAAGGAAATATAAAGATAGGTAGGAGGGTGGGGTTTAGCATGCAAGATTTCTCGGAAGGGTCGCTTGTTAATGTTATTTTAATTATAATTTACTATTGAAAATCCCAATATTAATTCGATTTTTACTTTATTCCACAGTTTCAATTCTATGTGTTGATGTATTTTCTTTCAATCAATCCGCAAACCTTAAATGGAATTTGCCATTTCTCTCTTAAAAACACGATTTAAATGAATTATGAAGGAGAAATTGAAAAAATTGAGTACGATAATTTTGTATGAACTTTTATTTCGATAATTTGGTATTACTACTGAACGTTGAGTTCCTGTGCAATGCTGTGTTATGGCAGTTTGAGACTTTATACCAAGAATTTGCTGTACGGCATTTTTATGATTGAATGAATATAATTTATGAATGGAAGGTAAGATAATGAAGTTTTATTTACTTAACGTTAATATAATAATGCCTCCACGATCAATGAAATCGTACATTAAACAATATTAAAGTCAGGAAGAATATTTATACACAAATGCTTAAGATGTGCATTACGTAATGATACAGTAGTTTTGTATGGAATAATACTCTTATTTCATAAGGTAATGCATTGGATGGCCTTTAGTTCAAATTATATGTGAAATCATCCTTGCTTCTCTGTATAATGTGATGCAAATAATTAAAAAAGTATGTTGTTATATCAGTACTAGTATAGTACTAGTGCCAAAAGTGAGATGATGGTCAGGTATTCAGATAAACCTGTAAATGCAACAAAAAAAAATATATCAGCTACTACTCACATCAATGTGCCATGAAGTGATTTATATTCTGGAATGAAAATAAAATGAAAGTCTGCAGGGCTGTCTAAAATATAGTGCAGGCTACGGGTAAAATTGATTTTATTTTGCTTAAAGAGTTGTGAAACTGAGTCTACCAACCTTGGGTCTCAACTTTTACTACTCGCAAAATAAAATGTCTTTTTCACTACTGATATCATATATACAAAAATGAAATGTATCAACATGTCAACAATAAACGAATCAAATAAATTTATCTGAGAAAGACGTAAAATTAATTAGTTAGAAAGACGTAAAGTTAATTTAGTAAATGGAACACTAAACTAAAGTCTGAGATGTCCCATATTTCCACTACAACAGAAAATGTGTTGCGATAACGCCTGTAGTCCCTTGCTGACTCTGAAAAATTCCGCAAACACATTTTGAGCTCCGTGTTCTTGCCGTGGCACAGCGTACGTGCCTGACTTTCGCCAGACAAACACTAAGTGTCATATCGAGTCCGCCGTGAAATTCCGGGAGTCGTAGACTGGACATGGACGTTAAAAGAGGGCTGTAAAACTCCCCATAACGGGCGGAACGTGACTCCAGCTCGTCTGTATCTCGACGTTTTAAGACGCTGAGTTACGTGAACGACCGACATCTCGGTCGGGCGGAATGAAGGAACAGACGAATTACTCTTGGCTCCGGCGTTTACAAAGAGGCTGTGCTGCACAGCACTGTTCCTCTTTTACGGGAAATAAGAAACGTGAACCTTCTCTCTCAAAAACAAGAATGTTCGGGAGTGACTGGTTGGAAGTTTTAGACGCTAAGTGCAATATTTACGACTTGAACACGTTTCTAGAATGCGATTAATAGAATATCTTACATATCAAGAAGCATGTCGGTCTGTTCGAAAAACAAAATAACAAACAAATAAATAAATAAAGACTTCGAAATTTGAACCGATAAGATTGACGATTGCAGAGATGTTATTCCAAACACTCTTTAAAAACAATATTTTTAAAAAGTAAATAAAACTAATTTGCACTTGAATTAAGAAAAGAGGTAGATATTTATTTGGAATATGGAAACGCGCCTAAAAGTAAACACATATTCTGGAATTGTAAAATGTTCTTTTCCAGCATGAACTTCTCAAACTTTCTACGTTTAAACATATAGTTGATTGATCAATGCACACATCACCTTACTTTCAGCGAAAAAAAATTGCCTCTGAATTTCGCTCATAACATTTCGACGAAAGGTCTTTACCGAGCTTTCCTTTCTTGAGCGAATTACACGTGAGCTAAGTCTGCTGACGTACTCCACCCGAGCGCGCCGCGAATTAGGCGTTCTGAAAGGCGCATTTCCAACAAAGTGCATTAAAATACTCCTCCTCTCGGCCTCCACTCTCGGGTGTAATTCGCGGAACGCACCCTCCACGGGGGTTTATTCCGCCAGGGTCTCGCTCGTTCCTCGAAACAACGCACATATTCTCCAGAAGCTCGCGAAGTCAGGAAACTGCTTTGCTTTCCGGTTGTCGAGTTCGTACGGGAAAATATTTCAAGACGACGACGGGGCGGCGGCAGCGGAAGGGGATGTGCGTTGTTGCTCTCTTTTTATTAGCATGTCGGCTCCGCATTACCGTGAGGCCCCCAGCGGGTTTGAAATAACAAGCATTGACATTTCACGGAAAGAGAGGAGACAGTCTTTTTACACAGAATGGTCTAGTCTCTTTTGTATGGCGTGCATTAGATCAATAATTAATGAAATGCTCGGCACTTTTCAAGAACGTAATTACAATCTAACAAGATTTTATGTTGGATTGAAATAAAGGCAATTTTTAAATAATTAAAATTGCTTTCTCGTTATTGAGGATTCTTGGAATGAAGATGGCAACAGGATGTTTATTCATTTCAAAATATGGATATTGCTTTGTGCATTCATATCATCATACGTAAAGCAGAAACGAGTAACCAATATTAATTATTTATTTCAAAAGTATAAATATCATTTATAGACATTCTGATTGCCATTACTTCTTGTAAAGAGAATATTTTTAGTCTTAGAAATTTATAAAAAATCACTCTGACCATTTTAGGCTAGAAGTTTAGCCGTTTTTAAGATAATTTTCTCCTATTTGGTATAAACTTCGCTAAATAATCGGATAAAATATTCATTTTTTACTACTTAATTTTCGAAAAGTAATATAAACCTCATAAAAATTTAAGAAAATGAAAAAAATATATTCTACGTAAAGAAGCAATATCAATCAAAATGATTCCTTATATGTAATTAGTACAAGATCGATTCAATCCGACTGTAAGGGCTAGCCGTCAGAGTTCCATTCCATACACTCACAAACGTTCTGATTTAATTGTGAGACAGAAAACGCCACAAAAAGTCTGTATACTTGAGCAATCAAACATCACGGTCGAGTACACTTGTGAACCACAAATTAATGAACATCAAATACTGTTCACTAGTAGATGGACGACAAATCAAACAAATTACAAGCTCGCTATTGCAAACAGCTGCTTCCACAGATTCAACATACGTATTGATGAGCTCGAGAATTCATGAAAAAGTTAAGAGCTTTTTCAGAGATATTCATTAACTTAGAATTAATGTAAAAATCCCGCAAACTACAATATTCCAAGCGTCAGGTTCGTCAACAGAAGATCACATCCTATGGCTGATTCTCTGAACACTAATTTTCTTATTTTGTTCTGAAAAGAGGTACGGAACATGGAAAACCAATTTGGATATCAATTGCTTTCCATTTATAAACGTAATACAAACTCATGAACCTTTTCTATACTGTAAAGGGGGTTATTATGTTTAGAATTGAGAGTTTTATTTCTACACTGGTCAGTCAGTTTTTATTTTAAGATCAAGAGACGTATTGAGAGATGTAGGACGCTCCTTTTCCAAAAAGTGATGATTGAAGAAACCGAAAATTTAATGTTTCAAGAGAAATTTAAGTTTAAAGTTTACAATGATGTTCATTGTTTGTCCATATATGATTTCAAAATGAAAAAAAAT
The DNA here is from genome assembly GCA_964035755.1 of Teleogryllus oceanicus. Lineage (NCBI taxonomy): Eukaryota > Metazoa > Arthropoda > Insecta > Orthoptera > Gryllidae > Teleogryllus > Teleogryllus oceanicus. The sequence continues at coordinate 137,185,992 of CAXIVR010000004.1, forward strand.
CTTAAAATCTGACTTTATTCTTTTATTCTTTGGAAAAGTCTCAAATTTGCAGTTTCGCAGGGGCACATCCGTACGGAACATTCGGGTTCCGTATTCGGGCGGCTTGATGTAGATGTTTGATCTTGAACAAACCCTCGGTTCCCCATTGGCCCCAGAGGGTCCATGTGGGAAGGCTTGGTTATCTCCAAAGCATTTTAGTTGGCACCATTTCGCTCGCGATGATTCCGTAGGGTCAGGTGGGACCTGTTGATATCAGTCACTTTTCCGGGCGAGAGCGTCCCTCGAAGTTGACTACTACAAAATCGTCCACTTTAGAAGCATCTGTGCCTGATTGCTGGAGGTGGCAGGGATGTGGGAGCCTGAATGCGGATGGAGCATCTTGTGCTTCTGACCCGTTTGATTGCTCAATGCTTTTGTCGGGATTGCGGAGAGAAAACTCAGCACTGCTGACTCCTCTCACTGCATCAGTCATTTCTTCCCGAGATTTATTATGGATGGACTTAGAAGCCTTGCTGTAGGATTGGGTCCAGCAAGGCTTTTAAGGTGTTTGCTGGAGGACTGGGTCTTCTGTATGTTATGTCCACATTACATGTTACTCGTAAATATTGTTAGCTTAAATTTATCTTCATTAAACCCAAGACATTTAAAGTTTAGAATGATTAATTGTAATAGCTAGTTCAATGAATTTCTTTGCACTATCAGACGAAGTTATCGATGTTCGCGCAGGAGGTTTTAACACAATCTTCTGTAACTTATACTGTGTCTGGACTTTTTATATTTTTACGTCGAAGTTTAGTTCCTTACTAACTGATGAGTAGTAGAACAATAATTGACTTTATCTTTTTGTACTTCATATTTTTAATCGGATATTAATTTCATTTTGAAGGTATCAACGTTTTGGACCACCAGGATATTTTAATTATAACCAACTAGGTTAAAAAACCGCGAAAGGGGTTATTTTTCTAATTAATTTTTTCATCAATACAATCTTTAGTTTTCAAACTATCACAATAACCTAGACACTTCAGTATACAAGACTCATAATTCTGGCGATTCAAATATATTTTTCGTTTGTTTAAAATATTGTTAAACATTTTCTGTTCACGCATCCTGATAATGAACATCAATAAGGTATCAAGACAGGTATTTATAAGATAATGTTTACCCTACAAAAACGTTCCTTGCCTACATGAACATGTACACTATTATTGAATTATGTCATTATTCAAAACAAGTTATTATTTCATAACTCATTTTCTTGTATTCATTATATGTACCCTTTATGTTGATCAACATAAGAACACCAAACACCCTTCTACAGACACGTTTGGAAAGCATGTCAAGGAATAGGTAAGGTCGTCAAAGAATATGTAAAATAGGCCACCTAGAGTGGCTGTAGAGTCAACGTCAAGTTGCAAGGAACCTATGGCCCAAATTATTCTACAGCCCGCTCCCTAAGCTTTCAAATTACTCCTCAACAACTCTTGTAAGTTCATAATCACCACCAAATTTTGCCCCCCTCCCTCCCTTGCATCCTGATAGCTTTTAGTGGGTTAAGATTTCATTTAAAGATTGGGTTTCTCCCGAAACTTTCAAGTATGGCTTAAACAACCTCTCAAGGTTGTCGGATGAATTCACAATCCGATCCAAGTCTCACACGTTTCCCTCCTTGAATATTACGGTTAAACAGGATGGGCGTGTTTAAAATAAACATTTTTTAAATACTTTCTCGTGAAATATTGTTTAATTCTAATTTCTATGGGCTCATTTTTTCGAAATTGACCTTGAACCTTTTTGTTTTATGCATGAATGTTCAGGCACGTTTTTTCAATTTTTTTACTTGCATATTAAATCTAATATCTAATATTTTGAATGTTACATAAGTAAGTCAAATAGAGCTGTTTGAAATTTTAGTAATAATAATGGTTTCGTATTTGACCGGCGTGGCGCGGCGTGGCGCGGCGTGGCGCGGCGTGGCGCGGCGTGGCGTGGCGTGGCGCGGCGTGGCGCGGCGGGAGCGCGGCGGGCGCGGCGCGGTGGGCGGCTCGGCGGGCGTGGCGGGGCGAGGCGGGGCGGGGCGGGGCGGGGGGGGGGCGCGGCGTGGCGCGGCGGGGCGGCGGGCGCGGCGTGGCGTGGCGTGGCGCGGCGTGGCGCGGCGTGGCGCGGCGGGGCGCGGAGGGCGCGGCGCGGTGGGCGCGGCTCGGCGGGCGGCGGGGCGAGGGGGCGGGGCGGGGGAGGGCAGGGGCGGGGGCGCGGCGTGGCGCGGCGTGGCGCGGCGTGGCGCGGCGTGGCGCGGCGTGGCGCGGCGTGGCGCGGGGCGAGAGCCGATGACCGGCGACCGGCCCTGCTCGGAAGGAAGAAGGCGCGGGACGGATGGAGGCCGCAGATTGTCCGATCAAACTTTATGGCTGACCGTCGCTGTGGATAACGAGGTGAAGAGCGCCGCGAGGAAATAAAGGGAAGGGACAGAAGGAACGCTGGATGTGAATGTGAGGGCGCGAGGGATGGGATTCAAATGGAGGGGGATAGTAGCAGAGGGGGAAGGCAGGAAAGAGAAGAGTGTGTGTGGTGGGGGGAAAGGGGGGAGAGAGAGAAAGGGATTGGTCCTCGCAGCGATGTAGAGACTTGAAAGGAGCCATAGAACGTTTGAAAGAAAAAACGAGAAAAGGCACTAAAGATGAAGCAGAAAAAAGGAAAATTCACCTAGGAGAATAATAAGGCAGTTTTAAAATAAAAAAAAATTGAGGAAGGAAGAAAGAAAGAAAGGAAAGAAAGTCGTAACCATGTTACAAGAAGTTAAGCAATTGCAAGAAATTCCAGCACAGGATCGTTAAGACAGAACGATTAGAAAGAATAAGGCGAAAATTAGAGATGGAAGCGGACGAGAGTATTAAAGTTCTTGTCAGAAAGCTCCATTTTCAGGAATAGAGAGTAAGAAGAAATGGTACACGAGGCAGAAAGAAGCACGAGCGAACAAAAGAAGAAATTACCAAAACCAGAGAGACAGGGCGAGCAAGAGGCTGTTACGTGTATTATTGCACGGAGCAGAAGATCCAAGGGGCCACGACGAGGGTCCTCTCACCGAAGGAGGCGGTGCGGCAGCGCGGAGGGCGGGGCCTGAGGGCGCTCCCGCACGCGCCTACGGCTCCTCCCCCTCGCTGGGGGCGATTTCACTATCAGATCTTATAGTTATTGCCGGCTTAGCGTGCTCGGGCGCGGGCTCGTAAGCCGGGGCCGGGCGCGCTTAAGGGCCGCGCGGCGGTGTCCGAACAGCTCGTCGCGCGAGGGGCGCCGCTCGTTGTCACCGCCCCCGCTACTACGCCTCACCTCCGCCGCTTCCGGTATGTTCGGCGCTTCCGTGAGTTTCCTTACGTCCGGTGCTTTCGTTACTCCCGTTGCTTTATTTACTCCCGTGACTTTCATCGCTCCTTTGTTTCTGTAGCTTCCGTTGTTTTTTTGGTTCCTTGTTTGCGTTGCTTGCTTTGCGTTGCTTCCATTATCTGCGTTGATTCTGTCGTCTTCCGTTGTCTGCGTTGCTTCCATTGTCTGCGTTGATTCTGTCGTCTTCCGTTGTTTGCGTTGCCTTTGTTGGTTCATCGCTGGATGTGCTTACTGTCGTTCGCTGGTTTGCCGTCGTTTCCGCTTCTCCCTTCGCCATCTATTTCCTTGCCTCCCCCTTCTTTCGCGACTTCACCTATCCGTTCTCGTTTCCCAATTTTTTTAAGGTAACACGATCGTTTGTCTCTGCTTTCTAATGCCAAATCTTGCCCACTTACCGGATCATCAATCTGTGTGCGGTGTGTTGCTATTATCCCAACCAGCTCCTCTCACTGCTTGCCGCTTCGTGAATTCTTTGTGATACATCAACATCATACGCTATCAATTGACAATAATGATCTTCTTCCTTTGCCAATACACGATGCAGCTCCATTTTTTTCATCTGCCTTTATTTAGATTTTCCGCGAATTAATACTTCCATGTATTATTTGCTCCACTGAACAATAACTGGCTACGGTTTACTGCTGTTGGCTTCAATCTCTGCTCCTACCTTCCTGTACCATCGTCGCCAGTTTCCACCGACTACTATTCCCCTACCACCTTCGCCAGTTCTGTTGCCTGCTTGCCAACGCTTAAACGTCGGCGCTTCCCTTACATTCCTGCCCTGGACGACCTTTCATGGCGAGAGCCCTCGCGCACCTCTCGGCTGGAAGCCCTTGGGGGCGCCACGCTCCTCTCCTTTGACGGCCATTTTGACCGTCTCCACCTTCCGGAGCAGAATTCCTTCCCTGGTTGCCGGAGCCGGCAGCATTTTCGCCCTGCTCACTCACCGCGTGGAAACGACCGAGGTTACTTTCTCACCTCGCTTTGAATACTGGGCTCGGTGACCTCCTGATCCGTTCTTGTCGCTGGTCTTGTTTCGGTCGCACCTTCTCTCCAGTCAGACATACTCATTGTTAGTGCTTGAGGATATACTTTTATTTCAGATGGGTTCAAGCACTTTTTTTCTCATTAGATTTCTCTCTGGACTAGCTCACGTTCTGCGATATAAGAAAAGGGTTTTTGTATGTAAAAATTAATATTAAGTTAATTCCTGTTGTTCTAATGTAAATTCAGTGCAGATTATTAATATAATAGCGTATGATCACTAGTACAGTCCATTTACTAATATGTGATTAGTATGAATATGATTTAATTTTATTACTTGAATACACTGTACACGATTCGCCACACGACAAATTAAGCACTGATGATACATTTTTTACAGAATTTCAAATTCAAACTCAAGACGATGCCCTTTGAAAGATCTTTCTTGATTTTCATTCCGAACGGTTCTGAACTTGTGGCGTTTATGAACACTTCCCCCAGTGGAAATATTCTTTCAAGAACGTACCCGAAGAGAGATGCAGAACTACGTCTTTGCGTTCGTAGAAACGCACGTACTTTTTCCACCATTTTACGCTGCACATGAAATTCAGCCCTTCTTCGGTATTTACAGCTTTCTCTCAGACGGAGCTATAGGAGCAATCGCCGATGCTACGAGGTTGTATCCAAGTTACGTCTGATTGCTACACACATGCTGGACACAAGCCGTTTTCGAAAAAAACAAATATAAATAACCTTTAATTCAAGCGCAAATTTTGCCCAAAATAGTTGTTGTTTAAAAATAGAACATGGCATTCCTTAAAGATTATCTTTTAGAAAATATTTTATTAGGGGAAAAATCTCTATCTGCTGTAGTTTGACGTTAACTTTCCTTTGAATTTTCAAAAAAAAAATAAGAAAAAGAAAAAAATGAGCTCACAGTACAGTTTCATAAGGCAGAAAACGGAGTCTGTACAATTTTTATAAGCGTAATTTACTCATTGAAAGAATTAAAGAACAAATTCCGAGCCATTTTGAAAAAATAATTTATTTAAGAAAATTGCCTAAATTTCTCGGAAAATTACGCCAAAAAACACAACTCACATTTTCAAAAAATCACACATGACCTCATTTAAGGGTCAAATTTTGAAGAACACGATCATTAAGCCAAAAATCATTATCTTCAATATTGTGATAGTAGGAAGACGCCTTTTTTGGCCCGGCCGCAAGAAAGTTTAAACTTGTCTAATTTTCGAAAATTCGGAGAGTTCAATGAAAATCGAACCAGCACAATTTTATAAGCGTACTTTACTTTATCTGAAAAAGTTATGTAAAAATTTGAGGAAGAATTTTCTAGAAAATTGGAATGTTAGAGGAAGTTATTTACATCGTTTATAAACAAACTTTATCCACTTTTTAGATACGAGAGACCTTCAATACGATCTTTCCTTCGAAAATCTCGGTTTTACCACAACATTACAGTACTTTCTCTATACTACGTAAGTCGTATGCGAGTATGTACACATTATTGGAGTAAATGTTTTGGGACATGCGGAACTAATAGGACAAAATTAACTTGTGTGAAATTCGACGTGATATTCCTGTATTTCATGGGATTGTTTCTACAGGTATACGATAAGTTCTCTCTACAAAGCTACGTACACACACACGTATACACATACACATGCTTGCAAGCGAGCGAATGCGCACGAACAACCGTACATACATACACACGTCCACTCACACGCCTTCACTCGCACATTTTCTCTCACTCGCACATATTTACGGACAACCCTTCACACATACCCTCTCTCTCTCACATATAATCATACAAACTCATCAACACTACAAGCATTTTTCCATACTTCAACCAACCAACAGGGTGTTGTCTTTGATGTTTCTAAGGATGACAATTGGAGCATTAACATTGAAAAGACAGTACCTGTGAAAAACCGACTTCTTCAGTAGGGGGAAACAAAAGTGTGTTTACCAACGCTATGAACGATCACCAACATTACCAGAAACACATTTTATGTTTTTCTGAAATTTGAAAATTCCAGAATCAATTTTTCTATGAAATCGAATTTTCCGGAACAGATTCTCTTACCACACATAGAGTTATTGTTATTTACACATTTAGCAAACATTTTTCTATAAAATACGAGATATCTTCCATTGAGAAAGTAGAGCATAGATTACGAGCCTCTCTCGTCGGGAGTCTTTTTTCAAGGCGCTGTAAGCACTGGAACTTAGTAATTCACATCAATGACTGTCCTGTTTTAGAATTGTGTTCCTTTGATGTTTAAATTTTAATAATAAGTGGCTTATGTTAATGGAAAAATCAACTTTTAAGGGTTTAATTCATATATTAATTTAGATTTAGTGAGCACATGAGATCAATATCATGTAAAATTTTGAAGAAAAGCCTTATAATTAGGTATATGTTTTATGATTTCGGTACATCGATTTATTTCGGCTACTTCTTTTGGCACCATTGTATTGCTTTTTTTGCTTTTTTCCTTGGATGCTAAAACTCTTAACACATTACATATATTAATTTCCTGAAACCAGGAATATTAAGTCCACATAATGAAAACATTTTTTTGAAATAATATGTATGACAGTTATTTGAATGATTGGATTCTTATTATATTCCCACAATTATATTAGTTTATATATGTACAGGTAAATGTGCGACCATTAAAAAATCTGACGTTATAAATGGAGTTACTTCTTTGCGCCAAAAATCGATAACGTACAAACAATTTCTTCTCTCTAGACCTTACGTTGTAATATTCGTTTCATTACTTACTGACATTCTATTTTCTCTGTATTGTTGGTATAACCAAGAACTCTCTTCCCAATGAAAAAAAGTAAATTTATAAATTTATGGCATTTACTACCTTTCTTATGCATTTTTTAAATTCATTCCTTGTAAAACAAACTTCGATCAGACTACAAGTTAAAAGAAAGGCATAAAAAAGGAAACAGATTCGGACCAAGTGGTAATGCAACATTGGATTCAAGTCAATTGCAATAAAGGCTTCTATAGGCTTCGTATCGGACCATTGTATACGTAACGAGGCCTTCCTACCTCAAGGGGCGATGGCCAGTATTTCAGACTGCCAGGCGCTCCCACACGGGTCAAATGCGCTCGCTAGCCTTTCCATGATCCGCCGCCTCCGCCGACACCACAGTCAATGCTACCGCCTCCACCGCTGCGTCTGCCACCGCCTCCACCCCCGCTGCCACCGCCGTCTCCGCCTCCGCACCGCTTCTGCCGACCTCTCCGACACCTCAGCCGCCGCCCCCGCCTCCGCATCCACCCGCCTCCATCCCACCCCCGCATACGCCCCCTCCTCCGTCTCCACCGCCTCCGCTACCGCCATCGTCTAGCCTCTCGCCGCCGTCTCCGCCGACCCCTCCGCCGCCTCTGTCGCCACCTCCGCCATCGTTTCCGCCCTCTCCTCCATCTCCGCCGCCGCCTCCGCCGCCGCCCCCGCGCCGCCTCTGCCGCCTCCTCCACCCCCGCCGCCGCCGCCTTCACCGCCGCGCAGTCGTTCGTCGGTCGCTTCGGCGGCAGAGTCGCGAGGACCCAACGGCGCAGCAGCGCCTTCCATCGCGGGCGGCCTGGCGTCGCTCGCGCCCACGCACCCGCCCCGCCCCGCCCTCCCGCCCCGCCCCCCGCCCGCCCCGCCCTCCCCGCCCCGCCCGCCCCGCCCCGCGCCGGCAGCACGCGCCGCGTCGCCACTCGGGCGATTGGGCAGGCGGCGGTCAGCGGCGCCGTCTCATCTCGAGAGTGGGTGCGCCCCGCTCGCCCCCCGCCCCCCCGCCCGAGACGCGACCCGCAACGGCAGGCGTCGCGTCGCAAGCCTACTTCCACAAATCGGCTCTGCGTTCCGCTTTCATCTCGGACCGGCCGGCGCACAATATACTGCATTATTTATTTATTGGTTGTAATATTTATTATTTTGTATACTGTTTATTTTTAAATTATTTATTTAATTATTTTAATTTTTGTTAATTAAATTTTGTCGGTTTTGTTTGTTATTTTGTTTGTTATTCATTGAATTGTGTATTTAATTTCGCGCAAATTGACGTGTAGCTACAGTAACTACGGGAACTTCTAATAGGTTCTGTACGACAGTGTCGAATGGAACGTTTTTAACAATTAACACAGTACTTAAAAACATCTGTTTACGACAAATGGGCGAGTGTTTACTCGTTCGTTTAATGAACTGAACTCTTTTTTTCATTACAAATTATATATTTTTTAAATGTCTTGGCTTTTTCTAAGAAAAAGTACTGTACACATTGCCGGAAAACGGCGAATGTTCGACACAAAAAAATCGTATTGCCAGGCACTGGTAACGAAAAAGTAAATAAATGCAGAAGAGAGAAAGTGAAAATATGTGTGTGTACACGATAAATAAACGATTGAATACAATACATTTATTATCATTATTGAGTTAGTTAATTAGTATAACAGTCGGTTATTTATGAGGAATTACTTTATACAATCCTTTCCGCGGCAATCCGTTACAAGGTAGCAATAAGGCAATTTGAGAAGTTAAGATCTGTTGAACAGGAAATAAATAAATTAAATTAAAAAAGAAGTTATTCCGTGAATATCATTGCTGGAGGGCAACGTGGGGGGATGAGATGAAGTTTTTTTAAGTGCAGAGATGCACCGCAGCAACTTTGTTAGAATTTATGTGGAATTGTTTTTATGATATCTGAAGTGAGGACAGGAATTGCAATTTTATAATATTACGTAATCGTTCTCAATAATGCGTAAAGGTATGTGCTATTGTAGCACCTCTACTTTATACATACTACTTTGATTAGTAGCTATCTTTAAAGTGTAAAAAATTTGATAAGGATTCGGCGTAAATTTACTTTCCGGAACAAGAGAATTGGAGGGTGGGAATCTCTCGAAGAGGCGATCAATGGCCAGACTCTACGCTTTGTATAAACTTATAGCGGTCACCCACCTTGAAAACAAATTAATCGGCAGCTACGTATTCCTACATACATCATTAGAAGGGATAACCGGCTCAAAATAAATTTTAGGCGAAAGAGAACGGATGTCTGGAAATTTTCTTTCACAATTCGAATGATAACGGAATGGAATAAATTGCCTGCAAAAACCTGTGAACTATTTTCTCGAAGCGTTCGCAAGTTTAAGAAATTAATTTAAAGTATTTCTAAGTAAATGAAGACCTAAACTAAGAATAGTATGTTTTACAGTGATGCTTAAGTGAGGAGACGCGCAGTGTAGAGCAGAGAAATAATGAAGTGTGTTAAGTACGAGTATTTTAGAGAAGTGCAGTGATGCAGAGCAGTAAAGTGAAGCGCAGTGCAGTGTCAGTGCAGAGAGAAGTTTTATTTTTGTTGGGGCAGTCACAGAATAGTTGTTTCCGGCACAAACAGCACAATTGATCACATGATTGCAATTATTCTTCGTGTGACCGTAATCTAAACAACTCTGACACTGCAAGGGACCTTGAGGTTTTCTACGTTTTTCTGTTTTCACACGATGATTACATATTTGCGTTATTGCTAAGATTGTTTCTATTGGTTTACCACCGTTAAACTCGGCGGCCACAACAGGAACTGGATTATTGTCTTTCAGTAGTCTTGTAACTTTGATGGGTGACGCTGTTTTAAATCTGAGAAGATTTCGAGTTCCGTAATTGGCCAATGTACGTTTGATTACAACTGAATTTTTTGTGATGCATCTTTAAACGAGTGAAAATTTCTCTGAGTTTGTATTAAATATTTGATTATGCTACGAAAGTCTGTAGATGTGTTGGCTCTGATTTGAACTTTATTTTTGACATCTACAAAATTTTGGGTTACATTAATGTTTAATTCCTTGACAAAGTTATTAACTTGGTCGATGCGGGCTACACTGATGATCGGGCGATCTTGTTGATTATTTTTTAGATACTCGAACCTTGTGTCGTCGGACAGGAGGTCTTTACTAGCAAGCAGACGAAATCTGTAATCTACTGGCACGTTATATTGAAGGTCACTATCATTGGCAGATGGATCACTGTAATGGTTGGATTCCGAACTTCTTTTTTATGATGAAAGTCATCAAGTTCACAGACTGACCTTTTCCTCACTGCACCTGATGTTCGAGGTTGATGCTCCGTGCTGCTTGTAGCTCCTGTTTAGCCTCCGAGCTTCCTTGGGTGTTGGTCAGGGGCGGGGCCATGCCGAGTACTACGTCCTTGGCTTCCTCTGATGGCGGAACTTGCGGCGTCAGATTTTCGCCTCCGTTGTTGAAAGTGTTGATGTCACTATTGCGAAGCGTTTGCAGGGCTTGACTAATAGCATGCCCTGTTGATGAGTCTGTGTCGCATGACAGACTGGTCACTACGAGCACCAGTCTTCGTTGCTACGCACTGCGGGAGCACAATCACTCGGCACTGTGTTCCCTAGTAGACGAACAAGCCGGGACTGAGCGCTCGCAAGGTAAGCACGGCGGAGCTGGGCACGTCCGCACACCACCGCTGCCGAACGATCAGTGCGAGTCTTAATTGTACAAACATTGAGTGCGGATGTAGATTATAGACGATACTTATCTTCTTCTTCACGTAGTTTAATGTTTTATGAATTCCTACTTTCTGTAATAATTTTATTATCGTTTTTATTATGTTATTAGCATAAAAATTACCTTATTTATGTAATTAACTGCCACTGCGTTATTCGTGATAGCAATTTAAATAAATTTATCTTTGTTTAAAGATTTGATAATTTCTCTTTCATGTATCTTTATATAGTACTATAATAGCAAAATACCCAGCATTGTCCAAGCTTTCGTCATGTTAAATCCTTAATAGAGTCGAAAAAGATTAATTTTATATAAACCAGTGTTTAAGATTATTATTTTTAATGTAATTGGTTCAAATTGTAATAAAATATAATTAAAATATAGTAATATATGAACTCCAACGCCAACAAAAGCTTGGACAGAACTTAGACTTGGAACTGCATTTGATCAGATTCGTATTTATTGAACGAATACAATACACCAAAGATACATGCACTGCCTATGACAACTGCACGTACTCCACCTACAGTGCATTACCAGAGATAAATAAGTTTTATAAAAACTTCTACCATGTGAACGATATTTAATTTGTTTTGTTTGTTAACAAATTGAAGGAAAAAATTAACAATGGCGTTACAAAATTTTCATTTAATAGTTTATGATTATAATGTAGAAATCTTAGATTATCATTATGCGATCTTAGGCACGGCTACTGACCTCAGGCGGAATATATTAAGTACTGATTTCTGTACGCGACAGGCGACAAATAGTGATCGTAGTGCATCTACCAACATATTATTTTAATTATTTTTTTACTGGACACATGTATTATTTATCGAATAGGTAATTATTACATACAAATTACAGAACGTGATGCTAAGTGGCTGGGCCGAAGGCCTTTAAGCCATTACAATACCTACTTTCTACCGCGTTCTAAGCTTTCGTATTCTGGTATTCACCCCAAATAATCTTTTCATCGCATCAATGCCGCGGAAAAGAGACCATAAGGTATTTACTTATTATTAAGGTAATTAATTATTTATTATCCACATTTGTGTTGTATTAATCTGTACGAAACTCTGCGATAATCCTGAATAGAAACCTGTAAGAATTTCGTATCAATTCATACACTAATGTTTGTGGTATTGCTGTCGATTACGTGTCGTTGAATTCACTTTTATTAGTCTACATTCGAGTAACCTGCGTGCGTGGTCGAGAAACGACTGTCCATCCGTAGCCGCTCAAGGTTAGGCCACTTCTGGTTCACCAATCGAGATAAATCAGGTGTCGTTCGACGCCTCTCGGTCTCCCAAAGGGTAATTAATAATTCTTTCAGATCCATCTCGAAAACTGAAATATTTCTTTAAAAAAATTGTATGTATTAAAAACACGTTATTTTCTTTCCCAGATTTACTTAAATTGTTACGACTTGGTTCACCAGATTACCAATAATTTAGTCCAGTTTGTCAGTTAGAAAACATTTAAACAAGTATTTGAATCGGTACTTTTTCACATAACTTTCTGTGTCCGGAAATAGTGGAGCCGGGCGATTGAAATATGATTTTTTTAAACTCTTAACTTGCAAACCTCAAATTAAACTTTTAAAGATGAAAGTACTCGTCAGAGGTGCCTTGGTAAGCTCGCTGCATTAAACTCACGTAGATTAAGGTTTCCCTTTTTTATTACGTACGCTCATGCGCTCTACAAACAGCACTTTCTTGGACACCAGAGAGCAGTCAATGCATTTGATGATGTCTGTTCATTTGAAACATGGTCGCTCCCATTTACCTTTTACTTCATTAGACAGCACGATCTCTCTGTGTGAACTGCATCCACTGCCCAGCCGAATAACGGTGGATATAAATTTATATTTAGAGTAAATTTATTATATTCTTTCCAGTTGAAGTTTGAGCCCCACTCTTTATCACAGCTCTTACCTTTTGTCGTTTTTCCTCACATAGAATTTCCTTTTTTTAGTTTGTGTATTTACTTCTCTCACTATTTTCTTCTATAGTAAACAATTTCTTACATCCTCTCTTTTTAAAACTTTTTTTGAATTTTCGTTTTCTCTTTACTACTTCCTGTTCTCTTCGCATGTCTGTTTTATCACTACACTTTTACTCGCAGCTCCTTTTATACTCTTGCAGTATGTGAGGCGTAAAATTTCCCGGTACAATGCGTATGTTACGATGAGTGAAACTGCGATATTGGCATGTAAACCAAATGCAAGAGAAGGCAAGATAAAAAGGAAAGGTAAAGCCTCCACCCAGCGCCGATTCAACATTCTCCAAAGTTCGAGAAAAAACTTGGACTGAAAATCTCGCAGATTTGCCGACTGAAGAATCGAACTTTACAACGAGATATGTTCCGGAATCTCTGTAGCCTTTGCGACGCGGGCCTCCTCGCCTCACCTCGCCTCTCGCCGCTGTTGCTTCCGACTTCCTCCCACACTGCTACAACCATTGGCGCCCTCCCTCATTCACCTTGGCCGTCCCCGCCCCCGCCACTGCTACAACCATTGGCGCCCTCCCTCATTCACCTTGGCCGTCCCCGCCCCCGCCACTGCTACAACCATTGGCGCCTTCCCTCATTCACCTTGGCCGTCCCCGCCCCCGCCACTGCTACAACCATTGGCGCCTTCCCTCATTCACCTTGGCCGTCCCCGCCCCGCCACTGCTACAACCATTGGCGCCTTCCCTCATTCACCTTGGCCGTCCCCGCCCCCGCCACTGCTACAACCATTGGCGCCCTCCCTCGTTCACCTTGGCCGTCCCGCCCCGCCCCTGCTACAACCATTGGCGCCTTCCCTCATTCACCTTGGCCGTCCTCACCGCCGCCACTGCTACAACCATTGGCGCCCTCCTCATTCACCTTGGCCGTCCCTGCCCCCGCCACTGCTACAACCATTGGCGCCCTCCCTCGTTCACCTTGGCCGTCCCCACCGCCGCCACTGCTACAACCATTGGCGCCTTCCCTCATTCACCTTGGCCGTCCCCGCCCCTGCCACTGCTACAACCATTGGCGCCCTCCTCGTTCACCTTGGCCGTCCCGCCCCGCCACTGCTACAACCATTGGCGCCCTCCCTCGTTCACCTTGGCCGTCCCCGCCCCCGCCACTGCTACAACCATTGGCGCCCTCCCTCGTTCACCTTGGCCGTCCCCGCCCCCGCCACTGCTACAACCATTGGCGCCTTCCCTCATTCACCTTGGCCGTCCCCGCCCCCGCCACTGCTACAACCATTGGCGCCCTCCCTCATTCACCTTGGCCGTCCCCACCCCCGCCACTGCTACAACCATTGGCGCCTTCCCTCATTCACCTTGGCCGTCCCCGCCCCTGCCACTGCTACAACCATTGGCGCCTCCTCGTTCACCTTGGCCGTCCCCGCCCTGCCACTGCTCAACCATTGGCGCCTTCCCTCGTTCACCTTGGCCGTCCCGCCGCCGCCGCCCCTCACGCCCTCCCTTCCTTGGCCCCCCCCCCCCCCCCCCCCGGCCCCCCTCCATCTCCACGGCCGCCACTCGCCACTTCTCGCCCCGCCCCGCACCTCGCGGCAATCGGCCGGCACGCGCCTCCAGCGGCAGTGGCGGCGGCGAGAAATGGAATTTTATATCAGCGCAGCGCCGTTAGTCGACGCGCGGCGGGCGCGGGGGCGGGGGAGGGGGAGGGCGGGGCCGAGGGTGCGAACTCCGCGCCGCGCCTCCCCCTCGTTTTCAATCGCGCTGCCTAAATTACAACGGGGGCGCGAGCCGACGCCGTCACACGCCGGCCCTGCTTCCGGGCCGCTTTAAGGCTCGGTGACCTTTAACCCCGAGCGCGGAGGCGGGCGCGGCCGGCGCGCCGGGGCGGGGGCGGGGCTACAGCTATCACTTCCGCTGCGGCCGGAAGCGCCGGTAAGTGCCCCGGAAGTGCAGCGGGCGCGACAGCAGCGCTGCCGCGGACGCGGCCTCAATTACCCCAAATGGAGCCGCGGGGCGCGGCGGAGGGGCGGGGCGGCGGTGTCGCCCCATTGTGGAGCACAATGCCGGGGGGGGGGGGGGGGGGCTGGCGCAGGTGCGGGGGCGCGTGGACTCACGGGGCCGAAGCCCGCTCCGAGGCCGATTCGGGCGCAAAGGGGTGAGAGTGCTGTTGGGCTTCCAGATATAGCCCGAGGTAGTTTCGCTTCGCTGCCGTTGAGCACGATAAGAGAAACCCACGGACCATCCGAGGTCTTATTGGGCTTCTGCCGAGTAACGCGGGCCGCGCGTGAGTACCAGTTGCCTGTTGTTCACAGCGCGCCAGAAAGTATCAATAGATGGAATTTTAAGTCAACACATTTACAAGGAGAGTGCACCAACTGAGCCTCCTAATCTCACTGCGGGTCGGTTAACGTTCCCCTTTTATCGTTACTTGTGTATGGCAGAGTGTGCACTGAAGAGTGTCGCCAAAGGTATGAACGTCAGTAAGAAAAATGAAGCGAACGTGAAAATACGCTTGAGAGAACGGCAACGGCGACATCACTGGTTTTTGTCTATCGCTTTGTGTGAAAGATGTAAAACTCAAAGGAACGTATAAATATGTGCATGGTATATTGACATCTTCTCATGCCAAGATATTGCAGCAGAAAGAAAAAATGAGAAATAAATGCAGAAAATAGGAAAGGTGAAACAAGTGAAGGAGACCATGGAAAAAGAGAAAAAATAAAAAAGAATGTAGAGTTAATCTGCAGAACTATGTTCAGATAATATGCAGATCTTTTTAGGCTTAAATATGTTTAAACGTAGCAACGAAATAACTCCCAGTTATTAAATGCAAAGGACAAAACGGATATTGAATTCCTTTGTAACCAGGCGGCTGGCCAACAATTGACATTGAACAAAGCGCTGTGAACAACGAGAGAGCCAACAGAAGGGGATGACGGAGGGAACAAGAGAGGCGGGCCGCGACATCGAGATAAAAGGAGAGCCCTGACACTGGCGACCGCAGTAGCGGACACTGCATTTAACGCTTGACTCGCACTGGCGAAGAAGCCCCCGGCAAACGCCCAGAAGAAGGGAGCGCCTTCGAGCTGAGGAGCTCTGGGCAGTCGGTTACGTCCGCAGCGACCGCCGCGCCCCCGCGTTACCACACGGTCAACGCGCGCCTCTGTTATTCCAAGACCGCCTCGCCGCCAACGCCGCCGCCTAACCCCGCCGTTGCCACCGCCACCGCCATCGCCACCAACAGCTGCCATCCAGCCACCACACGCTATCCGCCACCGACTCTGCTATTGTCATTGCCACGGCCACCGCCATCGCCACCGCCAACGCCAGAGCCACCAACAACCGCCTTCAGTCGCCACAGCCACGATGCTATCCGTCACCGATACTGCTATTGTCATTGCCACCGCCACCGCCGCCTCGCCGCTCAGCCGCATTTCAATTTCAAATGGGCGGGCGGGCGAAGCCGTTGGCGTTGGCGGAGGTCTCGGCGGCAATGCCTGCTTTAATTGGCAGACGACCGGCGCGCGGGCCGATGGCTCCCGGCGCCGACACGGCCCCGCCCCCGCCCTGCGCCGCACGCCCCGGACATGAATATGCATAACGGGTTTAAAATTTTTAATATCGGGGCGCGCGCCGGGACGGGCTGTTTACGGCGTCGACGCGGAGGCCGCCTCGGCGCCGCCCCCGCTGGGACGCCCCCCCGCCCCGCCCGCCCGCCCCGCCCGCCCGCCCCGCCCCGCCCCGCCGCCCGCCCGCCCGCCCTCGCCCCGCTCGCCGCCGCCCGCCCCGCTGCCCGCCCCGCCCCGCCCCGCCCGCCCCGCCCGCGACCGCCGTCTGCGTGGGAGGCCTTGGCGGAGGGCAAGTGGGTCAGGGAGGGAGAGGGGGGTGGGACGGACACGGCACTGGGCAATGGGCGAGGGGTGCGTGGTGGAGCTCGACACCGAGTGACCGGGGGGCTTTGAGATACGGACCAAATGCCCGAGCTCTGGTGCCAATGGGCGCCTCAGGGAAATTCTTATTACATTGCAAGAGTGATACAATGACAGGAGTAAGATCATGTTTTCACATTATAGAATCCGATGTGAATGAATGAATTAATTAATAAGTGAATAAATAAATAAATGAATAAATAAATAAATAAATAAGTGAATAAATAAATAAATAAATAAATAAATAAGTGAATAAATAAATAAATAAATAAATAAATAAATAAATAAATAAATAAATAAATAAATAAATAAATAAATAAATAAAAAAATAAATAAATAAAAAAAAAAAACAAAAAAATCAATTTAAGAAACTATCAACTGCCAAAAAGCGAAATTTAAGTATTCAGAATTAGGCTGAAGTTCAATAAGACAAAAAATAATCAATAATAAACAATATTTGATCTCTATGCTGTTATGGATTGGCATATACAAATTTACCCGCAGCAAGACTTGCCCGCAGCTCTGTGAAACCTCGGGCTGTGATGACAGGAAATAAGGACGTCACCAAACATTTTTGAATTTCAAGGACTTGATTTGGTGTTAATACAGTTTTGAAATTGCTCATGTACAAGACTTCCGCGTCAATTTCGCAAGAGGCAGACATCTGCTGCCTACTACTCCGTACTGGGCTAGCATTTGAAAATTGTAAGCATATTTCTTTGCGAAAGACGCGGTATCAAAAGTCACACGAACACTGTAGTGCATTATTTCATATAAATTCTTCTAAAATCTAAACTTTGTTTCATCTAAATAAAAAACTATATCTATTAGCAACCGGCAATCAAGGGAGATGGCTCTCAGAAGGCTTACAATAAGGAAGAGTGGAGTTTCGGAAAACAATTCTTTTACAGTGCGTCTTGCTAAAGACGATTTCACTTTTTCCGCTGTGGACACAATGACCGCACTATAATGATTAAAGGTTAAATACGTACTATTAAATTTATAGACTAAAAGAGTGATTCAGAAGGAGACAGTAAAAAATGCTCTAAAAGAAAAAAAATACAATAACTGGGGAAGAACATTTCTTATGGGCACAGTGTTGTTCGTGCTGTGAAAGAATGCAGGGAAAGAGTGACGTGCAACACGCGGTGAAAGACCGGCTGTCTGGTTGGGCGAAGAAGCGTGCAGATGGCGGCGGAATGGAGAACCCGGTCATGGGGCGGCAGATTACAAATCGAGCGGAGGAAGGGGATCCGTGGCGTCACTGGATGGGATATGTGATGTGTTGATGAACTAATGGGAATCGATATTTGACGGGAGGAACACACACGCGGTGACACAGAACGGATTAGTCAGCTCAAGGGATGACGAGACGGTAATGGAGTAATGTGAAGCATCCACAGCCTGGGGCAGAGAGGCGCACACGAGGAAGACGGAGGCAAGAACTGGAGCAACGTTCCTTGAAACAGTACTACTTCCTAAAGATGAAATTCAGTTCATTTCTTACAGGCTCTTCCTTCTTAATTTCACACTTCTCTCCTATTTCTAACAATTGTTTTCTTGAAACTCTTTGGATCTTTAGTGGGGTGAGGGATAGGATTCTGTTATAATCATCATTAGAAATTGCAATATTATTCGCAGTTTTGTCATCGTCTACTAGAGTCAAATTCACATTAATACCGCATTAAAAATTAAAAACAATTAATGTTCAATATGTTATTCTTACATCACATTAGTCCTTCGTTTTTCAATTTTACAAACTACTGCTTATGAATTTGAAAATATTTTTTTCCATTTTCTTTTGGAAAATAACAATTACGCATTTTCGCATCAAGGATTTAGAACAACGATGGCGTCAGAAAGAGACGTTATTGGAAAGAAGAATCGTTATTTTATGTATGCATGTTAGAACGATGCTAAAACTGAATAAACAGCATGATGTGAATACTTACGAGTTCAATTTACAAATAATTACGTAACAAAAATGAGTCTTACCATGGCAATGCAATATTTAAGAGTGCACGGTACTAGTTGCCTACAGTTTTGAAATATGGTAGAAAGAATTACGTGTATCGCAATAGCCAACTGCATGTATCACTTCGAATATCACATATTATCATATGAATGAACAAACGTGAGCAAACAGTAAACTGCACAGCAGAACTAAGAGTTGGGAGCAAGGTATTCAGCGTCCCGCTTTGAGGGAAAATCAGATGCTGGCGCCATAAGCGAGAAGTGCACGGTGATGGATGCACACATTGATGAGAGGAATTAGCCTAACATCGATTACTGAGCTTGTGTATTTGTTCGTTTGCACAGGGAAACAAACGTTCATTTGATGCAAACTGCGAGTTGTGCGTTTGTCTTCAAGTAAATCCCTCTGCTCATCTCTGAATTTGCACGTCATCTATAGGAAACTGCAGAACCGTGTAGTTTATTGGAGCAAAGGGCTTTGATGTTCTCTTGAACATGCTTTCTGCCGTTATTGAATGATACGAGTCAGCACAGTCTGTATGTTGGCGTGTTTTAAAATAAACTGCGATGCGTTCCCTCGGTGTGCTTTGTTTGTGTTTGCATGAGCGCGTACACTTGACAGCGTATTGGTGAACTTGGGTTTTGTTCAGAAACATTCGCTATGAAATAGAAGTAGAACAAGAAAACAACGCTTGGAATTTGCTAACAGTCGGTTTGTACAGTTTACAGATACAACTTCGTTGAGAATATTTCCAAAGAAAATTTCTCGTTTGTTTTAATTTTCATAGAAATCTGTTTTCGAAATATTTTTTGAACCCTAGATGAGACTTTGCCAACTGTTTTCGTCGTTTGTACAAATATGGGCAGATATGGGAAAAATCAAATAAATGGATATTGTTTTTATCTCTTGATCCTGGAAAACACGATTTTCCTTGTAAAGGTAAATATATGCCGACCTGGATGGCCGAGGTGGCTAAGAGCGAGTACCGACTGAGCGCTTCGGTCCGAAGGGTCGCGGGTGGGTCCCGGTTGTTTGTCCCTTGTCTTTGTATGTATGTGTTGTCGCGGAGAGCCTCGCGTTCTGCTGACCCCAGATCAGAGGAGCCCGCAAGTGTGTTGGCCTAATGTATGGTCGAATATGCATCCCATCGGGACGTAAAGGGTAACCGGCTGTCGGCTGGAAAAAAAGAAGAAGAAGGTAAATATATATCAAGGTTACTCTTGATGTAGCCCCACTGGGCAGCAAGGTCGCATGACGGGATCCCGGGTTCGATTCCCGGTCGGAGCAGATTATAATGTGCTCTTTCCTTGCAATATCCCAGTATTTGTGAGGATGAGAAAGCTCGCTTCTCAGGTTGAGAATACGACGTAGGGATGTCTAAGTGCTAACCACACGTACGCCGTAACCCACGGCCGTGAGACCGGAACGCCGCTGGGAGGACTTCGCCTCATCAGGAGCTGTTGTGTCCGTACAGATACAGTAAGACATAAAAACGAAATTAATGGCGAAGAAGGAAGCAGCAAATAATTGTACAAGACTAAAGATACACACAATTAAATTCACAAGTAACATCCATCACTCAACTCACAACTCTTTTAAGCTTACACTTATGTTTTAGCTTCCTTTATACCTTTTCACATAATTTTACAAAAGTGTCTATAGACCACACACCCATTAGCATGATATCGTATCAATAGTGCAGTGAATGTTAAATCCGGGTGGTGGCGGTGTTCTTCCTGCGACGGATGATTTCGGCTTGCGCGCTAGCTTGCGAGGAATTTCCCCTCCTAGAATAATTTCCCTTCCCAAGGGGCACTGCCCTCGCCGGGAGAAGCTCCATGATCCCCCAGGTGTCCCGACATGTGTGCGAATGTGGTGCAGGTAGTGTAATTGTGTGTGAGTAAAGGGAGAGTATAGAATCAGTAAAAGGAAGCAAAGGTCGCGGTAGATCCCTGGTCTGTTTGTTAGGATACTGCTCTCGCATTTTCCTGATATTAATCGGTGAAACCACGGAAAACTATCAATGAGAGCCACTAGATTTCGTCTTCAGAGAGCGGTTGGAATAGGTCCGGATATATAACTAGAGTTGAATATCCGCCACCGACGGGCCTCGAACCCTCGCACCTCCGATCAAAATCGCTGCAGCGTCACTAACGAGGTAAAATGAGTCTTCATTCGCGTCATAGCACATATATGTATATTTCACGAGCATAAATTTGAATTAGACTACACCGAGATAAGGAGGAAATGAAAATAAGCAAACAAGTGTTATTAGGCAATTAAATATTGTCACTTGGTTTTATTGTTGGAGAAATATAATGTAATAAAAATTAAGTAATAAACAAGTAATAGAAGTTTGTATCAAGAAAAGTTTAATGTAACAAATTTGGTTAAAAATTCCTTTTTTTAGCGAATCCTTTCATTACATTAACCTTCACAAAGTTGTATGTACACCAAACTGTTCATGAAGTATGTTATTGGTAATGAACATGACAATATAGTAATGATAAATTGCGCTTTCGTGATTTTAAGCTTGCGTTATTCTGATTTGTGCGCTTCGAGATTAAACCGTAAATGTCACTGGAAAAAAGTATTTAATAAATCATTGATTTCGACAATCAAACATGCGATTGAAAGTTCATTGTTTCAGGCATTAAGTGCTTTGCTTCCTGAAGTGAAGATAAACTGTAACGCGTACCCAGCAAGTCTTTTGCAGTCAATGACAACTTTAATTCACTTATTAGCTCTAAAAGAGACAACTAAGTAGTGTTTTTAACTCTTGACTCTCACAAATCAGCGATCGAAATACATACATTTTTTCGGAAGAAATACTATTCTGACATTGCAGCTATGCTTGCTAGGCGAACTCTGAAAGGGGGAGTGGACAAGACAAATATACACCTTGAAAAGACATGACGCTTCGCGTGTCGTTTGCAAAGTAGCTGCCGGAAGCTCCTCCCCCCCCCCCCGTAGCATCGCGCATCAAACTGAATGGGCTGCCCACGTGAGCGCGCGGTCATGGCGCTCGCCGGCGCCCTGTCTGCGGAGCGGCGCAGGCGACGACGGCGGAGGCAGCAATGGCCGTAGGTGGCGGTGGTGGTTTTGGAGGAGGACGTGGAGGCGAAGGGGAAGGAAGAGGTGGCTGAGGAGATGGAGGAGAAGGAGGAGATGGAGGAGAAGGAGGAGGAGGAGGAGGAGGAGGAGGAGGAGGAGAAAGCGGCGGCGGCGGCAGGAGGCGGAGGATGTGGCGTGGCGGATTTTTTTGATTGATTGATTTTTTCGTGTTTCCGGGCGCGTCAACTGCTTCGGTTATTAGTCCCGTTAGTGTAGCGCATGATTTTTCCCTCGCTGGATGGCGAGATCCGGTACCGACCTACCGTCGGCTAGTGGGGTATCCCCCTAACCAGGACTCTTCCACCAGTGGGGCACCGCCCCTGTCGGGACACGCTCTAAGCTCCCAACCGGTCTGCCGGAATATGTGGTAGTGTAGTGTATGTTAGTGTGACTGTGTAAGGGGAGAGGATAGGACGAGGAAGAGGAAGAAAGATCGCGCACGGTCCGTGGGCCGTTTGTTAGTGTACTGCTCCGGCAGTCGCCAGGTGTTGATCGGAGAAACCACCGCAAACTACCGATCAGAGCAGCCGACCGCTAGAATTCTCCTCCAGGCAGCGACTGAATTCCACCTAGCTGAAAAGCTTGTGTCGAAAATCCTGCCGCCGTGGGGAGTGGGAACCTAGGATCTCCCGGTCAGAGGCGCTGCAGTGACATCAGTTGATGCACTGAGCTACCGCTCCCGGTGGCGTTGGCGAAGACGACGGGAGCTGTGACGGAGGAGAGGAGGGGCTGAGAGGGAGTGGACGGTGACGGAGGTAGCGGCGGGGTGGTGGTGGAGGTGGACTGAGGAGCTGGAGGCGAGGTATGGAGCGGAGAGTGAGCGGACGGACGTGGAGGCGGTAGCCGGGGCCGCCCCTGGCTCGGGCCGGGGTCGCGGCCGTGCGTTAATCGGCGTGGAAGCGGCCGGCCGGGAGCGAGGCTGGCGAGTGCGTCCCGCCTTTGGTCGTTCCGGGGGACGCGAGGCGCCTTCGCGGCCTCCGCAGGCAGGCGGCCCCCGCACAGTGCGCCCGGCGACGCAGCGCCGCGCTCCGCAGCTTCCTAGACTCCCTGGATACAGCCGCCATTTAATATCCTTCCACCCAACATCCCCCGCCAGGCAGCATTCAGGAGTTGAGGACAAATGGCAACAATCGAAGACCTTATGAGGAATTTCGTGTATATTATAGTTGGTTTTTGGTAGATCGGTGGTTCCTAACGTACCCACAATACCGCTTAGTTCAACTGGATATAAAATACGGGCTTCGGTGGCGCAAAGGAATGCGCTACTCTCTGTATCCAGGGACTCAAGAGCTTCTGCGCTTTCGGAAGAGTACTTTCAACCGAACAAGAGGGGACGTACCGTGATTCCTCTTTTTATTCCGTGTCCCGAACGGAATGTGGGCGATCAAGTACCTCGACCAACGACTTGACTTTCCGTGACTATTATTTTAATTTTTTGGTGGATATGTGTCTAGCCACCAAAATCACAATGTGAGATGACTCATTGCAGAGGAATAGAGATAACCACAGCAAAGAAATCGCCGGAGCCACGTCGGCAATAGATCGGTGACTTTATTGTTAGAAAAATGAAAACAAATAAAATAACATGTTTATTTTGTCATAACAGCTTACAATATTCCTATTTTTGGAGAACAATACCGAATATATTACTTTGGTGTCACGTTTTCGATGCTTCATGCAAATATTTTTATTGGCAAGTGTACGCATGCATTCTCGTCTTACATGGTTTTTATTTATTATTTATTTATTTTACGTAAAAAGACAGTTAAAAACTGCGTATGACGTGCTATGGGGAAAACTGAATTGTGTGCACATTTTCAAAATTCTGTGATCCCTACACTAAGTCATATACTACTTAAATTTTGAATTTTTGAAAGGGAGAAAAAAAACAAAAGAAAATCTCCCATGTAATAAAATCTATTTTCAAGGATAAACAAGCAATAAATTTTGAATTTTGGTTACAATTAAAATTCGTTAATAAGGAATTACCATTATAGTATTCCACCCTTTGCGCATTCTTTAGAACGTCTTATGTTCCCGGCGAAAGCGTCAAGTAGCCGCATGCTGCGTTTTGCCCCGGCAGATCCCCGCACTGCCCCACTGCGCCTGCGCGCCTGGCGCCGCCAACGGGCGGAGACGGCAGCGGCGCCGCCAGCGCAGCCGAGCGGTGATAAATGCGCACGAGGCTGGAATGGAAGGCTTTGATAAAGAACCGAAGTAGCTGCATATTCTATGGAACGATGACGACGACGACGACGACGACGCAATAACATAAAGAAATTAATGACGCAATTTCAATGATATCCATTCCGTGCTTCGGGAACATTATGAAAACTCGCTGCGGACGCGGCTTGCTCGGATAGGGTTCCATGCGAGGGAGGCACTAAAAAGAGGCGACTCCTCCGCAGAGATTCGACTCCGCGTTTCTTGGATTTCGCCGCAAGATTCAAAGGCAAGTCAGCCGCGGGGGATAGCGCGTGAATGCGGAATGGTGGAACTGTACATAAGTAATAACCCGACTATATTTGGGCGAAGTTTTACTATTAAGGGAACTATCAATCGTAACTTGATATTTCTTTTTGTAACCATAAATTTTGTAACGAACTATTTCCATTCATTCATTCATTGCTTTGTATTCAACGCTTTATTGGAAATTTATATTTACGATTGGTATTATTACGTCCATTATACTAGTTATATGTACATCCCGTACATTAAAATGTATGAGTAACATTTTAAAGATGGAAGGGGAGTGATTTTGTCACGTCGTTTAAACTCACGATTGCACTTTTTTCAAAAATCTCTCTTTGCATGTTTTTCTTAAATTATCAAGGAAAGCTTGCCCTAAGCAATGAGGGACTTTATAAAAACTTGAATTTCATTAGCACTAGTAGATTTCAATGCAAGAATATAAGTAGTATTTGTGAATCGTATGAAATTAATTTGGCGTAAGAAAATGTTAATATATTCTTATTTAAAACTATAAAAGTATATTATGCATGTATTTAAATTTTTTGCGTAAAATCTCCATGTTCTAGGCATTTTGATGCTACTGCAGCTTATATTGCCTCTCATTAGGTGACAAAATATATGCTCTCTTCTTGTTTGAAATCAATATCTTAATATATATCTAGACTTAACCCATAACACACGACACTAAATCCAACGTGTCAAATATATTAAAGACCAATTATATTGAAATGTAATTAGACGGTAATGCCAACGTACCACATCACCCCTTATACAAGGCGGTTGAATCCCTTCTGCTAACGCAAGTTACGTGACGCCCCAACAACAACAACAACAACAACAACAACAACAACAATAATAATAATAATAATAATAATAATAATAATAATAATAATAATAATAATGCACTAATCATGTGATTTTACAGTCGTACACCTATTTGAAATATATATTCCAATATTCTTTACTAAGTATACGTAGAAACTACAACTAAATCATTCTACTATAGAAAAAAAATCAAATAAGATCGAAGGCTTTTTTAATAATTCCAAGTCCTGCGTTATATATTTGAATAAAGGTGATGTTAGGGATAACATATTACAATGGTGGATTAGTTATGAAACAAAAACAAGGGAACCATCCCTAAGTGTTCAGCACACCGACACAAAAGAAATATAAAATAATAAATAAAGTGAACAGCAAATTTGCTATAAATCGTTGAGCACGTTGATCATAGTCCATACAATATATTGCGAATAACAGTGAAAGTACGATTAAAATTATCACCGAAGTTCTTTGCGATATAATTAATTGGGGGTAGAAAAGCTCGCAAAATCAAATAACATTTTCCAAATCATTATATAAATACATGCACGTATTGAGTAGAGCTCGCACGCCACATTAGTGATAAACGCGGCTGCATGCACCCACCAACTGGCATCGAACATTCCCCAGCGCTTCGGCAGTGATTGAAACACGAGTCGGGTTCGCGCGGCGATGAGACGCCGGGCCACGAGGGCGGGGGGCGGCATCGCACAATCGCCGCTGGCTCCACCGCAACCACCGCCGCATCAGCTCCGCCAGTGCAGCCACCGCGGCGCCCCCCTCCCCCCCCGCCTGCAGCGCCCGCCGACCGCGCACGCTGGGCCCCAGCGCTAATTCCGTAATTGGCGCAGTTAGAGGGGCGGGCACGCCAAACTCGCGGCTGCAAGCAGGTAGCAGCCGGCGGCGAAGGCGGGGGCGGGGGCGGGGGCGGTGGCCGCCGCTTCTCCGGTGGCATGCCGGGGCGGGGCTCCCCGCGACGCCGAACGCGCTAATAAAACGATTTGCGCAGTAAAACTTTGCCGGCGCTGAATTATTTTCAATTTAAGCGGGGCCCGGCGAGGGCGGGCGAGGGGGCTGTGTTGCGGACGCGGGGCGGGACGCGGGCGGGACGGCGGGGACGCGGGCGGGGACCGGCGGGACGGGGCGGGACGGGGCGGACGGGGGACGGCGGGGCGCGCGGCGCGCGCGCGAGTGTTGCGTACACCGCCGCAAGTCGCGCCTAACGATCGCGCAACTTTTTATGAGGAAAGTTGGGCGGCGGAGCGCTGCCGCCGCCATCGCCGCCTCCGGGGGCGTCAAAGGGCGCGGGGGGCGGGGCGGGGAGGGACGGCGCGCCGGGTGGAGGTGTGGCTGGCGGGGGGGCAGCGGCCCGCGTGGCACGCGGCGGGCCCGCTCGCGTGTCCGTCGCCGCCGTCGGGAACCGTCTCTATCGCGCCGTGACAAAAGCTGGCCGAGCGCCGGCCCCGCCGCCCGCGCCGAGTGACGGACGCGAGGCGCACACGCGACGCGCCGCTAATGAAGCGCCCGCACTGTGTTGCCTCCGACTCCCTTCAACGCCCCGCCCCTGTCGCCGATGCCACTGGCGCTGCTTCGGCGCGTGGTAGTTGGCCGTCCCACGAGATAGTTTCCGCCACCATTGCAATTTGCGACTCGGCCACGGCAATGTGTAACACAGAGGCTAAACCAGTCATCCTTTACCTCTAGGGACTCTCATTTGAACGCTCTAAACCTAGCAGATTATTATAGTTGAAGACTACGAATTTCTTTACGAGGTATGAACTATATAACTGGCCTGTTCGTATGAAACCATTTGTAGCTCACTCTTTCCGTGTTATGTAAAGTTATTCTCTTCATTTAACTAGCAATGTATTGTACGCGAATGCCACATTGCCAAATGTTTGTTTGTATTTCTTGTGGCTCCACTAAAGTATTTTTATGTAAATATTACTCACGGTAAACTAGACTTGGGAAGAAACTTTCTCCTAGCATTCTCCTCGTTCCTAGAATTCCTCTCCTCAGGCAAAAGCCGTCTGGTAACCAAGAAGCCCTCGAGGAAACTTCTCCAATCCATATCCCTCTTATCCGCCCAGCCGTAGCTCCTTCCCACGGCCTCTCTCGGAGCTCGCTGTTCCGCAAACTACTGCGCGAGCGGCCTCTTGAGACACGTCTGCGCGCGGGCTGACGTCCGAATGCGGCTTTGCACTCCGCGCCCACCCCCGCGCCCGCGCCCTCCCGCGAGCAAAATGACAGGGGATCGAACACCGCAGAAATAGGCCCTCGATGGGGCTCTTTTGACACATTCGCTGGAAGGAGCCGAGAGGACTGTGTAAAATACATAACGCGCGCGGCGAGTTGTCGGAGATGGCCTTCTATATTTTAAGTTTTTGGGAGGAGGGTAGAGAATGAGAGAGAGAGAGAGACACAAGAAGAGAGAGAGAGAGAGAGAAGAGAGAGAGAGAGAGAGGAGAGAGAACGGGGAAGAGGGCTTGATACAGAAAATAAAAGTGAGAAATAAAACCATAAAGTCATAGACAGAGAATGACCAAAAGAGAAAATCAGAGTGGCTGGCGGGGATGGAAAAAGGGTTTGCGGCCTTGAATGTTCCGGTACAACTCACACTTTATTCTGACTCTTGGCCAGGAAATGGAATTTTAACACAGCAGTTTTCCGTTGACCTTAACGGCTGGATGTAAAAGATTTATGGGCGGTTATTTCTATGAGAATTCACACAAATTCCATTTCATATCAATTAATTCACACTAGCTGGTGAATACCATTTTCTTGGCAGTTTTCTTAATGAAGTATACAGAAGTAACGTTTTCATTTGCTCTTCTTCATTTTTTGGGGTATCATTATTGAAATTTATCTAATTATGGAATAATTAATTTTTTAAAAATAAAAAATAATTTTTAAAAATATTTGAATGAAAAGCAGATAACCACTAACGTGGAATCTATATTAAAAATATTAACAAGAAAAATATAGTTTGAGATTAATTTTTTCTAGAGGGGTGTAATAAGGAATCTTCTCATTAGCAAAAGAGTGCATCAGAATCCCTATTTTCCCATGTACATTTTAGACTAGGACAATTTATATTACACAAATTTTTTAAAATTTGCTAATACTAAAATATAAGCCTTAAAGCAGTATCCGGAAAATAATACGATCTTTTGACTCCGCTAAAATAAAAGAATTTACAGATTCAATTTCAGAAATCGTTTATTTAAAATTATACGGAGTGCAAAAAAGATATTTTATGAACGCTACCAGATGGAGGTCATATAAGTCACAGAAGCGCAAATTGTATGCTGGAGAAACTTCATTTTTTCCTTCATCTTATTACTATTCATAGTTTCAAATAATAAACGTTAAGAGTACCCTAAGAAGATAACTTATATTTTTCTCCATTCATAGTTCCGCCCACTCGTAAGCTTTAGCTGCAACAATTTATGCACAAGGAAACGAATGCAAAGTAAGAACACTTCCTTAAATACGTGACTTCATGTACCATTTTCAGCATTAATGTTCTCCTATTCTCCTTTAAGATAAACTGTAGCCATACTGTTTTCTCTGAACAACGAACAAAATATGAACATGAATGACAGTAAAAATATTGTTTTCCATTTTTTAATTTTTAACTATCGCGATTTAATTCAATAAATCGAATGTTCAATAGAAGTATGTCAACAAGGGTTTGTTTACCACAATATAGTCATAAAAAAGATAAACCAATCATGAATTGCAACTGAACGGAATAACAAAGTAATTGAGATAAAACAGCATCAAACTATTTAAAACAGTTTACTACTAATATCACACTAACACAAACACATCGAATTCTGAATCAGTAAGCGACATCAATAATGTCTCCGATGGCATCCTTTAATACTACACGCCTATGATACCGTTTATTCTGACATGCATCTGTACCCCGGAGGAAATAAAGCTTCGAAATCACATTCAAAAGCTGCCTCTTTGCCAGTAACACATAATTTAGTTCGAAAGACTATTCGGTCGCCGAAAGTGATGCCGCTAGCATCGTCATCGTGCCGCGCAGCCTTGGGCGCGCGAGGCGGTGGGCGGCGGGGGCGGCGGGGGGGGCGGGGGGCGGCAGGCGGGAGGGAGCTGGGCGGAGGGGGAGAGGCGAGGCGGAGGCGTGGGGGGCGGAGCGGGGGACGAGAGGAGGCGAGCGGACGAGGCGGAGCCCTCGCCCCGTCGGCCGAGGCTCCCGTCGATTAGAAAAACGAGGAGTGCATCGCCCATTTGGGAGTCCCCGTTCCATTCGCGGGCGAAATACGTTTATAGCTATTATTATTATAATACATGCCCGCGTAGCCGGAATGGAGAAGAGGGCTGGGCTCCAAAGGGGAGCTGGATTCGGGCGCGAGGCTGAGAGGCAGCGGAAAATGGCGGAGGGATGGCAACGGAGGGTGCAAAGGGGCTGGCATCGTGAAGGTGAGAGCGGATGAAAAGAATAGGTGATGGGAGACTGAAGGCGTTGACGAAGGCGAAGGAAAAAAAGTCGACATGAAGAGCGCTGGCCGCGCAAGCGTAATGATGAGTGGAAGCAAGGATGTGGCAACAGATTGACTGGCTGTGCCGCTGTTGCGGAACCATTTGAAGACCGCTAATGTAGTGCAAACGTGCGTAACTCGTTGCGACAGTGATGAGAGCGAGTTTGTTGTTTTAGAATAACGATTCGTTATTGTCGGTGTATGCATGATTTCACTGTATGAAATATATGCGAAATAAAATGGTTAAGAGTTGCGCGGGACGAGGGGCAAACGCTCAAACACACGTTCCTTTCACTCTTTTCCAATAAAAAATGAAAAGTATAGCACGCATTTTACACTTTTGAACACTGTCTTAATTCAACAAATAGAGTACTATTTAATGTATTGTAACACATCTCACGGTTTTTTTGGAAATAAAAATTTAGGTAAAAACAACAAAATGCCAAATGGACCTCTTGAAAGTTTGTGTCTAATTTAAGTGCACGAACAAATTCACTGCTCAGAGTTCAAATTCAGGATCAAGTTCCTTTACAGTTCAGCAGTTTCACACTTTACCTCTTCAGAAGAAAATATGAAGGCAATCTTTTAACAGGTGTATGCTGTTTATTAATCAGTAATTAATTGTAAATGTTGGAGACTGAGACGCCATTTTATTGAATGAATTTAAAAAAATTAAGTGTATGGACTTTTCATGTGAAAATGTCCATATCGGTATTTTTAAAGAAAAATGGCAACTGACACAGTACTGATGAAAACGAAGGTAACTGAATTGAAACTCGCGTGCAAATCATTTACTACAATGGTGGCCACATAACCGTTCCATGTATCCTCCGTCCTGAACTGCTCGTCCACGGAACTCTGTGGGCTCGAGTCTGAGGGTTGTGCGGAAGTCGTGAAGACACGAGACACATGGCACAAAAGCAGGGCAGAGGCGATGGCTTGAAGAGGCAGGAGAATGGTGAGGGTATGGAATGTAGGCAAGGGGCGTGTGACAGTAAAACCTAGGAAGTTGTTGTTGTTGTTGTTGTTGTTGTTGTTGTTTTATTATTATTATTATTATTATTATTTATTCATTCACAGTTCACTGGTACATAGATTGTAGTCATACAGACACAATACATCAAAGCATGACAACAATAAAAATCAACAGTAATAGACTAATAAAAATTTAACATTTATAATATTCATAAATACTAATGTGATTAAAATAGCAACTAAACACACTCATTACTTCCCAGGAATTTTCGGACCAATGTGCACGTACAAAGTATGACACAAGTTATAGTTATTATTATTATTATTATTATTATTATTATTATTATTATTATTATTATTATTATTATTATTAGCCCATAACATCTCGTAAAGAGCAAAGGGCCCTGCTTTCGCAGGGTTAGAGTAGGTTGATATTCAATTGTCAAACTTTGTCAAAATTGTCAAAATTGTCAAAATTGTCAAAATTGTCAAAATTGTCAAAATTGTCAAAATTGTCAAAATTGTCAAAATTGTCAAAATTGTCAAAATTGTCAAAATTGTCAAAATTGTCAAAATTGTCAAAATTGTCAAAATTGTCAAAATTGTCAAAATTATCAAAATTATCAAAATTATCAAAATTGTCAAATTATCAAAATTGTCAAAATTAGTCAAAATTGTCAAAATTGTCAAAATTATCAAAATTGTCAAAATTGTCAAAATTGTCAAAATTTCAAAAATCAAAATTGTCAAATTGTCAAAATTTCAAAATTTCAAAATTATCAAAATTTCAAAATTAGTCAAAATTGTCAAATTATCAAAATTTCAAAATTATCAAAATTGTCAAATTGTAAAATTGATCAAAATTATCAAAATTGTCAAATTATCAAATTATTCAAATTATCAAATTTCAAATTATCAAATTTCAAATTAGTCAAAATTGTCAAAATTGTCAAATATCTCAACCCTATACTAAAGTCGGAAGAACTCCCCTTACAATGGTACACAAGTACCATAATACTCCTTTACAAAAAAGGTAGGAAGGGCTATTAAGTTCTAAATATTACAATGACATCTCAACGGGCCGTGGAAGAGAGTATATAATGTTCAATAACACTACGGCGATAGTGATAACAAAAATCTAAATGGAGTTATAGAAACAGGTACTAAAGCAGAAGAGTGTGTATAGTTAGGAGAAGGCAGAAAAGCTACAGCAAAACATTGATTATTTTGATAAGTGAGAGACAGAATGAGAATGAAAAAATGGGCGTGGTCCAGGAAGTAACGGTGAACTATGAATGACCGAACGTGGTGATGTAACTAAGCAAGGGACCAAAGTTTCGTCGAATGGAACATTACATGCTGGGGAGGAGAAAAAGGGTCCAGATTTCTCGTTTGGAGAACGCAGAGGCCCCAGAACGTGCGAGGAAAGTGGAAGCCTTGTAGTGGCGAGATTCTGGTGTTTCCGAGCACAAGCAAAGGGCTGCGACGACGGGGAAGCCAAGGTGGTAACTACAAAACCGCGCCTGTAAAGTTCATCCGACCCTACTATGTTGTTGTGACAGCTGCGAAGAAGTTTGCAAAGGGTGTTATACATTACGCGGTACACAGACGTAACAAGGCTTCTCTTGAATTTAATTGTGAGGTAATTACATTATTTTCTAAAAACGACGCGGTTCCAAAGTAGTTATGTTAATGAAATTGTGGGAGAATCCCCCCTCCCTGGTGTAACAAAAACGGAAAGAGTCGACTGCGGTAATTGTATTAACCTGAGACAGGGGTTTCCTGGCGACTTTTGAAAAGCGGCCAGTATCTCTGAGCGGTACGAAATATGAGCAAACCAACCTCATAATGAACATTTTACACTCCACTCACTGTAAACCGAATCTACTCGAATCGTAATTTTAGTGGAAACTGGGATCAGAGAAGTCATTCCGAGGAAATGTATAACTCTAAGGAGGAAGTGTGGTAGAAAACAGCGGTGTAATAAAATCAATTCTTTAGATGTATGAAAAGTTAACTTTTTTTTAAGTTAAAAGGTTTAAAAATATAAAAAGAAAACAAATGAAGCACTGGTATTTTATATATAACAATAACTAATGGAAGGGAATCCTTCATGACTAATCATCTTAGTTTAAATATTGTTTGGGACCAGTACCGTGAAAGTCCCTAGGTGAACTTACTTTAATCATGTGTGTTTTTATTTAGTTTCATCCAACATCAGAGTGTAACAAGTGATTATTAAATTCTGGAAATTCGTTTCTCCCTTCATTTTATATTATGTTTAAAAATCTTTTTTCACGCCATGTCATCGCAACTGTGACCATGGCTCATCGTTTAATTTATGCACAACTAACTTTCTTTAACTCCTTAATTAACAAAAAAATTACAGATTGTTTTATTTCTAGAAAATTGGAAATCAAACATCAAAAGCCAGTCCAAAATGAAAACACAACATAATCATAGAAACCTTCAAAAGGCGCCACCTGAGCTCGATGCATAGAGAGAGAGAAGCAAGAGTGTTCGCGGCTTCTCTACGCCGCCCTCAGTAGCCGATTTCAGAGCGCTCTCGATGAGTGGGAGGGATTTCACCGCCGTTCGCGAATTTAAGTTTGCTCGCACCGTCAAAAGCGGCAACTAGAGGCGGATTAACAACAGAAGCCCAGACTGGCGTCGATGGCGAAAACAACACAACTGGCGCGTTAGAAACTTTCCGCTGCCCGTTTTCCTCCACAAACGGACCCGAAAGGCACGGGGGGTCGGGAGGGGCGGAGAAAGGAGGTCGCACCGGGGAGCAAAAGTGGGTGGCACCGCGGGCTGGGCGGCTTACACCCTTCTGCGTTATGAGCGGTATCGCGGGGCGGGTATCAGAGAGGGGGAAGAGATAAGGACCGCACGACTCGACCTGTCGCCGCTATCGCCCGCTCCCGATCACGGCGTCTGCGGGAATTTTAAGCGCGGTCGAGAGGCGCGCGGCTGTCGCCCTGAGTGGGGGGAGGGCGGTGACGAGACGGAGACCCAGGGGGGGGGGGGGGGGGGAAGAGCCGGAGGCGGCGTGGAGTGGTGACGGCGGTGGTGACGGCGCTGGTGACGGCGCTGGTGACGGCGCTGGTGACGGCGCTGGTGACGGCGCTGGTGACGGCGCTGGTGACGGCGCTGGTGACGGCGCTGGTGACGGCGCTGGTGACGGCGCTGGCTACGGCGGTGATGGTACTGGAGGCGTTGATAGTGACGGGGACGGTGACAGAGGTTGGTTGGTGATGGTGGCGATGATTGTGGTGGTGGCGGTGAAGGTGAGGGTGTCGGCGAGCGGCAGCGGCGGCCGAGGCAGCGATGGTGGCGGTGGCGTTGACGGCGACTGGTCTTGTGACTGGTGGCGGCGGTGAGCGGGTGGAGGAGGCGAGGGGCAGGGGAGGAGCGAAGGTTGGACCCAAAGAGAGCGCCTTGGGCGCTTTGGGGAGGCTTGCGGTGGACCGCGAGAACTCCAGAACGATCCCATAACGCAGCTTATTTCCAGGGACAAACAACCGGCGCAACTTTCGCGTCGTTGGTATTTTTAACGAGTTGCGCTCCCTGCCAGTTTGACACCGGGTGTTGGTGGGACTTGTAATCGTTGGTCTGAAAATGACAATAAAATTCTTTATAAAATGAGGAGAAAAATTACCTTTGAATATTGGCTATGGTTAAAAAAGACCAATTAAAAATATGTTCAATAATGTATACCGTGTAATTTTAATTATCCATGAAATTTATATGGTAAGGAGGTGCTATATGAAAAAATTGCATTAAAACAAAATAATTTATTATAACCGTTTAATATATTAATCGTTCATTTCGAATAGAATGTGAAATAATACATATGCGTATTGTAACGTGATTGATTTCAAACAAATGTACGAATGTAATCTAAAAATATAGCAAGGAAGAATATATTTATTCGTATTATTATTACTAATATTATTATTATTATTATTACTAATATTATTATTATTATTACTATTATTATAATATTATTATTATTACTATTATTATTATTACTATTATTATTATTACTACTATTACTACTATTACTATTAGAATTATTGCTTGCATATATGCCATTACTGACCACGGTACACATTCTCTTCCGAGGTCCAATTGTATTCTATCCTAAGATTAACGTGTGCAATTACGGGGATCCGATATTTCAGCTGTGTCCCTCGCTAAGACAATGCTGTTAAGCTTTGAATGATAAATTATGAGGAGATAGGATGATAATGAGGGGTGAAGGGACAATTACCATCTGCCTACGCAGAACTCGCACCTACAACCGCGAGAGTAACGTAGTTTAACGTAGACGAAGGCTTTCGCAACCGTCTGCGCCTCGGGGTCGGCTTAATAATAATAATAATAATAATAATAATAATAATAATAATAATAATAATACTTTCTCGTATATACATACGTATATACGGAGTAATATATGCAGTGTAGAGAAACTTATGCAATGCTGGGGAAAATCAATTTCGAGATTTCAACGGAAATAAGCGTTTTGGGATCCCCTGACACCGAGAAAGTGTTTTATTCTTTAAAACGTCCGTCCTTCCGTCCGTCTGTCCGTCCGTCTCTGAACACTACTATCCCCTAAACCATTCGTGCGATCTTCACGAAGAAATTTGAAATTTGAAAATTGAAGAAACCCCTATACATCTGGCTGTAGTTGAAGCTTTTACATACTGAGAAAATTCTTTAAAGTTTGGGGGTACTTTACATGAAGCTCCCGGATCTTTTCAAAATTTTCTCAGAAACAGCTCAATTTATTTATTGTAAGAATTGAGTAAAATACATTTACAAAGGTCACAAAAGTCCGATTTTCACGGTTAACCCAGAATATTTCGAAAATTTCTTCGACGTCTTGCCACAACAACAGAATTGAAGATAGAGATCTTTCCTTCTAATGAAATTTGATGTCCATAATTAGTTCTTTCATTAAGGTCAGGTACATTCTACCGAAAATTTTAGCAGTTGTCTCGCAATATGGCGTGCAATATTCGCAACTAAAACAAGATTTTCTCAAAAACGTCTCCTCATTTTTTCTTTAAATCTTTTTGCTAGGGGTAGTGCTAAATGTACCCTATACGATGACATAAACTCGATATTGCTCTATTCTTTTGTTTTTTCAAAAATTCCAAAATTTTTTTTTAATTGTCCTTCACGTCGGCAGTATTTACATTAGAGGCAATATATTCACTTGTATATATGAGTACACGTGCTTCAAAAAATGTCAAAAAGTTTCTCGAAAACTCAACTGTTTTCTGTCAAAATGAACACAAAATTTTGCATTTTCAGAAACGCTCAAACCCATTTGATCAAAAATGGCTCGGTCGGCCCGGTGGCCGAGATCGCTAGGGCAGTAGTGTCCTAGAGATCTCGGACCGATGGGTCGCGGGTTCGAGTCCGGCCTCGGGCATGGTTGTATTTGTGTTCGTCCTTTCACCCCTTATCATCACCATATCGTTTCAACCTCATAGTTACCACAACGTTAACAACAATAGTGGTCGCTAATGAACTAAGATGTTGATGCGACCTTAAATAACCAATTTTTAAAAAAATGGCTGAAACTTTTTCTTCAAACTATTCCAATGGATAGTGCCAATTGCCCTGTTTAATACGACGTAAAGTTCATTTTTGTGTATTCTTTTGTTGTTGTTTTTTAAATAACACAAATATATTTTTAAATATCTCTCACGTCGTTAATATCACTTTCCATCGATTTTATACATTATTGATTGCGAGTAAGTGCTCAATGACATTAAATGAGGTTTGTAAACTCAATAGATTCCTGTAAAAATACTTCAAAGTTTACATTTAAAGTAACAGTTAAACGCCATTTTCTTAAAAACGTCTCCAATTTTTTTCAATGAAAATTGCGATTTATGACGAGGTTTTACTCTTCTGTGATATTCAGTAGCATTTTCGTTCTTCTATTAGGAAACCAAAAAGTTGTGAAAATATCAAAAAATGTACTTTGGGTAACGATAGATGGCAGCTGGCGAAAGAATGGAGCAAGACCTTACTTACTTTACAACACCAAGGAAATTTGAAACATTTACTACGAGAAATTTGGTGCCATTCTGTAGCACGTCTAATTGTTGTTGTTATTATTATTATTATTATTATTATTTTATTATTAGCAAATTATCCTCTCAGGACTTTCTAATTATTCATCATATTGTTTACAAAATATTTCTGAACAATTAGACAAATTAATAGAATATAACAATTTATTCGTCAAGACTTTTATTAAAATAACAGAACCCGCATTAAACAAATAGTTAAAGACATGATGAAAAATGAAAATATATCGTGTGACGATGAAAAAATAACGTAATTATACAATAATTGTGTAAAAGAATGAACTGAATACAAGAATAATATGAAATGAGATTAAAGATGTAATTTATAATAATTTTTCTTCGTAATGAGACTTTTTGACAATTTCTTCTAATTTTTTGAAGATATATCTTGTTGGAACTATATCGTGAAGTGTAAAATACCCCGGGAATGTTAGTATTTTTAATTCAAAGTTCGTTCAGAAGTCACCGTATATTCACATAAAATATAAGCAGTTTCTTCAGATTCTTGTCAAACACATATTGGAGAATTAATGAGATTGTAAGAATGAATTTTGAAATTAAAGTTGCTGTGACACACACACACACACACACACACACTATATTTTTATTAACAAAGTCGATATGAAGAATAAAATAATATGTATACTGCCCTTTTAAAGTAGAATTCCATCTGTGTTGCCAAATTTATAATAATAATTTAGAGTCTTGCCACCGCTTTTGAGAAGAAATAATTTCATTGAAGAGCTTATTAACGAAGTAATATATCATTTTAGATTTTTCTATTTTTACATAGCAATGTATTTTTAAGACGCTTCACCATCGTGTTGTCAAATATTCTGTTTAAAAATGGCATTTACTCTATGATATACAGTGTTAAAACATCCAGAAACAGCAGCATGGAAAACATCGAAATTCATAGTAAATATTTTAAAACCGTTGAATTCTATTTTGATCTTTCTAGTTGAACTAAAGAAGATTCTAGTTGTGTTCAAGATGAAACCTTTCAATTCCTGAAAAATTGAACTTCTTGTAGGTAAGTCACACTTCAAAATAAGGCCCTCAACATTATAAAAAAAATTATCGAAGATAATGCAATTTTTATAAAAAATATGTTTTATATTCTTAGAAATATTTTCTCAAACAAAACTGCAAGGACATTGTATGAATTATTCTGAAGTTTATAGAATAGAAAACATAATTTTTAGAGAGAGTTGGGAATACCTGAGCCTTCATAAACGTTTATCTCGCCGCACCACCCGAAACGTCAGGTACAGATTCATATCGAATCAAACACGCGTAATCTTTCGCGCTACATCAGGGACGTGAAACATTACCGGCCCTGCTGCAAAGCGGCGTTCATTTTTCATGTCCCCTAAACGGCCACCCTCCATAAATGCAAAAGGAAGGGCGCCGTTCGACCCAGCTGTGGATCGAGGACGCTGATGGCGAGACGACAACCGACAAGATGCAGGACTTCCGACCCCCCCCTCCGACCCCTCCCCCCTCTGTCGCGATGACGTCCCAACGGTGACGGTGACAGCTACGAAGACGGTGGAGCCGTCTTGCCGCGTTGCCGTTGTAACGGATGACGATAATTTATTTAGTCGCGAACAGTCAAAAAATGTATGTGACCTATGGGGGAGAAAATCATCTGCGCACGCATTCTTCAATTTCAAAATCCCTTCCCAACAATTTAAGTATTAATAGTTGCAAAATGAATAAATAATAATAATAATAATAATAATAATAATAATAATAATAATAATACAACAAAAAAAACAATAATAATACATTTAAAAAAGCGAGAGATTAACATTCCAAAACTAGGTATTTTCGTTTCCAAATTATAGAAAACGTATTTGTAACGATAAATGAACGAACAGATTTGATTTTTCTATATTGCTAACAAAATAGAAACTCACTCCAAGCTCTACAACCATTACAAACAAAACGCTCAACAAAACGTACGCATAGTGAAGCTACATTTATGTCCAGAAGCAAATCAAGGGCCATCTCAGCATTTGCTCAATGGATCACGGACACCGGACGAGAAACCTGACCGAGATTGAGTCATTGACCCGGAAACTCAAGTACATTTCTTGTTACAGGCATATTAAGTATTTTTAAAAATTATACAATGCAAATGTAAACTAATTCATTATACTATATCATTGTTTTGTTAGAGTAAACATAATTTTTCTATTTAACGATGCGTATAGTCTCTAATTGTATAGAAACAGTTTTGCAGCAGAAAAGATTTTACTTTTAACTAAATTTGTGTACCAATTTGAATTGTACACAAATGCAACGAACATAACAGAGTTTTGTCTTCATTAAAGAGAGATGCATCG
The DNA here is from genome assembly GCA_964035755.1 of Teleogryllus oceanicus. Taxonomy (NCBI): domain Eukaryota; kingdom Metazoa; phylum Arthropoda; class Insecta; order Orthoptera; family Gryllidae; genus Teleogryllus; species Teleogryllus oceanicus. The sequence goes on from CAXIVR010000004.1 coordinate 137,225,139, forward strand.
GGAATGTCTACGATCGTATCATTGGGTCCCTATTTATTTGTTAACTACACTGTAAACATACAATAATGGACTGTTTTGATTACATTTACATTTCGTTCCTTCCTGTCATTGCGGAATTTAAAATTGTATATTTGTGTTGACAGATGAAGATCGCATTACTATGAAATATTGTAGGGTGAAGTTGTCTAAAATCGTTAAGTATGTTGTAATATTACTATAGATTATCCTTTTAAAGTTAGGAGTTTCTGTCAATAGATTTTAAGATTTAATAGATTATTAATAGATCAAAGATTTCATAAACGCACAAAATATTGGCACACCTTATGTTGAAAATAAGAAAGCAATTAGATTCACAATAGAAATGGACGTTCATTATTCTTGTGTGTAGGTATTTATGTATTGTACTTATTAGAAGTGCACTTTGTTTAATAAGTATGTTTTCATTATTTATTATATTTCATTATTATTGTCATTATCGTTACCGTTAATGGTCAGTGATTTTGGTCAATCTTCTGGTTTGCTTCACTAAAATGTCTATTGGACGGGACAGCCACAACGGGCGCGGTCGCGTGGAAAATGCACGTGAGGGGCGGGGATGGCGTTTCGTGCCAGCTCGCAGTTATCGGCGCCGCCTCCTTCTCGGGCGACCTGCTAAAAGCCACGCGTCCTGCGCCCCGACCCGCGCCGCCGCCGGCTCCAGCCCGTGATTTTCGCCAGATACCCCTTAAAGAACCTCGCGCAGGCGACGGGCTTGCCAACCTTCGCCACGTGAAGCAATCGAACACTCGGATTCGGTGGTATAACGGTCAGAGTACCGGACCGGTGGTATAACGGTCGAGTTTGGGGGTTCAAACACGATCAAAGCCGTGGATTTTCAAGGGCGAAAAATCCTTCGTACACCTTCCTTCGGAGGGGAAGTAAAGCCGGCTGTCTCCTGTAGTAGATTTACTGTATGTAAAATATCCTTAAGCTTAGGCTTAAGCTTAAGAAGTCTTTGAGTAAAATTGAGATCCTCCTGTTTCGTCGCCCAAGATAATACCTCATTTCTCCGCTAGGTGGTGAAAGGAGCGTAGCGAAATTTGCGTGGTTAGACGGAAGAGGGGGCCTGATGACCCGTCTCGCCACGTAAAATAAGGCATTAACTAACTAACACTTCGATATTCAGAGTCATTAAGCTTCCTACTCGCGCTCCACCTTTTCAATTTGCGAACCTTTTTCGCATTCGCGAACATTTTCCCTCGTGCAGAATTGCTTGCAAATATCTATAACTTTTATTGATAAATTCAATACATTTAATACAGTTTTGTACGTGTTCGATGAACTACATATTGTTCTTTTAAATTTTTTTTCTGTGGATTTTAAAAAACCCACCATGTATTCTACGATGTAGAATGACGAGTATAGTTGCACTTGACTGGAAGGTAACATCTGCTTTAATACACCATCTACTTGAAATTCGTTACATCATAAAAGAGTTTGCGCTGATAACTCTTAATAACAGGAATAATAATAAAATGATACTATAATTTGTTTATTTTCATCACTACGTGATTACGAATTATGAAAAATAACATAAAGGAGTTCTTTGCATACCAGCATTATAAACGACATTTTCTGTTGCAAGAAATTGTTCACAGTCGGACATTTTACAGAACAAATGATGACGTATTTACATTTAATGAATGAATTATTGCGTCGTCACACGGCCAGCCAATCACAGCAAGATAATCTTGAGGAGGTAAACCACCGTTTTCTTCTACAGTTGTCGACAATGTCATCTTGAATTTGCTTTCCAGAGGGTTTTGGATGTCAAATACCCGAGACGTCACAAGAACGTTGTTTCGCGAAAATAATTTGTTTTCTATATTTATAAAGCTGTTATACAAAAAATAGCATATGCAACTCGTTTATAATGTTTCTTTATTGCATAAACTACTATTATAACACTTACAAAATAACCACTAATAAATATAGATAGTTTAAAATCATTCGAAAAAAATTATAACGCATTAAAGAGAAAAATACTGAATATATTTGAAATGCTTAATACTAGTATAAATTATCTAGTATTAAGTAAGGAAGCTACCATTAATAAAATAGTTCATTCTAGAATGAAACTAATTACATTTGCTATAATATGCAGAACTCAATCTCATTCCAGAAAAGAATCGTTAATCTCAAATATTCAGGCGTGGTCGACTGTTGGGCCGTAACTTTTAATTTTCGTATTCATGACGTAACGTATCGAATATGCACGCATGTGTGTTTTGCATCAGTTGACAGACCCTGTCGTAGCCAAAGCGAGAGAGAGGCTTGTTGCATAAAAAACAGTTGCGTGAAACTCATTGACACGCTGGACATCTGTTAACGTTCTTTACGAGGCTATCACATCATACGGTTCCCCTATACCTTCCCATGCTGTTAAAATGCAGTGTAATGAACTAGAAAGAAACTTTTAGTATGCTTTAGTTGGTTCAATGAACGAGTTAAATTAATGAATTTGCCGTAGACATGATGCGCATTCTCACGTCTCAAAACCTGTTTAAAGAAACAAATATATGATGTTCGAAGTGTTTATAAAAATATGAAATTTTCAAAAGTAAAAGTTTGGAAAGTCAATCTTTCTCAGATCGGAAAACTGTCAAAACATTGTTTATTGTGGAATCAACTGTGGGTGTATTTTTTAACTTTTATGAAAGAAAAGTGAAATTCACAAAACTAAGGTTGAAAAACAGAAGCTATATCAACAATGAGATATTTCATATACAACAGAGACGCAAACAACTTTCATATTGAACGCAAACCATCATGGGCCATCAAGGCTCTCAAGGTTAAGGTTGATACATTTTCACAACATTTACAACTTTTCTTTGACTATCAGAACACTCGCGTCGTCTCTCACTCAAAAGAAGTATTCAAGAAGTAATTTATCATCCTATCCAAACTTAGTGATTCTATTGCCTCATGTTCCAAACGGAGAACAGGCGCTCAGACAAGACAAAACTTTATTTTAAGGAACATAGAATAGTGATTTCCGCGCAAACTACATAATCTGTTTATAAAGTACATTATCTGTTTTCAAATAAGGACTTGTATCAGTCAATATACAAAGTATCAACTTGAAGTATAGAGCGAGATTACAGCACCGGTGTTCTCCGCCAGCTCTTCATCATTTCCTACCGCACCTGCCAAAAGGGGAGGCCGCCGGCATACAGGCCTCGGCATGGAAACACGCCCCCTTCCCGCAAACTCCCACTCACAGGAATTGCGAAGCGCGACGAAAGGACGGTTTTCGGGAGTGGAAACGGCGAATCACAGCTCGGGCTGTCGCCACCGAGTCACATTCGGCGACACCTATTTCACCGGAGCCGGCACCCCGAATTATCTTTTACATCCATAATTCACCGTTCAATATGAACACGACATTTACGAGCCGCTGGCTCTTTGAATATGGAGAGCTTTTCCATACGTTGATTTACCGTCGCGAACCGACACAACCTTATTCGGCTTTTCTGTCTTTTTATCACGTTACGTTAGGTAATCCGGCTATTTCGCCTGACTAGCTTTTCATTAAACGCCTGGCGTGGAGTATATTCTTTACAAAATACGGCGCGGGATATCGAGTTAGTTTCAAATTACAACGTTCACTTTCAACGCTGTAAAATATATTTCGGAAAAATTTATCTCCCGAAATAATCGTGCCAGAGCGGGGAAAAGTTCGCTACAAAAGTTGCAGGTGATGATTTAATTCGCACTTTCCATTACGCCGTCGCCGGCGCCCGTAAGGTGGGGAGAGCAGGGGGGGAGCTTGGTATATTTGTGCGCTGTCGGGCCGCAGCCCCACTTCCCTGCTTCTGCGTTTCACTGCGAAGCTCCCACCCGCGCGGCGCGGCGTCTTGCTAACATCCCGCTATCCCCATGCCCCGCACCGGGAGCGGCAGCTCAGCGCATCAACTGATGTCACTGCAGCGCCTCTGACCGGGGGTCCTAGGTTCCAGGATTTTCGACTTTAGCTTTTCAGATAGGTCGAATTCAGTCGCTGTCTGGAGGAGAATTCTAGCGGCCAGAAGCTCTGATCGGTAGTTTTCCGTGGTTTCCGATCAACACCAGGCGAATGCCGGAGCAGTACCTTAACAAACGGGTCACAGACCGCGAGCGATCTTTCCTTCCTCTTCCTTGTCCTATCCTCTTCCCTTACGCACACACACACTTACACTAACATGCACTACAACAGCACATATTCCGGCCGGTCGGGAGCTTAGAGCTTGTTCCGGCTGGGGCGGTGCCCCGCTGGTGGGAGAGTCCAACCCCACTAGCCGATGGTAGGTCGGCGCCGCATCTCGCCATCCAGCGGGGGATAATCACTGCCATCTCCAGAGAAAAAACATGCACCACACTAACGGAACTAATGACCAAAGCAGTTGACGCGCCCCGAAACACGAAACAATTCATCAATCAAGCGATTCCCCGCCCCTCCGCCGCCACGGCCGCCCGTCGCTGCCCGGCCGCCCCGTCGCCAGTCGCGCTGCCTCCTTGCCGCCTCATCTCCCTTTCTGCGCCGCGAAGAAAGAGGCGTCGGACAACGCAAAGAAGAATGGCCCTCCAGCGGAAGCTAAACACAAGCGCGCCGGAAGCTGCACCTCCGGAGGCGGAGACCCTCTCGCGAGAGTATTCGAGACGGCCACCCGTGGCATGGTCCAGCCTTTATCTCGGGTGAAGTGAATTCAACACAAACTCCCAAGTATTCGTTAATGATGCATCCTGACAAGTTTATTTTCTTGGAATATTTTCCGCACCATCAAATCGTACTAAACAAACATAATATACAAAAAATAAAACTTGATGTGCTTGATATTTAAGTAATTATTGTCATAGAAATTGACATATGACGAAAGATAGAGAAAATCATTTCTTATGAAGCAACAACTTTTCAACCACTAACCTAAATCGCGATTGAATTCAGAATTACGTCTTTTACAGCTAACATTTTTTCAACTTTCTATAAAAACTATTTTTGCACAGGGAAATAAAACAAAAGGTGATAAAGTTCTGCAAACCATTTCGTAGAATTGTGGGGTTTTAAATAAAGAATTTTATCAAGGCTACTGAAAAATTACTATTTGCTGTGAACAAATAAGAGAGTTAGTGGGTCGTAGCCAAAGCGACGACGTAAATTATAGGGCAACGGATCGAAACGATGAAAACGCGAAGCCGCAAAGCAGACGATTAGACAAAGAACGTGTCGATAATGAATATGGTGCTGACGACAAGCAGAAGAGGGAGATATGTTTTCCCAGAACATAATGGCGAAAATGGGCGAAAACAAAAGGGAGATCCCTTAATGTTGTCGTAAGGTATTAGCGGATAAGTTAAGTGAGCAATAAAGAAACTCTTGTTTTCGATAACAAAAGGAGATCGAAAAAAGCAGAAAGCCGCAAAATGGCAAAGATGACTAGCGTCGACGTCACGTGCAATGCCGAAGAAGAGAGTAGAAAGACGGAACAAACGAAGATAGACTATATAAAAGAGATATAAAGAAGAGATATAAAACCACGAGCGCCTCCGTGGCGCTAGCTGGAAATACCGCCTCTGGTGGAAAGCGTTATAAAGGGACGAGGAGGAAATCACCAAGATATAAGTGGACGACGGTCGCCGTTTTCGTGCAGCTCTGGGAAAAAAAGGAGGAAAAGATAATTCACTGAAGGATGGCGTTCAAGAAAATGACGACAAAGAGGTAAGTTGATAAGGTATAGAGCCGAGTAAATGTAATTGAAATTTCTAACAGGATGCTGTTGTAAAGAGGAGCGGGTTAGGATGTAAGAAAGGACACGATACACCTTCTGCTCTCGGAACTCTGTATCTGCGCGTATTGCGAAAATAGAACAATTCAAATTTTGCTAGAAAATGAACAAAAGACGAACAAAAGAAGAATTTTTCGGGCATGGTGTTTTCCTTCGCTAAAGCTCTTAGCGACGATTTTAGATCAAATGATGTCATGGCAGAAATATCTTTAAAATCAAGATTTAACCCGCCACTCAAAATCTATAATTCAATCTGTCCGCAATTCATATGCTGCCGTGTATTATCTCGAGATGGTTTTATGGTGGGAAGAACTAGTTTTCTGAAAGACCCGCTCTTTGACAGTGCAACTGAAGCGCAGAATGTTATGAAATTTGATCTTTCAACATCCCATAATGTTTTCTAAACTACAGCGACGCAGGCGTATGATATTTTTACTAATGAAAAATGTTAATGAAATCGATATTTGCACAAACTGTTTCTGATGCAATGGAAAAATTTTGAAATTTTACGTTCATTAAACTTAATAATAATAATAATAATAATAATAATAATAATAATAATAATAAACAGATAAGACCATCACCGCAAATAGACCAGACATTATATTGCTAAATAAAACCAAGAAGGAAGTCACCATCATCGATATTACGGTACCACTGTCACATAATCTCCACTCCGCATACACGAACAAAGTCCGAAAATACCAAGAGCTAGCAGATGAAATAAAGAAGATTTGGAAAATAAAAAATGTTCAGATCCGTCCCCTGACAATTTCTACAACCGGAATAATAACAAAATCCCTCATCAAACATCTGCAAGAATTGAATATAAAACATATACTAGGAACAGGACAAAAAGCAGTCATTCTAGACACCTGTCACATTGTCAGAAAAACTGTCACTGATGTGTCTGATATGTAGTGTTAGAGGTCCTGGAAATAAATGAAGATCTTGCTCGTTACTTGCTCTGAGCCGTATGAGTGAGCCTAGCCACAATGACATCTGTGGCAGGTGAATGTTCCCCCCCCCCCGCGTGGGAGAAGTGCATAAGTCATAATAATAATAACAATAATAATAATAAATATCTCTGAAGTTCTCCGTATTGAAAAAAATACACAATACAACTACAAAAATACACAATACAAATACACAAAATGACACAACTAGGCTAATGGTAGCTAAGAAGCTAAAAGAGAAAATACAAGCATGGGCTCGACAAATTAGACGTTACAAACGTAGAGTAAATTTCCGGTTACTTAATCGATTGTTTGAAGTAGACGTGACAATATTCTATCTCGATTTGACTCAAAAAACGAATAGCAATGCTACCCTTCTTCAAAAGAAGACTTTATAACATTTTGGTCAGAAATCTGAAAGAGAAGAAAGCAAATTCAACAACAAAGACGCATCATGGCTCAACTTAAAGTTGATGCTGCCGGCGAACGTGTGGAGACTGTGGAACATGTTAATGGTTTCTCGGAAAAACACATCTTTCAAGGAATTAATAATATGGGAAACTGTAAATCTCCGAGAAAATCGCCAGCAGTTTTGAATTAAGTAATTAACAACTTTACATTCTCATGTAGCAAAAGCTGTTAATAAAATTTTATAAAACCCAAAGAATATCCCGGAACGAGTTATACGTGGCATCACATACTTCCTAGCCATCAGGATTTTCGACACTAACTTTTCAGCTAGGTCGAATGCAGTCGCTGTCTGGAGGAGAATTCTAGCGGCCGGCTGCTCTGATCGGTAGTTTTCCGTGGTTTCTCCGATAACACCAGGCGAATGCCGGAGCAGTACCCTACCAAACGGGCCACGGACCGCGCGCGATCTGTCCTTCCTCTTCCTTGTCCTATCATCTCCCTTACACACACACTTACACTAACATGCACTACACTACCACACATTCCGGGAGACCGGTCGGGAGCTTAGAGCTTGTCCCAGCTGGGGCGGTGCCCCGCTGGTGGCAGAGTCCTGGTTAGGAGGAAACCTCACTAGCCGACGGTAGGTCGGCGCCGGATCTCGCCATCCAGCGGGGGAAGAACACCGCCATCTCCCGAGAAAAAAGCACTACACTAACGGGACAAATGACCAAAGCAGTTGACGCGCCCGGAATCACGAAAAAATAAAATCAAACACAAGGATTCTTTTATTTGCTCATGCAATACGAGGGCAAAGTGAAGCAGAGGCTCCATTTGTGTAATATTCTTCGGCCGACGCTTGGTCCAACATGAGGTTAAAGAGCGGTCAGTCACAACGGAAAGACATTCTGTCGATTTCACCAACACTGGTGAAGTCTGTCTTGACGATCGTCATTTTTGACGAACGTCAAAGATGTTGATGGCAGGGTACCGGTCGGTCAAAATTTGACGAATATTTTGACGATCGTGAGGCAAAACGACCTAGGTGAAACGTAAATAAGGCGTTTGACCGTCAGTGTTTTGACGTCCGTCAAAACTACTGATCAGCGTTGGTAAAACCGGACGATTCTGTCAGGAGAGCGAAGGAGCTTGATAAGAACTGATGTTTCGTCTTTTAGAAAACGCTCATCAACTTCCACGTTCAATTAAGAAAGTTCATATATATAAAAAATGGCAAAGGCTAAATGGACAGTTAACCCTTAGACTCTGTTTCTCAAATACGTAATATGGGCGTTACATAGACTCTGTTTATGGTCTTTTTTGATCCTAAACGTTTTACACAATAATTTAGAAGTATTTAATGTAGAAATGTTATGTGGACTTATGAATTGATAAAACAATGCTATTTATTTGTTTTATTTACTACTTTGTAATAAATAACGAAGAATAATGATATTTACAAAAAAAACATTCTAACATATTCTCATTACTATACATTGATACTTTACCAGCATGAGGGTGTTTGAAACAGGGCTACCAAATCATAATAGACAAATGAACCAAATTATCACTCAGAAACATAATATTAAAAAACCGAAATGGACAGGTGTTTAGAATTTTTTGGGAATGTAGATGTCAAATGTGGCATTTTCTACTCCAACCCCATAAAAATCAGATTATTTCCATCAAAGAAACAAACATAAAAGACTGAATAGATTACAGCATATGTAAAACTGGGTATGTAATATGTAAAATAACATATCTAAAAGGCGAAGTTGATGTGAATAATTTACAGAATGTGGCGAAATATTATTTGATCCTGGGGTGATAAAGGACTCCAGAGTCTAAGGGTTAAATAGGGGAAATATTTTAAAAATTAACCTCATAAAATAATATTGAGTATAAAATTTTAGGAAATCAGTAATACAATAGGCGCAGGAAACTCTACAGAGGAAACAAACTAAGAAATCTAGTTAGGAGAGTCAAGTCGGTCGGCGAGAGTGTATAGAATATAGCCACCGGAAGAGATTGCACACGAGGAAATAAAAACCTCAGTGCAACTCGAAAAAGTCGTAAAAAAGACAGCATTAAATCATGTCGAGCCTTCGATGTAACAGTAGCAGAAACAGAGAACAGGAATAGAGAGAGAAGTTAAATGAATTTCATCAGTGTCCATTGTTCTAAGAACTGAGAACTAGAATACTCCAGATTGAATTAAACGAATGGGAACCAAGTGGTTGTAGAAGACGAGCAAGAAATCAGCAATATTAAACTTCATATTGAAGTATTCTGGCAGACAGTAGCAAATATATCGTGGCATCTACGTAAAAGATCTAAAAAGTTAGTTTGGTACAAGTAATTCTGACACAAGCAAAGCCGAGGAAACACGGAGCTGGGGTCACAATTAAATAAAAGTAAGTCGCAATAATCCAAATGGAAGTAGTAGGTAGATATAGAAACAGTCTCGCGGGACACGCACGGTGGTATATATACAGATGTGGAAATGGAGGAGTGGTGGGTGAGGAGTGGAGGGTGAGGAGTGGAGGGTGGGGAGTGGAGGGGGAGGAGGAGAGGAGAGAGGGAGGGGAGGGGATGAGGCGGGGGCAGATGACGAGAACCGCGGAAGGGGACAGACAAGAACAAGTCAGAGGCAGAAGGGCGTGCGTGATCTGGAGAGAAAATGACATTCGGCAAATTATGACGGTCGCGTGAATGACAGTAACAACGCCGCAATGCGAGAGGGGCGGCAAACTGACGGGGGACAAGGGCGAGGACGGGGCAAGATACGTGGAGCGGAGCGGAGCGGGGGCGGCGGCGGCGGCAGAGCGAAGCGCGCGTCCGCGCAGCCTCTCGGGCGCTAATCCGCGCTGCCCCGATAAATCGCCCTTCTTCCCCGCCCACCAGCCCTCCGCGCCGCCCCTTCCACGCAGCCTGCGTCCTTAGCGCCGCGCAGCCCCACCTCTCTCCCGCCCCTCCTCTGATCTTCCCGGCCCCGCTCCGCGCCCCCCCCCCACGCCCTCACCCTCACGCCCTCACCCCTCCCCGCCCGCCACTTCACCGCCTCCTCCTTGCCCCGCCCCACCCGCCACTGCCCCGCCTCCTCCTGCCCCAGCCCCGCCCCCGCCCGCCCCACCCCGCCTCGCCCTGCAGCGCCACCGCCTCCGCCTCGCCCCTGCAGCGCCCCGCCCCGCCGTTCCACCATGCCCCGCCACGCCCCCGCCCCGCCCCGCCACGTACCCGCCCCTGCCGCCTGCCTCGCCCCACCTTGCCCCACCCTGCCCCCGCCCCGCTCCCGCCCTGCCCCACCTCGCCCCACCCCACCCCGTCCGCCTCCGCACTCCTCCGCCCTGTGCCGCCTTGCTCCGCCCCGGAGTCTCTACTACGCCCGCCCCTACTCCCACCCTACCCCGCCCCGCCCCGCCCCACCTCCACCCTCTATTCTGCCCCGCCCCGCCCTCCCCTGGCCATCCGCCTTCCGCTGGAACGTGCGGCAGAAGCGCGCTTTCTCCTCTCAATCCGCCGGCCGTAGATCTGCCAGTCGCCTCTGTCGCCGGCTGCGACGCGCAGAGCAGAGAGACCGCGCGCGAACTTGTGGAACGTGAGTTATTTGCAGCGAGGAGCGAACTTCCTCATTCGGACTGCTACGGCACAAGAGGAGAGCTAACGTTACTTTCTTTCTGCGAAACGTTCTCCTAGGTGCACATGCGTGCAATACAGCTCAGGACAATGTGTTCGTAGATTCGTAGTTATGTTTGAATAGCGCAGGTTCGCAATAGCTGCTCTGACTGCAACATGAGGAATAATGATTAAGAACCTGCAGCCAAAGGGAATTGTTTAGTCTTATTTTCTATTGTATAATGGAGAAGAACTTGTCTCCCTCGTACGTCATTTTTAAATTTAGCAAAGGGCATTTTTATGTGCTTTATGTGTTATTGAAAGTTGTTTATGTGTCTTGAAACGATTTGAAAACAATGGGTTTAATAAGAACAATCACTATTATTCATTCTCTGTTATCAAATTACCTTAATTTTATCAGTCCTTGTGGTGCTCTAGAACTGGAAAACATTCATTTTATCATGGCGATTTAACGAATATCAAATATTCTTTACTAATTCGCAATACGTTACATATACATCCAAAAGGGTGACACTCAAATTTTGTTTCGACTACTAAATATATCATTGATATGCACAGCACTAAATATCACACGATTGTCAATGTAAATATTATGTCAGTGTTGTGACCAAACGCGATTAATTAATAAAAATATTAATTCGAGAGATAATAAGTTTTATCTGCCGTGAATTTTTTTTACGGGATTCTCGGAGTATAATCTGTGGGCACCCAATGACGGCGAATGGGAAACCGAAACACATGGCGCATTCGCTACGAACTACTAAAACGAAGTTAAAAGATATACCATCGCATTTAAAGTTAATGACCACGAACGAGGTCAGAATACTAAACGCCTGAGCTTTTATTCACATTTTTCAGTTTGATGGTTGGATCGAACAAGAATCACTGAGTGAGTATTACGTTACTACTATAAAACAGGAAACGTTCTGGCATAAAATATTCTCTGCGTAGTCATATCCAGGATTAAAACGATATTTTTTCTATCATTATTTAATTAAAATTAAAAAAAAAAAAAAAATTAAAAAAAAATTAAATTATTTATTAGATGATTAGATTTTGAAATGTTAATGAGTTGTAATTGTCATGAAATTAAAACGTGAAATTTCAACATCATCTCCTATTAACACATCCACAATACTCTGAGCACACATTTCGTATCACAAGTAACATCAATAACCAAGCACATTGCAATGCAAGTCAATAGTTTAACTAAAACGATCTGCCACGTCTATCAGAATCAGATAACCTTCACAATTATTCTATTGTGACATTTGGGCGAGGGCGGCATATAGACGCAGCCAGATGCTAATCAAAATTGCTCTACGTGCCGCGTAATTATGCGGTGGCGGTTGGCAAGCCTGGCGACCGCTTGGCAGGGCGGCCGCGTCCGCCGCCCCTGTGTGTGGAGCGCCCGTGGACGTGTGCATTGTGTGGGCGTGGGCGTGGGCGGGGAGCGGGGGCGACTGCGAGAGGGTGAGCGAGGCGGTGACGCTGTGAGCGACGCCCCGACGGTCACCGCCCGCCCGCCACCAGTCGACGCGCGGCGCGTTTGTCCTGCCCCCCTCCCCGCTACCCGCCACCGCCCGCCCCCGCCCCGCCCTACGCCCCCCCCCCGCCCGCTCCACCCCGCCCCGCCGCCCTTCCGCCCCATTCCCGCCACCGCTCCGTCCCGCCCCTGCCCCGCCCCCTCCCCACCCCGCCCCGCCACTCCCGCCCCGCCCTCACCCCTCCCCTACACGCCCCATCCACCCCTCCCCGTCGACCCCCTGCCCGGCTCGTCCCCGGCCCGCCCCCGGCCCGCCTCCGCCTCGCTCTGACCCGTCCCCGATCCGCCCCGCCTCTCCCCCCACCCCGTCCCGTCGCCGCCCCTGCCCCCGCCCCGCCCGAGCCCTCTCGACGACCGCTGACGCTGGAGGGTGTGCGCTGTGGCGCGGCCGCGCGACCTGCCTGCTCACTGCCCGTCGCGGTCGCCGGCCCCCTCTCCCCCCTTCCCCCCCCCCCGACCCGGGACAGCCACCTCTGTCCCTTTTCCCCCCTTCCCCCGCAGCAACACCGGCTGCCGCTCTCGCTTGCTGCACCTACTTGCAAGTGCTGCCTGTACGATTCTTCTCACTTTACCCGTCCCGCCTGCCGCCGCGTCCACTCCATTGCCTCATCTTTCATCTTCTCCTGCCGCCTCCGACGTCAGCCCTTGCCCTTTGTCGCCACCTGCCGTGCCCTTCGAGCACGCTTCGCGCCCCGCTAGCCGCTGCTGTTGACCGTTGACGCTCCGCAAGACCGATTGCTGGCCACTGGTGGCTTGAGGACGCTCGGCCAATGCACATCGCTGCTGCTACAGTTTTGTATGCAAGATCTGCTTTATTGCTTACGCTCAAGTGAATTGTTTGAAATCCACGATACCATCTGGTCTGCGTCTTCGTTTCCAACGACTACTAATATTTCAACACACACAAATATACCAAAATGTTGTATTTAATGTTATACATTATTCTGATGATTCATATATGTATGAAATTTTAATTTTTTTCTTTGCGATTTATGTGATCTTCCTTCAAATTGATGATACCTTCGCGATATCTAGTCCAGCATCATTATAGCCTCAAGTACTATTCTAATCGTTAATGAACATCATCATTATATTGTCTGTGATTTATACCGTCTAGAACATAAGTCATCAATCTATTCGACTCTCAGACATAAACTTCTCCCCGAGAACATCTCGATGTGACACTTCTTATCGACGAAGCCATATACGAGTGAGATGTCTTGTCATCAACAGTTGTTTCCCTTCCTTCACCCCACACTATTCATATTCTCTCTCTCCCTTCGTATCTTCCTCTCTATCTCTTTCTCTTTCGTTTAAACCTTCTTCTATTCGCATTGTTACATTGTCTTCCTAACGATGTTCTTCATAACAACCGCATTATTGATTACAAGAAACAACATTGCCTAGATGTTTATAAACTATGCATGAGCGTTTCCTCCCAATGGGACCTGATAGTCACTCTACACTTCGTGAGCCACTCCCTCGGGGGGGGGGGTCATACTCGACCTGCACAGTACTTCGTCTCTGTCCACTGCCTTCACCGTCACCCACACTGTCGCTGTCCCTTCTCAACGCCACCGACCTTCCACTCTGGACACGTGCTTCCATTCACATTAGAGCACTCAACTAGCCCGCGACCTCCACTCTTCGCCTTCCGTCACCCTCAACCAAGGGCCATCCAATTTCATTACTGCTTAACACATGCCACTCCAAACGTACTAATACTTTTTCGCTTGTGTTCCCTGTCCTACACTATTCAGCATTCTTTTTACCCTCTTTCTCACACCATGTTATTAAATGACTCGTTAACTGTTTGTCTCACCGTTACCTCATTATCACGCCACGTCTTTGCATTGCATTTGTCACACATAGGGATATTTGGGTTTCAGTTTGTTCATCCAAATGCCTAAGTGGTCGGCGGTTTTCAGGCTTTCGATGCAGGTATTACAGTTACATGCCTGCAACCGTTGATTGATTCATTTTTTCGTGTTTCCGGGCACGTCAACTTATTTAGTAATTAGTCCCGTTTGTGTAGTGCATGTTTTTTTCTCGAGAGATGGCGATGATCTTCCCCACTGGATGCTGAGATCCGGCGCCGACCAACCGTCGGCTAATGCGCTTTCCCCCTAATCAGGACTCTCCCACCAGCGGGGCACCGCCCCAGTCGGGACAAGCTCTAAGCTCCCGACCGGTCTCCCGGAATATGTGATAGTGTAGTGCATGTTAGGGTAAGTGAGTGTGTAAGGGGAGAGGATAGAACAAGGAAGAGGAAGGACAGATCGAGCGCGATCCGTGGCCCGTTTGGTAGGGTCCTGCTCCGGCATTCGCCTGTTGTTGATCGAAGAGACCACGGAAAACTACCGATCAGAGCAGCCGTTCTCCAGCCAGCGACTGAATTCGACCTAGCTAAAGAGCTAGTGCCGAAAATCCTGCCGCCGTGGGGAGTGGGAACCTAAGCTTCCCGGCCAGAGGCGCTGCAGTGACATCAGTTGTGTTCCCGGGCGTGCAACCGTAGTTTGGACGCTCCGTGTCGTGGAGATCGTCGCTGCCTCTACAGCTACCATGGTCTCTTCCATCAGTGGTATCTTCAACAGTACATCCACGAATGTTGCTGATACTGGTACAGTTTCCTCCTACTATCGCCATTACCATCATCACCGTTTCTGTAGGAGATATTTCATAACATAGTGAACACCGTCACTGCAACGATCATAACCATTGTCAATGTTACTATCGGAACACCTACTTCAAGCGTCAACGCCGCCGCCACCACCACCACTACCTCCTCCTCCTCCTCCACCATCGCCACACGTTCACCGTCAACGCCGTCACTACCACTACCACCACCACCATCGCCAACGATTAGAGGAGCTGTTCTCCAGACAGCGACTGAATTCGACCTAGCTGAAAGCTAGTGTCGAAAATCCTGCCGCCGTGTGGAGTGGGAACCTAGGACCTCCCGGTCACAGGCGCCGCAGTGACATCAGTTGATGCACTGAGCTCCCGCCCCGTCATTGCGCGCAAGTGCCGTTTCCTCCGCCGCCTAGGGGATGGGCTGCCGTCCCAACGCGGACGCCGCGCCGCCAGGCTGCGGCCGGACGCGCGCGCAAACTAGTGCGAACAACGCAGGGCGCACGGGGCAGGGCGCGCGCGGGCGGGCGGCTCCTAATTACTTTGCACTCACGTCTAATTTGCGTCGGTGTCAGCTCGTATAAACAGCGGGCAAACTCGGACGAATTTCGTTGCCTTCGATCGCCCCAGGGAAGGGGAAGCGAGTGCGAGAAGGGGAGGCGATCCGATCCGAGGGCGGGGAAAGGGAAGGGGGTGGAGGGGGGACGGAACCGATCCCGCACCCCTTCCCTGCGGGTGCTTTCGCGCCGCCGTAAAATCAACGGGGCCCCGCCCCCTCCCCGCCCTTTCGCCGGCCGGATTTTTTAGAGCGCCGTTCGCCATCGGCAACGAACGAGTTCCCTTTTTTTTTTTGCGAGCGGGGCGGGGCGCTCTCTTGTTCTTGGGCGCGACGCGCGTATTGTGACGTGGCCCAGACAAACACTGGACGAGCGAGGGGGGGGCGCGAGGACCCGCCCTGTTTGATTAGAGAATTACATCGTTCAGAATGCCGCGCCGTTACGCGGGCCAAACTCATTTGCGGGAATTGCGCGGGGAGCAAGTTGAGGACGAATTATGGTGCTTTGTTAGTGCATTGTTAACGAAAGGGTCGTTAACAACGTTGCAATACTGGAGCGCGATGCGGTGTCATTCCGCGTTAAGAACGGGCGTTGGCGCGGCCGTCGCCACTGTGTTATTGAAACGATATTCCCTCTAAGCAGACATCGAGGCGCCAAGTGGGCTGCTCGCCGCCGAAATGTAATGCAGATGGTTATATTAAAGATTAACTAGTGTTTGATCTCCGTGTAAACAAGGCAAATGCCGCGTTTGTTTCGTAACAGCGCTCCATTCCAAAAATCCGATAATGACTAGTAGCAAATCAGTGGCGACACGTCACTCTTTGTCATTAGCAATATAAAATGAATTTACGCTCTAGAAATGCAATTATTTGTTGGAACTTAGCAGAAGTGTTGCTGAAAGAGTATCGGCGCTTGGTATTAGAGAATATTTATTGTGTTCATTTTTCGTCAACTGTTATAGCGTGTTAGGTCAGTGTAAATTCAGAAATACTGGGTGTCTTAATTGCAGCTTTGATTCAGTCATATTTTCTGCGACACGCAATACAACCACAGACGGAAACAGTGTTTATGAAAAATAGTGTTATATCTGTGATTACATTATTTTATTGTAAATTATTTTAAAAAACAATGAAGTACGCAATCCATTAAAATAATCTTCGACCGCTCATCTTAGACATTATTGACCAACAAATCACGTACATGTACAAACGCACATCATGATTTCATGACTCAGTACTGCAACATTATACGGTACTGCAATTAAGCAGTAAACAGTACGTCAAATGCACGCGACTCACGAATGTGTAGCTAATGGCACCCCGGTATTTGTTTATTTTACTCCTCCTCCAAAGAAGGCTCCAATTGTTCTTCTTGGTATTTTATACAAGTTTCATCGTCACTTTTCTATACTAGTTTCAGACTATTTTTAAGCTGCAGTTTTAATAAATCTTAAAAGATAATTTTTTTATTATCACTTTTTGTTTAACAAAAAATGCACTCTGTCAACGCAATATAAGTTGACAAACTGGTGTCTATTCCGCTAATCATATTCATTTACATTATCATGCTAATGACAACAAAATTTAGGAGATATTTCCATCATATTTAAAACTCACCCCTTGCCTCACTCGACTGAAATACATATTCTCCCCGAAACGCCAGACTCACGAGACCGAATATCTAAAAGGAATCGATAGCAGCGCACACAAACGAACGGAAGGAAACGCACATCACGCACATACACGTACACATTCACACACACACACACACACACACACACACACAAGCCGCAGGGGGACGAAGCGGCACGACAAAATGGTCAAAACGTGTAGCGGGAATCTCGATAGAAAAATACCTTTAAAATCTTCTAATGGATTTTTCGAAGATACACACACGGAGCAGCCATATTTCACGCATATGGGTAAAAAGCAAAAACACGCTTATAAATACATTATCTAACGGGGGCACTCTCCTTCGCGTGCATCGCCGAGGGAGCGGCGACCGACTTTCCCCAGACATTGGTTTTCCGGCGCGGAGAACAATCTGGAAAAGAAAAGCGCCCGCGGAGGCGGCGGCGAAGCTCCGGCCGAACCGTAAGATCTCCGGCCGCTTAAAAGTTTATCGCGCACGGACGACTCCGGAGCTGTTCCGGGGCCGTTCCGGTATCCCGGACCCGCGGCCTCGTGTAGCTTTAATGTGGCCAAATTGCACGGTCGCTTGCATTACTCATACGGGGGCGGCGTCTCCTCCCCATCACCTCCGTTCCTCGCACCCCGCCCCCCCTCCCCGGGCCTCCTCATCCGCGCCCCGCCGGCGCCCGCGCTCCGCGCGCCCGCGCCCGCGCCCGCCGCCCCGCCCGCGCCCGCGCCGTCCCGCCGCCGCGCCCGCCCGCGCCGCCGCGTCTCGCGCCCCGCGCCCGTCCGCTCCGCGCCCGCGCCGCGTCCCCCGGCGCCCCGTCGGCGCCCCGCGCGCCGCGCGCGCCGCGCCCCGCATCGGCCCGCGCTGCGCCGCGGGCCGCGCCGCGTCCGCGCCGCGCCGCGCCCGCGCCGCGCCGCGGCGCCCCGGCGCCGCCGCACCCGCGCCCGCCCCGCGCCCGCGCCCCGCGCCCCGCGCCCCGCGCCCGCGCCCCGCGCCCGCGCGCCCGCGCCCCGCGCCCCGCGCCCGCGCCCGCGCCCCGCGCCCGCGCCCCGCGCCCCGCGCCCCAGGCCGCCCGCGGCCAGCCGCGTTACGCGCCAGCCGCGCTCCTTTGTTTTTAATTTTGCATAGGCGCTGCTCGCGAGCGCGCCTCCTCAAGGTCGCCGTAATGAGACGCCGCGATTAAGATTTATGGCGGACGGATCGATGGCTGGCTTGGAGGGGCGGGGCGGGGTGTGGTGGTGGCGGGAAGGGGAGGGGTGGGGAGGGGCGGGCAAGTTCCTGGGACGCACTGCGCTGCTGGGCGTGGGACGGAGGAGGTAGAAGTGGCGCATATTTCTGATTCGGTTTGAAGTTTCATCATGGGAAGGAATGTGTTTTTAATTCTGTGTACGGATAAACAAGGTGATTAGATCGATCAAATTCACAAGAAACAATATTTGTGGACACGTTGCAATACTACTTCGTAATGCTAAAATCTCTCCCCGTAAATAACTTAGCCATCACAACGATTACTTACCCAAATAGAATAAATTGTGGGAATTCTGATTCGGTGTTAATGATGTTCTTATGCGAATAAATAAAAGAGGTCATCTTCGTCTACATAGTATACTATGTTGACAAAGATGACCTCTTTTATTTATTCGCAAATAGAATGATGCAAATGAGGTGGGATATATTTCAATGCATAAGCATCATTTGCTAATCAAACAACCTTTGTGTTTATAGGAATAATACTCCAGATGAGTAACTTGTATACATGTAAGAAAAACTTACACCGTTGGGCATCGTAAGAAAATATTTCAATTAGTGCATTTTATACGGAACAGAATTGAAGAAAAAAGCTCTTTTGGGAAGTAACCTGTATGTCACCTGGTTCCATATTTAAGATTCTTCCCAGGCTTGTATTTCGTTGACGTCGAAAAAAGTAAAAAAAGTCGAAAAATTGTATATTGTTACCTGTGGCTCTTCGAGGACTATTAATCCGAAAACTGTATTTAGTTGAAATAATTTTTCCCTTTGAAATGAGAAGAGTCAAAATGAACGAAGCAAAGTTGGTTTTTTTTCGTTACGAAAATATTCTTACTTTCTCCCGTGTTGACCCGTAAATCGTATGACAAAACTTCAGCGTACTCTTAAGACAGTACTTCACAATGCACGTACTCTTAAGACAGTACTTCACAATGCACGTACTCTTAAGACAGTACTTCACAATGCACGTACTCTTAAGACAGTACTTCACAATGCACGTACTCTTAAGACAGTACTTCAAATGCACGTACTCTTAAGACAGTACTTCACAATACAGCACATGCAAAAAATGAAAATCGCAAATTTGGATTCGATTTTCTTCGATTCGACTTCCCGCGGCGCCCCTCGCAGGGCAGCGCTCTTCGATGAGGATTCACGGCGGCCATCGATCGACGGCGGAGGCGCGGGGGATGGGGATCTTATCGCGCCTCCTTGCCGGCGCCCGCGACAAGAAACGGCACACAATTTGCGTGGACAAACAGCGCCCGCAGTCAAACAAGCTGCGGCTCCGTTTTTGTCCCTCGCGGCTCCTCGGTTGACCGCGGGATTCGATCGACGGTGCTTGAAGAGCAGCCACCGCCACCGCCACCGCCACCGCCACCGCCACTGTCCCGCCCCCCGCCCGCGCCCGACCGCCCCGCCCGCCGCCCGCCTCGCCCGCCGCCACGCCCCGCCCGCCCCGCCCGCCACCGCCCCGCCGTGGGTGCGCGATTATCACCACCACCACCATTCGTCACCATCACCGTCCTCACCGTTGGCACCATCACCCCCTACATTATCACCGCCAACACCATCATTATTTTTCCGTGAATGATTTTTTTCATCATTATTATCATGAAGTAAGGCGTTCGAACTTCAAATAGAAGTTTGAATCTTCAACATTTAGCTCTCTATGAATCTTTTTTGGAAGCGCTGCTCATTTCCATATCAATCACGTTCACTTTTCGTCAGTTTTAAATTAAGTCTTGTTTTGTTCATATGTACTTACTGATTATCGTGATTATTTCAATTTTCTTTAATGGCTTGTATTAGAATTGTAACATTAACAATTTTCAATTATGTATTTCATAACTCTTTTTATGACATACAGAGATATCCAGATTACTACAGAATATTGCAGAACTTTGTCTCGTAAATATCATCCTTCTATTCTTGCTGTTTAAAGTGATTTTTTCCCAAGTGTACGTCAACATTCGGACAGCCATTGTTTCAAAAATCCTCATTCATCACTTCATTTTCATGTCTGTGGTGATTATTTTGTATTTATTAGGTCAATTTCATGTATTTATTGGGCGTACATTCTTGATAAATGAAAATATAAGTAATGAGTTTCCATAGCTCTTTTTCTGCTCTAAGTGCCGTCCGCTTCATTTCGGACTTGCGCACGCGTCGCCATTATCTCCCCCACCGCCGCCGCCGCCGCCGCCGCTGCTTTCGCAACCGTCGCCGTCCACTCCTGAGAGAGAGAGAGAGAAGGCTGCTACCGCCACCCTCTCGCGCCCTCGAGGAGGTATTACGAGTGGAAGATACACACTTCTGAAAGCAACTGCTGCGCGCCCACGATAACGACGACGTGAATCAAGCCGGAGGTCATTGGACGCGGTGTCCACGGCGGAATCGATTTTCACTAAGCGATATGCCGCATGACGGTTCGGGAGACGTTGAAACAATTCTGGCTCCCAAGACATAAGAAGATGAAACGAAATGTCAATGAAACGGACTATTCCAAAGATAAAACTTATTAAAGAAAATACTTTGTAAAAGGCAAGATAAATGAGGGAAAGAAAACAATGCACAAATATAATAATATTCACCAGTTTACTTCTAAGGCAAGTGTTTGAGAACTGAAAAATTAGTACAATCATTTGTTGGGCAGCATCCGTATATTCGTGTTTAGATAACTCTTAAACCCTCAGACTACCATTTTTTTAAATTATGATTTTTTGTTATGTACTTATTAATGTTAGTACTTTTGTGTTTCTTATTAATGTTCTTTTAATGTTAGTACCTTACTTAGTACTTTTTAATGTTATACTTTTTGTTATGTACTAGTAAGTATAACTTCGATAAGTCATACTTAAAAAGTATTTGGTGAAACCGGCCGTAAGGGTTAACGAAATACATGTTTACTTAATATTTTAGTTCTCTGTTCGCATTTCAGAGCATCTTACTTACGTACGTCTGGAAAAAGCAATAAAATTATTTTATTGAATGCTACCTTCCTTATACAAATATAATATACTACCGTATTTACTATAATAATAAATAAAATACGCTGATTAATAATAACATTAAAATCAACATTTAATGAATCAAGAGACATTATATATGAGACATAAATGCAATGATCACTCATAATTCTTGAAAATTGAAGGAACTTCACAGTTTTCCCCAACACAACAATGTAATTTAAAAGGATATGCTAAAGTGAACTTCAATTATAGAATTTGCAGCACATTATTCTTTAGTTTGGAGCATTAACCTTATCAGAAACGATGCTATGCACATGTACTTCACTGTCATTTCTGTGTGTCATGAATAGTAATGTCCAATTTATAACATTGTGGTACTAAAACCCCAACAACCAATTACAAAGTTACTGTCAACAATTTATTTTATAGAACACAATTATTTCCTATCATATGGGAGATAATTACCGTTCATCCTCTGTTCTCTTATTCTAATTAATCACGCCAATAATGCAAAAGCCATAAACATCAAAGTACTAGTAGTCAAGAGATATAATTAACATAGAACACCTTCATAATAAATTTACAACTGGATTGAACGCCAGCGATGGCAAATGAAAATGTATACAAATGTTACTTCAATAATGCAACCGTTGCTTCTGTAATGACTTTTAATACTATGTATTGAAAATAACGTTTAATGTAATGAAACAATTGCATAACATTGATTTTTACAGAAAGCTTATTTTATTTTCGTTGTTTTTATTTACAGACAAGAGAATAACGTGAATTCATGTGGGTTGTGCGTGTATTTCTGTAGTGTTGACGAAGACACGTATATTTTCCGATGTTTCCTCGCTTGACACATCAAACTTGCAGCATTCGACTGACGCTATCGAGACTCGTATCACACACAAATAAATCAATACATATAAAGCTCGCGTAACAACCAACACAGAGTTGTATCGTGTGACGTTATCGACTTGCATAACAAGTGGGAATGAATCAACAGCGAGATAATTAAATACCACCATTAGGGGGACAGCTACCGGTAGACTGTTACCATGTGTGCAAGGATAGCTGACTAGCGTCTGAATTCACAGATCTTTCTAAAACGTGACAAATCAGAAGTGACTGTGTTCGAAGAAGAAAAATATTTGATAATATAACTAACGGTACACATTCTAAAAATATCAAAGAAATATTTTTTCGGTAAATCTCTCAGTTTGATTTAAAAGCTACAAATGAAATTTCATGCACTAAGATGAAGATAACGGAAGAAGTGTCTCAAAATATTCAAATGTCATCAACCATTGAATTCCCCAACAAGGCTTTTGAAATAATTAGATCATTTCAAGTATACTACATTTAAAATATATCATATCTGTCATTTTGATTGCTCCAAATAACAAGAAAGGGAAAAAT
The DNA here is from genome assembly GCA_964035755.1 of Teleogryllus oceanicus. NCBI lineage: Eukaryota > Metazoa > Arthropoda > Insecta > Orthoptera > Gryllidae > Teleogryllus > Teleogryllus oceanicus. Next base: position 137,247,954 of record CAXIVR010000004.1, read on the forward strand.
TAATTTAATTCTTTCCTCGCAGGACTCATGAGTGTCCACGAAAATATTGCCGCATTCTTTGCTATCACTTCCATAATAAAAATGCCTATATTTTGATATCAAGATAAATTCTTTAAATGTGATAAATTCTGAAGTGATCACGACATTTTGAAGCGTTATACGTTTGTAAGAATATTACCGTAACCAAATACATCATTATTGTTTAACCAATAAAAAATACATTTATATAATTAGAAGTTTTCACTCCAAATACCCGAATACATTTGTAGATTTACACATTTGGAAAATGTCTTAAATTAATTAAAAGAGAAATGACTGACAGGATCTTCATAAAGAAAAACGTATTTTTATGGAAAATTGATCGCCGTTAAATAGGTGCTCTCACCTTCGTAACCACGCGATTCAAAGAGCTATCTGCTTTGAGGCGGAGTAAGAGCTGAATTTGAATAATGTGCTATCGAGCGCCTCATAAAGAGATACATCGTCCCTGTTAAAAGTTATCGCACGTGTTATGAGAATCCTCACTTTTCACGAGACTTGCCTGAAATATTGGGTTATCCGAGCGGAGCTGCTCCGTCCTTTCGGCGCAACGCATACCCTGCTTCTATATCGTGATCGAAAAATATGGGCAATTGTTGAAGGAAAGGAAGTTGTGGGAGTAAACCGCATTCAGACAACCTCCAGAGGCTAAATATGGAACTTCTTCCCCGAATGCGGAGCGGCAGCCATTCGTGTCAGCGGGAAAGTTCATAAATGGCCTCCCTGGCTTTCTTCCAGTACCTCGGGAGGTATCGAACTCGGGCAAATGAACGACTGGGGATGAAGTACTGGATGGAAGCGATGCGCTTTGTGCTCGCGAGAAATACCTTCTTCCCCTTTCAGGCAATTGTGCCGGTAAAGATCGAATTTCGAACAACACGAGTCATTCAGCTCTTTGGGAAGAAAGTTTTATCACGAAACGCAATTTATTAGGGAACATTCTTCTCAGAATTAAGTTCCATGTCCTCAAAGAGATGAAACACAAAACGTATAATCAGGAAACAATGAACAAGAAAGGGAACTCTTCCATCACTAGTCATCCAATTCTCGATAACGTGAATAGAAAATGGGGATAATCTATGAGTTGGTTGAAACATCATTATGAATATTATTTCATTCTGAAACAAAAAAATATTAGAACGTACACCGAATAGCCTTCGAGGGGTACATTTTAAAGGTTATTTATTTTACGGTGAATATTAATATCGTGCATATTTTAATATTCACAAACAAATTCATAATTGGCCTTTCAAATTACAAATCCTCTGAGGCATGCTCTTGCATTTAATGGGGTCTATTTCTTGTACAATATTCTGCGTTTCATATTTGCGCGTATCATAGCTATAATCCAGTGATACAAATAAATATTAATATTTAGAATTCATAACTGATATCACAGTTTCATAACAAACAGGTGAGAAAGAAACAGAAACAGCTTCGTTTGTAAAACATTAAGTACATAAAAAGACAAATTGATGTTATTTTCGTACTACTTTGCCTTTTAAATGCGAAGAACGCAAACACGCCACAGGCACAATTCCAGGGACAGCGAGGAAATTTGGGAAACTTCGGCTCTGGTTTTCCGCTTCCGTCGATTGAACGTGCTGTTAGGTCTGCTATCTGCGTCTGCTGTATCTAACACCCCTCTCAGCCGCGCAAAGTGTTATTAAAATGAGGCGGGACGTCGCGTCTTCGCGTTGAAGGGCCTCCCTAGAGTCGCGGAAAGGGACCGTCGCGCCAAGCGACCGTCGCGCCAAGCGACCGTCGCGCCTCGGCGGTCGTATCGGCGACGGAAGGCTGACAATTGACGCGAGCAAGGCCTCATTCCGGACTGCGGCGCCATTAAGCAGAAGCGCAATATCGACGTTACGCAGCGGTGAAGGCAAAGGTGATGGTAAAGTTGACAAGGCGTCGGCTTTCGAAGGTACGTGCGGAGGTAAGGGATGTCTGCTAGTGGATGGGAAACTGTGGAAAACTATGGCAGTGAGATCTCTTGTTTGTGTTTTCCATTTGAAGAAACAAGAAGTATGTCATTGAGAGATGACCGATATGAAAGTCACATTTATTTTGTAGTTTGCGTGGGTGTTGGTTATATCTGAGAGGGAGGAATAGGATTTTCCTTGAGGTGGCGATGAATTCCGGTGATCACGACGCGATGAGAGTAGACGTAGAGTTTTGAACGTTGAGAAGGAAAATAAGAGTGTGAGTAGATGGAGATTTTGAGGATTGCAAAAGAAGCAATGATCTGAACGATAGCAAGTTCTAGAGAACAAATTCAAGGCGCAAAAGTTACATTCGCTTCTTCCCTTATCTCCTTCACACATGTATTTAATTGATCTATAAGAAAAAAGAAACATAATTTAACCAGATTGACATGGAAAACAAATGTAAGATATTATACAAGGTTTGTGCGGAAAGCAATGTTCATTATTTTTTCCGACGCGACTGTACGTCCCAGCTCGCTTAGCTAACACGGGAATGGTGTCGGGGGCTTAGGGAACAAAGCCGTCTTTACGCCAGTTGCCTGCGAGCTCCCGTAGGGATAGGACAGCAATTTTCGTGAGAGACGTTTTCATGACGCGTCAGAGTTCGAAATGCAACGCTCCGTCGAGCAACACATGGCAATCAAGTTTTGTGTTAAACTCTGCAAGACCGCTTCCGAGACTGTTACAATGCGGAATGCGGAATACGGCCTTTAGCAATGATTGACTGTCGGATAGGCAAGTTTATCAATGACACAAGGTGTTTGCAGAAGCCGAGTGGCTCACGTCAACGTTCCCTCGTCCACAAAAGGCCAGGATATCAAAATGAAATCAATGCTGGTTGTGTTTTTCAATACCCGAGGGTTCGTACATTTCAAGTTCGTACCACCAGGCAAATCAGTGACAGGTAAATTTTACTTCCAGGTGCTCAAGAGGTTGACACTTCAGGTCCAACGCGTCCGACCCAACATCGCCACGGACTCAAAGCTGCATGACAATGCATCCGCGCACACCAGCCTCGTTGTAAGAAACTACCTGGCCAACACAGGCCTCACAACCATCCCATCACCTCTCTAGAGCGCAGACATCGCCCCCTTCCCATTTTTTATTCCCACGACTGAAACCTCCGTTGAACGCGAAGCCTTTCAGGTCGCTCCACAACATTAAGGCAGCTACAACGTGCGCCTTAAAGAACATTCCGGACAAGGACTGTTGCGCCGCTTTTGACGCATGGAAATCGCGCTGGCAGCGGTATATCAATGCAGGAGGGAAGTACTTCGAAGAGTATTAAGAGATTGTACCGATCTGATCAATAAATGTTTTGTCCTAAAGCCATTGACATTACTTTCCAGACAAACCATGTATTGATCAACAACCAAAAGTGTTTTCTTTAACATTGCTAAAATATTCACCTCACATTCATCAGCGCTATGTTATCAGATCTTGTTCGTCATTATTACATCATTTACCACGAGCTTCCTCCTCAAAGTCTCCCACTCCTCTTGTCGTGAGTCATGCCGCGTTCAGGAGCCCATCTACTTCCCCTACCTAACTACCGTCCACCACCCTCTGAAACAACCGGCTCTATTTCCATACACGTTGTCCGCCATGTCGCGCGTACAAGCCGACACTCCCGGAGGGCCCCGGGAACACGGTTGGGCTTCGACCCCACGCCCCCCTCAGCGCGGCGCCGTCGCCGACCTCGACGCAATCCCCCCCCTTCCCGCCGCCGCCCCCGGCCCGAGCACGTCGCAACAGGCGACGGCTTGTCCCGCCCCGGGCGCCCTCTCGCGCGGCCGCCCCGCCCGACATCGACCCCTCTCTACCTCCTTAGGAGGTTGAAGGCATCAGTTGATGTCACTGCGCTGCCTTTGACAGGCAGGTTCTAAGATCCGGGACCTGGCGTTGGCACGGTTTACTATCCTAAAACAGGGAGCGGTAGCTCAGTGATGTCACTGCACCGTCTCTGACCGGGAGGTCCTAGGTTCACACTCACCACAGCGGCAGGATTTTCGACACTCGCTTTTCAGATAGGTCGAATTCAGTCGCTGTCTGGGGGAGAATTCTAGCGGCCGGCTGCTCTGATCGGTAGTTTTCTGTGGTTTCTCCGATCAACACCAGGCGAATGCCAGAGCAGTACCCTACCAAACAGGCCACGGACCGCGCGCGATCTGTCCTTCCTCTTCCTTGCCCCAACCTCTCCCCTTACACACACACACTTACACTAACATGCACCACACTACCACATATTCCGGGAAACTGGTCGTGAGCTTAGAGCTTGTCCCGGCTGGGGCGGTGCCCCGTTGGTGGGAGAGTCCTGGTTAGGGGAAAACCCCACTAGCCGATGGTAGGTCGGCGTTGGATCTCGCCATTCAGCAGCGGAAGATCACCGCCATTTCTCGAGAAAAACATGCACTACACTAACGGGACTAATGACCAAAGCAGTTGACTCGCCCGGAAACACGAAAAAATCAATCAACCAATCAATCAAAACCTTTCCCGCCTAAATCGATCCCTCTCTATCTACTTAGCAGGTTGAAGGTATCAGTTGATGTCACTGCACTGCCTTTGACAGGGAGGTTCTAAGATTCGAGACCTGGTGTTGGCACGATTTACTCTCCTAAATATAGGTTGCGCTCACCCGCTGTATGGAGGAGAATTCAAGGAGGTTTCTCCGATCGGTATTTTTCCGTGGTATCTGCGAACATCAGGAGAGTGCCGGATCAGTACCGAAACAAACGGGTCACGGACCGCGCGCGCGGTATTTTCTTCTTCTACTTTTACATACACTCACCCCTTACTTACGCACTCAGTTACATGCACAATACTACCACGCATGTCGAGAGACCAGTCGGAAGCTTAGAGTTTTGGGTGGAGAGGAGTCTTGCTGGGGGGAGATACTGGCTGGGAGAATCCCCCAATCCGACGTGGAGATCGGCGCTAGACTTCACCATTGAGCGGGGAAAGATCATCGCCTTCTTCACTGATAAAAACATATACTACATTTACAGTACTAATGACCATAGCGGTTGACGTACACGGAATGTAAATCAATCATACTTTGCTCGAATGGATGGTGTCTTGGCAAGTTCATAATATCCTTACGCACGATATTTTTTACAAAACTGATTTCGTCTGTTTCTCGCATACGTTATTACCACGTTTCCTGTTTTATCTTTACCTTGTCATTTGCTTCAGTCAACAGCACCATTTTTTTATCTGTCTCAGGCTGATTAAAACTAGGCCTTCATTTTAGTACTACGCCTTGTTTCTAATTTTAATTTCAATTTCATTTCATGACCTCACCCTTTTCTGTTGACTCCTGCTTTTTGTCCATTATCAGGCAGGGTCTTTGAGCATTCTCATCACACATTCCCGCGTGTACAGAGCCCTATACAACCATGTCCTGTCTTGTCTCTGTCCACCCTTCATCGACCCGCATAACCGCATGCCGGCGGTTGTAACAGCAGCAGCGGCGGAGGCCATCACAGGTACGACGAATAACCTTGTTGCGACGCGGGCCACGAAAGTGTCCCGTTACACGGGTCCATCCCCAATTAGGGAAGCGCTCGTCGAGGCAGGGATCGCTAAAAGGCTTTCAGGGATTGATGAAAGACACCCACCCACGCGCCATCAGCAGAGCACGCGCTGCAGCTGCACAGGGACGAGCCTTATTTGACACTGATATAAATTTTCATTCGTCCGGCATGACAGGCGCGGCGCGGCGCGGCGCGGCGTTGGCGACGCTTGTGTGGCGTCCCCTAATTCGTAGCAACTGCGGTGGATGCGCGGTCACTCCGCTGCGGCCGCTCGCAAACGCGAAAACAGGTAATACCGAGATACCGTCATTATGACGGCATGGAGAGGGGAGGGAGAGAAACGTGGAGTAGACCCAGGAAAATTTTATGTGATTTCGCGGTCGGGTGATCCGCCTAAAACGGTGCGTAATGTAGCGGCGAATCGCATTAGAAACGCGGTTGGCGAGGCCAGCTACGCAAGAAAAATATTTACAATGTAGAGAACGCAGCATAAAAAGTGCTGGCTGGGAACCGGAGAGGGAGTAAGAGAACAGCGACAAGCGCTATTGACGCAAACAACATTAGGTAATATAATGCGAGCACCAGAGCTTTATATTAAACTTGAGAAAAATGTTCCGCAAACATGGGACTGCACTCAACGGTCGGTGTCGCTGGGCGCGGCCCGCCCCGCCCGCCCCGCCCCCTCCGCGGCGCACCAGTCGCCTCGCCTCGCCGCTGACGCTCGGCGCCTGGGCCAGCGGCGACTCGGCAACCCGCACGACGCAAGAGTGCAGCGGGATGCTGTGGCTCCACCGCGCAGGGAGGTGAGACTGCTGCAACCGCCCCTTGGGCGCTGTTAATGCACTCCTACACCATTCAAGTTACGAAAAATAAGGAGACGCAAATATATGATCTAAGCGTTTATGTGTCTGTAGGTTTATATTATTATGTTCAGTTTTGGTCCTTTTGTTTTTTGAACGGGCCTTGAAGAGAACAAATAATTCCACTTATTATTATTATTATTATTATTATTATTATTATTATTATTATTATTATTATTATTATTATTATTATTATTATTATTATTATTATTATTATTATTATTATTATTATTATTATTATTATTCATAACAATATTATTATTTTCTACAGTTTCGAGGATTCTTTTTCTCACCTTCAGGTTCGAAAATTATAATTACAATGACTAATTTTTTAAATAATGAAATTACTAATATATACACAAAAAGTTTATTTCTGTCAAACAAATCGGCATATTTTACTGCAGCATTCCTATACTTATTCTTACTACGCAGTAATAGCATACTAGAAATGAACATAAATGAGAATTACACAACTTCGCGAAAATATATGACAAAATCACATAAAAATTAAACGAGTGTCTGCAAATGACCTACAATGAATGAAATTTCCTACTCTGGACACTTAGAATATACTTTTCTCTTGTGAATTTAATTAACTATTTAAATGTAAGAATAAATTACAAAGTAAACAGATGTAGATAAATAATCTTGTTTCAATAAATGCAGTCACATTAGAAATGTGGAAATGAGTCTAAAACATCTAAATGGTACAAATTGTATGCGACTGGGAACTACAATAATTTTGCAGTCACATTTAGAAAGTTGGATGTCACCCTAAATTCTCTGGCGAATTCTCTAGGCGAGCCAATGCATAAAAATAACATTTGCGGTAATATTTACAATACATCGAGAAAATGTAGCATTTTTTTCAATTGACAATGACTCACTATTTTCAATACAAACGTACACCACACACACATTCCACACGACACATATCTTTAATCCTATTTATGATTTTAAAACACCTACATTTTTAGCATTATTTTGATTTTGGGGCCCCAAATATGGAGAGAATTAGGAATATAGGAGAGAATTGAACTATTTCCCATTGTGGAGAATTAAGAAGAAAAAGTTTCGGTTTTTTTGAAAAAAAATTGTTAAAACATATCAGAAAATTTGCCAATTCAGTTGAATTATACTCAACGATTATGGAGAACTTATGGACACTTTAAAAACTATTATTAGAGATACATTGAAGCTCGTGTGTTAAGAATAGCATTTAACAATGAAATACATTTGTAATGTAAATTGAAACGACGGGAGAGACAAATAAATAATTATATTTCTGTAATTTTTGAAAAGAAAACAACAACAACAACAACAATAAAAGAATAGAGTAACATAGCGTTTATATAATCGTATAGAGTACATTTAGTACTACCCCTACTAATAATTTAAAGAAAAAAATTGGAACCGTTTTTGAGAAAATCCTGTTTTTGTTATTTTTTAAAATAGCAATTATGCAATATTGCAATGACAATTATCGCAATATTGCACGAAATCTACTAAAATTTTCAAAAAAATGTACATGACCTTAATGAAAGAACTATTTATGGACAACAAATTTCATTGGAAGGAAAAGTCTCTCTTTTCACATTTATAGTTGTAGGACGACGCCGAAAAATTCAAACTGATGCAATTTTCAAAAATTCAGATTTAACCGTGAAAATGTGACCTATGTCACCTTTAGAAGTGTATATTACTCTATTATTACAAGAAATTTAAAGAAACAAATTGAAACCGTTATTGAGAAAATTGGAAAAATAAACGGGGGCATCATTTAAAGTACCCCAAATTTTAAAGAAATTTTTAAAAATCTCAAAGCCTCAACAAGAGTTAGAGGGACACAGGTTTCATCAATTTGGAAAATATCCTGCTTGTGGTTTAGGCACTAGGTTTGTCCACATTCGACAGACAGACGACAGACGGACGGACGTTTTGCTTTCAATTGTTTTTTCGCATCAAAGATCCATAAAAAAGGGATGGTGGCTACTCCACGTGTTAGTGGATTTTTCTTAATTTCGCAACTGGATTTATCCACTTTCTTGTTTTCAGGGCCCGGCAACGAATTTTGTTCTGTCGAAAATTCGGTGTTTTCTTTACGGAGAATTACATAACTTTCGTACGTATAAGAGAAAGTAAAAATTTATAGTTTCAAACTAGATTTGAAGACAAGTTATCAAACTATTAAACCCCGGAATATGAGAAGAAATACCCTGGTATCATATGAAAAAATTTTGAATTTCTTGAAAAATGTTGAATTACTCATTACTTAAAACATAACACATTTTTTTGTAAGAAACGTGGAAAGCAGACCCAGAAAACAATCTCAGTGTAATAAAACTCTTAAATTATTCTTAAAACTGAATGCGTATTACAGGAAAATTATATTCCAAGTCACTATTGTATTCCAATAATTTAGGAGACAGCAAAAGAATAAATGAAATAGAGTGGCATTGAAGACCGTGAACATCAGGAATTTCACAGAAAAGTTCCAAAGTTTATCTGCTACAAAGCAGAAGGAACACGGACAAAAGGAGATTAATGATTCAACAGAAACGTCTGACTTGACATCGGGGAAGAAAAACGCCAGGATAACACAAACGATTACGAGGAACAACTTAAAGCAAAAGCATAAAATGCCATAGAAAAGTTCAACAAAGTAGCAAAAGATATTTTTGTTACGAAAGCTTTTACACGTTTTAAATTTTAATAACTGTTCAATAAATGAATTTGCACACGAAAATGTAAACTACAGAAACCGTTATTGCAAGCTATAAAACCAATAACAGCTTTGTTCACATTAACAATGTGTCAACATTTTTTTCAGTCACAAATAATCGATAACTCGCAGGCAGTGAATGTATTGTAATTGATTCTCATTCATATTATAATGAGCCTGTCAATTTGAATTAAATAAAAATATCAAATATGAATTTTGGGTATTTTCACATCATTTAACCGACGAAATCTTGTATAATATTTCTACATAGTAAGTGAATAATAAATGAATACGTAATAAATGAACAAGAATTCATAAACAAAAGACTACACCATGATAATTTCGCTTAAAACGCTCACCCATTCATTGTTCTTCAAACACAAATTTTCTCGCCCGAAACCTAAAAAAATACGATCATTTTACACAGTCGATGTCCCTCTTATAGTTGTTACGAAAATAACAAATTATGATTTGCACAGACTATCCACAGAATACAATGAAATCGTGTTGCTCCGGAAAGGATACTAATATATATTTTTTGAGTTGACTGATGAATTAAACATATTCAACCTTACAGTTTAGAAAGATTAATATATATAATATTGTACTGCATAAAGAAAAGTAAAAAAATGAATTTAAATGAATTGATGAATGCGTTAAACTATACACTGTCTTCATTGTTTATTTAATAAAATGTATTCTTCTAAGTGTAATTAAAGCACTGCCTGTTATAATCTTTAACCGCTATTATACCTCGTTGATTACAATACTAGTTAAATTAATTTTTTTAATTTAATAATTAATACATTCTTTTTAGGTGTTTCATGAATGGGTTGAATTTTATTGTTGAGATATTTCAAAATGCAATAGTTCAGGTGTAGTATCTCTGAGCATACACCAAAACATAATATTGTTTGTGTACAAGAAACATTACATTTCATTGAATGAGAATACTCTGACCGTTAGTGTAGCGATTCATTGACAACAACAAATACAATATAGTAGATGAAATATGGAACTCAATCTACTTTTGAAGCTATAGTTTCATCGAGCACATAAAACGCAGATGTTGAATTACAGAATAGCTTTCTTTTCATTTATATCATACAAACAGCATTTTGAAATAAGTTTTTAAAAACAATAATGAATATTTAAACAAACTAATTTGCTTTAGGAATAATGAAATGACAATTTCTCATTGGACCCACGTACTTGGGTCAAATTTTTTTTCAAGCATTCTACAAAAATCATTTTTGAAATCCAGCCACTCTATTGAATCATCTTCCAAATATTAATATGAATTCTCAAGCACACATACTGGCTAGGGACTAAGAAATTGCCGGCAAGAGGCGTGTAATATTGCCGCTAGCACTCGAGGTGAAGGACGCGCACAAAGGGGGAGAAGGGCGACGGGCGCGGGGGCGGGGCGGGCGGGCGAGGTGGCTGGCGCAAGTGGGCGGCGAGTGGGGCTTCGGCGCCGGAGCAGGCCTGCCAAATGCAGCGCGTCCAATTACCACCACTTAGCGAGCGCAGATTACGCGTTGCTGCAAACACCTCCCCTCCACCGCAGCCGGCCTACCCCACACCGCCGCGTCCCACCCGTCTCTGCCTCGTACCGCCCCGCCCCGCCCGCCTCGCCCCGCCCGCCCGTCCCCGCCCGCCCCGCCCGCCCCGCCCCGCCACGCCCCGCCCCGCCACGCCGCCCCGCCCCCCGCCCGCCCGCCCCGCCCCGCACGCCCCGCCCGCCCGCCCCGCCCCGCACGCCCCGCCCGCCCGCCCCGCCCCGCCCGCCACGCCCGCCCGCCACGCCACGCCCGCCACGCCACGCCCCGACGCCCGTCACGTCACGTTCGCCCCGCCCGGCCCTCTTGTCCCGCCACGTTTTGTCCCGCCGCGCTTCTCCCGCGCGCCGCCACGGGAAGACGAGGCGCCTGCATTCGCATATTTCTTCCCAAGCATTCACATTCCTTACTGTTTACTTTAAATACGTATAAGTTACATATGGTACCAAATTTTTAAAAAAATTAACTTTGTGCGGTGACAGATGGCAGCAGGCAAGAAGAAACGGCAAGTCTGTACAGTACCAGTCCACACCAAGGAAATTAGAAACCTTTACTACGAGAAAGTCTGTGCCATTCTGTAGCACCTCTAGTTCTATCTACGTAGAAGCTACATTTTCTTCACAATAACATTTATTTAGTAATGGTTTAAATTATTTTTTTGATGGCGAGATTTTCGTAACTTCCTACTTAGATCCTGCAGCAACAGACCTGAACTGAAATACTGTTTTGTTGTATCGGAATGACACATTTGAAGAATTGAGAAATTTCTCTACTTTTTTATTAAAAAAACTAACGCGCAATATTATAAAAAAATGTTAGGTTAAAAATGGAATACACTAATGTAATATACCGAAACAGAAACTAGAGGTGCTACAGAATGGCACAAACTTTCTCATAGTAAAGGTTTCTAATTTTCTTTGTGTGGACTGGTACTGTACGGTCTTGCCCCTTCATCTTCCCAGCTGCAATCTATCGGCGCCCACTGTACATTTTTCACAGGAATCTATTGGGGTTTCGAAAAACTTCATTTGAAGTCGTTTGAATTCACTTGAAGTACTTCTACTCGCAAATACAATAATGTATACAAACCAAATGAAATTTGCATATTAACGACGTGAGAAATATTTAAAAAAGTTACATTGGAGTAATTTTTGAAAAAAAAAGAATACATCGAAATGAACTTGACGTCATATTAAACAGTGTAATTACCACAATCTGTTACGAAGGTTTGAAAACAAAATCCGGACCCATTTTTCAGAAAATGGCTTTTGAGTATTTCTGAAAATGCGGAATTTTGAGCTCATTTTTACAGAAAACGTTTGAATTTTCGAGTAACTTTATTTGACATTATTTAAAGCACATGTATTTATAAATACACTAATGTGAATAAATTGCACCTAATATAAATATTATCGACGAGAGTTACACGTCAAAAAATTACATTTTTGTAATGTTTGAAAGAACAAGAGAATAGACCAATATGGCGTTTATGCCATGGCACAGAGTTCGTTTGGCACTGCTTCAACAAAAAGTAAAGAAAAAAATTGGTGCCGTTTTTTTGAGAAAATCTCGTTTTTGTTATTTTTAAATTCAATATTGCGAGAAAAATGCTAAAATTTTAAGATTATGTATCTGACCTTAATGAAAAATCTTCTTATGGGCAACAAATTTTATTTTAAGGAAAAATGTCAATTTTGTAGTTGAAGGAAGACACCGAAAAAATTCAAACTTCTGTAACTTTTTTTGAAAATTCAGAGTTAACCGTGAAAATAGGACCTATGCCGCCTATAAGAGTGTATGATACTCTATTCTTACAAGAAATTTAAAGAACAAATTTGGAGCCGTTTTTTGAGAAAAGTTTGAAGACGTCCGGGAGACTTCATGTAAAGTACCCCCAAATTTTAAAGAATGTTTTTCAAAATTTCAAGCTTGAACTAGATCCAGATAGACAAGGGATTCTTAAATTTGAAGAATTTCGTACGAATGGTTTAGGCGCTAGCAGTGTTCACAGACGGACGTACAGACAGGCGGACGGACAGACAGACTGAATGAATGAAAAACAGACGGACGGTTGAACGTTTTGCTTCTAATTGGGTTTTCGGAATCAACGACCCCCAAAACAGGGATTCATGCTACATCACGTGTTAGAGGATTTTTTTCTTAATTTAGCAATTGGTTTTATGCACTTTTTCGTTTCCAGACCCCGGCAGTGAATTTTTTTCCGCTGAAAATCTGCCGTTTTTCCGCAGCATTACATTACTTTCTCTACACTATGTATATAACTCCGTGTGAACGTACGTATACGAGAAAGTTAAAAGAGACGAAGTCAGTAGTCCTCTACATTTGTGAAAAATCTAAGTTGTCAAGTACTGATAAAGTAGAACTAGTGTTCATAGCGCCTTTGTCCTTTATAGTCTCGTTTGTTGGCAGTTTGTTGGTACCTCATAACAAAGCACATACGAGAATATCAGGTAAACAAACCTGAATAGTCATCCTGCCGCTGTTGGTACATGTGTTGTCAACACTTCATAAATTAATCTTTCAGTTTACTTTGCTCATACAGCTCTCTAGGGTAGAACGTTACTTCACGCTTGCTACACCATCAGAAAGGAGAGAGTCGAGCCTGCATATCATCACGTAAACGTCATATCAAAGAAGTTGCTTTCTTTAACATACATTTTTCTCCTTTGTTCGAAAACTCAAACCAGAATAAAGAAGTTGAATATTGGTCACAAAGGATACTTATTATGTACTGAAGTAATATTTTGTAAACAATTTGTATACTGTGCTCTAATTTTAAATTTCCTGTTTCCATTTGCTTGCGATGCTGTAGAAGGAGTGTCTGATTTTCATTAAATGTGTAACTAGCTGGTAGGAGGAAAATAGGTAGACGAAATTAAAATGTCTGCGATATTAAAACACAATAAGTGTGAATATAAAGGCCATAACCCGATATTGAAGGTACTTACGTTAATTATATGATATGAAATTTTGGTGAAAGTCGTAAAGGAATCTAATATTCATAATTTAATTTTTAGTAAAATTACCAAGCAAGATGCGTCTTATAATACAATATGTGAAATTAAAAAACTGATACTAGAGCATTTCCTCGCCGTTTCTGCAGAGCATTTATAGTTTGCACAAATAGTAACGTTCGTGAAAAACGTGATTACTCAAGCAAAAGCGAAAGAAATGTGACGTACTAAAGTTCCCTTTGTCTGAAACTTGCAGATCCTAAGATGTAGAGGAAAATTAATATTGCAACGTAAACTCCTCGAAGTTCTACATTCTTCGAACGCCTATCACCTCAAGAAATACAAAGGCCCATCTTGATCTAAAGCAAATTCCACTACCAGGAAGCACTCTTTATTTTCCAGAATTTGTTCGGGATCTTTTCTACGACATCGTCGTATTCTCCTGATCTCTTTTGTAATTGGTCTTGGACTCCTCGTATACTATTTCTCTATATATCTTTTTCTCTCTCCGTCTGCCTCCTTCAGCCCTTCTAATACTGCCAAGAAGTAATGCCAACTTGACCCACAGTCTTCTGAATTAATTTATATTTATTTATTTTAAACTATTCAAATAAAATTATCATTGCAAATCGTCTTCACTAAACATAAAGTCAGTATAAAGTTTTTTAGCTACACAAAATAAGATGGTTTTTTCTATTGCAATATTATTACACAACCTTCTTTTGCAGCACAATCTTAATTAGAAGATTTTTTCAAACAAAAATAGGATATGTTTAAACATAACAATATTAATGATATTTTTTAAATACAAATATAATGTACATGAGCTCGTTAGCTATAAAATGGACTTTAAGATCGTGTTTTAAGATGCTTGCATGTCGTGGTGGGATTCCGGTTCATAATGGTTTTCTGGCTCTAAAAAAATCCCATATATATTTTTTTTTATTTTCAACAGCCAGTAAAGTCCAAGTATGACAACAGTATGAATGTAATTTCAACGCTTTCGCATATTCTCCTGAAAAATACTATTTATCTCACAATTAATTATTGAATTTTATCAACACAGCTGAACATTGAAAATCTAATTTCTTCCCTATCAGGGCTACGCATACAAATTCAACAATTTCTGCGCAAACAGATGGGTCGAACGCGCCACCCCTCCCCCTCCCCCCTCCCGTTGCCCTCGACGTGGGGCTGCGGAGCGACCGACGGGACCCGCGACAAATAAAACGATAAATAGAGATGGCGAAACAAGGGAACACCCATTTGCATAAAATTTGCCTAACATTGCGAGTTGTCGCGTCGCACGGAGAACATCGAAACCGAAATCCGTTTCTGCGCGCCCGAGTCTACGCCGCGTTCCCGCCACCCCCGTCCCCGCTACCCGAAGAGGACGGCTGAGGACGCCTGAGGACGGTAGAGGCGAGAAGGGCGAAGCCGCGCTGCGCTCGTGCAGGCGGCGGGCAGGCGAGCGAGGCGAGGGCGAAGGCGAGGCGAGGCGAGGGCTGGGCGGGGCAGGGCGAGGGGGCGAGGCGAGGAGCGAGGAGGCGAGGCGAGGCGAGGGAGGCGAGGGGCGAGGGCGAGGGCGAGGGCGAGGGCGAGGGCGAGGGCGAGGGCGAGGGCGAGGGCGAGGGCGAGGGCGACGGGGGGGGGGGGGCGCGAGCGCGAGAGGGCGGTCTAGGAGCCTCTTACGCTGCCCGGGGCGTCGTGCCGTTTTCTAAAATGAACACGGCGAACGCGCGAATAAATAAGGGGAGGGGTCGCGGGTCGGGCGCGCGGGCGAGGGAGGGACGGAGCAGGCGCGTGCGAGAGAGACGAGGAGGCCTTTGGGGGAGAATGGCCCAGCAGTGGTGGTGGTCGGGGCGATGGTGGTCAAAGAAGTGGTAGTGGGCGTGGCGCAGGTGGATAAGGAAGAGGTGGTGGGTGGGGGAGGGGGGTGGGGAGGAGTTCCCCGGTAGTTGAAGTGATGGCGGCGAGGGAAGTGACAGTGGGGAGGGGGGTGGAAGTGGCGATTGTGCGATGGGAGAGATATGTTGTTGTGGAGGACTCCATGGTAGAAATATGGAGGGTGGTATTGGAGGTGGTGGTCGAGTGAACGGAAGAAGTAGTTGGCAGTATGGTTCGCAGGTGGTTTGGAATGAAGAATGTTCAGGAGGCGGAAACTAATGTGAACTTGCAACTGTGAGTACATCCTGAGAATAGCTCAATACGAATAATTTGTCTCGCCTAATTCTATAAACGAAGAGATATTCAAAAAAATGTGAACTCGCAAAACTAGAAAAGTTCTTGCGATAAAAATCATTATGTATGGCCAACTATTTCCTGCGGATGCTAAGGTAGTTAAAGGAGTGTACAATAAGGGTTATGATTGAACGAATGTAGAGACATGAGAAGTGGTTAGAAAGGGATCCTTAGCTACTAATTTTTAACAAAAGTTAGGAATTTGGTCTGAGATTATTAGGTAAAATGACTAATAAAGTAATGTAAAAATGAAGTTAGGGGTAAAAAGTGAAAAATGTTGGAGTGAGAAAATTTCCAGTGTCGACATCCAATAGAAATAGACATTATAGGCATGATAAATGGAAGGGGAAAAGAATCGGAAAGGAAACTAGAGAGGAAGACATGGGGAAAGGAAATATGAAACACTGTTCTGAGCCACATCAAAGGAACTACCTGAGGGAGCGAGCAGAAAGAGGAGAGAGGATGAAGCAGAGAGACGAATCCAACAACGTAAAATATACAATATTCAGCTGCTCACAATCGAACAGACAAGGTGAGTGGGCGAAGAGCCTTCCGATCCGGGGGGAGTCGAGACCTCCGACGGGGCAGCTAGCTAGCAAAGGACGCGGGAACACCATGTAACGACGGTGACTAAATTGGATATGAATTATGGAGATGGACAAAATTTTAAAATAAATAAAGTGTAAGAGAGCAATTGGAAGACGTGTCTCCGTGCATTCATCGCCCTCTAACGCCCCTCCTCCTCCCTTCGTCACCCTCTAACATTCCTCCGCGCTCTTGCAAAGAGAAGATGAAATGAGAAATTGGATGTTGAAAGGTCTGTACGAGCGTCAAGTCAGAGAGAGAGGAATCTGAGAACAGTAAAGTACATGTATCAAACAAACCACGAAATAAATCTAAGCAATGAACGGCACGCTCAAAGGTGCAAATGTGGACGTGTGGATGTGGATAAAACGGGGAGTTGAATCGAGCAAGCAAAGAAATAAATGTGAACGAAGAACGGCATTCCAGTGGGCGAACGTGGGCGGGTGGGGGGCCAAGCCCTGGCGACGCAAGCGGGCGAACGATGCAACGCGGGCGGCTGAACGCCAGTGGCCTGGTTGGGCGGCGGCGGAGGGGCGTCGGGGGGCGACGAACGGAGCGAGACGCGGCCGTAGCCTCCGAATTACAGCTCCATTGCGAGGGGGCGAAACGGCGCTTCCGAAGGACTGGATGGGAATGGACCGGAGGAAGAAACAGGTCGCGTCGCGCCGAGATGGAGGGCTGCCCTGCGCACGGAGGCGGACGGACGCCCGCGCTAGTCCAACAGGCCCGATTTGCACGCGGCAAATCGGAAGCGAGGAGTATGCAAACGAGACAATAAAAACAGGTCGTTTAAATAAACTACAAAGAAACAAGTGGAGGATAAATTCAGAGAGAAATTTACAACCGTCAGCATCACGATTCTGATACTTAGACATGTAATTGAATGGAGAAGGAACCATGAATAAGAAAACGGATCTAAAGGAGTGTTTTCTTGTAGGAAGAGTGAGAATTACGTAAATATTCAGTAAATATACGTTCAGAGAACGAGGAAACTTCTCGCACTCTTAACTAATTTGGAGTCCTACAATGTATAATATTACCATATTACAACACCGTGAGGAGATTGTATATGCACATTTAGGTAGCAACAGGCGAGAGAGAGCCGTTACGGTGCATAACATTTTATGACAGGGTGCGCCATAAAACCTAATGAGTAGGTACAAGGAAAGAGCTATACGACATATGGACGCGTATAATTCTGTGTTGCTAGAACAGACGGTAACATTCCCAGAGGCAGGAAGGAAATTAGCGATTCACCACCAGTGACGCAATGTATTTCTTTCGAACTATTCATTTCCGCCAGCGGGGCGGATATTTTTCCGGCAGAACCAGCGATCGGTTCGGGCGGATAAGGCGGCGTCGGCGCAGGGGCCGAGTCCGCTCCGGCGATGCGCATTAAATCAAGTCGCACAGCGAACGGAATTTTGTCACGTTAACGCGATTACATCGACAACACCCGCCACCACAAAAGACGCGGGAAAGGTGGCAGCTACGCGACCCGCACAAAGCCAAACTTTTCCCAACTCTCATAAGCGTCAAACCGCGCGCCGCCGGCGGGCGAGCCGGCAGGTCTCTTCGCGAAGTACTGAGCGAGCGGCGGCGGTGGGAGAGGCGGGGGTAGCCAAGGGGGATGCGGCGGCGGCCGTTGTGAAGATTCACAACAGGGTGGGGTGTTGCGCAGGTGATGGTGGAGGTGTTACTGGCAGCGCGGCAATGACGGTGGTGATGGTGAGGCAGAGGTGATGCGGAGGTGGTGCAAGGTGGAGGCGGTGGTGGGGCAGAGGTGGGGCGTAGGTGGCTGCGGAGAGGGGTTGCAGAGGTGGTGGCCAGGTGGTAGCGGAGGTGGTGGCGGAGATGGTGGCGGAGGTGTGGTAGGGTTGTGGCGGAGGTGTGGTGTCGGAGGTGGGTGTTGGCGGAAGTGGAGGAGATGATAGTGGCAGAGATAGTGGGGGGGGTGGGGGGTGGGCGGGGGGGGTGGTGGCGGGGGGGTTGGGGGGGGGGGGTTTCGGTGGTTGTTGAGTGGTTACGGAGTTGGTGGAGGAGGTAGTGGGGGCGGTGGTGGCGAGGTCCGTGATGACTGTGTCTTTTTGCAGAAACAACTAAGGCTCCAGGCGTTGAGCTCCACGACCAAACAAACACGCGCGTAGAAAGGAGCACGCTACAACCTCCGCGACGCAGAGAACAGGACCCAACGCATAACGTAGCGTTTCTTAGTCTTTTCTCTGATGGAACTCTGAAAACCACGCAATCTCATTATAATTACTATTCTCAGGCCTCTTATTTTTGCTTTTAATATTTTATACATTAAAATATCAAAAAGGAACTGGCTGTTGATAAGATATTTCAATGGCTTATTTGCTATTTTCAGGTAACAAGCACTCCGGTGTTTCCCGTTGGCAGAATCATTACTGTGCCCTAATTCTTCACATTGAATTATTTATTGCGATAATTGCGAAATAATAAACAACTGGACATGGAGAAGTTTAATATGTTTTAATCGGTAGACAAAACGTTAAAAAATCGAGAACATAATCGCACTGCAACCTAATCTCATCGATTATTCTCTCTCGCAACTACTTGTTTTCTCAGAAACGAAAAGTTACGATCACTGGCTAATGATCTAGGACTGTATCACTCAGTATGAAACTATATCTATCCAAGGAAAGGAGAACCTGGTGCAAACATTAAGCCTATTTTCTACCGTTTTGTAATCTGTTTATTATGAACCAATGTTTTGTAGTCTGAATTAGAAAATTGAGAGCAGAATGCTCAAGTATTTTGAATTATGAAGTGAAAGCAGATAATGGTATAGTACAGTAAAACATAACGCTTAAAAACCTAACGTAACATAACACACTACATAACACGCTTAATAAACATAACGCTCGTAAAACATAACGCCTAAAATATACAAGTTTTTCACTACTAAATCGACTCAAGAAATTATCCTGTCATTTAACATACAATAATCTAAATAATGCATGCCTAAGTGCTTATTACTGTCACTAAACGGGATAGTCTTTAGGGTATTTTCTATAGAATCTAGTACACCAAAGAAATTAAAAGGAAATATTTTGCTACAATTATCAAATTTAGAGGTATTATACTAAAATAGAGAATTTACCACCGCCGATATATCAGCAGTGTAATCCACTAATTAATTTTTGACATACTAATTTAATCAAACATTTGCTTTAATCTTTCGAAAAATACAAGCTAGTTACAAAAATTTAAGTCCAAATCTCAATTCTATTTAAATTTATTTTCCATTAAATGATTTAGTGAGAGAGTGGGTATTCTTGCGTCCAGAAGCGTCAACTATTTACGTAATTAGTCTCATAACTATTTGATGTTATATTCTGAGACGTAGCGGTGTTCTGTGGCCTGTGAACACAATGCTTCGCCAAAAACCGCTGATTTTTGGCGGAAAAAGTTCATTGTCGGGCTCAGATGACGAAAAAGTGCATAAAACCAGTTGCTAAATTAAGAGAAAAATCCTATAACATGTGGTGTAGCCAGAATCCTTGTTTTGTGGGTCCTTGATGTCCAAAAACCAATTGGAAGCAAAAATGCCGTCCGTTCGTCCGCCTGTGAACATACTAATTTAATAATAATTTAACACATAAACCATTCGTACGATCTTATCCAAATTCAAAGATCCCCTGTCAATCTAGCCCTAGTTGTAGCTTTGAAATTTTGAAAAACATTCTTTAAAATTTGGGAGTACTTTACATGAATACCCTTGAAACTTTTCTCAAAAACGGCTCCAACTTTTTTCTTTGAATTTCTCGTACGAATAGAGTAAAAAAACTTATAAAGGTGGCATTTGCAATACTTTCAGGGCTAACTCTTTTTGAAAAAACCTTTTTCTCCTACAACTATATAATTAAGGTAGACATTTGTTTTTACAAATTGAAATTTCATAATAGTGACGTTCATTAAGTCTAATTTTATAAAATATAAGTAGATTTCACAATATTGAGCTCAATTTTATTTATTAAATTATTCAAACGGTATTTTACTAAATATGATAATAACGATGATATAAATACCATGTTACTCTATTCTTTTGTTGTTTTTTTAAATTACAGAAATATAATTTATTATATTTGTCTCTCCCCTCGTTTAAATTTACATTGCAGATGTATATCGTTGTTCAATTCGTTTCTAAACACATGAACTTCAGTGTATCTCTAATAATGGTTTTTGAAAATGCCTGTAAGTTCTCAATAATCGTTGAGTATTATTGAACTGAATTGAAGAATTTTCTGAAATGTTTGAACAAAATTTTCTCAAAAACTATGGAAATTTTTTCACCAAAATTCTCCATAATGAAAAAGAGTTCAATTCTCTCCGATATTCGAAAAGCTTGATTTTGGACAAGATATTTGAGGCCCCAAAATCAAAATAATGCTGAAAAATGTAGGTGTTTTAAATCATAAATATGATAAAAAATATATAATAATTAAAAACTAAAAATAACCCATCGTGTCAATTGAAAGAATTTCTAAATATTTTGTTTTATAACATTTTTCGATGTATTGTAAATATTACCGCAAATGTGACTTTTCTACATTTGCTTGCTTAGAGATTTTGCCAGTGTTTTAGGGATAGAACGGTTACCATGACAAGAACGTTGTAATTAAACAATGTGTTGATAGTCTCCACATGAGAGCTATTATCTGTGGAATATTGAAAAAAATATTACGTATAAGCGTGTGTGTGTGTGTGTGTGTGTGTGTGTGTGTGTGTGTGTAGTACATATTCCTGTTGTGGCTTATGTGTCATCGTAGTGTATTACTTACCTAGAGATTTTTTCATGTGCATCCGTTAAAATCATCTTACCATTACCCCTACTACGTAATTAAGTAATTGAGTAGATTACTTGAAATTTCACAGCTATATTTTCATCATTTGTGCATTATTTCTAGTTAGACTATAGTAAATACATATTGCTTTCCATGATTCAAACTGCTTGTAGTAATACTTGAAGTAAGGGCGAATTAAAATTTTTGTTCTCAAATCCCGCTCCTAAATTGTCTTTTAATTTTTTCTCGGATAGAGCAAGGGGTGCTTAAAAAACTCCATTTTCATTGAACTCTCTAATTTTCGAAAATATACGAGTTATAAATTGAGCGCAAAAAGTGTTATGTTGTAGGACCACACGTTATATTCTGCCACTAGGGAATCGAAAAAAAACAATAAATTGCGACAAATAATTTTTGATGCCGATAGGAATCAGCCGGGAGGAGAAATGGAGACAAAATCGAGAGCCAGACGAAACAGGAACCAGACATTAGGAAACTAACTAGTGCGAGAAACCTATGCTATTCTGTAGAACCACTAGTTACATTTATATTTGTGTCCACCGTTAGCCGGAGTTCCTGACTATGTAGAGTTAAATTTTACAGCATGTTATTTTTTAAAGAGTGTTTTTTATCTCCAATGGCCAATTCCTAAATTACCTCAGCTCTACAACAATATATTAAATACCCATTCCTGTATCCTACAGTATACGTATTGTACCAAACGTCTTATAGAAATGTTTTTAAAAATGTATGTTGTTCGACTATAGTCAGTTATAGAACAAGTACAACCGATTGACTTTGATAAGAAATAACATATGTGTATAATCGACACATCAAAGAACAACATTAGAATTCGCGTTTGCGGGTTACCAGTGGAATCACAAGTTTTTATCATTATTCTTAAAAATTAAACATAAAATGAGTGCCTTGTGATTTAATTTTCAGAAATTATCTTTCTTTAATTGTTAATACGAAAAATTTGAGTTTCCCAAATGTTCCCCACGAAATGAACTATTAACAAAATCCAAACAAATGCGTTAGAATAATTAAAAATATTGTCCTTCTCGCTGGTCCCGGGGGTTTTAGATTAGAGTGAGAAAAAGCTGAAGGTTATTCGAGTGAACAAACTTTGTCGACATTCTGCTGCCGTGGTTGGCCGCGGAGCGCCGACAGTCCCGGGGGCTTAATCCGGGGCAACACTGTTCTTCGCCCGGGCTGCGGAATATCCACCGGGGGCCGGCGATGATACATCTCGCAGATGACGCCGCATTTGCCGCCAGCCTCTGGTTCTCTCGCTCGCTCCCCCTCTCGCTCTTGCTCAGCTGCACGCGGAACTTGTCCTCCTGTCGGCTCTCTCGCCCGCTCGATGGCTCAGTCGTTTCTTGGCTTCGTTGGGTTTCTATCTCGCTCACTCTCAAGTTCCCTTCTCTGCTCCTCGCGCACTCACACTCTTATTCAACCACGCAAACGCTCACCTGTCGGAAAACTCGGCCATCCACTCGCCTGACTCACCACTCCGCCGCTCGGCCACTCACTGGGCTGCTCTCATATCATTTGTTCACTTGCCAACTGTCATCCATTCAAATCATCCAATCGCTTTCCAGTCTGACCACACCCTCGCCCATTCTTTCCACCAGGAGATCATCGCCTCGAGCTTCTTTACACAGGAGCACTTCACTCACCATCACAACGACGCTTCCTCGCCAGTCCAACCACCCGTTGCTCCGCTCCCTTGCTCGCTGCACATTCTCCAACCTGACGTTTCACTCGTACTCGAACCGACCACCCGTTGCTCCGCTCACTTGCTCGCTGCACATTCTCCAACCTGACGTTTCACTCGTACTCGAACCGTTCTCTCACTCCTCCCCAGTCCGACCACCCGTTGCTCCGCTCACTTGCTCGCTGCACATTCTCCAACCTGACGTTTCACTCGTACTCGAACCAGTTCTCTCACTCCTTCCCAGTCCGACCACCCGTTGCTCCGCTCACTTGCTCGCTGCACATTCTCCAACCTGACGTTTCACTCGTACTCGAATCAGTTCTCTCACTCCTTCCCAGTCCGACCACCCGTTGCTCACTCTCACTCGCTCTCTGCCCATTCGCCGTCACCGCCCGCACGTTTGCTCTCTCTGGCACTCGGGCAGCATTTGTTCCACTTCAAAACACGGCCGTCGTCCCTGCGCCGGCCGCCGCCGCCTCCCGTCCACGCGCATCTCGACTCGCCTCGTGGCGTCGCGTCTCATCGCGGGCGCGAAACTTCGACAACGCCAGCGCTGCCGCGACGCCTAATGAAAATTCAACGCAGGAACTTGCGGGAAGCGGCTGGGGCCTAGACGATCGCATTCGCCCACGGAGATGATGACGTCTCGCCGCCACAGGCACCGACACAATCTCCACAAGTACCACAATCATTGCTTCCAACGTCACCTTAACTACGCCCTTCATCGACACCGCAAATATCGCCTACACCACCTCCATCACCACCGGGTCATCTTTTTAAACTCTATCACACCAAGTCCGGCTGCTCTGATTGGTATTTTCCGTCGTTTCTCCGTTCACACCAGGCGAATGTAGTACCCTACCAAACGGGTTAAGGACCACGCGCAATCTGTCCTTCCTCTTCCTTGTCCCATCTTCTTCCCTTACACATAAACACTTACACTACCACATATTCCGGGAGACCGGTCGGGAGCTTAGAGCTTGTCCCGGCTGGGGCGGTGCCCCGCTGGTGAGAGAGTCTTGGTTAGGGGGAAACCCCACTAGCCGACGGTAGGTCGGCGCTCGATCTCGCCATCCAGCGGGGGAAGATCACCGCCATCTCCCGAAAAAAACATGCACTACACCAACGGGAATAATGACCAAAGCAGTTGACGCGCCAGGAAACACGAAAAAATCAATCAATCAAACCCACCACACCAACCCGACTCCCCAAACCATAACCACTACCACTATCACCACCACACCATAGTAACCCCCCCTTCACCATACCAATGCTAGAATTATAAGCACCGCCACTACCACCATCATCACCACCATCATGAACACTGCTACCACAATAGCGGTCACAGTCATCACCATTATAACCACAGCCACCACCACCATAACCAATGCCAGTACCCCCATAACCGCTTCTAACGCCCCTGCCTCCGCCGCCGCGAAGTGTCGCCCTCACGGGCGGAAACTTGTCGCCAGCATCGTCGCGCCGACAATGAGACGCCAGATTTGTACCTGAGGTAACGCGACACTGCAAACTCTGGCTGCTAAATAATTCAATAAAGGAGGCGCGGGGCGGCGGTATGCAAGGCAGGCGCGGAGCGCGGGAGGCCGCCGCGGCATCGAGCGAGACAGGCGCGAGGCAGACGGCGCCCCAGCCCTGGAACTGCTAGCGCTGGCACTGAGATCGTACACGCAAAGAGCTACTTTTTGGGAATTTCAGGGGATCAATTTCATTCCTCTTTGTTCCCCCTACGTTAGAACTTGCTGTGGCACGCAAAATTCATTCATACATTCTACCACTTGAAAAACAACAAGACTTATGTGCGATGGCTAGGGTATCCGACTCATCTCGGTCGAAGTCGGTGAGTCCGCTTGGTGTGTTTGTCCTGTCTTGTATGAGGTTGTCGCAGATCGCGCGTCAACTGCTAAAAAAAGAAACACAAACAAACAAATGTAATGTTATATCTGCGATTGATTGACATATTGGTTAGTGATTCCGGGCGCGTCAACTGCTAAGGTCAGTAGTACCGTAAGTGGAGTGCAAGTTTTTAGGCGGTAATATTCCACCGCTGGATGGCGAGGTCCGGCGCCGACCTACCGTCTACTTATGGGGATTTAGCTCCAAACGGGTATCTCCCACTAGCGAAGCAACGCCTCAGACGGGACGAACTGTAAGTTCCCGACTGGTCTCCCGGCATATATTATAGTGAAGTGCATGTTAGTGTAAGTGTGTGTGTGTAAAGGGATAGGACAAGGAAGAGGAAGGACAGATCGCGCGCGGTCCGTGGCCCATTTAATAGGGTACTACTCCGGCGTTCGTCTGGTGTTGATCGGAGAAACCACAGACAACTACCGATCTGAACAGGCGGCCGCTACAATTCTCTTCTAGACAGCGACTGAATTCGACCCAGCTCTCTAGCTATTGCCGACCGTGGGGATTCGAACGTAGGACCTCCCGGTCTGAGGCTATTTCTGCGTTGTTAATACGTTTATTCTGCTGCCGTGAATAATAGAGACACACGTGTAATGATAACAAACGAATACCTAAAATTGATAAACATAATAATATTGCCAACAGAATATTAAAACCCCATGTGAGTTAATTTCAAAGAATAAAATATCATTAGTGCTCCAATATTAAACAGATTTATTCTAAAATATTTGAGCATGTTCATTTCTGGAATTTATTCTTAACGTTTGAAAAATGGTGAACTTTGATGACTCATTTGCGGAAACTTTGGATCTCAATAGTATTGTTAACGAGGACCTCAACATTCTTTTTCTACAATTCTTCCATTTATTATCACCAGTTTATTCTACTTTGTACAGTAGGAACATTTCACATCATGTATCATTTCAGAAACACGTAAACTACATAATTCAATTTAATGGTGATATCAGAAACGCGATTGTTTAGTGGTTTTTTCTCGGAGCATGACATGCAACGGAACCTGCTAAATTACGGGTGGCGTATAAATCAAGATTGTGTTGCAACAGATGAGATAGTTGCAGTATATTCGGCTTTGGGGATGCGCCAATGGCGAAATGTACATCGTAGTGCTCGCTGTTGACGAAGTGGGGTCAAGTTACTTCATGTGACCGATCACAATGAACGAATCCTGATTTTAAAGTCGCGTGTTACTGGCAGGGTATCGACACCATGTCAATGCAAGCATGGAGAAGCGTTTCTTCAAACATGTGTCGCATATTACATTATAAAAATGTGTCACGAAATAAATGCATCTTGTGTTCTCAGCGGAATGGGAGAAGTAATATGGTCAATTTGAGTCAGAATCTTTGCAACATGTTCCTGACCGGTAATATGTATTGTTTGATTGTTGATTTCGTGTTTCGGGGTCACTGTTAGGTAATTAGTCGTTGTGTGTGATGTTTGTCTCGGAGAGATGGCGGAGATTCCGCTGGGGGGCAGATCCGGCGCGACGTACCGTCGGCTTTGGTTCAAGGACTCTCCACCAGCGGCATCGCCAGCCAGACAGCTCTGCTCCGGACCGTCAGGACTCAAGTGTTTGTGCAGACAGCGACTGAATTCGACCTAGCTGAAAAGCTAGTGTCGAAAATCCTGCCGCCGTCAGGACTCGAACCTAGGACCTGCCGGTCAGAGGCGCTGCAGTGATATCAGTTGATGCACTGAGCTACCGCTCCCGGTTTAATATGTATTGTCATATATAATCATAATAAACAAATCTACCTGATACTATATTCCGAATGAATAAAATTGTATACTCTACAAGTAATGGATATTTTCATGCCATGCGATAGAAGATTGACAAGATTGAAAAGTTTATAATTACAAAAGCTTTGTATGCGTGAATTCACAACAGTAATTCTTGTTTTATTTCATTTTTGCTCATGCTGCCTAGTATGGGGTTGTGCATAATACATAATGTGAACATTTTAATATTGTACATAAAATTTGTACAATCCCGGAAAATTAGTTACCCATTTAATTTTTCTGTGTTACGCGATGAAGAGAAAACTCCTAACTCCTCTTCTGTAAATCACCACAAATATCCGTCCTTCCGTTGTGAAAAACCAAAATTAGTTTTTAAAAAAGCTTTTGCTGTCCTTGTTACAAAAGTTTTACAAACTGAAACAAATAAGCTTTGGAGTTAAGCAAAATTGAAAATTGTCATATTTTTGTTTCTTCGATACTTCATATAATTTCGAAGAAGAGAAAGTTATGTAATTGTGAGGGAGAAAACGGACGATTTTTCGCCAAAATAACTCTTCTTTCCTCTGTTCTTAAAAAGTATATACATTAGTTTAGTTGTTCAATGCCTTATTTACAATCAACTCACTACATCAGCTCTCGAAACCACACATTACCTAACTCACCACCAGTAAAAAGGAGAATTATTTTGAGCAAGAACACAGGTGCAACTCATTGCTCAGAGGCTTCATTTAGGCTTCAGGATCTTTTACATGCAGTAAATGTACTACATGGGACAGGCGGCTTTACTTCCTCCGAAGGAAGGCGTACGAAGGATTGTTTCGCCCTTAAAATCCACGGCTTCGATCGTGATTGAACCTGCAAAGTCGGGTACAACAGTCCGATACGCTAACCGTTATACCACCAAATCCGCAAACTTAATTTCAACTTTTCGTTCAATCTTTTCATTACACAATCAACTCTACTAAACACCAGTTAGTACACACCACTCTACTAAATACACCAACAGTTTAACGTAACAGAGAATTGAGAAAGCGCTAGAGCACCACTCGAACACTATCGTTCGTGCGCGCCAAAACCTAAGTCCTCTCTCAGAGTGGGCTTTCGATGAGAGCGCGAAGTGATCGAGACCCTTCCGGCGCGGTGGGGGCGGGGGCGGGGGCGGGGCGGGGCGGGGGGGGGCGGGCGCGGTTAGAGCGGCGCGCGACGCACAGCTGCTGTGACAAGTTGCTGGACGTTACCTGGGAACGCGACCGCGGGGCAGGCGAGCGGCGGGGGCAGGCGGGGAGGTGGACGGCTCGCGGAGAGGGAGAGCGAGGTGATGCAGGAGCAGAACAGGATGCAGATAGGATGAAGAAAGAGTGACATGCCGTAGCAGAGGCATGCGAGAGGAGTCAGTGATGTCAGTAGTCGACAGATGATATCTGAAGCAAGAGTCATTAGGGGGCAGGTGGACGGATGCCATGATTTACAGGAGGGGCGGTGATCGAGAGCCAGCAGTGCTGATTGGATGAAGAAAGGTGTAGGCAGGTGATCGAGCCCAGAAGGGAGAGGAGGTGATGCAGAGCAAAAACGGAGAAGTGAAGAATTGCTGCACGTCAGGGTAGACGGAGGCAGACATGTTAGGGTTGAGGAGTGATGCAGGCGACAAGATAATGGGATGAAGGAAGATGTGAGAAGGGGCAGGGTGAGGAGGATGGGGAGAAGGGTTGACGATGCAAGCAGAACAGGATGCAGATGGGATGAAAAAAATGGGGGCAGGGTGGAGGAGGCTGCCCAGAAGGGAGGCGCAGGTGATGCAGGGCGCGGGCGGGGCGGAAGGCCACCTGAGGGGCTCGGCCACGCAGGGGGCGACGGAGCGTCCGCGGCAAGGGGAGCGGGTGCAGGAGCAGAACAGGATCTGAAGAAAGCGGCAGCGGGCCGCGGGCGAGGCCCGCGGGCAACGACACCGCGCGTGCAGGGGCAGAACAGGATGCGATGGATAGAGAGCGCATCTGGGGCGGTGCGACGGCTCCCCGGGAGAGAACGCTAAGCGCTCTAGGCAAACGGAGATGCAGATGGGAGAAGGGTTGTCAGTTGGGCGTGATGGAGGCATTCCAATTGAGAGGATTTGCGATTCGTTTTTGCACAGAAAGTTGCATGATGGGATGAAGAAAGAGGTTCATAAGCTGGCACGTTTGGGCTCCGATGAGGGAGAGCGAATGTGATGCAGTAACAGACAGATGCAATGATGAAGAATAGGTTAGCCAGCTGTAACTTAGGCTCCTGGAGAGGGAGAAGTGATGAGTGAGCAGAACAGGATGCCAGATGGGATGAAGAAAGAGGTGAAGCGGGGCAGGGTGGACGGAGGCTCGCGGGAGAGGGGAGAGCGAGGTGATGCAGGAGCAGAACAGGATGCAGATGGGATGAAGAAAGAGGTGTAGCGGGGCAGGGTGGACGGAGGCTGCGGGAGAGGGAGAGCGAGGTGATGCAGGAGCAGAACAGGATGCAGATGGGATGAAGAAAGAGGTGTAGCGGGGCAGGGTGGACGGAGGCTCGCGGAGAGGGAGAGCGAGGTGATGCAGGAGCAGAACAGGATGCAGATGGGATGAAGAAAGAGGTGTAGCGGGGCAGGGTGGACGGAGGCTCGCGGGAGAGGGGAGAGCGAGGTGATGCAGGAGCAGAACAGGATGCAGATGGGATGAAGAAAGAGGTTGCAGGAGCAGAACAGGATGCAGATGGGATGAAGAAAGAGGTGTGGGGGCAGTGGGAGGGATGCAGGAGCAGAACAGGATGCAGATGGGATGAAGAAAGAGGTGTAGCGGGGCAGGGTGGACGGAGGCTCGCGGGAGAGGGGAGAGCGAGGTGATGCAGGAGCAGAACAGGATGCAGATGGGATGAAGAAAGAGGTGTAGCGGGGCAGGGTGGACGGAGGCTCGCGGGAGAGGGGAGAGCGAGGTGATGCAGGAGCAGAACAGGATGCAGATGGGATGAAGAAAGAGGTGTAGGGGCAGGGTGGACGGAGGCTCGCGGGAGAGGGGAGAGCGAGGTGATGCAGGAGCAGAACAGGATGCAGATGGGATGAAGAAAGAGGTGTAGCGGGGCAGGGTGGACGGAGGCTCGCGGGAGAGGGGAGAGCGAGGTGATGCAGGAGCAGAACAGGATGCAGATGGGATGAAGAAAGAGGTGTAGCGGGGCAGGGTGGACGGAGGCTCGGGAGAGGGAGAGCGAGGTGATGCAGGAGCAGAACAGGATGCAGATGGGATGAAGAAAGAGGTATAGCGGGGCAGGGTGGACGGAGGCTCGCGGGAGAGGGGAGAGCGAGGTGATGCAGGAGCAGAACAGGATGCAGATGGGATGAAGAAAGAGGGAGCGGGGCAGGGTGGACGGAGGCTCGCGGGAGAGGGGAGAGCGAGGTGATGCAGGAGCAGAACAGATGCAGATGGGATGAAGAAGGGGCAGGGTGGACGGAGGCTCGCGGGAGAGGGGAGAGCGAGGTGATGCAGGAGCAGAACAAGATGCAGATGGGATGAAGGAAGATGCCTCTGCAACGGCAATCATCCTCTCCAGCAGTCATGCAGCAAAAGAAAGCTTTAGTATCGCTCATATTATAGTCGATATCAAATTTTATTCTTTTGCTCCGAGTCATTAGGTAGATACTCGTGATCCATAGAATTTACATGGATGTAGGGCGGGTTGATCGAACTCGTTCAATGTTTCTTTAGCCCAGAGTAAAACTTAGTCATGAGCTTCGCCCCAATCTAGAATTGTTGCTGAATATCTTAAGCTTCAACATCCGGAGAAGTACACAGGTCGTTCTTTGCGTCGCACTTGTGCAACTCTTCTAGCAGATTCCCGAGCAGGCAAATTAGGTTTTGAGTGACACAGTCATTGGCGTTCTGATCATATTGCGGAGAAGTACGTGGAAGAATGAGCAAGGGCACGTAGGACAGAATTGTGGTTGAAAGGGTTTGACGATTAAAAAACGTACTGCAAAGGCATGCGGAATAGAACCGAAATGGAGAGCGTGCATGGAGGGCGTCCAGAACAGGCCTGGCCCGCGGTGCGCAAGTACGTGGGCGCGCGGGCGGGAGCAGAAGGCCCACCTGCAGGGCTCGGCCACCGCAAGCGGCGGCGACGGCACGTCCGTGCAACGAGGGGGCTGCGGCCGCCGGAGCACGACTTGCGGTCCCTCGCCGCCCCCGCGCCGCCCCCGCGCCGCCCCCGCGCCGCCCCCGCGCCGCCCCCGCGCCGCCCCCGCGCCGCCCCCGCGCCGCCCACCGCACACCTTCGCGCGTTTGCCTGCGGCGCACTCCCGGCCTCAATCTGGGGCTGTCTGCCGCACCTGCTCCCCTCTGGAACGCTCAAGCGCCTCTCGTGCATCCCGGATTGCTCGTGTTGGAGTAACGGTTTTTACCAGTTTGACGTCGCTATTTGGAACATTCCAAATTGATAGTTTTCTATTCGTTTTTTTTTGCACAAATTATTATTTTCGCTTATGACTAGATTTACATAAATCTGCTCCGTATTTATGGTATCTTCCACATGATGCGAAAATGCTGAAATGCTGCTCATAAACAGTTCCCAATTATCGTACCATCTAATGAATAGTTTACTCAATCTGTAAATATAATTTTCATCGGTCACTTAGAAATCTTTTAATAATAGTTATTTTTTTTCAAATTTGTGAACTCAACTCTCCTTTAACACCTCTACGACACTTTCTCAACTTCTGCCATGGTCACGTGAACCTCCCGTAACTTCCCGTTTTTTCTTTCACAAAAGCTCTCCTCTGACTTCCCAGCCCAACGCAGCAGTCGCACCAAGCACCGTGTCTCTCGCCACCGCTGCCACGGCAAATTCATGAAGCTCTCGTTTCGCCTCGGGCCGTTTACAGCCCCGCCCCCCACGCGCACTTCAATCCGCCCCGCCCCCCCTCCGCCCGAACCGATTCGCGCCGGCGCCTCCGGAGGCGGGGCACGTGCTAGACCACCCCGCGCCTCCCCCTCCCGCCGTGCGCAAACCGAGCGGCGCGGGCCGCAAGGTCCACAAACGCGGTAACAGGTACACTGTTGGAAAATCAACCCGATGAAATCACGCGGCGAGGCGGCCCCGCTGGCGGCGGCGCCGGCGGGCGGCAGCAGCCAGGGGCGGCGCTGGTGTGCGGGCAGCAGACTGCGCGGCAGACTGGCGGGGAGCGCCGAGGCGGGGCGGGGAAGGGAGGGGAGCGGCGGGGCGGAGCGGGGCGGAGCGGGGCGGAGCGGGGTGGAGCGGGGTGGAGCGGGGTGGAGCGGGGTGGGGGAGGAGCGGGGGGGGGCGGTGTAAGGAGTGGGGGGTTGGGGGGGGGGAGGCAACGATCGAGGGGGTCAGAGGTCGTGGCCGTGGGAGCGGAGGGGGCGGGTTGATTGGGAGAGGGGGGGCAGGATTGTGGTCAAGCAAGTCAGCAGGCGGGAGAGTCTGTGATCGAGAACCATGCACAAGAGAGTCGAATAGTCAGGCGAATGGGAGGACAACGGGGCGATTCTCTCGGATATCTCAACTCTCCAACACATCAATTACAATTAATAGAGAATAGTATCGTTCAATTTAACGAATATTTTCCGAAGAATATATCTAACTCAGAAGCAATATCTAAATTTAACGAATAAAGCAATGAATAAAAACATACTTCTTACTAACATTATATTTTACATTTTGCACAAATATTTTGATTACATCGTACAGTAAATAGGTTTAAGATACTATGCCATTTTATAATTTCACAAGTCACAAAACTTACGTGGCCAATAGCTTCTACTAGCAAACGACAAACTGCTACAAACGAATCCCAAATTAAATCAACCGACCATACACAAAAAAGAGGAACACTCAGAATGCTTATTAGAGTAGAGCAATGTGTCACACCGGACGAGAAACAGCGCGGCGGAGCACCGCGAAATCCGCACGTGGCCGCCCTATTCTAGATGAACAGCGCAGGTCGGCGACGAACCAGAAAAGCAGACGAGGTGCGGCCCCGCGGGCGGGGAAGGGAAGGGCGCGAGCGAGAGGGGAGGCGAGAGCGGAGGGTATTTTTCCAACGCGCGCGCGCCGCGTCCTACCTCGTGTAATGTAGGGGGCGCCGAGGGGCCGAGAACGTAGGCCGCGCTCGCGGCAACAAGCTCTGCTGTTTCCGCGCTTTGTATGAACACTCTCGCTTCAGCCCACTTCTTTTACAACTCTTTTTCGCGCCCGTTGAAATTTCTACGGTCGCCCTTCTCCGCCGGCCAATTTCCAGGTCTTCCCGCTCGCTGCGCCGTGCTGAATAGTGAATGATGAGCGCGCTCGGACGCTGGAGAGGGAATTACTGCTAATTATGTCTTTGTGCAACTCATCGCTGCGGGTGGAAGCATGGGAGAGGTCGTGCGGTTGACCACACCATCTCGCTGAACATCGGCGATGAAATTTTTAACAGTTGAGAGGTTGCGTTGTTCAATGCTGCTCCGTTCACTGAGCTGGCGTCTCAAATTGAAATGCTCGGTTAAAATCCTTAACAAGGGGAGAACTTTGAACAAAATTTTCATGTGCCACAAAAGAGTAAAATGCGTCAAGGTGGTTGAGATCTACCATGTACTTTGTTAGAAAAAATAATAAGAAAGCATGAAAGAACAGAAACATTAATCTAAATTCTACGTGTTTTGAAGCGTTGATCGTAATACAAGATCAATCAAAATTCATCAATTAAATTCGTCATTCAATTCATTTTGAAATGAAAACAGTTTTTAAAAGAAAATATATGATAGGAGACAGCTGTCAGGAAGCAAACTGATATAAGGCAAAATTCTACTGTTTGAAAAAATTAATTTGTCTTATTAAACGTTTTAATAATGTAAATTTCAATTAAATTTGTTTAAAACTCATGCAATTGCAATTTTCAATCTGAAAATGTCCTTGTCATTATCAATAAAAACTTTATCTTAATTATTCCAAAAAGGTTTTCACGTATTCGGATTTCTGAACATATTATACATTCAAATCGCTCATGGATTTACATTTAAATGTAATATTATTTAATATAATTTATTCTTCAGAAAATAAAGGGAAATATATTGTTGAAATGTGTCATATTCATTCTAATACGTGACCAAAAGTTCTTTAGCTGTGAGTTCGAGGCACGGTAGAGTACACTCTGTCACACAATTGAAGCATTAGCACCGTATTTAATATTTCAACCACATCGCTGAATGCATATTGCCAAGAGTAATTCTTGTGGCAAATAATTAGAGCAATTAGAGGAAAAACTCATGTGTCCACATAACAAAAAAGGCACTATTGGGTTGAAACGAACTGCACGTTTTGCAAAATAGCTTCTATACAGTTCTCTTTCTACATTTTTAGTAGTATCGGCCTGCCCTGACAATGGTGCTTATTATTTATGCAAATTACCACTTCCTTTCTGTTTTAAATATGTTCGCGCTCGTCACAGCGTACCCACATTTCCCCCGAAAAAAACATTAAAAAAGAATGCATAAACTTTCATAGCACGCGCTCGGTGGGTCCTCAGGGGACATGTTTTATGCACTCCATCTCTTTTGCGCCAGCGTATGCACGCATCGGCACGAACGTATGAAGGCAGCTCGGCAAAATTTAAACAAAATTTGGGTCAGTAAAAATTTCTGGGGAATGCTCGCGCTGTTTGAATCTGGCGAACTTCCGCCCTCGACCCCGTCCACGTTGCCATTCGGCAGCAGTGCTTGCTGCTGGGCGTCACCGTTAACAAAAAAGGCGCGAATATTTTTGCTACACCCCTACGAGAGACCCAGCTCCGTCCGAGTGTGTCCGTAGGGATCAGACAAAATCGAAACGGAATTTTAACGGCGTGAAATTTTCGCCCACTTGCGCTCCCGTACCAGGTCCGGACGGATTCACGGATTTTCCGTATCGACAGCCAGCGCTTATCTTCCCGAATTCAGTTTCCCTCCCGTCGACCTATCGGCCTCTACATCCGTAATCGAGATTTTAATTCGACATTAACTGACTGACGCTGGAAGTCCAAATGGCACGTTTAGGAAGTGTTGCACTATTCAATAGGAACATCTGCGTGTTTCGGGTAAACAGCATAAATGTCGCTCCGCATGTGACGCCAAATCCGAGTACAAATTCAATCGTACACGAAGGTCGGATATTGCTGCATTATGCATCCATCCGGAAAATTAATTTAATTCATTTGCTTGATTGTTGTGATTTTCTCTTTAAAAATAAACAGCGGGCACAGCAAAGGGTAATCTTTGATAAATGCGTTTAATTTATTGTATTTCGTAACTTTTGTAAGTACACTTCTCGTAAAAGTCATCAAGGTTGTATCGTTTTTTGGATGATATTGCACGGAATTAACTATGAATTGAAAATCTGAATCCGTCGGTTTATACGTTTTGTGTTTCATTTCTTTACTTTCGTGACAGGTAAAAGAGAAACCTTCAAACACTATGATATACCTTCCAAAATTGTTAATGCAAAACCTCGTTTACTAATTCTCATGCACCCCTCAAATTTAATATTATAGTTCATTGCTTGAAAAAAATGCTCCAATTATCAGCATTCACTGAAACATAACATTTTTGATTTAGTAATATACATAATCAAACATTGTATTAATAATTATCCTGCAAAAAATTCCACGTTTGAGTAGAAAGCAACAATTATCGATCTGCAAAATTATGAACTCTCAAAGAATAACAATATGTAAAAAATCGTTTACTATCTTTCTGTTCTCATATTACAATTTATGGTACATTATCAATGATTAATTACAATTTGTTTACATGAAAGATACATTTTTATCCAAAGTTATGTTTCGAACATCGTATATTAATTTATTGAATATATTTACGATAGATATACGATGTACATCGTATATTGTTTCCAACCTGAGGGACTTCCATCCCTATAAAGTCAGTAATTGCGAGTTCACGAATATGCGGATCCGTCACTCACTGTTAGACCGTCTGTCAATCGAGACAAATGAGGGGTCATCCGACGGAACTCCGTCTGCTGATGGGGAACTGATAATTTATTTTCGGATCCGGCCCAAAGATTCTAAGAAATTTCCAAAAATGTGTTTTCCCATGTTTTGGCGGTTATCTTAGTGGGTATGCCTTGAACTAAACCAGTGACACCTAAATGGATTCAAGTTAATACGTGGAGTTAATTAAAACCCGGAATCAAAATGCAATTATCTCTCCACGACGGAATGATTTTCATTCACGATGGCAAACACTGATTGTTGCCTTCTTAAAATGACAAGTGAATTGCCAAGTGAATCGCCCGGCAGATTTTATTTCAAGTGAATACGGAGACAGCAAAACTGCGAGTAATGCCAGAACGTGAATGAATGTTATGAGATTTGGTTTCTCACATTTACATAGTTAAGTGAGGAAATACCGATTTTCAAATGAATGAGACTAACACCGATTTGTAATAAACTTAACTAACACCTTATTCCCATAAACCAACAAAACAGTCACCTTTTAATGTTTATATACGTTCGCCTACAAAACGCTTAATAGAGCAATTGCAGAACTAGAGGTGAACCCAAAAATGCAAGGAATCACTATATCTCTTTATACTCGCAGTAATTCAGTAACTCCTCGAGTCTGCAGATGTGCAGATGTGTGGTTCCGCCAGTCACGGCTAGACCACTTCCCCTGCACCAATCGAGATATTCGACGTGTCTCGGACCCCTGTTGGGGAACTGATATTTTTTTTTTGAATCTGCCCAGAAGATTCAAAGAAATTTCGAATAATGTGTTTTTGTGTGTTTTAGCGCTGCGTTTATAGTGAGTAAGCCGGGAATAAAAAAAAACGCCATCTAAATAGATCTAGGTAGGTAGCGTTGATTTAACTCCAGTACTCAAAGGCATTTTTCACTCAAGACGCCATAATTTTATTTCAATACACTGGCAACACTGTTGAGGATATCTTTAAGTGAACAAGTGAAGTGAATTTAAGTAAATGAATGAATGGTGTAGAATATTTCATTTAAAGTTTTTTCATAAGGACTATTAAAAGGTCTTCCCGAAATTAAAACATACGTTTCAAACTCTCAGGGCATCGAGTTCGGCCAGAACTATCGCAGAATATCAGTTTTGGAGAAAATGGTCTGAATGGTCTTGGCGTTGGCGTTTATCACAGATGGACACACGGACGTGCAGACACAAGACGTTATGCCGAGAACGCATTTTCCGGAATCAAGGACCCATCAAAATAGATGTGTTACTACATTCACTACAAGAACAATCAGAATAAAAACAAATCTTCAATATTGTCGGCTCAGAATTCTATGCTTAAATAAGCGGTTCAAGTTGAAGACATGTTGACATAAGCAGATATGTAAAATTAACATATTAATGTAGACGCATATGGGATACGAAAATAAGAAATCTAATATTTTGAGGAAACATCAGATTGAAAAATATCTGTGTGAAGCTGCTAACTACAAATTTGTAAAGCGTAAAGTAATATTTTGTGAGTACCGGAATAGCTTTTTGATTGTTTTACAATGTAGCTACTTATTTTGCTGGATGCATTCCTTTCGCGTGCAGGTGAGGTTGTTGTAGTTCCATGAGTTGCGTGAGCATGTAGATGGGATGAACTGCATAAAATGAGTATCAATGATATTCAAGACAAAGTATATATAATGGTTGTAAACATTCCGGATTAAAAAATGAAAAAAGAAATTAGTTTTATAGTTTCAGAGGAAGAAGGAATAAATGGAGTAAGTTTATACCGAAAGCTTTTAACCTTGACGCCACAAAAGATTGGACATCAACAATTGTTTTTACGACTCATTTTATTCACCCAACGAAATTTCTGAATTAATCAAAAAACTACGTAACAAAAAATCACCCGACGATGGCAGACTTACTGCAAACATATGAAGAACCTGCCCAGGCAATGTCTTAGAAAAAATTCTAAACAATATAATTAACTCTGCATTGCGATTAGAATATTATCCTAATTCTTGGAAACATCTATTATTATACCCTCAAAACAATTTAATCTTTCTTTAAATTTCAGACCAATTAGTTTAATTCAAATTTTGCCAAAAAATTTCGAAAAACTTGCATTAAAAAGACTAAAAAACTTCAGTCTTGATACCAACGTGTTTCCTTCTTGCCAATTTGGTTAAGAGAAAACCACTCAACAACTCATCAATTATTAAGATTAACAAGAAAAATTCACTTTTCATTTCAATCTTGTTTTCATCTACTTGCAGATTTCCTAGACGTCGTCCAGGCGTTTGATCGAGTGTGGCATGATGGATTAAAATTCAAATTAAGGAAAATGTGATTACCATTTAATCTCTATAATATTATATCAAGTTTTCCATTAAATCGCACGTTCTCTATACGTCTTAACTCTGTCATTTCGTCGCCACAGGCTGTTCTTGCTGGTGTTACTCAATGATCCCAATTATCTTCTTTCTTATTTAATTTGTAGGTTGCAGATAATCCTACCAGTAATACAGTTAACACAGCTCTTTTTGCAGATCATACTTTACTCTCTTATGTAACCGAAACTTATACATAGCATGTCGTGTAATTCAATGTCACCTAAAAAAGATAGAAAATTGGACAGAATTATAGATTCAAAATTAATTTCAATAATCAATAGTCAAAATATTCACTTTATGGTATCCTGTCCTTCCTCACTCCATTATCTCTGAATTCTTCAATTATTCCTTGTCCAATAGAAGATTAGCTATTTTACGTCCAATTCTCTTTAAAAGTCTTTAAAAATTGATTCCACTTCAACCATTTACAAATCTATTCTTTGTCCGATATTAACTTATGCATCCTCGTATGGTTATAAATCTTTCAAAATAAATTCTTAAGAATAACAGTAAATGGCTCCTGGTTTGTCAGCAATAAGACACTGCACAATGATCTTGCAATAGAACTGATTACTTCCTTTATTAACAAACTGGCACTTTTTTCTTCAATAATTTAAATCATGTATCTTTACATTTTCCAATGCATTTTCGTTATTTATCTGTTCTATACTGCCCAGGAGCCAGAATGCATTACCTCTCAGGTTGAATATATCAAAAATATTACAGAAAATAGTAATTTTCTTAAATTACTTCGTTATAGAGCTTTGTAGTTTCTCCTGCCAACGATGGAAATAGATCGGCTCACGTTCCTTTGCACACTTCACAACGCTCGTTGGGCTCTGCAACGGCACCCATCCTCTCCAGCGAAAAAAAGCTTCAGTATCCCTCATATTTTACTCGACATCAAATTCTTTTCTTTTGCTCCGGCTCATTAGGTAGGTACTCGTGATCCATAGAATTTACACGGAGGTAGGGCGGGTTGATCGAACTCGATCATTGTTTTTCTTGCCCAGAGAAAAACTTAGGCATGAGCTTCGTCCCAACCTAGAATTGTTGCTGAGTATCTTAAGCTTCAACATCCAGAGAAGTACACAGGTCATTCTTTGAGTCACACTACTTCAAATCTCCTAGCAGATTCCGGAGCAGACATATTAGGTGATAAGCAACATGGTCGATGGTGTCTGATCATGTTGCGGAGAATTAAGTGGAATAATCCAAAGGTCAAAAAACAAGTACAGGCAGGAATATTTTTGGGTGCGATGCCTGTCTTTACAATGAGCGAATCCACACAATTATTAAATATTGGACAAAACACATTTGAAAACTGCAGCAATTATAATAACACTAATTGTTTTTAAGGGAAGAACGGAGCCGTTGTAATATTTTTGGTATATTAATATTAAAGTTGAACCAGAAACACATGTCATAGGTGAAATGATTCAATTCAGACCTCCGTAAGCATCATAAACACGTAATCCTAAGCTCGCTCCCCGCCCCCTTTCCCACTCCCTTCACTCCACTGCCCTGTGCATAAGATCCTTATAAATGAGGTTCCCAGAGGGATTCCTCTCTCGAAGTAAGCTGGGTTGAGTTGGTTTATTTTGCAAGTACCTCGGTGCTTTTTCAGTTATTATGGTATTATTGGTTAGTGTATGTACTCAATTTCAGACCTGTAAAGTGGTTTATCCACTGTTCGGGTGCAATAATAAATAAATTAAAAAAAAGGTGAAATGATGGTTCCTGTGTACTATTATTGAACAATACACAAGCTTATTTCATCCTACGGCCTAAGTGACAATTTTAGCATCTGAAATGTCGTCGATAAACAGTACACCACACCAATGATATAAGATAAACGGATTTAATTAGTTTGCGTAACTTTGCTTGAAGAAAGAGTAATTTGTGTTTTTTCTCAAAAACTGCTCCAATTTTCCCCTCATGAATAGAGTAAAGAATTATTAACAAATGATAGAAGTATTATTTCTTGCTCCCAATTTTCAGATACAATTTGTTCAAACTTGAACATTTAAAGGGAAACATCTATATCCTGATAATTCTGTTCCAGTCGAAACAGCCTGCGCAAGTTACTGCAATAGAGCACCTCTCTCAGAGAGCTCATTTTCTCTCTCTCTCTTTCTCTCAGTCACTCTCTCCTCTCCTCTTCTCTCCTTGGCCCTCGCCCACGGAAGCGCATCGCGCCCTCGTCCCTTCCGCTCCCTTCCAGAGCTTCCTTTCCCTCCGCGCCCAGCCCTCGCCCGGCCGTGCCCGCCGTCGAGTGCGCAGCTATAAATAATCGTGTCCATACAGCGTGCACGCGTTTAATTAAGATCTCTATTTGGAAAACAAACACGGCAACTGTGGCCTCCGCAGGCCGGGGGCGGGCGGGCGGGCGGGCGGGCGGGCGGGCGGGCGGGCGGGCGGGCGGGCGGGCGGGCGGGCGGGCGGGCGGGCGGGGCGGGCGGGCGGGCGGGCGGGCGGGCGGTGGGGAAGGCGAGGGGAAGGGGAGGGGAGAGAACGAGCGAATGGGCAGGAAGTGAGAGGCGGAGCGAGAGCAGAGATTGTGATAAGTGACTAGCAAGAAATCGGGAGGGCCAGCGGAGAGAGGGTGAGCAAGAGGCCGCGCAAACGTAAGGAGGGATGGGAGAAATCAGAAGAGAGAGGGCCAGACGAGCGAGAGGGACATCAGGCGAGAGGGCAGCGTGCGAGCGAGAATGTGGGCGATGGAAGAGGAAGAACAGCTGAGGGAAGAATGACCTGACGGGAGGACGAGCGAACAGGCAGAGGGGTGAGCGAGAAAGGAGGCTGGCACGGAAAAGGGCGGGCGAGAAGCTGGGAGGGACAGCGCAGAAGGAAAGTGAAGGAGGGACAGCGGGGAAGGGACAATGGTCGAGAGGGCGGGCGAGAGGGCGGGCGAGAGGGCGGGCGAGAGGGCGGGCGAGAGGGCGGGCGAGAGGGCGGCGAGGAGGACGCGCGAGAGGGCGGGCGAGAGGCGCGAGGGCAGCGGCGAGAGGCGCGAGAGGGCGGCGAGAGGGCGGCGAGAGGGCGGCGAGAGGGCGGCGAGAGGGCGAGTCGAGAGGGCGGCGAGGGCGAGCGGAGGGCGAGCGAGAGGCGGCGAGGGCGGCGAGAGGGCGAGCGAGAGGGCGAGCGAGAGGGCGAGCGAGAGGGCGAGCGAGAGGGCGAGCGAGAGGGCGAGCGAGAGGGCGAGCGAGGAGGGCGAGTAGAAGGGCGAGTAGAAGGGCGAGATGGCCAGCGAGAGGGCGATTAACGTACGCACCGGTTTCCAAGCTCTGTACAGCGTTGGCGCTGGTTCCCCCACATGTTATTTATTACTTGTGGCGAGAATTTTAATAATAATTATTCCCGGTGTCCCATCCAAGGGGACGCCTGGTGGTGCGGCAGCGCAAGGCAAATTTGATGTTTTGGAACTAGAAGACACGTCCCAGGGAACATAAAATAAATAGCAAATTTTAAAACTTATGAACGTTGTTCTGTTACATAAATACGTATCTGGTTTTATATAAAACACATTTCTGACAATATTTTACTCGAATTTTAAATGGGCATATTTTGAAATTATTATAAGAAACTGATTTTTCGCGGAGTTGCAATGAGAAAATGTAGACGTATTTTTTAATATAATTTGTTTACCTTCCATGATGATAAATAACTTTGTATACAACAAAAAAATCAAGATAAAAGTAAAAATGCCAGCCACCCTATTCATTACAAGTCGCAGTGAAATCTCAAGATGAAACTACACCTTAGAATTTACCTTACGAGTTGTATTTCAACGTATATAATCGCTTCATAAGAAAATATTCTATAATATCTAAAAAATATTCCTAAAAAATTAACATTCTTCTGTACTAATATAATTAAACGCTTTAATATTTTTATTTGTAATTCAGTTTTCTTTCGATTCTCGTTGCATTTGAATAGTGTGAAGGGCAAAACTTTG
Organism: Teleogryllus oceanicus; assembly: GCA_964035755.1. Lineage (NCBI taxonomy): Eukaryota > Metazoa > Arthropoda > Insecta > Orthoptera > Gryllidae > Teleogryllus > Teleogryllus oceanicus. Next base: position 137,289,979 of record CAXIVR010000004.1, read on the forward strand.
TACATCAATTTAAAATTATAAATTCAGTAATTTAAATCAAATAAAACCAAACATTTTGGACAATATCTAGTAGAAAAGTAGATAGATTTAGAAATGTATATCGAAGGACATACTATTTCCACATATTTCTCTTCATTCAATCGAAGAGTTCTGCTTTGAGGGACATTTCGCTTCGTCAAGGAGGCATCCATTAAGTAAAATTATGCATTAGAGCAGTTGTTAGGACCATCAAATGTTCACTCAAAAATGAGCAAGATTAAAGACCGGGAAAAATAATTCAAAACATAGTTTGGCAGGACTAAGAATTCAATACGTATTTTACCTGTGCAGAGCACACACTATAAATACAGTATCTATTCCGTTTATTCTTGCAGAATTGTCTCTTTTATATTGAATGTAGTTTTGTGACGTATCAAAGAACGTCTAGTAATATCATACCTTTTCCTATAGGTTTCCTTTTCGTATAGGAACTTCCGTTCTTACTACTATCTAAAAAGATCGTTCAAATTCAATTGCTGCTCGTGGGTTTCCGCAATAGTTTGCAAAAGTTCTGAATAAACTGATCAATATCATCGACGTTTTGTTGCTCCTCGAGAAATGACATCGTTTGCTGAAATATTTCCAAATATTTTTTTAGCATTGGAAATACAAAAGTACTATTATAAATGTTTTATTCTGTTATATCAACAATTCAATGTTCTGAAGTGAAACAAATTTCTTGTTGGGGGCTCCTACATTTCTGGTTAGACATCATTTTTGTTTATTTAACATACAAGTCTTTTGATTTTAAGAAATAATTTCAAATTGGTTGGAAAATAAGTGACCTTCAATGAAAGTGACTTGAAAAGAAAAGGAAAGTAATTTTACTAGAGAATTAGTGACGACGAATCAGAGACAAATCGAAAGAAACAACATCAAATTAGATGAAAGATTCTTATAAAATATTAGACTCTCTTCTATTGCACTAAGTGCTTCCGAATCCACAAGGGGTACTGCCGTCTGCTCACCGGTATCCAATCGCGACCTCCTCCAGGTATTATCGCAAGCTGTGTGCACGCTGTCCAACACATTCGAACAGACGCTGAGGACCAAAGCCACCTGAGTGCCAACGTGCAGGGGACGAGATCGCAGTGTAGTTCGGATATAGTTAGTTAGTTAATGCCTTATTTTACGTGGGGCCATCAGGCCCGCTCTTTCGTCTGACCATGCAAATTTTGCTACGCTCCTTTCACCACCTAGCGGGGAAAGGAGGTATTATTTTGTATGACGAAACAGGTGGATCTCACTTTTGCTCAGAGGCATCTTTTAGGCTTGAGGATATTTTACATGCAGTAAATCTACTACATGGGACAGCCGGCTTTTCTTCCCTTCCGAAGGAAGACGTACGAATGATTTTTTCGCCCTTAAAAATCCACGGCTTCGATCGGGTTTGAACCCGCAAAAATCGGAGGTACCACCTATATAAAGCAAAGTACGGACAATATAGCGACGTGGGTATTGCTGCGAATAATATGAAACAACTTTAACATACATCAACATTTATAATCACATAACAGATCAAAAGCTGCGTTAACCACCTGATAAAGGTTTCTTCTGCAGAGCCGTAACTGCCTGCTCGTGCGCAACTCCCTCTAGCGGTTCGGCTATCGACACGCAAACGAGTCAGAGTGTTATCGCCTTCAGTTGTTATTGTAATCGTTATATGTAAACCCGGGTGACCTCTGGTTTATTAAAGGTAGAGATGTTAGGCAGAGATTAAAGAGACAAAGCGGAAATATGCGTGCGTATTATATCTGTGCCGTTTATGCAGGAATAATAGGCCATAATGCTGAATAATTGTGAAGCCGATATTTGTGCAAAAAATGAATAATAGTTGTCAATGAAATTGTATGCACTTAAACAATGGAAACGAACTATGAGATAATATTACAAGTGATCGATACTTGAAAAGGAAAATTAATGAGAGATCAATCATTAGTAAAAATTAAACAAACACCCGACATTTTTAAATTTGAAAACATGGTTAGCAACAGTGCAAACAAGTAAAACAAATTTAATAATAAATATTCATGTGTTTGAAGGAAAAAAGGATAACTGAAGAATGAAAATTCTCTTTCTAGTACGAGTTTCGTCAGATTAAAAAAATTCCTATTTTTTCACGTTTATAATAATTGAACTTCAGATATTGAAATTAGGTAAATATAACAGTCCTCACATGTATTCACACATATTAGGATGCCAAATTATTACTGAAATGTAAAATGTAACATAGATTACTTTCAAACGCTCTTCATTTCTGCATGTAATACAAAATAACACATTTTTACTCCATTTTTATGGAAAAAGACACACTTGACATTAGTTAGAGAAGACGCGCATTCATGACTATTCTCTTGCAGATTTTTGATTTAATATTGTCATAAAACATCATATTAACGGACTCTATTACGATAATCGTCAGTAAAATTCTAACATAATATTGTTTACATAAACCTCTTCGTATTTAAATGAGGTTATAGAGTCATAAATTTCAGAACACAGAGGTGCATCAAGTGCCTTACATTTCAAACTGAGGAACTTTCACGCATTCCTGTTTTCAACAAATAGACTAGTGATGCTAAAGTAGCAAGTATTTTCTCCCCCGTATTTTCACACACAATTACGCGAAAAGTACTCAAATTTTCGAAAAACTGTACGTGACCTTATTTCAAAATCTACTTTTAAGAAACCGATTTCATTAAGGAAAAAATCCACATTTTTAATACTTTAGTTGTAGGAAGACTCCGAAAAAATTTTAAACTTTTGCAATTTTTGAAAAATCAGGGTTTTCAACGTACATGAAACCTGCACCATTTTCTTAAGCGTCATTCACACTATCCAGCAAAAAAAATTAATCAAAACCGATGGCGCCATTCTTCTTGTAAAACTCAAAAGTTGTCTGAGAAAAAGAACTTCAAATTTCCCATTTACACTAACGCTTAAACGATATTTTCTTAAAATATTGACTCCAAAGTTTTTAATAAAAATTTCCATATAGGATGAAGTTTCACTTTTATATAATATTCTTAAAGTAATATTCAGATTCTATCATTAGGAAACCGAAACATTGACAAAATAATTAACTTTGGACGGCGATTGATGGCAACTGGTGCAAGACTGAAAAGCTAGACCAAAAGAAATTAGAAAACTAACTAGCACGAGAAAGTCTGTGCCATTTGTAGAACAACTAGTTTAATAATTATGGAGTAAAGCATGAGGTAGAAGACCAAAGTAGTGGTATTTAGAAAAGAGTGGAGTGATGCAAATGAAGGTGACATGTAAAGACGTGAGTTACGAGGGAAGTCGAACAATCGTTAGGGATGAACCAAAAAAGTAAGAATGTTGTACTTTATTTTATTTAAGAAGGAGTTTTCTTCTTGGGAGAAAAAGTATAGATGGTGGTTGGAAATGACATGGATGAAGAAACCGACAAATGCGTTTAAAGTCAAGTAATAAAGAACAAACCTCTGTTAGTGACACAGAGGAATAGTAAAGTTGCTGCTAAAAATCAATACATGAAATTGTGGAGAAAATTCAATACGAGGTAAGATATATTGAGATTCCCATTTCAAAGCACTTATACGAAGCGTGAAATCGTGATCAACGAAGAGGCAGCAGGATTTTCTGGATTAAATAAATTCAAGTTGGAGAGTTGCACGAAATAACCGATGAATACATATCAAAACCTACATTTTTACAGGAGAACATTAAATACCCTCCTTCCCTGACATTATTCGGACTTATATCGAATTAATCACAATCACAAAATCACTGTTTGATATACTATTTTTAAAAACAAATACTCAAAAGGGGAGCAAAACAAAAAAAACATGGTTCTCCAAATATGAACGACAATACTAATAAAAAATTAAATTTCCATAACTCTTAAATAAATTATATATTTGAAAAAACACTCCATGAATACTGCAATAATAAAATATAATATATACACAGAGTACAACAATTCTTTACATACTAAGAATATAAAAATAAGCGCTGATACGTAATGCAAAACCAGAATAGCAAAATGGCGAGCTGCATCTTTGCTGGATCTTTGCTGTTGCACGAGGTGAGCTGTGACGTAAGCAGTTACGCCACGAGGTCGGCAATTGAGTCGGTACATCCGAGATAAGGAAATCAAATATTTGCATTCTTCAATCAAAATCAAAACTTATTTTGTTGCTTTTGGATTTTTCCCGCATTTCTCGGTATCCAACGAGACCATCGTCACCACACACTCTCGGAGGCTGGAGAGTTTTCAATTTCAACGTGCGCTGGAAGTTAGTAAACTACTAAATATTTCCAATCCTTTACAAACGCCTTTCGGCCTAGATGAGGTTAATTGATGAAGGTGTGTTGATAATAAAATTATGAATGATTGAGAAATTGTTGATTGAAAGGCAATTGAACCGGAAACACCGCCCAAGGACTGTGACCCAGCACTTCCTCCATAAAAAGTGAACGCAAAACTTTAAATAGTGGATTCCATACACATTCTTTAGCGTGTTGTGTGTGCCAAACCTTCCTTTTCAAATCCAAACTTACGGTTTAGGTGGCTCAGAGAATGGACTGATGACACTGCAGTGTCCCTGACCGGGATGTCCTAGCATTGGAATCCTTATGGTGGCAGATTTGTCGGCACCAGTTGGATAGCTAGCTCGAACTCAGATTATGTGTGGAGAAGAATGCTAGCGACCGGCTGCTCTGGTTTACGTGGTTTCTCCGATCAATGAATGCCGGAGCAGAATCCTAACAATCGGGTCACAGACCAAGCGCAATCTTTCCTTCTCCCTCGTCATATCCTAACCCGTCACCTACACAAAAACTTATTCTTGCAGACACTGCACCACTGCACATGTCGGGAGCATTGAGCTTCACCCAACTGGAACGGTGCCCCTCTGGTGAAATATAACTGGACGGCGAAAATGTCTCAATCCAACGTGTATAGAAATATTTTCCTAAGGTTGACCCAAAGTGACAGCCAGTGCTAGCAACATAACTGACGGTTCTGTGGTCGTTGTGCCCTTGAGCCTATTAGACTTCCTTTCCGCATTCGTTCGTTTGCAGTTGGCTAACTTGTAAATGGCTTCGACTCTTCCTTTTATGATGTCCTCGTCTGACAAAAATATAGTGTGCGAGAAATAATTTAAATTAAGAAGTCAGTTTATGTGCTCTTCCGTAAAAATTATTTTTTTCTATAAACATTGTACCGATGCACGTGTTTCCGGCTTAAAATCATTTTTCTTTCTATTTACATTCGTGACAGTTTTCTTTTACTGATTATGAGAGAATGTTAAGAGATTTTCCACACGCGTAATTAAATTTAAATATTTTCCGGACTCGCGTACGTGCATATACCTCACACAAAACTCTTTGACATCTGCGTAGGCATGTTTTCACAGGAGCCATTATCACTTCACGAAGGGGCGTGGCTGAACAGCAGTCGCGGCGGAGGGATACATCTCTGAATTACAAGTCATGTTCACTTGTTTAGCAAACTGTCACTTTGGCTCATCCTGAGGAAAATTCTTCTATACGTCGGCGCCGGAATTCATCATCCAGCGGGGGAAGAACACCGCCACCCACGTAATAAAAACGTACACTACACTTACGAGGCTAATGACGATAGCAGTCGACGCGCTCGTGAACAGGAAAGAATCAATCAAATGTCAACTTGCAACCGGACAGTCGAGAATGCCACAGTGGCGTAAGAGCGACCTCCTGACCTCCCCCACCCGCGGGCGGCCAAAACGCAGCAGCACGATGATATGGCGATTATCATTCTGCGCGCTATGGCCCAGCGGCCTCGCGCAGCGGCCCCACAATGGCCGCCGACCATTCGCTTACTTAACCCGTGATGAGAGTGTCAGGGGTCAGCCAGCAGTGTAATTACCGTTACGTGACATTATTAGGCGGAGTTAAGGCCCGTTACGCGATTCACGGTACTTTCGCGTTTCGGGCCTAACCAGGCTGGATGCGGGTGACCACGCCCCTCCAGCGAGGCCGTCCCCTCCCCTCTCCCCTCCCCTCCACCCCGCCCCGCCCGGTGCGCACACTTCGGCGCAGTTGCACGTCGCTGCCCCAATCTGCGGCTGCTTCTAAAAGCCAATGTCCGTTTCATATGTGCAGAGTTCGCTCACAGAATTAAGTAAAATCTCACACGCTCGTAAAGTGCTAAATTTCCCACACATTCGTTTTACTTTTAAATTCACAGTGATGATAGCATTACTCTTTAAAGAGGCGAACATACTACTACAGGCTCGACAAATTTATTCACTTTCATAACTATTTTTATTTAATAATTGACAGTATACTAATATTACTTGTTTAACATAGGTAGTTATTGTTAATGATAAATGTCTGTCACAATTAGAATTTTGGAGACAACTGAAATTTCGAAAGAGGAATTACAGTTTAGAAAAATCAAATAGATGTATTAAATAATGTTATTTACAGAGATGTCTGCATTGATCTTCAATATTCATGCTGAAAATGTGCCTCTATTTTAACTACACACTTCCATTGTAGTGCTGGATCTCCATAAAGAATAGCAATAATGTAAAAATTAGCTATAACGCAAATGATTTTGTATATCTTGACAGTTAATGTGTTGGTTAGTGTATTTCAGTCGCTACCTAAAAATATATCTGTGTTTTTAAAATTAGCTTTGTAGATTCAAAACTACATGACGTTTTCAATAGCAAGCACCATAGTTTCAATTTTCATAAAAAATAATCGTAATATGATCTATTAATGAGAACATTTAAGGTTTGAAACGCATGCTCCACTTTAAATGAGAACGAAAGAAATATTCTTCGAAGCACAGCATGAGAAATTAACAATCGTCGTACTTTCGCTGCATAATGTAAATAATAAGTAAGAGCAAGGGACAATTCGATATGATACTCATACATATATTATACATATACATATTTTAATGAATTTTCCGTGAATAATGGTGCAGAAAGTACGCATTCCTTAAAAGTAAAACGAACATCCGAATGTAATATATCGAGTAGAAAACTGTAACGTAAAGATGCTACGTAAATATATTACATGACGTAGTACAGGGCTATTAAATTAAATAAACCTGATGAACCGTTAAAGAACTTTATACGACGTACTCCCGCAAATAGGAAAAATACACGGAAATGGATAAGCAGATTTAAAGCCGTGGAAAGAGACAAGCGAGAAAAAGATAAAATAAAAAAAACAGACAAGCCCGAAAAGCGACTCATTATAAAGAAACAATGCAATTACGTACGTTCTACGGTGAAGAAAAGGTTACGAAATAAAAAGGCCAACATTTTGCGCGCCGACAGCCAGAAGTGAAAGCTAAAAGGGTGTCAAGAGGAAGAGAACAGCGCCACGAATGAAATATCAACCGCCGGGACACCCAGTGCCCCGAGGCGAGACGGGGCGAGGCGCGCCAGGGCTGGCGGATGCGCGCCAGCTTGCGCCTGAAGTCTGCCCGCCACGCGCGACAGACTTTGGGACCGTCTACAAGTAATTTCCCATCTTCTTATGCCGTTCAATTAGTTTTATAGCTCTCTACTGTGAATGCAGAGACCATGCTGCGAGAGAAATTTAAGTCAATTAAAGGCTTTTAGAAAAGGTCAGTCGTCGCCCAGTCGTCGACCCAGTCGTCGACCCAGTCGTCGACCCAGTCGTCGACCCAGTCGTCGACAGTCTATCCAGCGTCATCAGTACCAGTCCCAGACATCGATCCAACCGTCGATCCAATCGTTGACCCAGTCGTCGTTCCAGTCCTCCGCCCAGTCGTCGACCCAGTCGTCGACCCAGAAAGACGGGAAATCACCAGTCTTCTATGCAGAACGATGTTAAAATCTCACTATCACGTGTTTTTTTTATCTCTGATTTCTCGAAAAGGCTTTTAGAAAATGTCACTCATCGGTCCAGTCAGCCCAGTCGTCGACCCAGTCCTCGCCCCAGTCGTCGACCCAGTTGTCGATCGAAAACATCGCCGTCTAGTTTTTCGCCTCGTCACTATTCTTTTCTCTCTGGTGCAACAATTGGAATCATTCATCTTTCACGTAGTTCACGTTGTTTTAAGGGGGAACATGAGAACATGTAATAGTGCGCAATCACGGAATGGACACTACTCGTAGGGGAAGTGACCACCCTAGTCGTCTAGTCATCGTCAACCGGTTTCGACACATTTGCAGTCATCCAACTTTCACATAGCTCGTCTTGCGTGGAGGGAAGACATTTTGAAGCTCAGCGACAGTCAAGGAGCGAAACTACAAAGACGGGAAATCACTTGTCTTCTATGCAGAACAGTGTTAAAATCCAACTATCACGTACTTTTTTATCTCTGGTTTCTACAATTTTTTTTTTGATTTGTGGAATACCCAGAATGTTCCTGAAAGAGATTTTTATTCGAGCCCAAACCTTTATCACATGCTGCACTACACGAAGACAAATAACAATGTTAATAAGACTTCTGGAAATCAGCCAATATAAGACTATTTTTTCAGCGTCTAGTGATTGAATGGTAGTATTGACATTATCAAAGTGCACGTGCAACGTCTATTAACCTAACACTTCACTGCCATTACTGGACATTTGTGTTGGGGCAGATAAGAAACACTGCTGTCGACGCTGTTCAGGTGGTCTCGGAATTACCGGAAGCATCGCGCCGACCACAACCACGACAGCCCGTTCTACGCAGGTTCAACCACAGAGGCGGCAACTCTCGTCAGCGACGCCCTCAAGATCCTTCCTCGATATCCTTTTACCGATTCTGCGAATCCTATCAGGTTTCATTAGTAATACCAGGGGGCGGATTTTAATGAAATTTCATTTTTGTGTTTACACTTTATAAAAATGTCGTTTTGTATTGAAATTAATTTCATGTTATGACAAAAGGAAATGATTATTTTTTTGGCATTTTTAGTCGATTTCGCCTAATGAGTCATTTCTTACCTTTTCCCGTAATTTTTTATGCGTTTTCGCTGATTTCATCGATTTTAATATCATTTTTGTGCTATTTGCTTCAAATAATGTTTAAGAGATACAACCAATTGTTCTCATGTTCATCTTCTCCCCAGAAGTCTTTAATAACTTATTCGATTTCTTCGATCAGAAATTGTAATGTCAGCTGCTGTGAGTATGTAATCTAACGTTCCTGTGACATATCAGCGTCATTGTCGGCTCAGCCCATTTCGTGATAACTAAAAACAGAGATTTCGTTGTAAAGAGCAGTCCAAAACAAAAGTTTGAAAACTGAGTTCACTTGACAGAATAGAAGAATCCTCGATTACATCAATAACTTATCCAACAGCTTGAGTTGTTTATCCGAACTGGTTTTGATGTCACATTTTACGTCATTTTTCTTTGCTTTTAGAGCATTTAAAAGCATTTTAAGACCATTTTATTCATAATTTTTGTCGATATTTTAGGTCTCCAAAATCCGCCTCCTAGTCATTACGATCGCAGAACGATACTCCATAATCAAATAATTTATAGTGATTGCACGTCCTATTTGAGGATCACGTATTTTATTAAGATTAAAATACTATTTTTTCTTAAAACTAATACAATAAGTGATTGAAAATTTGGTTTCAATACTAAAATAAAATAAAATATACAATGTTTGTATAATGACAAAATTTATTATTTGTAGGTTGAATAAAGTTTTACTTTGATCTATCCAAAAAAAGAGAATAGATATTATATTTCTATGAAGGTTTCTCTTTGTCTATGATGAATAATTCGAAATCCACACATTGGTTGTTGTTCATGATGTATTGGCAATAATGAATGAACTGTGAAGGTTTATCATATGAAAAAAAATTCTGAAAGAGATTTAAAAAAAAGGAAAAAACAAAGGGACCAAGATTATCACATGAAATTAATATGTGATACGTACATATTTAAATGGGATCGTGAAAAAGCAGTTCGTTGAAAGAGAATCTAAAGGAAAAACAACGATGTACACACTCAAGTTTCATTGTGAAACTATTTGCAATATTTCTTGTTGTACAGTGTATGGTGATAGGAGGGGATATTATTCTTTTCAATCATAAAATATCTAGCAGACCACGGCAGACCTGCTCTCTCTGTCTCTTTCACGCTCTCTCATTTTCCTCTCTCTCTCTTCCCCTCTCGTTTCCCCTCTCTCTCTTTCTCTCTCTCTTGTGCTCTCTCTTGTTTCCTTTCATTTCTTCCCTCTCATTATCTTTTATCTCTCTTTTCACTTCTCTCTTTCCCCTCTCTCTCCTCTCTTTATTCGGCACTGCCCTCTCCTCCTGTCCTTGTCGACCTTGCCTCGCGTCACGTGGCAATGCCCAGCAACAATGAAGCCCAGATAGTAAATCAATATTTCTTCTTGATTGTCACTATATGTTTGCAAATAAAAGTATCCAAAGTTTTTAATGACAATCATTTATTTCAGCAATTGCACAACGTTTCGTAACTAGTTTTGTTACATCATCAGGTTCATAGTGAGGGAACTACTATCCCATTGAATTACCTCTGCAGTAGAACCATCGAGGAAACAATATGAAATTAACTCACTCTCACTCAGTTGATATCACATAACTAACAGTTACAAACAGACACTCCATTCCAAGGAATGGTAATTAGTAGTTCCCACTATCCTGATGATGTAACAAAACTAGTTACGAAACGTTGTGCAATTGCTGAAATAAATGATTGTCATTAAAAACTTTGGGTACTTTTATTTGCAAATAGATTGGGAATTGTATTTAACAGAAGGCCCGTCTAGTGTTTCAGTGATATGTAGTGGACTTACAACTAAATGAAAAGTATAAAAAACTTCTCCATAACAAATGCAGTGTATATATATATTGCAAATAAGTACAAATAATTTGCCTACAGAATAACTAGAAATATTTAATAACAAAAAGTCGATGTCTAATAGGGGCGAAAATTTATTTCCAAAAGGTTTCAATACTTACGCAAGCAGGAATAAAAGTGATCTATGATTCCTTACCTGAAACAAAGTAGAGAAATATATGAGAAATTGTGTAACAAATATCAGAAATATTATACTCTTCTTAAGGTTAAAAATATATCGTATATTAAGTTTAATGAATATCTTATCATTAATTTGTAAACAAACAATGACATTTACCCCACATCAAACGTTTTTTTACTCAAGTTTCAACTTGATGGAGTATAAATTTCGTTTTAAAGACATCAAATGAAAGAATAGGGTTTGGAATTTTCTCGGCTGCAGAGGGTCACGGAAACTAAAGCAACTTCATAAAACTAATAGAATGTTAAATGCGTAAACAATCTAGGATCAATATGAGAATGATAGAATATCAAAACACAAGGAGCTTCTATATGCAAAATGTAAAACAATTCCCAGAAATGATAGTGCAATATTGTAAGAGAATAGTATTCAAAATGTCGTCTTCAATGAACTAACATAGCTTCATCGCAAGTTTCACTGAAAACCGCGTAGTAATTATTGCAAGTGTTCCAGGAACGGAGGGAAACTCGCAACAGTGAAGATCGTCCGGAGTGGACTCTCCGCTGTGTGGGTGGGCCTCGCGGCCTCTGCCCGCCCACGCACCTGCGGGCGGTCCTGGGCGTGGGCGGCGTCGTGGGCGTGGTTGTGGGCGGGGTCGTGGGCGCGGGCGTGGGCGGGGTCGTGGGCGGGGTCGTGGGGGTCGTGGGCGTGGTCGTGGGCGGGGTCGTGGGCGGGGCGTGGGCGGGGGCGTGGGCGGGGTCGTGGGCGGGGGCGTGGGCGGGGTCGTGGGTGGGGTCGTGGGCGTGGTCGTGGGCGTGGTCGTGGGCGGGGTCGTGGGCGGGGTCGTGGGCGGGGTCGTGGGCGGGGTCGTGGGCGGGGTCGTGGGCGGGGTCGTGGGCGGGGTCGTGGGCGTGGTCGTGGGCGTGGTCGTGGGCGTGGTCGTGGGCGTGGTCGTGGGCGGGGTCGTGGGCGGGGTCGTGGGCGGGGTCGTGAGCGGGGTCGTGAGCGGGGTCGTGGGCGGGGCGTGGGTGGGCGTGGGCGGGGGCGTGGACGTGGGCGTGGGCTGGGTCGTGGGCGGGGACGCGGGCGGGGTCGTGGGCGGGTCGTAGGCGGAGTCGCTGAGCGGGGTCGTGGGCGTGGGCGTAGTCGGGCGCATAGGCGTGCGCGTGGCGTGGGCGTGGGCGGGGGGGGGTGGGAGGGGGTGGCGTCTCCGCCGTGGGGCGCCGCGCCGGGCGGCAGCGCGGCGCCTCCGCCCCATTACCCAGCAGCAGCGTGATGGAATTTAGAACAAGCCACCCCGCACGCGTCAGGTCGGGCACAACGCGCCGCGTCAGGCAATCTTCATTAAAACTTGGACTTGCGGATCGGCTCCCATCAATGATGCACGGCCGAGAGGATAGGGGGTGAGGCATGTACGCGAACGAGCGCGTGGTGGCGGTGGAGGTTTGGGGCGACGCGGAGGCCGGCTTTCGGAGGTAGCGCGTGCTGGTGCTGGTGGAGGAGATGGCGGTGGTGTTGACGGTGACGGCCGCTGCGAGGGGTGGGATGGGGCAGGGGGCGTTGGGGGGGGCGGAGGCGGTTTCCACTGCGCTAACCGAGGGTTCCAGGCGCCCTCCTCCACATGCCCTACTCTCCGTCACAGTTGCTGTCGTTGCATCATCTCCGACCTGCCGGAGCCGTTCCAGTCTCAGACATCGTAGTCACCGTAACAGACATCGCAAACACCACTGACAGCGTTACCGCCGGCCCCATCCTCGCCGAATATCACGGAAGCAAGCAAGGCGACGCGGCGGTTCGCCTCCCTCCGACCCTGTCGCCGCCGGCGCCGCGGCGCGCCCTCCGCCGTCATCACGGCGCCGCCTCCGCCGGCGCTCCAGGCGCAGCGTTAATTTTTTACACAAACAAAACACCGCCTCTAAACACCTCCCCGGCCGTTTGCATACAGAGCGCCCGCAGTTCATCTCGCGTTGCACGCCCCCCGCAGCCCTGCTTGCCGGCGGCCCCGCTGCGCGCCGTGGTGCAGGCTCTCTCCGCCGGGGCGCTGCGTTAAAAAAACTAATTTGGTGAAACGCAATATTTCGGCGGAGGGTCTGGGCTCCCGCGCACCCAGGGTGCGCGGCGTGGCGTGGCGTGGCGTAGCGTGGCGTGGCGTGGCGTGGCGTGGCGGGTGGCGTGGCGGGCGTGGCGCGGCGTGGCGCGGCGTGGCGCGGCGTGGCGGACGGGGCGTGGCGTGCGTGGCGTGGCGTGGGCGGCGTGGCGGGCGTGGCGTGGCGGCGTGGCGGCGGGGCGTGGCGTGGCGTGGCGTGGCGTGGCGCGGCGTGGCGCGGCGTGGCGGCGTGGCGAGACGGCGGCGTGGCGTGACGTGGCGTGGCGTGGCGTGGCGGGTCGGGGCGTGGCGTGCACGGCGGGCGAGAGGGCGTGGCGTGCGTGGCCGTAAAGGTGGGAGCGTGGCTGGTGGCGTGGCTGTGGGTGGTGGGGTGTGGGTGGGCGGCGTTGAGGCTTTGGCGGAGACAGGGCGTGGCGTGAAGTGGCGTGGCAAGGTCGGGTCGTGGCGACTTATCAGCTGGCGAGACAGGCGTGCGTGGCGTGGCGTGGCGTGGTGCGTAGCGCGCGCGTACAATCTGCGCCGCAGGGCTGGCGGCGCTGGGCGTGGCGCGGCGTGGCGTCGCGTGGCGTGGCGCGGCGCGGCGTGGCGGGGGGGCGGCGGGCGCGGCGTGGCGTGGCGCGGCGTGGCGCGGCGTGGCGCGGCGTGGCGTGGCGTGGCGTGGCGCGGCGTGGCGAGACGGGAGGGCGTGGCGTGGCATGGCGGGCGTTGCGGGCGTGGCGCGGCGTGGCGCGGCGTGGCGCGGCGTGGCGCGGCGTGGCGAGGCGTGGCGAGGCGTGGCGGTGGCGGGGGCGTGGCGTGGCGTGCCAGCGGCAGAGCTTCATCCAGAGAAGGGGCGTGGGGTTTGCGTGTAGCCCAGTGAAGAGTGGGAGAAGCAGGACACGCAAATGAGTGGAGGTGATAATTGTACTAATGATTGTGGTGGTGGTGGTGATTGTGGTGGGAGGGCTGTTATAGTAGTGCTGTAAATTGCGGCGGAGAAAATGGGATTATTCATCGGTGATTGAGAAAGTAGGATTCACTGAACACAAAAGTGCAGTGGTAATTCCCTGATCGCGACCTTTATATTCTACATTGAAGAATGAGAAATCTCAGCACGATTTCTCTCTCTAATTCCGCTTGTATAATTAATTAGGCGAATGCCAGCGCAATGCCTTACACGACAGGCTACGAAACGTAAGTAACCCTTCCTTTACAAATCTGTCCCCACTCCCATGCTAAGGGCCTGGTGTTGGTCTGATTCTCCTTTTCCATTTAGTTCATTGCTTAGGAAGTAAAGAAGATTCCAGTAGTAGTGCTGTGTGTTTTATAACTTACGATAAATTATTCGCGATTATGAGTAAGTCCAAAGAGCTGCAGTGGAATTATACATGATGTAAATAATACTTATTATTATTATTATTATTATTATTATTATTATTATTCTTTTATTTATTCATGCTAGGAGTAAAGAAATTCAGTAGTAGTGCTTGTTTTATTATTGATATTAAATTCGCGATATGAGTAAGCAGAGTGCGTCATGCTTTGGAAGATTCATACATGAAATGTCAAATAATGACCATCCGTTGTTGAAGGCTGGGAGTGCCGACGTAAACAATCTCGTCATATCGGGTCCTCTTCGGAGCTGTATCAGCCAGGAGGTTGGAGCGCTTCTGCGCGTCGAGCAACCGTCAGGCACTCCCGAGCGCCTTCGAACGTCGGGCTCACCCGGACAGCCCAGATCAGGCCTGACATTATTTATAACGTTTAAACTTTTCACCGGTATGCAAGAATTAACGAAAAAAATAATATAACAGGTTTGGGGATTTTACTTTCTAAATATTTATTTCATTTATATTATCTCACAGTCGGAAATGAATCTGGTTGTCACTATATAGTACATCGTTAATCATGCAATGATAATTACACAATTAAAAGGAACAGTGAAGTAGTCTGAGTGGAAATTTCAGAGAAATGGAAATGTTTCGTTGACCCGTCAATAATATCTGTAAAGTGGCTTTATAAAAATTCCTCATGAGTTAGAACATTACATCTCGCATAATATACGAAGCTCAGACCAATACATAGTGATGAATAGAATAAAAGGAGTCAGATAAGTGCTGGCGAATACATTTATTAATAATTTTGTATTCGAAACCTCCGTGTCTTTTGTTGCCGTTACCCAACAGCACAACTTAATGATGCATGGGGAAAAATATCAATTCAACATGTAATCATCATAAACATGTAATTAGTATTCAGAAAAATTACTATCACGCAGCAATCATGTTTTTTTTGTATTTAATTGCTGTTTTCTGTAATAAGCATTTTATGAGAGTAATTCGTGTCATATCTGTTTAAAAATCATCACTCACTAGAGATTTAAGTTTTGCAGAAATACACTCATTGAAATGGATACTTATTTAAGTGATACAGAAAATAAAAATTAACACAGTTTATTACAAACTAAAATAATTAAGGCAGACTTACAAATAACACTTATCCCAACGAGATGCTCCGGCAAAATAAAAACAGTTTCCTAATTGCATTAGTAAGGTACACCCAGCCGTTGCTCTGGCGGCCGAGGATTATCTGCAGCAACGGCCCACTTCAATAACATGTGTATAGGAATAGGCCTGCAATAACAAAGCCTCGGTGTCCGCAGGCGGAGCAACGGCTGCAAGGGGTTAGGCGGCGCGAGTTTAAAGCGGCGACGCACAGTGGGCGGACACGGAATTAAAGCGAGACCAGCACAATTTCTCTCAATTGCAAACACAAGCAGAAGCAAATGGCAAAGAACGTATGGTGCAAATTTCTAAATAAATACGTAATTCGTATTTATTTTTTTCCGTTAGTTGTCTGTTTTCAGAAATCAATTTTACGGTTAACTTGTAATATATATTCTCACAGTGAGACTGGTCACATCAGCTATACTTAACTCACACATTCTCCCCCTCTCTCTCTCTTTATCTGTGTCGGTCTCTGTCTTTATCCCCCTCTCTGTCTCGCTCACTGTCTCTCTCCTCTTTCACACACACACACACGCACACACAAAACAGAGACATCTTGTACGAACTTGTACATACACATTTGCGAAGAAGAATCCACCTCTTTTGCATATATTTTTAATAACTGTATTGCTGTCTTCATAAACCGTTTCTAATATAGTTGAACTAAACTACCGCATTATGAATCCATTACGACTCTACCTCGTTAAACACAATACCGAACAATATCTATCAGACAAAAGTTGTACAATTTGTGAAAGGAATTTTCACCGTTTTTCTGTCTAACTTTATCACAAGTGTTGTACAGAAAACGACGTCATTATTAACAGCGACGTCCACGGCGTTATTGTCAACAGGGCAAACAATGAATTCATTACCACTTTTTCTCAGAAAATTTACTTCATGCTCTCCATTAAGTTTTGAACTTCATGAACATAAAACTTCCTGTATTTCTTTGTTCATAAGTACTTTATATGCGTAGAGCAGATATTAATACTCAACTGTGAATACTTGATGTGAAGTGTATTTTGACTGAATTGACAATAAAACTCCATTTGTCGTTATCTTTGTGCACGTGAGTTGTCTTATTTATTTCTTATGTCTCATCCCTTTGTTGTCCCAATTTCTTTATTTTACTTAATATGTTTTGTACTGGAGAATCTTTTTTAGTTGCAGCATAATCTGTGATTGATATATTCTCTGCAGCACTGCTTCTATAGCAGCAGCCATAAGCTGTTCAGAAAGGCCGATATGATTGTCTTTTACATTTTCTAACCATTTTGTTCACTCCTGAAATACATCAATTTGGGTTTACTGCTTTATATATTAAAAACGGGCACATTGGAACACTATTTCAAAGTGCCCTATGTTTCTATCCTAATGAGCCCCGTTTTCTGAGTACAATTAAAAATATTAATTGTATGGTTTAAAACCAATTTTGAGCCACCAACCTACCTCTCCAACATGGGACAGCCAGCTTTACTTTCCCTGCGAATGTCCGCATACGAAGGAGTTTTTCGCCCTTGCAAAACCCGCAGCTTGGATCGGATTTGAGCCCGCAAACGTGGGTATAACAGCTCGATGCGCTAATCGTCATGGCAGCGAAGAGACTCGTGCACCGGGGCCAGTGTGGCGCGGCGGCGGGAGCGAGCCCCAGAGGCGCGGCGGCCGTTCTCGCTGGCGAGCCACGCAGCGCCGCGCCGGGCGACGTAGTCGGCGCTCTCGGCGCCGCCGCACCCACGCCAGACAATGCGCTGGAGCCCTCGCTCGACCCCTCGGCGCGGCGGGGCGGCGTCGGCGGCGCAGGCGCGGCAGGCGGCCGCCAGCGGGCGTTGGGCCTGGCGTGGGGCGGGGCAGCGGTGGGGCGGCGGTGGCAGCGTGGGGGTGGCAGCGTGGGGGTGGCGACGGGGTGGCGGCGGGGGTCAGCGGCGGGGCGCGGGCGGCGGCGGCGGCGGCGGCGGCGGCGTGGGCGCGGCGGGGCGCGGCGTGGGCGGGCGTGGGCAGCGGGTGGGCGGCGTGGCGGCGAGGGCGGCGGGGCGGCGGGGCGGCGGGGGCGGCGGCAGGGCACGTTGCGGCAATTTCCCGCGCCCGGCGCGGCAACGGCATCGGCAGCGTCACCGCCGGCACGTGGGTGCTCCGTCGGCAAATGGGAAGCTCGCGAAGAAAACGGTGGTTGTGCACACTACAGATGAGCAATGCTTATGGAGGGTTCCAAGACTATTGTAGTGTATTGTGGGGCGAAATGTGAATTAGAAAATCATTATGATGAATGAATAAAGACTCAAAGAGCTTGTGGAGTTACGAGTGGAGTAATGATGTTAAAAAGGTTTTTATTTTCATATTATCTGGAATTTGTAAATTTGATGCTGGCTTCAAAAATGAACAGCTCCTAATACTCGTCTTTGTTTGGTGCACAGTTAATTCCATTTGAGTGATAATCAGCAATGCAAAACATGTTAAGAGACAGCACAAACCAGATGATAATGAATAATTCTGACAAAGATCCCCCAATTCAGACTAATAACAAGTCGGTTAAATAAAAATTGGATATTCAGATATTCTTGACGCAATTGTTACTACACGTGGAAACAAAGACACATGTTAAAGGAACCGATGACGCAGAATGCCCCTGTTACACCAACAGTCGCCAAAGCCACATTCCGCTGCTGAAGAGCGTGTAGAGCACGGAGGCGGCGCGGCCTGTGCTGGAGCACTAGCCCCATGGAGGGCGCCAGCCGCGGCGCGCAGCCAGTCGTAGCACGTCCGGCCGATCCATCGGCTCTGCTCTGCTCTGCGGCGCTGCGCTCGCCGAGGAGGGGCGGGGCGGGGCGGGGCGGGGGCGGGGCCGGCGCTGCGACGGGCGTCGCTGCGCGCGGTGGCGGCGCGAGGCGATCGCGGAGGACAGGCTGGCTGGCCGCGGATTTACTCGCGCGTGTTACCATCTTTTTAATGGACTCGTTCCGGCTACGGCCCGCTCCGCCGCCGGGGCCGCTGCAATAACACTAGTGTTTTATTTAACGGGCGCCCGAGCCGCCGGGCCCGCCGCCGCCGCCGCCGCCGCCGCGCATGAAAGAAGATTAGCGGGAAGCGGAGGGTAATACGCTGTATTACCGCTGGCGCCGCGGGGCGCTGTTGGCGCCGACGCCGGCGGCGGCGGCGGTGGCGGCGGTGGCGGCGGTGGACCACGCGTGGCTTAGGCGCCGGGGGCGAGGCGGCGGGCGGTCAGGAGGGCGAGTGTTAGTGGCGGCGGCGGCGGCGCTGCGGGCGCGGGGAGAACGGGGGCTGCGGGAATAATGGTGTGTTCGTTCGGACGGGTGAGGCTGCGATGTGGATGTGTTCTAAGGCTGTGGATGTGGTTGGGGAATCTAGATGGTGGTGGTTGAGGAAGAAATCTAAGAAGTGGGTGTGGCAGTGTGTACGAGAAATGACGAAAACGCTTGTCGCAGGCACTCGAAACGGAGAGGGTGACTTGAAAGTTCCTAAGTGCGTGCGTTTAGTGATGATTGCAGCGTTCATGATTCGTTCGAAGGGGCGATAAGAGGAACGCTGTGTTGATAGCAATGCGGCGGAGGAGATGGAGATGGCTTGGTGACGACGAGCCCTGGCTAACAGCGCTCCAGGTCTGAGGCGGAGAGAAAACTCGAGAGAGCGCTGTTGCCATTCAGCTGAGGACCACATTCTCTGGTGCAGGGTATTCTCTGCTTTTCTGTTTCGCAGCTGAATGGGGACATTTAGGGATGTAGGGAGGAACCCTGTAGCTCGCCATCTTGGTTCTACAATAGAAATCCTACTGATTAAATTAGCAACATCGCACAAAATGTAGAATGATGGATATTCTTTGAATTCCGAGCAACTTTATAAGCACTGGTGCTATTTTGATTATAATAAAAATTAACTTTTTGTCTGTTAAATGGAATGGCTGTTTCTTTATGGATTCTAATTTCAAATTTGAGGAGCATTTATTTGTAATGAACAAAGTCTTTTTTGTAACATGCAATTAAAATTTCCGTACTGTTGCAAAGTGATAGTTTTTACTTTCTTTGCTTACATATAATGATCTCAATCAAACTGAAGTTTTGAACGATTATTTACAGTATTTCGCATCTTATAATCGTCTCTTTTTCAAAGACCAGAAATAAGAATATTTCTATTCCATTTTCCATAATATCGTTTAAGTATATGCGATTACACAAAAACCGATCAACTCCAATTTATGGTGGCGCTGAGACTGGATGGTCGACGATTGGGTGGGGCAGGCCTAAAAATCTAAGGGAGGTTCCGATATTGAGTTGCGTCTTTTTGATCTCACAGGATCTTTGTGATTCCAAGAAATTTGGGAATGCAGAAATAATAGTCCATGGAGTGTTATTATATTTCCACCATATCACAGGAATTGCAAATGAAATACGTCACGAATTTCTGTTAAACTAACAACTAAATAATGTATCACAAGAAGTACAGAAGAAATGAGAGACCCACGATTTTCTCTGATCACCGATTCGAGACCCGAAATACAATTGTGTTTGTGTGTGTTTTTAAGTGTGTTTGCGTGAGTTTGTGTGTGTTTGCGTGTGTTTGCGTATGTTTGTGTGTGATGGTGTGTGTTTGTGTGTGTTTGTGTGTGTTTGTGTGTTTGTGTGCCTTTCTTATCAGCGCACCTGGTCGGCGCGTGTTGTACGCGGGTCAACGTACTTTGCTTCGCAATTCCCGAAATTGCTCGACCGATTTGACAAGTCTGGCGCCTACTTCATATCTTTAGTGAATTCTACAATGTTATATATTGTTGGCGACCACCGTCTTGTTAAAATCCTGCAATCAACTAGCGTTTCAGTATGAAAGACACATGGATATCTGGAAAGTATCGTTTAAGTATATGCCATTACACAAAATCTTGAAATCCGAAATTTCTCCAACTTACTTTAATATAAATTTAAAATAAATGCCACAAATCATGTAAGTAGCAAAACATTGATAATGAAATAACACTTTCTCGTATGACAATGAAGTTTACTTTTTCGTATATATGTCATCGTAAACACGTAGTTTAGTGGAAGTTATGTAAAGCTAAAATAATTTATTTCAAGTATACTGTCAGAAATACACGTTTTATGAGATCCCGGTTCTTAAAAAGGTATTTTTTAAACGTCAATCGGCTCGTAGCTTAGTCGTCTGTTCGTCATCGCGTTCATGAATGCACTTACAATTAAACTGTACACACCCAACTTATACGTCTAAGTAATTTCCCCAAAATCTTTTCCAATAGCTCTGGCTTACATTGTGGATTTATGAATTTAAAATTAATTTTTTTATGATTGCTTTAAAGGGAGCAAGATTTTTGAAATCTTGGGAATCCAAGCTCTAAATTGCTTACATAACACCAGTCATCAAGGCTGACACAGTTATGCAAGTGATTGAAGCCAATGAAAATATTATTCATAATTTGCTTGTTACGAAGGAGTGATGAACAATAAAGAAAAGAACTTTAACTAAAAAAGAGTTCGACGGTTGGAAACAAATTGTTTCTGATTTGAAACTGGTGAATTGCGTAGGATAAAATAACACCATAACCACTTAGGTGATTAGGAGTACTAAAAATTAATTGAATTACCTTCTGTTAATATTGTGTGACGGCCGGCCAAAAAGCCTTCATTGATTCTCTTACCATGTAGACTAAAACCAGCATTGAAAATTATTACAGCGATCGAAAGAGCACAAAATATAAATACCCCTGGAATCTCAAATATGCTTCAATTTACTTCTCCCAGTAAATCATGTCCCATACAAAACTGTGTCCAATGAAGAATGAATTGAACACAATGAATGAAGAGTCGTAGAAAGGGGAGCCACGTGAGAAATATATTTAGTCAATTGAAATAATTTGTGTATTAATATTTTCATTGAGACTAGTAATGATCCGGTAAATCTCAAATATATTTAAAAATTAAATTACGGAACGGTATATCGTTTTATTTGTTTTCAAGTGCAAAATAAATGCATTTTCAATAATAATTATTTATAATAATACTTCAATTCTTTATCACAGATTTATAACTCTTTGCTAATAAATTTAATCTCCAACTTCACCAGCAAAAATAACTTAGTGAATTTTTTAAAATCTATTTTATCATATTTAACGCTTCTGTGATGGTATAGATCAGATTTTCATTAGAACATCTAATACTTCGAATATTATTCAAATTCAGTACTCTTTCGAACCTGTCTTACACCTTCAATACTAAAAGTAGAAATTTCTTTGTTATGCACTCTATTGAATTTTACATTATTTCTTCGTAAATTATTTCATGTTCAGTTCTTTTTTCACAATATTCGATACAGCACACATAATCATAATAATGCACTGAGCTGGAACCATTCAAATTTTATTTTTAGTGAACTTGTATTCACATAAAAATAGATTGATTATGAAAATATACAACGA
Source organism: Teleogryllus oceanicus (assembly GCA_964035755.1). NCBI lineage: Eukaryota > Metazoa > Arthropoda > Insecta > Orthoptera > Gryllidae > Teleogryllus > Teleogryllus oceanicus. Next base: position 137,312,010 of record CAXIVR010000004.1, read on the forward strand.
GGAAATAATATCATATAATAATAAATGAAAAATAAATCATAAGTACCACAACGAGGATAGTATTCGGAATTCCCAGTCATGAGTTTATTCAGTTTTTAAATGCGCAGGTAGTTTTGAAGAATCTATTATTGATCTATTATTTTTTTCGTGTTTCCGGGCGCGTCAACTGCTTTTGTCATTAGTCCCGTTAGTGTAGTGCACGTTTTTTTCTCGAGAGATGGCGGTGGTCTTCCCCACTAGATGGCGAGATCCGGCGCCGACCTACCGTCGGCTAATGGGGTTTCCCCCTAACCAGGACTCTCCCACCAGCGGGGCACCGCCCCAGCCGGGACAATCTCTAAGCACCCGACCGGTCTCCCGGACTGTGGTAGTGTAGTGCATGTTAGTGTAAGTGTGTGTGTGTGTGTGTGTGTAAGGAGAGGATAGGACAAGGAAGAGGAAGGACAGATCGCGCGCGGTCCGTGGCCCGTTTGGTAGGGTACTGCTCCGGCATTCGCCTGGTGTTGATCGGAGATACCACGGAAAACTACCGATCAGAGCAGCCGGCCGCTAGAATTCTCCGAAAAGCTAGTGTCGAAAATCCTGCGGCCGTCAGGACTCGAACCTATCTATTATTGAGTCTGTGTAAGTTTAAACTAATTAGAACGAATTTTAAAGGCAAATACGGCTCAGTTCCTTTCCTATTTAGTTCATTAGATACGCTCCTCACAATCTACGACCGTGCGGGAAAGACGACTAGTGCTTCATTATAACCTCGAACCGCGTCCTTCGTTTGCTCCAAGACGCGCAGCAGGTCGCAACGTGAGTGCTCGAACCCCCAGAGGCTCCGCAGCGGCCAGGCGAGTGTGCTCCCGCCGCCTTGGCCGCCTCGCTGCCCTCGGCGCAGGCGACAGTATTGACCCCGGTTCGACCTCGGCGTCGCAAAAAGCGGGCGGGCGGTGCGAGGAAGGGAGGGCGGGGCGGGGGCGGGGGCGGCTGCCCGCATTAGGGGGCCGGTGACCAGGCTAACTGCCGCTAATTCCTGCGGGCTCGAGCCAGGACCCGACCGACCGGTCGGTCGCAGCAGGGCAAGGCGGGGCAAGGCGGACCGCGGGGTGAAGGGGCGGGGAGAAGCGGGGAGGGAGCGGCTGCGGCGCGTGGGTGTGTCCGAAGCCCCGCCGCGTCAGCACACGCTGCCAACCGCCACCACCGCCCGACACCTGCGAGCGCGGATTTAAAGTTTGAAACGCGACGGGCGGCTCTCGGAGCAGCGCCGTCCGTTAGTTGCAGATCCCTCGATACCGAGCGGACTATAGCGCATTGCACTGCGGGGGAGCGATGGTGGGAAAGTGTAGATGAAGAAGAGAGAGGTGGAGAGAGGAAGAGACAGGGAGGGAGAGAGGGAGGGGTGAGAGAGAGGGAGGAGAGAGGGAGAAGAGGGAGAGGGAGAGAGAGGGAGAGAGCGAGGGAGGGGTAGGAGGGAGAGAGGGAGAGAGGGGGAGAGAGAGAGGGAGGAGAGAGGGAAGAGAGAGAGGGAGAGAAAGTGGGAGAGGGAGAGAGGGGTAGTGAGAGAGAAAGTTAGTAGTGTATAAGACGTACATACAATGATGAAAGAAGTGAGCGCATATGAAACACATAGCAATGTTTAAGCTTTTTCTGCGATAAGATTAATGTGAGACTAGTAAAAGAGACGGACTGCTTTACTAAATCAAAGGCTTCTGAAGACTTGAGTACAATAACATCAAACTGTTCACCAAGTATAGAACAAGGAAATAAGGTGACATGGAAAACAAGAAGAAAAGCAAAAGCGCCACCTGCAGAAAGCGCGAGAACGGAGCCCAGGCGAAGAGCGGCTGCGGGAGGAACGCTCTCGGAGGGATCGCGTCGGTGTCGGCAGCAGCAGCTTCCGCGCGTCCACGTCGAGCGGCGGCGGCGCGGGGCCGCGGTTCCACCGCTGCCAGGATTACGCCGTCCCTCATCGTGGGCGCCCGTCCGTCAGCCGCCTCCGCGCACCAGCCCGCCGCCGCTTTTCCTTCACGCGCCCCCCCCGCCCCGCCCCCGCCGCCGCCGCGCCTGGCTCCCGTCGGGCCGCCTGCCCCGACGGCGGCTGCGCGCAGCCTGCAATTGGATTTGCGCGGTGGCAGCCCCGCACGTACTCCCGGCCCCGCCCCCCCCCCGCTCGTCGGTCCTCCCGCTCCCCGACTGAATAAGGCCCCTCGCCGCAGCCTGCTGTACCTGTGGCAAAAGTTGCGCGCTCGTCCATCCTGACCCGTCTCGCGTTGCCCGCCGCCAAATTGAAATTCGGGGGCGTCTCAAAGGCGCCGCGGGCGGTCCGTCACTGGCCGAGGCTGCGGCGGCCCGCAGCACGCCCCCCCCCGGCTGCCTCCTCTCCCCCCCCGCTCCGCGCGCAGGTGCTCGCTCGCCCCGGCCCCCGGCGTCCCCCGGGCGCTACGCGACTTCCAATTCCCCGCCAGCTTACTTACCGCAAAATTGGATTCTCCTTATAAGCATAAGTTTAGAAAAAGCGGGCGCTGGGCCCATCGCCGCAAGCCGCGCCGCCCGGTTTACGGCGCTGCGCCCGCCACAGCGGGGCAGGGGGCGGGGCGGTCGGGGCCGAGGCGACTGGACGGGACGCAGCGGAGCGGGCGAGGAGGGTCTTTGAATGCAATACCAGAGAGGAAGAAGAATGCATGAAACAGCGCTAAGCGAAAAGGATTCGGACGGAATTCGGTAGCGTCGAAAGTCAAACATTTGTCTAGAGGAGGCAGAGAAATGAGTAGTTGTCAAGTTCGAGACAAAAGTTTTATACAAATAGGAATGAAATAAGGAAAAGTAGTAGATAATACGTCCAGACAGGAAAAGGGAGATGTTGAAAGGCTGAAAAAAAGGGATAGACGAGAGTGTATTGGAACAAGAAAGGAAATCTGAATACAGTCAATTTATGCAATATGAAGGTATAAATGAGCAGAGAGAGAGAAGGGGTAAGGAAAAGAGCATGGAACGATGTAAAGCGAGAAAGAGTAAATTTCAGATAAGACAAGACGTTCCTGTGAAAGCGCTGTGGAATATCAGCGAGCTAATTCGCAAGGGAGCCGTCGAGATGGGCACACATGTCTCGACAATGCACGTTGAAACACTGCACCGTGAGGCAGCGGTCGAGCGACGTGCAATCGAGAGGGACATGCGACGGAGGCGGCGGGCAGCGCGAGGGCGGGGGGAAACACAGGGGGGCAAGTCGCAGCAGTCGGGTCGGGGGCGAGGCAGGAGTGGAGTGTGTGACACAATGTGAATATGGGTGGATTGGGACAGCGATGGGCCAGAAGGTCGGGTTGGGCGAGGAGATGGCTGGGTGGGTGGTGCGAGCGTTGGGGAGCGGGGCGTTGGGGAGCGGGGCGTTGGGGAGCGGGGCGTTGGGGAGCGGGGCGTTGGGGAGCGGGGCGTTGGGGAGCGGGGCGTTGGGGAGCGGGCGTTGGGGAGCGGGCGTTGGGGAGCGGGCGTTGGGGAGCGGGCGTTGGGGAGCGGGCGTTGAGGGCGGGGCGTTGGGGAGCGGGGCTTTGGGAGCGGGCGTTGGAGGAGGGCGTTGGGCGGGCGTTGGAGCGGGCGTTGAAGGCGGGCGTTCAGGGAACGGTCGTGGGCGGCGTTGGGCGGCGTTGGCGGGCGTTGGGCGGCGTTGGAGCGGCGTTGGGCGGGCGTTGGGGCGGCGTTGGGCGGCGTTGGGCGGGCGTGGAGCGGCTTGGAGCGGCGTTGGAGCGGCGTGGAGCGGCGTTGGCGGGGCGTTGGGGCGGCGTTCGAACGTCGTTGGGGAGGGCGTTGGGGCGCGTTGCAAGGCGTGGGCGTCGTGGGCGTGGCGAAGGAAGAAGAGCATTTGGAGGATGCGTATGGCGTGGTGGGTGGCGGCCGCTAACGAAATGCGGTTGTTCGTGTGAGGTGCGTGGTGTGTGGGCGGTGGGGGCGGTGGCTGCGGCGCAGGCAGTCCGCGCGCCGTAACGCGGAATTGGCCGCCGCGGACCGCTGTCGCCCCTCCCCCCCCAAGTGCCGCCTCGCTCGCATCCGTCCTCACTCCGTGTTCGGCGTTTCGATCACGCAGCTCCTCTCGGGACATATTCCCCTCTATCCTAGCGTTTCGCGCAATTTGAGGACGGCAGTCAACTATTCCTTAGAAGGCTTCGCAATCGATAGGAGCCACGCTGACCGCTGCAAAACATTTCCTGTCCTAGATTTTTTATACGAACAATTTTTTTCACATTTAAAAAAAGTTCAGTATTGATAATTTAAAATACAACATTCGTTTTGCTAAATTTGTTTTACGTATAGGGTACTAATGGAGCCGGCAATACTTCGCTATTGCAGTGTATTATAACACACTACATGTCACGTGATTGTTAATTACGCTTTACGTTACGCTGTGCACAATTTCTAATAGATAAAACACTTCATTGCAAGTATGAGTTTGTTCTATGACCTGGTTTCGACATGGTGGTCAAGAATCCTATTGCAAAATCTGCTTCGCTCAAATTTGGGCTTGCGTTTGCTAGACACTATCTTGGAGAAATCTCATTGACTTGTGCGAAATAACGTTCAATTAATGATTCCGGGCTACATTCGCAGGAACAAAATACTTATATGCGGTGAAGACGCGCTTAATACTTGTCTGTGCGACGGGTTGCGTGGAGTTCAGGGGCGCTTGAGTCCTCATGAAGGAATAAATCATTATCAACAACGCCCCACGCATCCGATTTAATTCAAACGACTCTAAAGATTTCCATTAATAAGAAGAACAAAGTGTGAAAATTTCAACAAAATCGGTGAAGTATTTATATATAGATATATGAAGCTTGAAATCTGTTCATCGGTGTTCGTTTTCAACGTCTTTCATTGCATAATGAATGAAAACGTTCTAAAATTGCATAATGAATGAAAAGCGTTCTAAAACTATTTGTCTATTACTGTTATCTCATAATTTCCAAGACAATATCGAAAAATAGTTCCCGGTTAATAAGTATTCCTTCGCACACTGTGTTGTCTGGGTTACCCAATTGCGGAATGAACCAGAAAAAGTACTTGATAAGAAAATCTCATTGAGCACAAATTCTCACTGAATTTGTAACAGGTTTTTAAAATAGCCAGAATAATTTTCGTCTTTCAATGCTTTGAAATGTTCAGAACATCAGCAATAGTTTTAATAAAACAAATCTCTGGAACTCTGGAGATTTCAATCTGCGTTTCGGAGCCTTCATGTCAGCAGCCGCCGTCCATTGTTCGCCACGCACCTTTCCTCTGCCCTCCACCCGCCTCGATGGGCGTCCCGGCCCGCCTCACCTCGCGTCCACGGCCGCTGCCGGCGCCGCCGTCGGGCGGCGGTCCGGCGGCCGGCGGCAGCAGGCGTGCGGGCGGCGGCGGCGGCGGGCGTGCGGCGGGCGGGCAGCGGGCGGGCGGGCGGGCGGCGGGCGTTGGCGGGCGGGCGGGGGCGGGCGGGCGGGGGCGGGCGGGCGGTTGGCGGCGGGCGGTGGGGGGGGGTGGGCGGGCGGGCGAGTGGGCGGGCGGGCGGTTGGGCGGGCGGGCGGTGGGCGGGCGGGCGGTGGGCGGGCGGGCGGTGGCGGGCGGGCGGGGGCGGCGGGCGGGCGGGCGGGCGGGCGGGCGAGCGGGCGGGCGGGCGGGTGGGCGGGTGGGCGGGCGGGCGAGTGGGCGGGCGAGTGGGCGAGTGGGCGAGCGGGCGGGGGCGGGCGGGCGGGCGGGCGGGCGGGCGGGCGGGCGGGGCGGGCGGGCGAGTGGGCAGGCGGGCGAGTGGGCAGGCGGGCGAGTGGGCAGGCGGGCGAGTGGGCAGGCGGGCGAGCGGGCAGGCGGGCGGGCGGGCGAGGGGCGGCGGCGGGCGAGTGGGCGGGCGGGCGAGATGGGCGGGTGGGCGGGCGGGCGGGCGGGCGGGCGGGCGGGCGGGCGGGCGGGGCGGGCGGGGCGGGCGGTGGGCGGGCGGAGGGGCGGTGGGCGAGGCGGCGAGTGGGGGCGGGCGAGGCGGGCGGGCGGGCGGGCGGGCGGGCGGGCGGGCGGGCGGGCGAGTGGGCGGGCGGGCGGGCGGGCAGCGGGCAGTCTCGTCTCCCGCAGAGCGTGCGCCCATCGCCAATGTGCCATCTACCCGCAGCCGCGTCGTGGCCAACGGCCGGAACGGGGACACAGGCCCTCGGGCGCCGGCCACGATGCCGGCCGCTGGCGACTGAGAGGAGGACGGGGCGGGGGCGGAGGCAGCAGTGGCGGGAGAGGCGTCAGTCGGAGGCAGTGGGACGGGGGCGGGGCGGGGCGGGGCGGGGTCTGCGGGGCGCACTGCGGCGAGTGACGTAGGCGCCATGCTGCGTATTGACACGCCGCCACAGGTGGGCGGGGCTGGAGGCGAGGGAGAGCCGGGCGGGCCGCTCAGCCATAGTGCCCCAAGAGACGCGGGTTGAGATCTCATACGCCCGAAACTCTACCGCCACCGCAACTTTCGATACCTTGCTCTAAGGTATTTTACGCGTCACGACCAGCTACAGCGATTAAAAATACGCTTCTTTTTGAAATGAAGTGCTTCAAAAGAAGGAAACTGAATATATTGCTGTTTGTTATGAATCAGAAAGTATTAACATACAAAAAAGTTCCGTAGTTCACAATGAGGAGTATGTTCATAAATATTTGATTGAAAAATTCCCACAAACTATTTAGATCTAATTTCATTACATAAAACTAGTGGTGCTACAACACATAATTTCTTGCATTATAAGTAACTTTCCCAAATTTCAAAACTTCAGAGAGTTGAACGAAAATTAAATCTGCACCATTTTATGCGTTCTCTATTCTATTGAAGGGAAAAAACAAAAATCGAGTCGTTTCTGAAAATGTATTATAAATTTTCTTAAATGAAGTAAATAAAAAATTAAAAAACTGCCATCGATACTGAAGTATTGAGTTTTTTCTTTGTAATTTTCGAAAAAAACAAACTTTATCGAAAATGGGACTTAAGCCTTTTTATAAAGGTACTTCGCTCTATTTGAGAAAAAAATGAGGGTGATTTCTCAGAAAATATTTTCTTTGAAGTGGATATATTTCAGGCACAATTATGCAAAATATTTTTACAAAATGAGAATGCCATTTTATGTCTTCTTTGCTCCATAAGAGGAACAAAGTTTAGTGAGCGTGGTAAATCATTAAATTTTCTTTCTAAAAACATCCAATTCATCTCCTATACCCGAATGCATCACTTGTGAACAAATTGCAAAAAAAAAGTATGGCACATTTTCACTTATAAAAAGTATAAACGTTATAAAAATATAAACATTTCATCACATTTAGAAAAAATTGAGTCTTTTTGAGAATTTTGTTTTCAAATTTATAGAGCCTCAAGTGCGACTAAATCGAATAACTTTCGCAAAATCAATGTCAACGATTCCAAACTTTAAAGAATGTTCTTTAAATAAAGTTATGTATGTAATTTTTCAAAAATATTATTAACTTTTGCGAAATTTCGCATGAAATATAAACAATTTTTAAACAATCATTTTGTGAAAAAATGTCCCTAATATTTTCCTTTATTTTTTCCTCGTATGTAGCGAAGAACAGTAAAAAACAATCAGAGCTGGTTCCATTTTCGACGAAAAGTGTAAATTTTGAAAATTGCAAAAAATTAGCATTGCAAATATAAAATTGTTATGATGATATTTTTCGTAAATAAAATCTGTTCGAAAAATAGATCTTTCAAAAGATTGTGAACAATTTTTTGGATAATGCAAGTAAGTTATCACAAACGTTTTGAGAGACGTTAATGCAATTTATGTTTAAAAATGCGGCTTCAAATTTTTTTCTTTGAATTTTTAAAACGGTTAGAGCAAATTACACTTAAAAGAATTGGTCTAAGTCTAATTTTTGTTGAACTATGCAATTGTTCGAAAATTACGAAACTTATAAATACTGCGAGAAGAATGTACTGTTGTAGCAAGAGTATTTTAGATATCACGACTCTACCCCATACTACGAGTTTTCCACAAAAAATAACAAATATAATAAATAATGAAATTGTAAATATTTTCAAGCGTAAATATTACATTACGTAATTTTTGTGAGGTTAAATTACCTTATTACTTGTGCCTTTAGAATACTAAAAAATATCTTCGATGCAACTAGGACTCTGAACGTCAGTATTTCTGGACAAAGTATTTTTAATGAAAGGCAGCTTACAACTGATCCGGCGTTGAGTGTTGCCACAACAACACTCGCCCTCATTGCCTCCGCCTGTATGAGGTGTACCACACGGAAAAATCTTCTGCCTTCTCCAGTGTCACTTATTTTGTCAGTGGCATGATTGTTTGCTTCCTCCGTGGACACTCTCGCTTCTGCTCCTACACTAATTCATCCGCTTCAGTCTGACAAACGCCGTAGCGGTCTCTGGAGAGGACAGTAAACGCCAGGAGGATGGACATATTCCGGGTGATGTTCGCGATAAAAATTATATAGCGAGGCGAGCGCCGTCCAGATAGACATAACGCGGAGCAAGGGCAATAATTCTGAGAGGGAAAGCGGTTTCGATTTCATTCCCGTAAACACTATCAATGGATATTTATGATCACTAAAGGTCATTGAGTTGTTGCTAAGAATATAAGGAACCAATGCCTATTGACATTCCGGATCCATTTTGGTTTTTAGATCCTCCTGGGTTTAGGTAGTTTGTTAGAAATAGTACTTCATTCATTTTATCGTAATAACTGCGTTTATGAAAGAAACAGAGAAGTATTAAGTTTTGAAAAAAAAGCTTGGGAAGGCGGTCACTGAAACTTTGCTACTATTTTGTTCTTACAAGAATATATACAGTAGATCGTTTGGAGTAGGCTAAGCAAATAATATCCTTCCCCTAATTGCTGCAATATTTCAAATGTTAATCGTTATCACAAGCTTAGCATTTGTATTTAAGTACTTCCAACTTTTGAGTTACGATATTTAAATTGGAAGGTACATGCGGTTACAAGCTTTTCTCACCGTTTCATGCACATATTCTGCAAGCCTTTGCGGTGATATGCAAGAGCGGTGATGTTGAGGAAACAGGTTATGAGAAGAAAAACTTCTTAAACATCATCCATTTTTCATTCTTGCAGTTTTAGAGCTTTCCTTCTCTTAGAGATACACCTTAGCTGCAGAAGAAACGAGCGTTGATTTTCAAATGATAAGAAGAAACATACTACTTTTCATAAATGCTGTGTTTCTCTCACATCAGACACGAAACTTGTGTTGTAAAAGTGGAATGCTTAAGATAAAAATAACGAATAAATTAAATGATTCGAAGTATTTGATTTTAATAGGTTTGCGGAAAATGACCACCAAACAAAAACGTTTTTACAGTAATGTAGTTTAGCTCAAATCGCTTCTTTCCATCGTGATAAAAGATTGCAATTGAAATTGAGATGAACACAATAAATTTGTTTTAAATCTGAAACAATGTTTGGAAAGTGAAACGATTCTAATATGTTAATACCAGAATTATTACAAAATTGCATACTACACACAACTACAGTACACACATTTTTTGAAACGAAAAATATATGTTAGCGCATCTAGGAATTACTTGCGCAGGGAATCACAAGTCAAAAACTTTACATGTTCATAAAAAGAGATTACATGCAAGGAGTTGTATTGGAGACTATTCATAAAGCAATAAAAATTAAACTGGTTAAATTAGAACCGAAGGATTGTATGTCTACCAGTTAACTTAGAATAAGTTTCCTTCTCCGTGAATACAACCATTTTATCCATCGAGGTTTAAATGTGAGTAACAATAAGCAGAAAGCGAGCAGAGCGTGTTGGTCCCCCGCCAAGGGACGCGCCCCGCCATACAGATAAATTAATCAACACTAAACTTTCGCGCCCTCATATGAAGCACCAAAAACACACTTCTCCGAATCGATAAATTCTCGCGGAAACGGAGCACGGAACTCGTGGAAAACACCCTGTGGCCCTCCGCGCTTCGGCAGCGCCCTACGCGCATTATCGGCGCTCGAGAGCGCGACAGAGCGTCTACAGAAGCACTCGTAACGCTGCAGACCCGCTCGCACCGCGGCCCGACACGCCCGCCCCCCCTCCGCCCCTCCGTCCCCACCCCGCCCTCCGCCCCCACCCCGCCCGCGTCCGACCCACTTTGCGAGGCGCGCGCAAGATTCTTTCCTCCGCGCCCAAAAACCGAGTGACGGCAACGACCTGCTGACGTAAAGTTCCTTAACAAACCCGGCGAGCGCCGCGCCGCCCACCCGCCCACCGCCCACCGCCCACCCGCCCGCGACCAACTTTCGGCGGCGGGCGAGGGGAAATTCGGCGGCCGCGGCCCCTCAACAGCGACTGACTTCTCAGCTCGCAGATGGTGGCGATTGGAATACCGGAACGACGATCGAAATAAGAGAGCACGCGCTGTTGCTTCAAAGGGTCGAGCAGTTAATATTGTATTGGAAATAACAATAGGATGAGTACTAATTTAGAGTAATGTTTAACATGCATAATGAAATGTAGCGTAAAATATGATGCAACTACTTTATAATGTTATGCTCCATTGCTTGAGTACACGTTTTGCAAACGAGCGACGTAAGGAGCGAGTTTTCAAATTTATACGAAAGCAACAATGCAACATTATAAACGAGTTCAATTAATTATTTTTTTAGTAATAGCACTATAAATTTATAAACGAATTGAAGTTAATAGTTGGAAAGAACTTCATTGTGACATCATAAGAATTTAACATTTGTGCAAAATAACTGTGGCTGTTTGGTTTACCGCAACCCCTCCCCCTCCCCACGTTTCTGTGGTTGCGAATGGCTAAATGTGTGATGACGCAATTATTTCGGCCATGAACGGCAAATATGTCGTAGTCTGTACTGTAAGATGTCATTTTAAGAATGATTTCTTGGAACTTGTAAGGTCGTTTTTAATGTTGGAATATAAAATAATGTTTTAAAAGTGGTTACTTAGTATGAACGAAGTTAAAATCCGCATAGTGAACTTTGTTAGTACGAGGAAAAAAGATGACAAATCTGACAAAACAAAGGAGGTGTGATGCCTTTTCAAGAATGATTAAGCAGCTTACAAATTCGTTGATAAAAATAAGTACTTTTGAATATTAAATTGTAACAGCTATTTAGAAAACTACGTAGTAAGACAAGAAAATATGATTACTGATAAAAACATTAAAATATTTTTTGGCTCTCCACGTTTAATCGTTTCAGGAATTACCCATCTAGTTGCACAAACGTCATAAAGTATAAAATTATATCCGAATGCATCGAAAGAAGAATCATCGAAAGATTTTAGCGGTAATCAATCCGTCAAATTAATATGTAGAATTTGTAGTTCTATGAAAAATATATCACTGATGTAGGGCAAACGCTGAGAAGGAAATAATAATCCGAGCAAAATTAGCCTAGGTCTCGTATGGGAACGTCTGACCTATCGCGATGCAGCACGCAACCTCACTAAAAAGTGGCAGTCAGCAGAACGAACAAAATATGAACACTGAGCATCGGAGGTGTCGGAAAAAACAGATGAAAGGCTTCTAATATGGAAAATTGAGTTGGTGTGTTGGGGGCGCAAGTGCATACTATTGGGGTCAGGCCTCTCACTCACTAATCACACTGACTTCTCATTTTGTACCACCTACTTTCTGATCGTTACATCTGTTTCCCACAGTATTGTCACAATTTCCTAGAGATTGATACTTTGGTTACCTACCTATACCTAGAAACTCCAATTTCTTCATATAAATATTATTTTCTCCCCAAATAACAATACCCTTCTCCTTACTTTTCTCTCCCTTTCTCTCTCTCCCTTTCTTTCTCTCTCCCTTTCTTTCTCTCTCTCCTTTCTCTCTCTCTTCCTCTCTCTCTCTCTCTCTCTCTCTCTGGATATCCGCGTCACAGCCTTACATCTGCCACTTTGCCTCCCATCAACTCCTCGTTCACCCTGGACATCCCCCCACGCCCGGCTCCCGCGCTGCCGGGCCGGGAGCGGCAGCGCCGACAGTGGCCTTTGGGGCGATAATATAATTAATCCGATACGAGCGCTTTATTTTAATTCGCTTTGCCACGCGGCAGGTGGCGAGTGGCGCTGGCCGGGCGAGCGGCCGCCGCCGCCGCCGCCCTTCTTTTGAGCGCAGAGGGGGGCGGGGCCCGACAGAGGGCGGAGTGGTCAGGCGCAGAGCAGCACAAGCGTTCGCTGTGGGGCCGTGCGCAGAAAGCTTTAAGTCAGGCCAGCCATTCGGAAAGAGGAGTGAAAACGGTGACTGCGGTGATGCAGGGTTGCGAGGGAGGGGGACGAGTGAAAAGGTGTGATGATACATTACTGCAGTACGGACTGGACGTGAGTTTATAAACGATGATGGATGTGCTGATAGAAGAAGAGACGTGGAAATGATGGAAACTTCGAAGTTCACTGTGTACTAAATGGTGATGGTTTCATCAATATTTAAACTAGAACAAGTTGATATAAAAGAAAAATGATAAACATTTTGAAAGAGGAATATATTTTGGATGTATTTTGTACAATTATTTGTGGGATACCCAACGACGGTTCCAATGATATTTGAAAACAACACGTTATTCCCATAACATTTGTATTTATAATTTTGCATTTCTAAATTTTTACAACATTCACTTTATTGACTACTTTTTTGTATTGAGTAGAATGTTGGATGTCAGAAAGTATTAGAACTAGCTTTATTACAATACTGAAATGTTGACTTTAAAAAGTAAGTGTACAAAAACTTTGTATGCACTTCGGCTGAAATATGATTGTTTTTAGTCACAGTTGTCATAATCTTACACATTTAAGCCTTGTTGCAAAAACAATTGCTACTGCAGTTGAGTATTATACAACTTACAAGGTTCAAAGTATTAGTATTTATCTAATTCCCTAATAATTGTGAATTATAGCTACATCGTAAAGAGAAATAGTGTGAAAACAAGACATTTCTTTTCTGATTTCAGCAACTGTGAGGAAAATAATTACAATTTGTGATGGTGTCTTGTAAACATTCCGCTTAGTCTGCTATTTTACTTCAATGTCTTAACTAATTTAACCGATAAATATTTTTTAACTAAATTATTAAGAAGGTTACGAAACTAAATTTTGTAAAGCAGAAAGAGAAGCAAAAACAGTTATAGTATACATATAAGAAATTTTGGCTTCAAGAGAATCTACAAAAAAATATTGTTTCATTCAATAATTGACACTTGAATATCACAAGGCATATTTCAAAGGAAACCTGCCAAGCAATAATATTTTTGAAGAGTGAATAATTTTAACGATGAAGTATCGCCATGCCTGTATAGGAGACAGGAGAGTCAATCGAGTACCAGGCGATTTTGAAGCTCCCGACGGCCATACGGCACCCGGGACGCCCAGGAGAGGCAAATTGCAGGCGACAAAGAGGCCGGAGATGCCTTAGGCCTTAGGGAATCGGTGAATTTAAAGATGTAGTAAGAATTGCTGGTGCATGTATGGATGATTGAGACTTAAGTAACGAATTATACTCAGGATACTATCTCAGGAAAACACACAGCGAGATGGAATTGAGCATCATCGTACAAATGTTATGAATAAAATTGGAAGAAAAAACTGGTTTAGAGTGAATAAATAGCTATTTTGAACATAAAAACTAGAGAAATGTAATAAATATACATTTTTTCTCATATAATTAGTATGCGTTAAGTGCAGACTGATATTAAATGTGTAAATAGCATTGAAGAAATAATGCAATAATTTTACTCCATTCAAAACTCACTGTCTCTATTAAAACTTTAATATTTTCAATGAAAATCAATAAAAAACTCACTTTAAGAGGGTGGGTACCTTTTGCAATATAAAGGCGAGTGGAATGGAAATATGGAGTGTACAGAAATCCCAATGAAACGTGCATCACCAGCAATGCCGGATACAACAGAGTGCGCTTCATTTTTTTCTGCGCGTAGTGCTCCCGAGATTCGGCCATGAAATAGGGGTCGTGCAACATGCTTGCCTGACGGGCGACAGAGTCCGGGGCTCAAGGGGGCGATGGAGGCGGGGGAGGAGGGGCGTGGAAGAACAGCGGAAGCAGGCAACTTATTAACCGCCCTCCCCCGTCGCGGGCGAACGCGCCCGGCGTGGCGCTTCAAGTCGCTGCCAGAAGACACTAATAAGAAAGAGGCGGCGGCGGCGCAGCGGGCGGGAGGGCACGGCGAATATCAGAGCGGGGACAGCGCGGCAGCGGGCGAAGACTGACACCGCGAGCGGATGGCAAGCGCAGAAAGGGAGGGACACGCTGGACGAGACCGAGGAGAGCACATGGGGCACAGCACGGAACGGACCGAGGGTAAAGGAGAGTGGATATTACCTAGGAATCCAGGGATGGTAAAGAACGTCTTTGTATTTCACGAAAATAGTTATTAACGTCACAGAGTCGGAGATGAGAAAGTAACTGACGAGGTTGAAGTTTCCAATCCGAGGAGGTAGCTGATGTTAATACCCAACTAAGAGTGTTATTTATGGCATCAGTCGTCTGTCATTCAATACTTTTCGCAATATCACCTCAAAAGAACTTCTCTTGCAACTAGCATCGCACGTCGCCGCGCCGCCGGCTCGCTTTGTCTTTGCGTTAAGCGGATGGAAAACAGAGTATCACGAAAAAATGACAAGAAGGGGATGGCACCTATGCATTACGACGAACACGCGCAAGCATATAACAACGATTAAGTAAGAGCGCGAATATGCATATAGAGAAGGCAGCGAAGATGAAACAAGCAAGAGTCACAGGGATAGCGAGTCCGACTGCATTAAGGGAATATGAGCGGGTAGGAACGACGCTATTGGCAGAGAGCGGGAGGCGACAGCGAGAGAGAGAGAGAGAGAGAGAGAGAGAGGGGGGGAGGGAGAGAGAAAGATGTAAGGAACACGCCTGGGGAAGGGGCTTGGCGGAAGTGGCCCTGGCAAGAACAGCAGGGACCACCGCTGCGTCGCGACTGCCCCGTTCCGCCCCCCCCCCCCCTTTCACTCGCTGTTTGTACTGCGCTTCGACACAAGTTGGGGTACAGCCCGCCTAAAACTCGTGTCCGGCTCGGATAGTTAGCAATGTACGCAGCGACGGCGGCGGCGGCGGCAGCAGATGCGAAGTGGCACAAAGAAAACACGACGGCTCCAAAGTAGGGCTCGACACAAGCTTCCCTTCAAACCGTCCCTTTCAGCTCTCTGGGCTTCCGAACAAGCCCTCTTTTCAAAACTGCCTATTTTAGCATTCGCTTCATCACACAAATAACTGTGTGCGCATGAATGTTGAACGCACAACTTGTGTGCGAATGCCGGGTGTACACACGACGAGACGGAGTGTACACGTCCACACGGGTATGTAAATTCAAATGAATTAGTGAGTGCTTGCGAGTTTAAACTGGGCCCTGCGCCTCGCGCGCTCGCGAACGTACGCGCATAATTATGTGTCCAAGGGCGCCTATTGCCTGGCAGGTTGCCGTGCGGGGGCGTTCACTGTTACATGGCGTGCGACCGATGGAGCAGGTGGCAGCGTCGATGTAGCTAGAACCGGCGTGAGTGAGGATCGTCAACTTGTCTGTCTGTGGGAGCCTGGCTCCTGAAGGGGTTTGGCGGATGAGATTCGGCCACTTTCCGCGCCATTGATTCCCTGTCCATAATTTTATTTGCTTTTTCTGGGGATGACAATCTATGTTTGATTGATTATTTTGTTTCCGGCTGCGTCAACTGCTTTCGTATTTAGTCCCGTTAGTGTAGTGCATGTTTTTCTCGGAAGATGGCCGTGATCTTCCCCGCTGGATAGAGATCAGGCGCCGACCTACCGTCGGCTAGTGAGGTTTCCCCTCACCAGGACTCTCCACCAGCGGGGCACCGCCCAGCCGGGACAAGCTCTAAGTCCCGACCGGTCTCCCGGAATATGTGGTAGTGTAGTGCATGTGTTGTGTGTGTGTGTGTGTG
The DNA here is from genome assembly GCA_964035755.1 of Teleogryllus oceanicus. Classification (NCBI taxonomy): domain Eukaryota; kingdom Metazoa; phylum Arthropoda; class Insecta; order Orthoptera; family Gryllidae; genus Teleogryllus; species Teleogryllus oceanicus. The sequence goes on from CAXIVR010000004.1 coordinate 137,327,955, forward strand.
GGGTTTTATAAGGAGAGGATAGGACAAGCAGGCGGCCGCCAGAATTCTCCTCCAGACGGAGACTGAGGAGAGGATAGGACAAGGAAGAGGAAGGACAGATCGCGCGCGGTCCGTGGTTCGTTTGTTAGAGTACTGCTCCGGCATTCGCCTGGTGTTGATCGGAGAAACCACGGAAAACTACCGATCAGAGCAGGCGGCCGCCAGAATTCTCCTCCAGACGGAGACTGAATTCGACCTAGCTGAAAAGCTAGTGTCGAAAATCCTGCCGCCGTCAGGACACTAACGACAATCCCTGTGATTCAATGATTTTAATGATTGGCGCGTGAGTGTAGTGTACAAGTAAGTATTGTATGTTATAATACCGAAAGTGGCGGTGTTCGTTCCTAGCTGGAATGTGAGATCCAGCGCCGATCTAAATAGGCGGTTTCCTTCCTCGAGGTATCTCCCTCAGCGTCCCACCGCTATCCACAGGACAAGCCCCAAGCTACCGACAGATCTCTCCTGTTAGGTCATGGTGTAATGCATGTATGTGTATGGAGGTAATGGCTGATGACGGGGCGAGAGAAGAGAGAGGGATGATTGCGTTCTGACAGTGACCCATTTGTTAGGGTATTGCTCCGGCATTAGGCTGGTTCTGATCGGAAAAAGTATGTATAATTACCTGTCAGACATTCGGCCACTCGAACTTTTCTACGGATAGAAGCTGAATTCGATCGAGCAATGTAACCAGTGTCAAAAACCCCTCCACCACCGGAATCTGAAGCCTCTCAGTAAGCAATGCTACTGCAGCAACTTTTATGGCTGCTGTTGGCACTGAGCCACTGAAAAATCTGAAGAAGAAAATGGTGCTGCCAATCCCCGCGTTCTAAAGTTTCTTTGTCGTCCTTAATGTGCAGGAAGTAAAACAATTGTAAACGGTGAAATTTCGACAGAAAAAAATCTTGATATCGATGGTCGAAAACGGGAATAAATGTTTCTTATAAATAATAAATTACTTCCTCTAACACATTGCATACTCAGAATCAATGTTTGTGGGCTTTGATAGTGAAAAATCAATCAACGATAAAATGTCTGTCTGCACGTTCTTCCGTCTGTTTGCCAGTCCCATCCGTCCGTCCGTCCATCCGTCCGTCCGTCCGTACATCCATCTGCCCGTAGAAACGCCAGCCATTTATCCGTTCAGGCGATTTTCTCGAAAATTGATATTTCCCTATCGAATTAAAGGATCTCAAGATCATTTTAGTTCGAAACATTTTAATTTTGGGGGTTATTTACATGAAGCCACAGTTGCATTTTCAAAATTTTCTCCAAAATGGCTTCCATTCTTTAAATTAAACTTTGTGTTTCGATAGTGTAATAAACGCTTAAAAGAATAGTGCACGTCTCATTTTTGTTGACCTCTCTGAATTTTCGAAAACATCGAAAGGTAGAAGTATTGCGAGAAAGTGTGTGCTGTTCAACTCAGCTTTCGAGGTGTCCCCTCGTCCAGTCTCTAGTGTAGGCTGTCTGTACCAGTAGAAGATGGCGCCGCCAATCACACCGCGCAACGTGTGGTGTCGCCGAGCGCCTGCAGCGCGCCGCCAGCCGATGCGCGGCCTGGATGGGGCCCCCGGGACGCGGCCGTTCCAACAACGCAGCCCGCCTCGGCCCGTGAATAGGCGCTGCGTCCTGTGTGCGGCCGGCTGTGTTGATTCCCATCGTCGCGGGGCGCTCTTTGAGGACTCGCCGCTGCGGCCGTGTTGGCCGTGCTGTGCTAGAAATGTGCTCACCTAATTGCTGCGTCGGCGGGTGGGTAAATAGACGGTTGCTAGCTCTCTAGATATTTTGTTCATCATGCCAAAGAGACTAATATAATTAGTTACAAATTGTTAAATAAATTGTAACATTATGATCTTTTTCTGGTTATTTTTTGTCATAATTTGAGAATTTGTTTTAACCGCAGTGTTATTAGATTTGTGCTAAACTGTACGTGCAACATTTCAGCGTCGTGAGCTAGTTAAATAGTACTCTGATGGTAGATGTCGAACAAAAATTGAAGGTCATAAAAATCTTTTTTTCTATTTCTTATTGTTTATTTCCTTGTTTCTTGGATCAGACAAGCATAGTTATTTATGATGTGAGATTAATAGTGACATTTTATTTTGCGAGTACGAAATAAAATCACTTTTATCAGGAATTCCTGCGATCAAAATAAAATTAATTTTACTACATGTGGCATACATTACTTTTAGACAGCCTTACTGACTTTCATTTTATTTTCATTCAACTATACAAATCACTTAATGATACTTTAATATCAGAAGTAGCTGATACGGCCAGACTATAGTCTTGCTTTCTTTTTTGCATTCACATATTTATCTTAACTTGTGAACATCGACTCACTTTTAGCACTAGTGCTGAAAAGTACTTTTAGCTCGCTATGCATACCGTGAAAGAACCGCTTTTACTAATTTGTGGTCTAAAAGAAACTCTTCCAAATTGCATTGTTAAAAAAGAGCAGTAAACCTGTGTTTAAAAATGAAAAGGAAGAAGCAATATTTTTATGAATTAAAAAAATATATATTTATCGAACCAATATTTTATACAAATGAGGAAAAGGTTTACACGGTGTTCATTAATTTTACAACCACTGAATCATACTACTTTTAGATTATCGCACACTCTTGCCCTCCAACCATTAAATAATGAAGATAATTTGAATTATTAATTCTTCTGATAACTCTTCCTTATTGATGAATATGTGTGTAACAGATCAAATCTGATGTATCATATTTGTCCAATGTTCATATTTTTATAGTTATCGTGAGGGCGGCGTAATAGGATCATCTAGGGAGAACGAGCGAGGATGGGCGCAAATTCTACTTCTTCATTATTCTAAGGTAAAATTGATGATCATAGAAGGATCACAAGAGGAATATTTGAGAAGGAATTACTTGTGGATATTTTAAATGAAAATGGGATCGTATTTTGTCAGTTTTGTTGTTTATTCTGTTGAACGATAATACACAGAATGTGTGTCATGAAAAAGAAAAATAGTGGTTATTAAAAGTGAAAATAGTGATCCCTTCATATCAAATCTTTATGTAAAGAAGAAGAAGAAAGACGCAAAACAGACTACCCGAGAGGTCAGCAAGTACCTTGAAACAAAGTTTCTTTCAGTAACAATCATCCGATGTTTCTTCAGACACTATGTTCATTGACATATGAATGTTTGAGTAAAAGAAAACATACAAAAGCCCTGAAACATGTGAATGGGTTGGTGTGGAGACACAAAGAATGATATGTAGTCAGAGGATGTTCATTTGATGTTTGTTTTTAGCTCACAGGACATTAGCTCGACGATCCTGAATGAGTCAACGACTCTAGAAAAAATCCGAGATATTCACAGTACATAAAACGATCATAAATACATCCCGTAAATGCGATAGGTATATTCATATCGTTGGATCTAATAAAAGTAGGAAGAGAGAGAAAAATGAGGCAAGAAGAAGTACAACCCGGTGAAATCGCAGTGTATTAGGCGCGGCTCTTGACGCAGTATCCAGCTGCAAAGCGAGGGAAGAGGAAGAAAACCCAAGTGCGGTGCGCAGGGACGCAGCGGAAGCGGGGTTACGACGCAGCAGCGCGGGGGCGGAAGGGCGGGGGGGGGCAGGGGGCAGAGGGCCAGCGAGCTCGGCCGTGGGTGGCTTAGCGGCGGGAGATAACTCGGGGCGGGTTTAATACACAAAGGTGGTCGCGGCGGCGGCACGGCTGCACACAAGAGCTCGAAAGGACCCCGTCGCAATATTCTCTCCAGCCAGGGTGCCCGCGCCGCAGGCTGCCAGCTCACGAGCGAGAGAGCTGGCCTCGGGGGGGGGTGAAGATGAGGGGGAAAATGAGGATGAGGTTGAGGAAGAGTTTGAGGACGAGGTTGAGAATGAGGTGGACGAGTTTGAAGATGAGATTGAGGAAGGGCTTCAGGAGGAGGTTAAGGAAGGTATCAGTAGGTGCTGAGAAAAAAAAGATATGAGGGGTTTGGAAGAGCAGGAGATAGATGTTCACCTAATCAGAGATAAAAAAGTGAGAAATGTGGAATGGAAAGGACGAAGACGAAAATGTGACATCAAGTGAACCCCATATGAAATTTAAACGAACTAGGAACTCTTACTTCGTTACAGGTAGTGAACCTAAAAGAAAGAAGAATAAATAATCTCAAGTGAGACGGGGTTCAAAAAGGAAAAAAAGATTGGCAAAGAAAAAAGAAACGGTCTCGGGATGAGGAGAGAAAAGAAAATATATCCTCAAATACGAGTACATATTTAATTTTACAAAATGTTAACATAATTTGCATCGTTGATTGTATTACGAGTATTATACCACGCATTTATAGTTAATCAAAACACAAATCATAATCGTTCTTTAAAAATACAACGCTGAAAGTCGAAAATATCCCGATATAACTGTAAAATATCAATGCACTCGACGGGTGGTTGTACACAGTTCATAAACTTTTCGATTTAAAAGGCAATGCTTTAAGCAGCAGCGTAGATTCCGCGTGTGAACAGAATGCGCGTTGGAGCTGAAGTTCTTCCAATGACTTGGAGCTTTGTTAACGAGTCGACGTCCGCTTTTCCTGAAAGGGAATCACAGAATGCCGCGGTTTGACGTCAGGGACGATGTTCTCTTTGTGGTTGCCTTCTGCGGTCAGGGGACCGAAACGACACACAATCCGCGTAGCTTCGTTGTGACATTGGATGAAATCTCCTTTGTGTTTTGTAAGTAACATCTACTATGAATATACAAGGGTGAATCGGATATAAACCGACCTTTATTTTTTTTTTTTTTTTTTAAAAACCAATCTCTTTCTTCAAAAATTTACGTCTCTCACTACATATTTTATTATCTAAATCATAATTTTTACAATAATATTTATAAAAATATTTAAGTAATATTTAAATAAATTTAAATATTGATTATAAGTAAATAATTTATAAATAATATTTAAATAAAATAAAGTGGTTAATATCGTATGTAATGAATTCTCCTAAACTTTTTTTAATAATAAATTGAAAGAATTGCCCTGTAAGGTATACTTTCTTAGCAATGAATATAAGTAATGAAATTACATTTCATAATTGAGTATATTGTGTTTATCATTGCATGTAGAAAAATGTTCTCTCCGAATCTGATTTGTAGACAATGATGCATTGAACAGAAGCAATTATTAACTTATCATGGGAAGAATGGTATATCGTTATAAAATTTCAATGGTCTCAAGGACCACATGTAAGATAATATTATTAATATTTTAACGCCTTTTTAATTACCAATTTCTTAAGGGCTTTGAAGTGTATCTATTTTTTATTAAAATTAACATGTAAAAAAATTTGTTTTAATAAAAATTGTCAATTATTTACCGAATTTAATATTAAGGACATTCAATGAAATAAAATGTGTAGACAGAAAAATAAGCGATATTATCTTACTTATGGCGTCTAAATTACGGGTAGGGGTCACATATTTTGCAATTTTCTATCCACCACTCACGTACAGTATGTTCATAACAAATAATTATATGATTAGTTATCATTTACATTGTGTCTTTATAAAAAAGAATAATATTTTTATTATAACAAAGAAAATAGAAAATTGTCTTACAATAACCGACATATATAACATATTTTAAATATGTCACATATTTTGTACGTAACGCTTAAAGACAGGTAATTAGAAATTAGCACACAGCTTAATTCTATATTCCCCAGTGTTAAAAAAAGATTGGTACAACAGAATTTCCAACGGATACAACAGTATTTCCAAATGGAACGTGGGAGAACTTGAATGGATTAAATAGTTTATAAGGATTAGTTGCAGCAGGAACAAACCGCGTATTTATTGTATGTGAAAAAATGCAAGGCAAATCTAACGAAATCTGATGAAATGTAAGACATTACAAGTATGCATTTGCACGCACTTCTGTAAAAAGCCTTTAACGACTCAGAAGAAAGAAAAACTTCCGAGGACACAAAGTTGCGACGCTGTAAGCACTGTGGAAAGTCTCCATTTGTCACGCCCATCTCCATCGACTAAATTTAATATGAGACTCATAGATAACATTAAGAGTTTGTACTAACGTTAAAAGGTAAAGAACAAGCATGATTTTAAAACTAAGCACAATTTACAACTGATTGCCATAAAAGGTGAAAGCTTAATTGCTTTAAATTTTCAGTATAACATTAGTTAGAAAAGTAAAAATTGAAACGTAGTAAGTTTTGAACATGACTCATCCACAAGAAAACCAGCGGGCATCTGTTGTTCCATTGGCTGTAAAAGGCTGCACGCAAATATCACACAGTCAAAATTTACAGAATACGTCTGTGTGCCAGCTCGCCCCTAATTATTTCCACACTTTTCCTCACAACAGCTGCAACTGAGAAGGCACGACAGTCTGCCCCTTCACTCTCGGAAAGCCACTCCGGCGGCTGCCCGGACAGCCAAGCAGCACCAAGTGGCGGGAGCTGACGGCCACGCAGGGTACAAGAGTTGCGAGCAGGCGCTCGAAAAAAGGCGTTCATTGCGAACACAATGTAGTACATTCATTACTTACTGCTGATCGGGAAATTCATATTATAGCTCTTAATGCATTGAAACACCACCAAGCGTCAGCTCGTATTACGAAGAAAACTTAATCTACTGTGCTTTTCCATGGCGGAAAATGTACAAACACCAAGGGTTGGCGTTGTTGAAGCCCAGGGCTTTAGAAGGAATACTTACAAACTGCGCAAATGACTACTGAAAACCCTTTAATAGACTACTAATGGCATGACCTAGAACACATTTTAACAGATTCAGAGATATTTACAACGTTTTTGAGTATTATGATGCTACTCGTAAGAAAATTGCAATTCACGCACAAAACAAGAAGCAGAGGGCACAAAGCCCCTTGTTAGTGGATGATATGGTCTCCAATTTCAAAGTCGCCCTTCTCTAACGGCTTAATGTATTCGGGTAAATCTCCAGCATTGGGAAATAAAATAGTAACCAGGGAGTAAATCGAGAAAATCTTGTCTTAAAAAAAGGATTCCACATTCACTCCTTTCAGGTGTTATGATTAAAAACAAATTGTGATAGAAAAAACCTGGATAAAGTGTGGAAATAGCATGGATAATGAGTATTGTAATGGCTTTATCAAATTTTAAAAAATAGTACATACTCAACTAAATGCAAATCTTTCTCATTAACTAGTCACCATCTTGATACATCTTATAATACCATACTACGTGTTTTTTCTTGATGAACTCAAAGACTCGTAATTCTTGAAGTCGAGGGAACACCACAACCAAAGATGGTGTCGAGCTATCAACAATCCCTTACAGCAACACGTTGAATGCCACAACTAATAGCGTTACAAATAATAATCAACTCTAACAACAGTAGGCACGTAAATCTCACGGTACTGAACCCCAACGAAGTCAACCCATCACCGACCGTACATTCGTCCTACTAGTTATTTCACCAAGTTCCTCAGCGTACTCATCACTTCCATTTAATATCCAATTACATCTTGGGAATGGCTTTGCAGTCTCCGTGAACCCTTAACCGTCGTTAGCTCTCCGCCCCATCCAAGCGAGCTGACGGGCGCGGCCGTCGCCGTCAGCTTTCTCGTCGCGTCAGCGGCGCTTTGAGCGGCTCCGCGCGCCGGCGAGCCCTTATCTGCGGTGCGACGAGGCTTGAATTAAGCGAATGAAAGAGGGAAACACGCAATATTTCCGGCGCAGCCGCGCTAATTCGCGCGGGCTGTTTGCTGAATAAGTCGCCGCCGCCGTCCCTCTTCCTCCGCCCCCTCCCCGGCGCGTCCCCGCTCGCCCCCCCCCGGACGCCGGCCGCCCTTATTGCTTCTTTCCGCGGGGCGAGAGGGGGGCGCGCTTTCCCCGGAAAATTTAGAAATTCACTTTTCTTTCAATATCTTAAGTAAGTCCGCCCGCCGTTCTTCTGAATTGAGCGGCAGGGGGGGGCCGGCCGAGAAGTGGAGAGTTGGCAAACGCGAGGAGAGGGGAGCAATAGGGTAGGGAGAGGATAGGGGCGAAAGGGCAGAGGGGAGGGAAGGGAGGGGTGAGTGAGCAAGGAGGAGGCAAGAGAGGAGGAAGGAAAGAGAAGAGCGGAGGAAGGGAGGGGGGCAAGGAAAGAAGACAGTGGGCAGGGATGCGCGAGGATGCAGGGATGAGCAAAAGGTCAGGAATGAGTGTGAGAACCGGGAGTGGTGAGAGAGCAGAGTGAGGTGAGAAGGCAGGGAGGGGTGCAAAGGGCGGAGGAGGGTGCGGGAGGCGTGGCGGGGCGAGGCAAGGGGAGGAGAGGCGGGCGAAAGGAGTAGCGGGTAGGGGCGTGGAGGGCGAAGGGCGGAGGACGCGGAGAGGAGAAAACGCGCGCGAGACGAGCGCCGCGCATAACACGCACACGCAGGCGTAAATAAATCCAGCGGTGTGGAATGCGCGCCACCCCGGGACCTCGTCCTCGCCGCTCCACCTCCCACCACCCTCCCCCTCCTGCCGACCCCCGGGCGCCGCGTGGTCGGCCTATGGTAGAGCGCCCGCGGGTGCCCTGCCCTGCCCCGCCCCTGCTCGCAGGATACCACCAGGTGGCCCGGCCAGCTGCTGCGAGGCGCGGGGAGGGCAAGATGGCGGCGGAGGTCGCCAAGGAAGGTGGCAGAGCTGAAGGTGGCGGCGTGGGGGGCAGTGGCCGGCCATGGGGGACAGCGGGCGGTTTGGGCGACGGTGTGAGTGCGGGGGTGGGGGCGGGGGAAGAAGCGGCGGGGCCGGGGCTGGGGTTCTTGCCAAGTTGCAGCCGCAAGAAGCGGCGCCTTCTTCGCCGCCCGCGTCGCCCGCTCTTCCGCCTCCGTCGCCGCGTGTTTACCGCTCGCGCAGCCGGTGCTCTTCCGTCAGCTCCCTCGCCCCCGCCCGCATGCCGGAGGCTAACGCCGCCTTCCACCTCCATATTGCTGGTCAGCTACGAGGTAGTGTCGAAAAAAAAACCGGGAGACATCATCTAACAAGCTTTTCAAACGCGCACAGGAAAGCAAATATACAATAATATTAATATTTGCAAAATGAAGTAAAGCAAATACATAGTTTTCGTTGTCAAATTGCCAAATTTCATCTCCAAAAAACCAACTTTTATTTGCTCAAATTTCAGCCATCTTACAGTATTATTAGGAGACATCAGATATTATAATAATTACTACGTAGCTATTTTTGGTCATTGCAGTCTTGTAGGAAGAAAGAGTTATAAAGGCGCATAAAAAGTCATAACAAACAAAAGAATAATTTGAAGGTTCTATGCGGGGGAATGAGAACATTATTGAAGTTTCAGTAGACATAAGAAAATATTTGAAAATAGAATAGACAACAGGCTCAATTAAAGTAATACAATGATTGCAACATGGGAAGTTGAAGATAAAATCGAAACACGATCAAAAATAAAACAAGTAATTGGATATAACAATCATAAAACAACAAATTTTCATTAATTTAGTCATGTCCTTAGTCATGTCCAACAGAAATGAATATACGTGAGAAATGAATCGTAAGTGCTCTCAAAATAAATAACTAAAAACGCAACGTATTAGCTACGTTGAAACAAGAATACAATGAAACCGGATTATAGCAGTTACCAATGATTCCAACAAAAATTGTCCCATAGTAAAAGTGGTGACTTAATACAGGTTATGAGGTAACTGGAATCGTAAATCAAATCAAATTGTACTAATTGCTCTAAAATGAAATGTTATCTTTAATATTTTTAAAGCACAAGAGTATAGGAGTTAAACAAGGAATTTAGAAACATACCTCCTCTCGGTTCATATCAAAACACTCTCTTCACCTCTTATTCCTCCTTTTTAGTCGAGAAACTCACTTCCCGTACTCGTCAATTGATTGATTTTTTCGTGTTTCCGGGCGCGTCAACTGCTTTGGTCATTAGTCCCGTTAGTGTATTGCAAGTTTCTTCTCGGGAGATGGCGGTAATCTTTCGCCGCTGGATGGCGAGATCCGGCACCGACCTACCGTCGGCTAGTTGTGTATTCCCCTTAACCAGGAATCTCCCACCAGCGAGGCACCGCCCCAGCCGGGACAAGCTCTAAGCTCCCGACCGGTCTCCCGGAATATGTGGTAGTGTAGTGCATGTTAGTGTAAGTGTTTGTGTGTAAGGGGTGAGGATAGGACAAGGAAGAGGAAGGACAGATCGCGCGCGATCCGTGGCCCGTTTGGTAGGGTACTGCTCCGGCATTCGCCTGGTGTTGATCGGAGAAACCACCTTACTCGTCGAATCCTGTGAAAAAGCTTTACAGCAGGGCCGTCCGACGATCTTAGTAAATGACCTTTAGATCGCATTTGCGCATGCGACGTGCTCTGCGAGTCCTTAACAGATTTCAACGGAAGGGAAGTACGAGTATCCGAACACGAATCAAGAAGTAGCTCCCCTGCAAAAAAATCAACTCTCGATGTCATTATTCAAAGTCATCTGACAATGCTACTCATTGTCAGAAATTATTCAATCAACAAAAATCTTCCCCACCAATCAATTCCATGTTAAGATACAGTAGAAAACTTGGAGGTAACCGCTTAGTAAAGGCTAATCTACGAAATAAACCTGCACACTGGCAGTTTAGAGAGATGGTCGCATGTGTCTTACCAGAAAATCCATCAACTTCATGAAAAAAATGACCATTAGTGTATGTAATAGCATTATCCAGGTGGACGTTTGAGCAGGTTTCACTATTTTCGCAAAAAGTGGATAAATCCAATTCCTATACGTAGTAAATTACTTCCACTCACAAGTTGTGTAATTTGATCCTATCTTTTTGTGGGTTCTTGATACCGAAAAATCAATTGACGGCAAAATGCCCGCCTGCCTATCTGTCTCTATTTATGTGGTTAACACTATGTGTGCAATATTTTCATAATTTTCTCAAAATATGCTAAACATTTGTGGATAAAACTTTGTCTTTAAAAAGCGTGTAGGACGCTGAAAAGAATTGTGCAGGTCAAATTTTCATTGATCTCTCTGAATTTTTAAAATTGAAATCGTTTAAAAATATTTTTGGCACCTTTGTACAATCAAAATATTGACGAAAGAGATTTTTTCCTTAATAAAACCTTATTTCAAAGACAGATATTGAAATGACGTCATGTACAATTAATAAACGAGTGGTTTTGCGTAAAATAGAGGCAATTTTTACATATTTTTTCTTAAAAACGGTTCCAATTTTTTCTTTAAAATTTCTCGGCGTATGTATAAAAAAATAAAAATTTGTGCTAGTTCTATTTCCTAGGAACTCATTATACTTACGAAAATTGAAAAAAGTTAACATTCCAAAAATTCAATATTGAAGATACCGATTTTTTTAAAAAATTTTAAAATTAAAAAAGGTAATGTACAACGTTTTGTAGACAAGAGTGGTTTTAAATGAAATAAAAAATTCATTTTTCTAAAAAAAACCTGCAGATTATTTCTTCAATTTTTTCCTCAAATAGAACAAAGGGCGCTTAAAAGAATGGCACAGGTCTCATTTTTGTTGAGCTCTCTTATTTTTTTGAAAATTGGAACAGTTAAAAAATGCGAGAAAGTATGTTATTTTGTAGCGCCACTAGCTTCAAAGAAACCTAACTACGTCTCATCTATGCATACATGTACAACATACCTACATACATAAAGACGTTAGGCATGCGAACGGAGGAGTCAAAGCAGAAGAAGGAGCTAGATATGAGCTGTGTACAGGGCCGACAATGGCAGGGCATGGGGGCAGGCGGCGGTGGCGCTGCAGCGAGGCGGTGGCGGCGAGGGGCATTCCTAACGACGGCGCCGCGTCAGCGCGCCTTGAGAGTCCGTCGAGTGCAAACGCGGCCGCCTCGAGGGCTCTCGGCTCGCGACCCGCCCCCTGCCCCGCCCCCCCGCGCCGCCCCATTTGTGTACCGATCCGCGAACCCTCGTCCTCCACTTCCATTCTTGTGTTCCACGCCGACGTCGTGCCCTGCCCTTTCGAATACCCACCCGCCTCTTCCGCCCTGCCTCGCCCACCCTACTCGCGAGGGCCTCCGTACCCTCTTCCCAACCGTGCCCATTCCTTTCCTTAGACTCGCATTTCCCTCGCCCTTCTTTCCACGCTGCTGTTTCGCTTCTTTTCAAGATTCTCGATCACGTGTTCCCCTTTCCCGCATTCAATACGAATTTTTAGCTCCATCGCCTTTGGAACACATTCTTCCATTATTACCACCGCCATCTTTCCCGACATATCTTTCCCGATATCACTACCTTTGCCTTCCGTCACTCCCTTCCTCTCTTTCCTCCTCGGAGTCATCTTTTCTCCTTTCGATCTGATAGCACCCGTCATTTCATAGGCGTCCACAACATCGACCCTCCGCTTGGGAGTCCCTTCGTTTTCGTTGTCCTCAGTACCTCAGTCGTCCCTGCTTTCGCTTCCGCATCTCCACTGCGCCCTCCCCCGCCCCTGCCCGAGAAGAAATTAAGAAGAGAAGGGAGCCAGGCCCTCCGACGAGTGCGCTGACGTCAGGACCCGACAGGATATCGAAGGCGGTCGGCGGGTCGTTCCGAGGGGTAGAGGAAGAAACAAGGGGCCTCCGCCTTGATAAACATGCGGTCGGGGTCTGAAGGTCTGAATAATGGGTTTCTGAACGCGTTCGAGACGTTCGTCGGTGTACCGTTTTGATGATAACGAAACTTCGAGATGATATGATGTTAATATAAGACGAGACAATGCCGTGCGGCTTGCTATTCTGCTTTCGTACTAGGGTTTCAGGAAGCAGTGAGAAACTTCTTTTCAGCGATAATGCGTGTCAAGAAAAATATTGAAAAATTTAAATTGTACGGTCACGACACCTAGGAGGCGGATTTTAATGAAATATTATTTTTCTTTCTTTTTACTTTAAAACAATGCCTCTTAGTTTAGACATTAATTTTATGTTGTAACAAAGGGAAATAACCCCATTTTTAGATGGGGCTTGTTTTGCATTTTTCGTCGATTTCGTGTGGTAAGTCATTTTTTTACCTCTTTTGTCATTTTAACACATTTTTTGCTGATTTAATCGATTTTAATATTATTTTAATGATACTTGCATCAAGTAATTTACGAGACGCAACAAATGTTTTCCACAGAATTTCTGATAATCTTTCCGACATGTTCCTTACTAACCTATTCGATTTCTTCGCCCAGAAATTGTAATGTCTACCATTATGAGTACGTACTTTAAGGTTCCTGTGACGCCTATCATCACTATTGTCGGTTTGGCTGATTTCGCGATACCTAAAGACGGAAATTTCTTGGTAAAGAAGAATACAAATGAAAAGTTTGCCAGCTGAGTTCACTTGAACGGAACGAAACTATTTCAAAGAGCATTTTATTGATCACTTTTAGGTAATTTGATATTTATAGGATACATCAAAATCCGCCCGTAATGTAACATTTCAATCGTGAACACGTGTACTTAACAAAGTCCATTGTTTTGTCCTTTCTTCTTTATATCTAAAGACAATTGAGGAATGAAACTTTATTAGAGGTGTTAAAATAAAAAAGTTACTGCTTGAAAAATAAAAGGTGAAGGAAAACGAATAATAAAATTAGTATGGAAAGAATGTAAGAAATACATCGAAAATATCTCTGCGGTTACCGACGTAATTAATTGAACGAACTTCTCTTCAGCATTAAACCTAAACGTTTGTTAATGCTCCTTTGTGAATATTGCGAATAATATGCAAATAATATGTGAATAATATGCGAATAACATTTGAGAGGTATTGAGCCAATACTGTTAAAATATTCCTAGGACAAGTTTTTTATGAGATTCGAATCGATTTTCTTGATTTTTCTATTTCTAATCTTTCTCGATATAATTCGTACTATCATTGTAGTTAAAATTTTACTGCTGCTTTACAAGGGAAATTACGTCATTACGTTTTCAGTGTCAGAAACATAATCAACATATAATTCAGATGCAAATTAAATGCACAAGTTAAAATGCAATTTCAGTAACACATTGTACTGCCTCATAAACTGATTATAAAACTTTCATGAAATTTTCTGTATTTTGTTGGTTATATATTACGCGATGACATTGTTCCGGTTTTTATATAATGAAATGTACGATTTCATATCTAGAAAAGATGTCAGTAGTACAAATTCTCATTTGTAAAAGTTTATTTTGGGTCAGAAAAACAACATGTCGAGAATGCTTGGTGTGAGCTCCACCTCCCTGCACCAACAGCCCCATTCAACTGAACGTGAGCGACTAACGGCCAAATTAGAGAATCAGTGTATACCTATTAGCAAGAGAAACGCCTCCGGCGGCCGCGTCTGATTGGGCCGCGCCCTACCCGGCCGAGGACGTCCGTCTTGTGAGTGGGCGGGCCGGCCCCGCCCCTCCCCGCCCCGCCCCCGCCCCGCCCTCCCGCCCCGCCCCATCCCGCCCACCCACCCCCCCCGCCCCCGCCCCGCTCCGCCCGCCCAGCCCCGCCCTCCCGCCCGCCGCCCCGCCCCGCCCGCGCCCACCCCGCCCTCGCCCCGCCCTCGCCCCGCCTCCGCCCCGACCCCACCCCCGCCCCGGCCGCGTCCGAGGGGCCGAGATGCGAGGGTCGGGAGGTCACGGTGGGGCGCGTCGGGGGCGGGGCGACGCAGGTCAGCTTCCGGGAGTGCGCCACCGCTGCGGCGGGTGATACAGGCGGAACTGCTGCGAGATGACATAGCGGCAGGCCGTTGACAGCTCGAACAGGGTGCTGAGATGGATGTGAAATGTAACAAGGCGACATAGGTAGAATCTCATAAGACGATCGCAAGGGCGGCTTGAAGTGAAATAACATCAGAAAGGAAGACAGAGGGCTAAACGTGAATGCCAAATGTTTCAAACCGTCATTTTTTATGCATATCTCTGTACACCACGTTTAAGGACTGCTTCCATATGAAGTTCTCATTGACTTTCAAGCACACTATATAACGTATTGGGAAGGGTGACTTTGAAAGTAAATGTGGGTGACATTTGGAAAACTTTTTAATATATTGTATGCATCGATGTGTTGGTGCATCACAACTTTCTTAGGGGCAATACTGTCAAAATACACATTTCGGCAATAATGTTGCATGTTGTTCGTACAATAATGTTTTGTCCCAAGTAATTCGTGACACAGGAACACCAAATTAAACAAAGAGTGATGTCCAAAAGATCCCCAAACAAAATCCAAGCCCTCAATTGGAATAAATCACGTATTTCTGCCAGAATACATTGACTTAAGCGAAAGTACTGTAAAGGATTGTCGGGAAACGCCGAGAGGGATAGGTCAGGGTGCTCCACTTGGTGGATAAACAAGCAGAGGAAACATGGCGGCGCGTACACAGCGCAGGGTAAGGCGCAAGGGCTGCAGGCTTGGCGGAGGTGGGCACCAGCTGGCGGCGGAGCGGGCGGCGCGCAGGCAGCGGGGCGGAGGCCGAACTGCGGGCGCAGGCCGACGGGCGGGCAGCAGGGGCGGGAGGGAGACGGAGGCAGGCGAGCGGGGCGGGCGGGCGGGGCGGAGGCGGGCGAGGAGGGCCGGGGGCGGGAGGGGCGTGGCGGGGCGGAGCGGGCGGGCCGACGGCGACGGGCGACGAGGGAGGCGGGGCAGGGGCGGAGGCGAGCGAGGAGGAGCAGGGGCGGGGCGGGCGGGGCGGAGGCGGGAGGCGGGGCGGGGCGGGGCGGGGCGGGGCGGGGCCGAGCAGGACCGACGTGGCTGTGTGCGAGTGAGGTCAACGAGAGGGGGGAGGGGGCTTACGCAGAGAAGGCACCATGAAGGATAATGGCTGGGGTCCCTACTGCTGGTTCGACGCAGGGTGCACTTGAGTGACTGCATACATGGCTGGAACAAATTGTAGAATTTCATGTCCGATGTAGAGAGGTCATTACCTCGAGAGACTTCGTCTCAGTTGATGTCAAGTCAGAA
Source organism: Teleogryllus oceanicus (assembly GCA_964035755.1). NCBI lineage: Eukaryota > Metazoa > Arthropoda > Insecta > Orthoptera > Gryllidae > Teleogryllus > Teleogryllus oceanicus. Next base: position 137,343,909 of record CAXIVR010000004.1, read on the forward strand.
TAAGGGAAACCGCGTGTGATGAGCTTGATGACCTCACGACCTAAATACGCTGAGCTGCTGCTCTTGATTTTCAGCAGGGTATCACGCATAAAATTAAATTAAGAGACGGTTTATTTGACAAGGAACATCACTGAAATCCCTATTTAAACTATACAAAATTTCAATTAAAATAAATGATAAACATGATAAAATACAACATTCAGAATCATTGGCGGCTCTGGTCCTGGTGACATGGAGTCATAAATAAATTCCAAAAATAAGTAAATAAATAAAAACATAAAGGAAAAGTAAATATTAGAAAGTACCACTTCCCAATCAGGGAAACTGATAAATATAAAGAACCATGTCTTGGCCGTAACTAACTCTATTTGTATTGATACCATGAGAAGGCCGTGATGGAGATCGTCGTAGCGAACAGTTAGAGAGTGGGAGCAATGTTTCAAATATGTGACAATTCTCTTGTCACCATAAGTGATCTAGTGATTAATTGAAAGCCGGTAAAAGGTGTTGTTACGCTTAGGACAGAATTAAGAAGTTAAAAAAATCAATTTTCGCTGATATCTAAAGTGAAAAAATTAGTTTGAAGAATTTCCAAAGACCCTCGATGTATTCAATCATTTCTTACCGGCAAAAGCTAATTTTGTACCAAAATTAATAGGAAATAATGGCCATGAGATTAATCATATATTAGTAATATGCAAATGGCGTGGGAGAAAATCCAAGAGATTCGGGAGGCAAGGGTTAGATAAAAAGAATCTGAGGTGGACACACATCACGTCAGATGAATATGTGAAGCCATGTCTGCCTGTGTGCGCTACGCAGCTTAAAGAGGTGACAGAACGGCATTGATATTAGAAGCTAGTGGATGCGAGAATGATTTCGAAAGAGGGTGTCTGAAAGGCGAGAATGAAAATGTGGTGATGAGGGATTTTGGTGCAGTGACAGGAGGCGGATGACGTCAATGAAGGTCTCTCCGTCGAACGACGCGTGTGGGCACAAAGCCCTATGGGACTTTGACGCTGTCACACCTACAAGAGCGAAAGGAAGACGAAGACTATTTTCCCCTCTTTATCTCCATATCATATGCAGGCAGACCACGTCTCACAATAAATGTTGCAAACTTCTGGGGCATCTACGAAAGTCCATCACTTTCTGCCAATAAAAATATGGTAGGACATTTCATGTAAATAAGTTACTCATCTGCCATTTTTCTTTGACTAGTAAGCAAATCATCACGTCCCGGTGTTTTACAGTTCACGTCCTGGATTGTCAAAGATATTTTTTTGTTTCTACCGACCTCCAATACACGAAGAGTTCCTACAAATCAAATGTCACAGTCAGATGTGTAACTTTATAGTATAACTCAACACTTTTCGCTAATAACAAAGTTATAACCATATATATGGAATTGGCATCTGATGTTTGGTTTCACAGGTGTTCGGCAGTGTACGAAATCTCTTCGATTGCGTCAGAACGTGACTTGCCGAACATCTCTGCACTTGTCATTGCTCGATGCACAGATGTTTGGTACCAAAACATGAACACCATGCGGCTATATCAAGTTATGTTTCCTATAATTTATCAATTGTAACAATTTGTTGTGTAGCTTTTCGTGTTTTTTAAAGCCCTAATTTTTTACAATATTTTTTAATTTGCAAACTGTTATTGGTGGAGGGATAACCAACAGGCTGTTTTCATACTCATTCTTTTTACTGTGAAGTGCCACATCTGTTTCTTGTTAATTGACTTTGAATTCATCAAAATATTTGATGTACGAAACAAGATGAGAACAAGAAACAGTGAATTAGTAAATGGAGTAATTCAGTTTCGCTGAACACAGTTAATCAAATCGCCACCAGTCGGGTTACTTTTTTCGTTTACAAGCTCAATGATTTTTGTTTCGGATACGGTTTGGACTCTGCGTTGCTTCGACGAATTATAGAGCCATTTCGATATTGGTTAATAATTAGAATCGTGGACGAAACCCAGCTTCAGTCCGATATCGTTCCTGCCGGATATGCAATCACCCCACAAATGCACTCGCTGATGTTTAGCATGTTCATTTCCCCTGGGTTTGTAAGACTTATTAGTTACCACTTGCACTGGTATTTTTTCTGGCTCTACATATGTTTCAATAATAAATCAACGTAACTACATTTTATTCAGTTGTGGATATTATGACAGACCAAACAAAAAATTGGAACTACTGACTGTAATTTTCCAATCTTGCTTGACGCAATGTCTCTTGACAATTTCTATTCACAATGCAAACTTCAAACGATTATTTGCGATTAATTCGTTATAAACAAAAAATTCCCGAAATTAATTTGTTAACAATCTGAAAAATGGTGATAAGTAATAACTTTGTCTACTTTATTACGTATTTTTGCTGTTAGTGAAACTGTAAACAAAAGTCTGAAAATATGAGATCCTTCTTTTATTTTGTAAACAGTAATATTGTGAATAAATGAAACTATGAAAAAAAAGTAGAAGCAATCTAGAGCGGAATTAGTGCTACGATAGAAGGGGGAAAGAGCTGCACGTTCAACAGTTCGCCACGCCTATAAAGACAATGGAAGCGACAGGAGCATTGAAGAGACGTGTAGGTGAATTTACTGACATGGGTGTGGCTGACTTGAACGACACCGAAGCCAATCTTGAGGTGAGCGTACGAGGGCGTTCTGGCTGCTGCTTCGTCTCCTGCTCACATCTCCCCGCACTTACGCGCCTCTGTCTTGCGACACATAAAATCGAGAACACGCTTTATCGACTCTACAATGGGCACGTCTGCTACCGCAAACGATGAAGAGTTAATACATATTTAATTTCGAAATTTTATTTCTGGAGCGCCCTCATTTACTCCACAGCAACCCAAATTCTCAGCCTGAATACACCTACCCCATAATCTGTTCTCCTTATCACGCACTTGTGATCTTCAATTTCGAGCAGACATCTCGATCAATAAGCCGCTCATGTGAACAGGCGTCGTAAAATGATGGAGTGTGATAGATCATAAAGATACGATGCAGAGATAAAGAAACAGTAAAGACTGGGACTTTCAGAAACCGCACTGCTTGTCATCGAGAACAACAGTAAAAAGTCAGACCGTGCCGGAAATCAGCAAGTCCAATTCCCGCAGTTAGCCTCATTTTATTACAAAATGATAAGTTCCTTTCTCCTTCTAATCAGATTACTTCCTCTCGGCAACGTTTCCGCTCGAGGAAGCCTTCGCCAAGTCAAACATCTGTTCCAGACTGAAATAAACATAGAACAAACACCTCACGCAAGAGCACGGGCTCGGAGCAAAAATCTCGAGCCGAGCGAGCGAGCGAGCGAGAGTATTCGGCAAATCGCGCACTAAAGCAGTTTGTGTGACTCGTAGTTTTAACGGCGGGCCGCGAGTAGTACGAAACGAAATTAGCTCGCACACAACACTTTCTCGTATTTCGTTTTCCGCCTCCCCGGCCGCCACCAGCGCCGCCTCCGACAAAGGGTGAGCGCCGGTGGTTATTCATGAAAGTGGGTCCCTTTAGCGCTCGGGGCGAGTGGTCGCGTTCGGCGCGGGGCAGGCGAGGGGGGCGGGGGCGGGGGCGGGGGCGGCGACCGGCCCGTCGGGCGCGTCGCAGAGGATCGGGAGCAGAAGTGAAACGGTGCAGCGGAGGAAGCGAAGAGGCGCAAAGGAGAAGGGGCAGCGAAGAAGAGAGAGAGCGGAAGGGGTGGGGCAGCGGCGCGCAGAGAAAGCGGAAGGGGGGGGGGGGGGGGGAGGGATGCCATAAAAGATGGTTACCTCGCGCCCCGCCCTTGGGGTCGGATAATTAAAATCGACAGTAACGATTACGCCTCCCCGATAATTCGATTTTCGCGAAGGGGAGGGCGATACAAAAGCGTGGATAAATGATGGATGGAACTAAGCGGCTAAGACAAAATAGCACTCGGCGTCTTCGGGCAGACAGAGCTCCCTGGGGAGAAGGCTGGGAGGGGAGGGATGTACCGAACCGACCTCGCCTGCCTCGCGAGCCCCGCAGTCCATCTTGAGAACAGTCGATCTCGCAACAACGATTCTTTTACTGAGAAGTATTTTAATGTTGGGTCCCTACAATAAAGCTATTTCGCATTGCAATGCCAATGTGAAGTTCCATTACAGTTTCATTTATATCTTAGCATGTAACTCACATTAAAAAAATAATTATACAAACAATGAATTCAATTTCCAATATTCCCTCTATACAACAACAGCAGATAACCTTAAAAGTTCCTGCCATGCGCATCTGGAATAAACCATGTCTCTCAGACACAACTGCTAACAACTTATTTAGTTGTCGACTCTCTATAATGTTTAAGATCAATTTGAAACTTCTCTCTTCCTTTAGCTAACAATGATGGAATAAACACTATCACTGATTAGAAACAATTTCCAACCGGAAGGAAGAGAATTGTAAATTACAATTGTAGTATTTGAAAAAAGCATAGAATTTATAAATATTCTGAGAATTGCTATTCTAATGCTCGCAAAACAAATATCAAATTATGTCTGTAGAACAGTAACTAATTTCTCTTTTCAATTCCTTAAATAACGATTCATTTTACGTAACTTCTCTGGCAGTCCCATTCCCCTTCAAGCTAAAAATCCGAGATATACGTTGTTGTCCTCATTGAATACCATTGAACTTTAAAGTCTAATCGTGCGAAGCTCCACGTGGAGGGACTAAATGTGGAATTTGCAGATGTTCAGTTTTCTATTCCGTGGCTTGTTTCGCTCGAATACTGAGAAGCAGATGGCTCCTGCTTCACTCATAGATGCAGGAAGCTGAATACTTGTGGAAAGCGGAAACAAGTCTAGAACAATTGTAAAAGTTCAAATGCAGTTGAACAGTCAAATAGTTGAGTTGCCAATTATAATGCATTTGCTTCCTAAATCTTATAATAATAATAATAATAATAATAATAATAATAATAATAATAATTATAATATAATAATAATAATAATATAATAATAATAATAATAATAATAATAATAATAATAATAATAATAATAATAATAATAATAATAATAATAATAATAATAATAATAATAATAATATAATAATAATAATAATAATAATAATAATAATAATAATAATAATAAAAAGAAGAAGAAGAAGTTATATAGATAATAAACAGTTGTTTTTTCGAACATCTGAAAGACAAAACATTAAATAGAAATGAAATTATCAAGATATAAAGGATGTTGTGGACGCTTACAAGTTACGTATCAATGGTACGTATAGACAGTACTATAAACTTGCCCACTGAAATTGAATTGGAAACACAAGCCAATTCTTTTATGTAAATTAATTAACAAAATATTCCAGAAATGACAAAATCGAATAACTCGTTATCAAGAAAATCGTTAAAATTACTTCACGAATTCCTTCACAATTGTATTTCAGTCTTTACATACAAACGAGAAAAGAGCAAACATTCGTTAATGCAGAACAATTGTAAATCTCAGGCGCTTTGAAAAAATATGACAAAGAATAGACACAGAGCATTCTCTTGTGAAAGCTGTGGCGTTGGGATGTCGAAGTAGCTAGTTAGCATTCACCCACTGCAGTCGGCAGTTGCAGGTTATGAAAGTAGGATATTGCCCTGATGATGTAGTATCTGTAGCGATAACGAGAAACACAATGGGCCACCGGTTGCAGTCTGATTGAGCCGTAGGTATTTTCATCTGCATTGCCAGTCCACTAATAACCAATTTCGCTCGCCCATTCATATCGTATTTGGACCATAATCATGACTTGACAGGAAAAGTAACTGAACTTGGCCATACATAACACTGCCGTTAACGTCTGTTTATTTAGAAATCGTGTTCATTTACAAGGCATGTGTCATATTATTTGAAGTCTAATATTTTTCACTTATCACTTCGCACTTTCACAAGTCTAATATTTTTCATTTATTATCAAACAGATTCAGTGAATTCCGGCTACATATAAATATACCTTACAATTTTGAGAGTCTTTTCTTTAAGAGATACACACACATTTTAGTATTTCTAATTAAAATTACTTACAAATTAGTCATTACTGTAGCAATAAGACTAAGATTTCATCAACATCATACAGAATATCTATTTTGAAGATACTTTATCATCCAATCTGATAACTGGCCAATTATTTGTTTCAAGCTGCTTACAATAGAATGACTACCGTTTTTGTAGTTAATATATTATTTTCTTTTACATAATCCACATTATCCATCGCTCACAACGTCCGTAGTGGCTCACAAGAACAATGAGAAACCATTATTTTTCATACAACGATGTTCAATTAATGAATGGGTTAAAGATAACATGCCGAAGAATGAACAGCTATGTTTATATTTCTCTGAAACGCCTAGTTAACATCTTTTTACTTGATGTACGTACAAAAACAATGCGGAGTGTGTCAAGAACCAAATGTGTAGTAATAACTACTGCCAATTACAGAAAATACATATTTGCAGATTATTAAATGTATGATGTTGATGCACTAATAATGTCGCCAGAAGTACATATTCGATTTATAGGTTAATATTCATATTTTATTTATGAATAATATCGTTGTTATTTTAGAGACTTTTTCTTTCGCAATGCCCGTTTCTGCTTTCAGTACAAAATCTATTAAGATATTTGTGCAGGAGAAACAAAGCAAAAAGTAATGCTTGTAAAGAGAATAAGGTATTGTTTTAAAAGCTTTGGAGAAAATGAAATAAAAAAGCCAACCAAAAACTTAGGAAAGCAAGAAGATATACACACGTAGCCTGCAATCACAAAAACATCGAGAGACGTGGTAGAAAATGAGTAATGGGAAAAACAATACCGAGATCGAAAACGGATATTGAGGAAGCAGTAAAAGGTAATTCCGAGCTAATGTATCTCCCGTAGATAGGGAGCAATGCGTTAACTATAAAAACAAGAAGACGGGAAATAGAGTAAATGTTTTCAGATAGCACCGACAAAAATGTATTTAAACAGAAGAGTGGAGCTCGAAATAGATACAGTTCAATATCAAGCAACTCGTCGACACAATTTCCATTTCCCTTCATTCTACTATTTGTTTACTGAACGATTTATAGAAAAATGAATATTATAAACGCAATTAGAACATAGAACAGTATAGCACAAATAAACCATAGAATATGATTAATTTGAATAAATTTCAGAGAGATTGAAAAAATTCATTTAAAAAATAATAGTCAACAAACACTAAAGTAGTAATAATAATAATAATAATAATAATAATAATAATAATAATAATAACAATAATATAGGGGGATCTAATTATGAATTGGAATTCAGTTCAGTCTGGGCAGCGACCGCAAGCAGACGTGCCTGCCGCTCCTAGGGTAGCTAGTGCTTATGGCACTAGCTACCCTACGAGTGTCAAGATCGGGCCCAGGGCAACCGGTACAGGTGTAGTTAAAGGGAAATTAAAATTGGTAGTGAAGTGAACCATATGTTAAATGGCGATGTCCTCTTAGAGAGATATTTCACCAAGGCAGTGCAAATATAAAAAAAAAGACCAGAAGAAATGTATATAAACCCAAACTTCTCCCGCAACAATGGAGGACAAATACGCAAAAATTCATCAACAACAGCAGCAACTGCTCCAACAACTTTGTTACAGAAAATCAGCTTCAGGAGCAAATACAGCAAAATCAAATGCTGCTTTATCAACTTCAGCAACGTGATCTTCTAAATTCTACGCAACCAGAGAATCAGAGTGCATCATCCTTCAACAATCGAGCGCGTTAAATATGCAAGAAGCTACTAAAGAACAGCAAGAAAGTGCTACAAACAAAAGAAAACGTGGGATGGATCAGCAGAAAATCATCCAGTGCGGACATTCTATAACTTTCACATTCAAAACATATACGAAACTTTAGGACATGAACGAAATCCAAACTTAGACTTACCTAAAATTCCCCAATAAACATAATTAAACACACAGAAAATGTTCCTTATTTTACTTCATTAATCCGGAAATTCCAAAACGAATGACAAATGACTTTATTCAAAATTAAAACAAAATATATTGCAACATTGTTCATATTGCAATTTATGACTAAAAAAATCTAGAATATACTGCCAGGAGAAAGAAATTCAATAATTTAGATACCGCGAACCATCAAAAAACTATGGCTGCCAAAATTCATGACATCCCTACAGCTTATTCAAACGAATACATATGATTATAATTAGATAAAACATACCCAATAATATCACTTTATATACTATTCAACACAAAAGAGAACAATTAGAAATATGTGCAATAGATTTGTTAGACAATGTCCAAAGACGTGCAATAATGCACCTGAATCGACTATTTAATAGTGTTAAAAATTGAAATTTAAAAACAAATCCAACGTACCTGTTCAATGAAAAAATTGTCAAAACATAAATCGCACGCAAGCAAATTGTAAATTAGAATCATGCTGTGTCGGATGTTTAGATAAATATCATTTTTCAAAATGTCCAAAGCCGAAAGGCTATCCACCACAGTGTGCTAACTGCTTTAAAATCATTAATTATAGAGGAAAAAAAAAAATACCAAAAAAAGACAAAATCAACTTATTAACCAACCAATTCTGATTACAAGCTCCAAACAAAAACGAAATTACCCTCTCAATATTGATGATATTGGTGACTACCTAAAACTTCCAACAGTATCCCTAGAATAACGTAACAACCTTAAGAATAATTACGCTCCAATAATACAAATACCAACAAATTTAAATAAATTAATCCCATTACTAGCAACTCAATTAATGCTCTATTTCCACAAATACAACAATTGCTGTAACAAATTCTGCCAACAATAATAAACCATGGACCATAACACCGTTATAAAAATCCCTTACTGGAATGACAACGGCATTCAAAGGCAATTCTACGAGTTCAAACACTTCCTCCACGACCGAAAAATAGATGTTGCCTGCCTAACTGAAACTCACATCAATAATAATAATAATAATAATAATAATAATAATAATATAATAATAATAATAACAACAACAACGAATATTTCAGGTTACATAATCTATAAGAAAAACAGAAACGCGATCCATACAGGTGAAGGAGTAGCTATCATAATTAAACGTAAAATAAAATATAATCCTGTAATAATTCCTTAAAATTTATAATCAAGAAATTGTAGTAATATCCATTTCTTTCTTTCTCTCTCTCTCTCTCTCTCTCTCTCTCTCTCTCTCTCTCTCTCTCTCTCTCTCTCGCTCTCTCGCCCTCCCTCTCTCTCTCTCTCTCGCTCTCTCTCTCTCAGTTGGTAACAGCTTACAAACCGCCATATAAAAAACTGCCAATACATATTATGGAAACTATATTCAGTAATAATAGTGAAAAAGTTCGATTAGCAGATATTAATGAAAAAATATCAAGCATGGAGCTGTCATACCACCACCTCTCAAGGAAAAATATTATTAGAAATTGTAATAAAAAATATTTGGACAGTACATGCACTCACACAACCCACTCATTATCCATACAATAAAAACAAACTTGACATAGTACTAACGCAAAATGTGAAATGGTCTACACTTCAGTATGCAACCCCAACATTAAATTCGGAGTGTTGGCCCATAGGTGGCCAAAATTAATTCAAGTTTGGCGCCGTACTTGGAATTGAATCATTTATAACAATTCCTTGGCTCTAAGTAACAGCATTTTAAATGTCCGGCGTTAGACTTATATTTTTTTCTGTAAAAACCGCGGGTTGGGTTCAATAAATAAAAGCAAGGCGTCTTTTATTTGAAACTCTTTGGAAGGGCAAACTGTTTTCGAAGTTGGAACTGCTTTCATGGACACTTGCGAGATTGCGCCAGCTACTGGGAACTGGCCAGAGAAAGCTTTCGTATTGTTAGAAAATATCTGTGAATCAGATGCATTTCGAAATAAGGCGCCACGAAAGTTAATTGTTTGAGAATCATCAGCCGAGTAGTTTCACAAAGGATCGCCTCGTCAGAAAAAAGGCTAAGTAATTCACATCTTGGCTGCATTGAGAAAATAGATTTCGACGATTGGTGACGGCAGTGGAGACGCCGTGAACAGAGGTGTTTTGGCCTTGCGGGACTCATTATGCCCAAATTAAGACAGAAAAATATATTTTTGTCTAAACGAGGTAACTCTGATAACTTCTTCAATACTCAATAATTCTTACGCTGAGGTAAACTAATACTTTTTGAAATACTTGTCTTTCAGAACTTTCCTTGTGGCACGAGTCATCTCGTTAACCCGAATCATCGACTGTTGCTCTCCCAAAAAAACAAGCTATTTTGCAGCGTCAACACGGATCATAACCCAATATTAATACTATTCAATCTAACAACTAAAAAAATACATCATAGAATCCGCTAATAAATGGTCAAATGAAACCTTTTTCAGAACCAAATAATGCAAGTCAATAATTATTCTAAAAATCTAAAGACAACAAATGATATTGACCAATCTATAGAAGCCTTCGAAAATAACATAAAATGCAATAATGGCGTCAACCAATAGACAAAGCAACACGGATAAAATGAAAATAATTCCCTTACCAACTGACATCTAATTGCCTATAAACATAAAATACGCTGACAGTGGCAAATCAGCCGAAGTTAAAATTGTATTAAATTCTCTAACCAAAAAAGTTAAAAACAAACTACAACAGTATAGATTTTCCCAATTCGACAAGTATACATCGCAACTTCAACCAACTTCTTCATCATTTTTACAGCAATAAAAATAATTAAAAAAAAAAAAAAAAAAAAAAAAAAACTCGTAGCTAAACATTTTAAAGGCTCCTTCACAAATAATATAACTGGTAATGTCACATTTATAATAAAATTAATTCAGAGCTTTCAAAACTCTATTACACAGTTCCAAAATGAATTAAATTCATTACCCCGACAGAAACACAATTCTTAATAAAAAATCTAAAAACAAACATCCTCAAATTTTGACAAAATTCCAAATACAATCATTGATTGAAGCCAAAAGCCTCAGATTAGATTATTTCCCACAGTCCAGGAAAATGGCACTGATAATACCCATTGCAAAACCAAGTAAAGGTCGTTCTAGAACAGAGACTTATCGTCCCATAAGTCTACTTCCAACGCTTTCAAAAATCTTCGAAAATTTGATACGAAAGAGAATCAACACATTCATTAACAGTTACACTATCATACACTCATCACAATATGGTTTCCGCAATAATCTTTCAACAATATATTAAAGACTAATCGATTTCATCGCTACTAATTTCCACAAATCAAAACATAGCACTATTTCTGGACGTAGAAAAAGCGTTCGAAATGTACAGCATCAAGGATTATTACATAACATGCGGCAAAATGGAGTTCCGCAACATTTACTACAAATAATAAAAAGCTTCATATTAAATGGCAGTTTCAAAGTACAAGTCAACTTAGTACGGTCTACTGTTTATAGTATCACGTCTAGTGTCCCTCGGGGATCGCCAGTATCACCAACCCCATTCAATATATTTATATCAGATCTTCCACAACTAAAGCATTCAAAAATAACATTATTCGTAGATGACACCGTAGTATTTACAGCGCAACAAAACTTAATACCAGGTCGAAACAAACTTCAAGAGGAGAGAATAGCTTCGGCAATGGAAAATTAAAATCAACTCATCTAAATGTAAAGTAAAAATATTTCCATTAAAAAAATCTATACCATAAGTTCATTAATTCGCTAATATATTCGTTAATAACACATATATTCAATTTTTCTCCATTACCACTTCTGTAAAATACTTAGGAATACACATTGACAAAACGCTTACTTGGAAAGATAACATAAAAATTACATTGAAAGAAACATTCAAAAAAATGTTAAAACTGTACCCTTTAATTAATAAAAACTCAGAAAAAAGGTCAGTATCGAGGCTCGATATCTATTTTCAAATATATAATAAACTCTTCACTCACCTACCCCTTACAAATTTGGGGAGGTTTGTCAAAAAGCAATTGAAATAAATTACAAATAATTCAAAAGAAGTATCTACATTGGAAGTAAACGCACCTTGGTATATCCACAACGAGCAAATTCCAAAAGAATTCTCTATGCTCAATAAAACAATGGATAGACACTCTCCACCTAATTCTATCCTGCCTTCCCAACGATCCTGCACTGCAACCCAAAAATTTAAATTAGGTTCCACTTCATACCCCTATCCAAGGATTAAAAGGTGGCATTTCAGACTTATTTCGACCTCAGAAAAAAATCAGAAAAGAAAGCAGTTAATAACAACTGAGAAATAAATTCGAATAGCTAGAGGACCCTTCTTAGACACCCCTCTGTAATTAATTAATACTTAATTATAAATTAAATAATGTAAAAAATGGCATTTGTTAACAACTTTGTATGGACACATTATGTATGATTCAACACCTTGGGAGGCCTAACAGGCTGAACAAGGATTAATAAATTTAAAAAAAGGATAGAATTAGAAAAGTGTAATTTGAAGTATTGAAAAAACATTAATTTTACATCAAAAATATTCAAAAACGACTTCTCTAAGAAAATTGAAATATACAATTCTAAGGAGTGAATCGAGTGTACTTTTACTATATTGGAAATAGGTACTACATAAGCTAAAGCTAAATAACTAAGTCAAATTTGGAAAACTTTTTTTTTCGAATGAGAATCGTGAAAATTCATATATGGTAAAACGAGTTTTTTTACAGACACCGAAAGGAAACAAGTTCCACGAAAGCGCTGCCGTATCTCCAACAAGCAGAAACCAATTGTTTGAAACAAGGAAGCACGTTGCATGATACAAGTATTTTTAAACGAATATTTTATTTCACATCGACAAAATTTGTTACAACCGTGAAGCGACGAACTCTCGCCCGAGGAAACTGCACAAAACGCAACAATGAGATTTCCAGAAAGGGACATTCACCAGAGAGACGGGCGGACACGTACCGGCGAGCTGGAAAAAAGTGCGTCGAGGGCGAGGGCGAGGGCGAGGGCGAGGGCGAGGACGGAGGGTCGACTGCGAAGGGCCGGTGCCGTGGGCAGCGCCGCCGGCGAGGGCACAATACGTCTCGTTTAGCGGGCCGCTGCGGATAAATTAATTTCTGTATCATTTAGAAAGTTTTAATGCGCCCAGATGCAGAGATACTGCGGAGCGCGCCCGGCCCCGCCCCCGCCCCCGCCCCCGCCCCGCCGCGCCTCGACGCCCGGCGCCCCCGCGAATTTTTAAATTGGCATTTTAATGAGTTGCACGAGCGAGTCGCAGGCAGCGCTGGGGGCTGCGGCGGCCCTCGTCGTGCCCTGGCCCCACCGGCACTGGGGCGGCTGGACTGCGGCGCTGTCTCCTGGCCGGTTGCTATAAGGACTGCTTTGGCTTCTTTGTGAATGAAAATCGATTCAAGATCAAGGCAGTTTCATCATAGGAAGGAAACCTATCCTTTAATGGATGAACAGACTACAGACAACACACCATGTCCCACTGCAGAATCAAAATCATTTGAGGCTAGAAATCATTCAATTAGCTAAATCAAATGATAACAAACGTGTTTTTAGACCATTTGAAGGCAATTTTACCCATTTAAATTAATTGAAATAAAAATAACATCTCTACTGAAATCTCAGTTTTGTTCTTGTTATAGTAGATATTGTACATTATCTATTTTAAACATAATATGAAATAGTGGTATATAGTATGTACGGTTCTTTACATGATCGGAGATAGATCTTTGAAGCATACATAGATGTGACGCTTAAAACAACGAAGTACAAGCGCGACCACTGGCTTACGAGTCACTGCTGCTGGAGACTGTATTCGTTCGCAATGGACTTACGTGCCAAACGGTGTAAAGAAGTGAAAACTCCGGTCAAGGTTTTCTACGTAGTAAAGTACTACTGGGATGATATAACTTGGGAAAGGGAGCGCCAGCTGAAAATTGATAGATTCAAGTAGACGTTAACTCTCCTACTCTGTTTCTCAGATATTTACGTGCACTCTGTTTGGGTCACTTTTGACCCCAAACATTGTACACAATAATTTACAAATTTTAGATCGAGGAATGTTATTTGGAGTTATTAATTAAGAATAGGGTGTTATTTATTTGCTTTATTTACTATAGTGTACCAAATAATACAGAATAATGTTATTTTCAGAAACAAAACATTCTAGCATATCCTTATAGGTGTCTGTCTTACCAGCATGAGAATGACACAAGGCTATCAAATCGTAATAGACAAATATACCAAATTATCGCTCAGAAACTGTAACATAAAATTACAAAACGGAAATATTTAGAATTTTTATTGTAATTTATGTCAAATGTGGCAATTTTGACTCCAACCGCATAACAATCAAATTATTTTCAACAAAGAAACAAACTTAGAAAACTGAGATTATTACTCCATATGCAAAACTGGTCGTAAATAGCATGTCTAAACGGAGACGTTCATGTGAATAATTTTAAGATTGTTGCGAAATATTATTTGTCCCTGGGGTAAAAAAGACCCCAAACAGAGTCTAAGGGTTAAAATATCTAATACTTATGGGAGTGATGAATGTGCAATTTTGTCTTGTTGAAAATATTTTGTAAGGTATGAAATAATTATGAATTGCAATGAGCTTGTATGTGCAGATTATCATAGTTGCTTAAATGTATTATTCATTAGATCATTTTCTGTAGATACTTTTATCTACAATGAGTTTGTAGACTCACTTTGATCCATCCATTTGCTGTGTTTCTCAGCTAAATGCACTGCTTTTCATAGCAAAACTGCACACTTTTTTCAAAGCTTTCTTGTAGGGGCCCATCACGTGACCATTTCTTTCCAGCGAATTCTGATTGTTATCATCAATTTTCATACTTTCCTGTTTTGTAGTTTCTGTAACAAGGCGTCCATAATATGCTTCATAAATCTAAATTAATTATTACCATAACACTCAATTATATTTCATACATTTCAATAGTAAACCCATTGTACAACTGAATATGAAGAGAGTCTTTCATTTATTTCATGTAATTTTAATATTTTCTGCCTTCTATACATTGAATAGCAATACACGATTAGAAAGAGTTATAATAAAATTACTACAAATAGTAAAAGCATTTAATAAATTAGCATTTTGATAATTTAAAATCACATTAAAATCTCACTTTCTTTTTGTTCTCTGTACCATTCATACAAGCGAGACTTCAATATTTAGATTTTCTTATCACTTTCCGTCACCAATATTGAATATCCCTTCCCATTTCCCAGAACGTTATTCATTTAAACATCTGCATGATCTGCCGGAGCACAGGCCCCGCCCAGTAGACGCCGCTAATCTGGCGTCCATCGCCCCACGCGCGGCCTCTGCTTTCGGCAGTGGGCTTGTATGCGGCGCGCGGCGTGGGTGGCCTTTCGCCGCCCCCCGGCCGCACGTACGCGCTCTTTTTAATAACCTCAATACGCGTCGCCGCCCACGCACTTCGGCGGTTGGAAGGCACCTGCCGTCTCTACAGGCGATCCCCGCCACACGACACGGCCACGCACGGCGGGGAGAGGAGGAGAGGGGAGGGGAACTCGAAGTGGGGAGGAGGGGGAACGGACGGAAAGCGAAGATTTAAGTAGGAGAGGGGAGAAGAGAGGAGGGCGGATGTGGGGGCGGAGGCGGGGCGGGAGCGGGGCGGATGCGGGGCGGAGGCAGGGGGGCGGGGGGCGGGGCAGGGGCGGAGGCGGGGCGGAGGCAGGGGCGGAGGCAGGGGCGGAGGCAGGGGCGGAGGCAGGGTGGGGGAGAGGCAGGGGCAGGGCAGGGGCAGGCGGTGGGGAGGAGAGGGAAAGGAAGGAGAGCGGAGGTGCAAGTAGGAGAGAGGAAGAGACGGAAGAGGAGGAGGGAGGAGGGGTAAGAGCGAAGGGGAGGGGCAGGGGGCACTCCGCGGCCGTCAGCTGTCAGCGCCACTCGCGCCTTTGATCCGCGGCCACCCGCCGGTGAACGGGAGCGGGAGCGGGCAAAAACTCTGGATAAGAGAGGGTGATGACACCGATGATTCAGCCGGCAAGATGGCGATGGAAGTAGCGGTGGAGCAGAGCAACAGAACAGCCTCAGAGGTAAATCTAGTGAGGGCGGTTAGCCAGAATTGAAAACACCGACCCCTACCCGTTGTAATGTTTGTGGTGGTGAAAGGATCGTTGCTGGAAGTACCGGCATCGCGCGTCACATGGCGGATAAAACGGCTTTGAGCGGCGACCGCCCCCGCGCCGTCTCGGATTCGGAAGCGAAAGATGGCGCCGCGGCGAGCGGCGGCAGCGGCGCCCGACACGAGCGGAGCGGAACGGAGGCGGGCGGATGCGGAGTGAGATGGGGCGGGGGGGGGGCGATGGGCGATGCGGGTGCGGCGAATGAGGGGTGGAGGCGGGGCGGGCGAGGCGGGGCGGAGGCGGGGCGGAGGCGGGGGCGGAGGCGGGGGCGGGGAGGCGGGGCGGAGTCGGGGCGGAGTCGGGGCGGAGGCAGGGGCGGAGTCGGGGCGGAGGCGGGGCGGAGGCGGGGCGGAGCGGGGCGGAGTCGGGGCGAGTCGGGGCGGAGTCGGGGCGGAGTCGGCGGAGGCGGGGGCGGAGGCGGGGGCGGAGGCGGGGGCGGAGGCGGGGCGTGGGAGCGCAGAGGCGTCCGCAGCACTTCAAAGAGCGGCGACGCGCGTCGTGAAGCCGCACGGCTCCAATTTCCGAGGCGAGCGTCGCGGCGACCTGTCACGCCCCCCTGAGCGCCACGCGCGGCCCGATACTCCGCGCGCCGTATTATCTGCCAAAGTTGTTGCGCCGCCCCGCCGAGCCTCCGCAGCTGGCCGCTTCGCCCGCGCCGCCGCACCTCGTCCCGGGGGCCACGCCCCCGCCCGCCAGGTTGTTTGTTATCGGGCCCAGGATCGATTTCCGTTGGCCGATACATCGCCGCTCGGCGCCGGAGGGGGCGGGGCCGCGCGGCGACGGAGCGCCAGCTGCTCTGCCGGCGCGCGCGTCTTGCGGCCGCATTCCTCGGGCGAGCCGCCCCTCGCACCCCACTTCGCCTCTCCGGTCTGTCTGGCCTGCTCCTGTCACCTCCCCGCTTTCTTTCCCACGCTCTGCCTGCTCTGCCCGCTTTACCGCTCTCTCCAGCCTGCTCGTTCTCCGTTTTCTCTGCCCATCCCGCACTCTTCCTCATAGCTTATTTCGTTCTTCGTTGGAAAATATAGTCATTCAAATGATCGTTTCCATGTTGTCGCGGAAGGAAGTATTATTCCTTGACGAAGGACATCATGGATAAGAGCCCAAAATTTATTGCTTATTTATCCTTCAAAATAGATATCATTACATAGGAGCGTTTTCTTCATTCATAATTCAAGTAGTATATGACTTAGTGTAGGGATCACAGAATTCACTTCTGTCCATAACACGTCATACACAGCTTTTACTTTGTTTTTTTGTCGTAACATAAATAAATAAATTATTTCCCCAGATCTCGCTCCTCTTATTCCCCCTTCCTCAGATGCCTGCGTATCTCGCTATCACCGTCTTCACTCTTACGTCGCCCCCACTCTGCTGTGGCATCTCTCACCCGATTGCCTGCCTCGCCGCCAGAACCCAGCGTTTCTCGTTGCATCTGGCGCCGGCTCCAGACGGCGAGGCGGACGGACGGACGTCCGCCGAATTAGCGGCGCCTGTCCACTCCCAGTGTGCGTCGCTCGGCGCGGCTGCAGCCGTCTGCCTGCGGCTGACGCATGCCCGCCCCGGCAGCAGCTGCTTGCGGCTCCTTCTGCTGCTCTCCCTTTACTTGCCGCTTCTGCGTTCTTCTTGCCACACGTTGCTTCCAATTGAACAAATTCGAATTTTAACTTTCGCGAATGTTCTGATTTCTCTTACGTTCTGTATTTTACGACATACTGTAAAATGCAGTTCCTGGACAACTGTAGATTATATAATTATTACGTATTTTTATACGTGAAGCAAATTCTTATCTTTGAATGGTAACTCTAAAATAACGTTTCCGTTGCCTTGCAATACATCACTGTCTTTATCAATGTTTTTTTACTTCTACAGACATTTCCTTAGCTTGATCTTTATTGCTTCGACTCTGCCGCGGTCCGCCTTTTCTGCATTCTCTATTGGATTCCAATCGTTATCGACAAGGCTATTCACATCTGTGACAGTAGAAATGAGGCAAGTTAAGTTACGAAAAACCTTGAACAAAAAAAAATTATCTAGCTTGCGAATGAAGGTCACCAATATTAAACGCCTCTCAGCATGCTCTCGTTCTCCATACATTTCATGTCTTTTTCTTCACCTATCGTTTATTTTCTTTTACCTTCACGAGTTCTGTCTTTCTAGCTTTGTTTGGTGGTGGTGATGGTGGAAGTTTCGTAGTTGAATCGCGTTTCTTAGCCAGAGTCTTATTACCATGAACAGCAATTAGAATTCGATGGACTTTCGAATTCTATGAGCATTAGAATTTTACAATCATTTTACAAATGTTGAATAGTGCCCCATCCTATCAGCAAACATGTATGAATTTTGTTTATTCCATGGAGATTTGAAACTGATGTGTAAAAACATTCGTTTGGCCAGAAGTCTCTTGTAAACATGTTCATTTCGTTCGAATATTTCCCTCCTATGGTTATTTAATATTTTATAAAATTTATGAATTCACATTGCTTCATAGTAAATGAAAAGAACGACGTCATTAAAAATGTTTCGATTACATGACTTTTGAAGGAATGGCATAAAATTTATTCTTATTAATTTATAAAGGATCAATTCCTCAACAATATTTACTGGTCACGATATCATTTTTTTACAGATTTGTTGTCATTAAAGATACTCAGAGATACAAAACACTGGTTTACAAAATTAAACTTTTTTCTGTCACAAGAACTCTATTGACTAATATTAAAAGGACATTTTGCGCTGAAATAAAAATTGAAAGTCTTTTGTCTATCATTTAAGGTTTTCTAGTAACTGTTACGGATTCTTTGACAATAATACCATTTACACAACAGAAATTATAATATGTTCAATGTATTTAAAAGTTGTCATTTGAGTATCACTTTAGTATTTTGCCTCAGGAATGTCCCTTTCGAGAGTCTAGAAGTAATCTACCAATGTACTTAAGATCCACTGTTCTTGCCATCTTTGTTTCGTGTTTGAAATTTCCTGATGAAAGCTCTTACCGCGTTCGTCGCAGAAGGAAGCGACTCTTAAGAGACATATTACAGAGAAACCTTAAAATTTTTTCAGTAACTACTTTATTAGCTCCCTATAGTTGGCATATTTCTCATATTCTAAAACATGTTTCACCAAATTCTTGTACGAAATTTAGACCCATTTCTCTAAATCATTTAACATAGATTCACAATTTGCGTTTCCACTAGTTCTCGAATTTTTAATCCGATGAAAATACTTCTTTAATTTTCGCATCACTAATTTCCAAAAATCTTTTTCAAACACATCATTCTCCTTCCATTTCAGTGACTTCTTTGACGGAATTTATCAAATCTAATTTGATATGAAGAGACGTGAGAAATTTCTTTTTTCTACTTGGATGGTTTGTCACAAGGGAAATATAAAATGCTAGGGAAAATAATATATATTTAATATATCGCAGTAAACACGATAGGTGTAACAATGGCCGAAAGAAATTGATGCAATGTATGATGACAATGTATCCCCATTGAGAGGCAGGGCAGTTTTTTAGCTAACTTTTGACCAATTAATAAACAAACGCCCCTCCTCTGGACGTGAGCATTTCACTGTATTTTGCACTGATGGTTTCTAATTCAAATATCACCTTACAGAGAAAAATACCCTTAATTGACTCTTGACTTCTAAAAAAGCACAGTTTCGCTAATTTAAATAGTTGTAGAAAAGAAATATTATCTGATATTAATCTAGATGATATTTATATTATCTGATATTTGATTTATAGATGTACGGCTCTTTAAATCATCGAGACATTAATGTATGATGGTTATGTTGAACGGGTTTGTTGTACACCCAGATAAATAGTTATTTGGATCATAATCCATGTTGGTGTCACCTGGTGAACGAGTTCGATAATATAGCTCTGACCGACCTGGAAGCCAATGATGGGTTATTATCATAATCTTAAAGACAAATATCGCCTTCGGGGCCGATCAAAGCTACCTGATCGAATAAGCTGAGGCTTGATTTGAGCCGAAATGGTGTCATTTTTCAAATTAAATCTAAATAAAACATTATAAATTTTAAAAATTAAAATATAATTGAAATGTTCAAACCGATAATTGCACTTTTAATCGGTGAATAGATTAATCGGCCTAAATACAATGGATTTAATTGTGTCCGTATATCGTGTAAAATAATCGATTGACACCCTAATTGCCATTAATTTCTAGTAACTAACGAATAGTATATGTAATCTGTCAAATCTGTTGGTTCCTTTACCGTTAAAAATAAGTTTTCTATAATTCGGCAACGAAAATATCTAGTTTTTGTTAATCTCTCGCTTTTTAAATTTATTATTATTATTATTATTGTATTATTATTATTGTTATTATTTATCTTTCAACTATTAATAGTTAAATTATTGGGAACGGATTCTGAAACTCAAGAAAGCGTGCGCAGACGATTTTCTCCCCCATACGTCACATTAAATTTTTGACTAAATAAATAAATAGTATACCGAGATACAATGTACCTCGAAATGAACTACTGTCTTCCGCCTAGTGAACTGTCAGGCGTAATTGGTAAGTAGAGATACCAGCAAGCAATGACAGCATACTTGAGACGTCATCTGCAGCAAGGGTTGTACGTTTAGCAAAATGAACTTCAATTAGCACCGAGCCCTCATGTGCCGGAAACAAGCGACCAGTGCCTTTGCGTCTATCCTGTATCTCTGACAAGTATCCTGTATCTCTGACAAGTAGTGTGCGTCTATCCTGTATCTCTGACAAGTACTGTGCATCTATCTGTATCTGTGACAAGTACTGTGCGTCTATCCTGTATCTCTGACAACTACTGGCGTCTATCCTGTATCTCTGACAAGTAGTGTGCGTCTATCCTGTATCTCTGACAAGTAGTGTGCGTCTATCCTGTATCTCTGACAGTACTGTACATCTATCCTGTATCTCTGACATCTGTACATCTATCTGTATCTCTGACAAGTACTGTGCGTCTATCCGTATCTCTGACAAGAGTGTGCATCTATCCTGTATCTCTGCAATACTGCGTCATCCTGTATCTTGACAAGACTGGCGTCTATCCTGTATCTCTGACAACTCTGTGCGTCTATCCTGTATCTCGACAAGAGTGCATCTATCCTGTATCTCGACAGTCTGTGCGTCTATCTGATCTAGACAAGTCTGTGCGTCTATCCTGTATCTCTGACAACTCTGTGCTCATTTTCTCGACAGTAGTGTCGCCTCTTCTTTGTCTCCCACAAGTACTGCTAGGACGGTGCCACCTCATCCACTGGTCAAACCCGAACGAAATTGCATTTTTATTACGAATTAAAAAATTGACAATACTATACGTATTTCTCCAAAATGAACGAAATAGCACAATTCTAAACGCAGGTCTCAATTTCTCATTTAAATTTTTTTCAAAAGGTTACCTGTGACACAATCAGAGTTGACCAGTGTTATTAGAAGTTACACTTCTTGCCTGTAACAGCGTTTTGCGAAATGTGATAGGAGCTGACATCGTAAATATGAACGGCTGCATATAATTTGAATTCTCGTGGTATTTTCCTCTGATTTTACGAAATGTCCGTCGCAGTC
This sequence comes from Teleogryllus oceanicus, assembly GCA_964035755.1. Taxonomy (NCBI): domain Eukaryota; kingdom Metazoa; phylum Arthropoda; class Insecta; order Orthoptera; family Gryllidae; genus Teleogryllus; species Teleogryllus oceanicus. Next base: position 137,365,686 of record CAXIVR010000004.1, read on the forward strand.
ACTCTTTCCAGCTCTCTCTCCTCTCACGTTTATGTATCAGCGCCGCTTTTTGTCGGAAGTTAGCAATAGAGCGAAACTCAACTTCTCATTTGTATGGATACAACCAGTAACAAGAGCCCGCTATCTGAAACAATGACTGACGTAACTATCTGAAAGAACGACTAACATAATACACCTTTGCATTTATAGATAAAATAAAAACGCTAGGAAACGTATGTTGGAGTAGGTGGATGTAAAGGATAACAAATCAATAAGTATGAGTGTTCGTAAATGTCTGGTCATATATAAGAAAAATAAAAAGAGATACAAAACGTCGAGTGTTTTAAAATATTAAAAAATTGACAGGTAATGAACTGACAGATCTAGCTCACGCAATACAACAGAGTTTCAAGTAGAATATTTCTATAAACTAACTTTGAGTTACGCCAGTAAATCAGTATTAGTTCAAGAAACTTCCAAACAAAATCATTAAGAAATGTAAGCAATGATCTATGGTTTGACATAAATTGAAAACAACTAAATTACCTTATCATTGCTGACAGCAATTTTAATACAAGTTTAAATAATAATAATAATAATAATAATAATAATAATAATAATGATAATAATAATTATAATATAATACAAACTAATAAGTAATAATAATAAATAATTGTAATCACCAATTATCGTAATAAATAGGCCATGTTGATCTCAATATACTCTTATATGCCTTTGATATAAATAGAAACGTTTCATGTCCTATTATGTTGCATATCCCTTACTAAAAGTCACAAGGGAACAACTTCTAACCTGCAGTCGTAATGTGAAAGCGAATACTGAAAGGACACACAGCAATCTGATGTGCAGCCGAGTCGATAACAGTGGAAGCGCTGCTGTCATCGATGCCCCCACCCCTTCCCCCGTGAGCCGTCGCGTGCTCCGCGTCGCGAGCCGTGGGCGTGCCCCAGCGACCGCGTCCATCAGAGACTCGCGCCTTCCGCCCGTGGGAAAGCGAAACGCCACAAATCCTTGGCTCGTCACACGATCAAAAACAACCTCTATATTTAAACGATTTAAGAGCGTGTATAGAGAGAATATTGGTTCCTTTCTATTAAAAAGCTTTCAAATAAACATTTCATACGTATATTATATACAAATATTTCAAATGAACAATTCTGTACTCCATTGAAAATGAACGGTGTACCATTGACTAATGTTAACGCAACAAAATTTGTAGGGCTCCCTGTTAAGTCAACCCTCAAATAGAACGTCCATTTCAATGAATTGAACACCAAAAGAAGTTCGTTATGCTACGCTTTCAGAATTCTGTCAAATTCAGTCAGCCTTCATACTGCTCCTTGTGTATATTTCGCGAATGTTCATTCCCGTTTGAGAGAGGGCATAATACTCTGGGGAAATACATCTTATAGCTCCCAGACTTTTAGATTACAAAAACGAATTGTACGAATAATAACCAAATCCCACCCACGTGATTCTTATAATCTTCTCTTTATTAATGTAGGAAATTTACTATTACCTTGCCTGTTGATTTACGAATCAGTGGATTTTGTCAAAAATGACTTCTTTAAGGTCGGGAATATATTTTCAGAAAAGCCGATGTCTATAACTAAAACACTCGAGTAATCATAATCATCAGGCGACAGTATCAACATTACAAAAAATCCACATACATGTATATTATTTTACACTTTGCCAGATGACATTAAACGATTAAATTCGATAGAAAAGTTTAAGCCCCATGTAAAATCGTTTCTGGTTCATAACTGTTTCTATACAGAGGCTATACTGAGCATCAAAAGGAAAGTAACATTAATTTTAACAGTGATATTTAATGTATTATTTACCATTTGGACTGTATAATTCTAAAAAACTCTAACAAGTATTGTATCGTAGCTTCAGGGTTAATGAACACCATCTCGATCAGGCTTTTCGTCCAATTTCCTTGATCCTTTGAGCAAATGCTGAGATGGCCCCTTGTTTTGCTTCTGGACTTAAATGTAACTTCATTTTCTGTGCACGTCTTTTAGAATTCAGTGGGAAATATAGTTATTCAAATTATCCTTCTCCATGATGGCGTGGCCGGAAGAATTATTCATTGACGAAGGACATGATGAAGGATGAGAGTGCAAATTTATTGCTGATGTATCCTTGAAAATAAATTTTATTACATCGAAGCGAATATTTTGTTAACAATCCTTGCAAAATACGCTTAGTTTTGTTCAAAATACAAGTAGTATTTGGCTTATGGTAGTGATCACAGAATTTTGAAAACGTGCACAGAATTTACTTCTCCCCTTAGCACGTCACACACAGTTTTTAACTGTTTTTGACGTAACTTAAAGAAAATAATTAAATAAATAAGCTTTTCATCTTAAATGAGAGCAATACGTTTTAATACATTTTTATAAAAAGAACTACAATTGTAATCCACGCGACCACTCAAGTTCCAATTTTGAGCGCGATCACGCAAGAGTTAACAGTAAGTTCCAGAATTCTCGCAAGGTAAGGACTTATGGCTTCCTCTACCAATCGTAGAATTTCCCCGGGGGTATAGAGAAAGGGAGAATTCTCCGAAAGGGAGACGTTGAGGTAGCAGACTGACCAGGTGCTTTATCTGCTCAAAGGAAAGCTTTTGCCGCGCCGGTCCCTAAGCTGCTCGGGGAGGGGAGTTGCACTGGTTACTAGAAGAAGCGGAGTTCGACTGAAGACACTAAAATTGTGATTATTTACATTGCACAAACAATTTATTCATTGACAATTAAGACAAAGTTACAAATTAAATTGCTGAGTGCTGAATGCATTGTTGCTAATAATGAGGTAATTGACACCAATGTCTTATAAATTAAATGAAACAATTTAGATGAAGGCGTTGTACATCGTATTCCGTTGAATTGTCACTAGTGACTCGTATTCTGTTGAATTGTCACTGTTCAGTTCCTTACCTTCACAGATCGACACGATGGGCAAAAATTAACGTGTTAGCAAAAGTGAACCTGGCAGCAGCAGGTGAGTGAGGCGCTGTGACTTTAGCGTTGCACAGACTGGACAATGTGGAAATACGTGCTCTCACATGGTCTAGCGCTGACAGAGCGCGAAAACAGCGCCGAAATGGGACCGCAGAAAAAGACACGTGCACACAACCAGCAGCACTTTAAGGGCAGCGGTTCATGTGGCTCGCTTTGTCGGCTAGGAAACTAATGCCGTACAACACGTGCCGATGTAGAATCGGCATTCAAAATTATCATTTCAATAGCATAAACGCATTGTGGAGTCCTGGCCAAGTAACTGCTGATGGCAGCAGTGCATTTTTGGGGCTGATGGTCAGAATAATTATAAGGACAAGTTCAACTGCGTTCGAATTAGAAGACTTGCCGAGGGCAGTATGGTTACGCGTAGAGGAACACAAACTGTACTGAATGAATGCAGCCTGGACGAAGGCCGTGGTGTAACGTCCAGCACAACCAAGAGGAGCTGGGCGGGGCAGAATCTTTTCTGTACGAAAGCAGATATTTCGCGTGGAAGGAAGCGCTTTGGGAGTGAGATGCAGCAAAGCCTTCCGGCGAACGCCCGGCGTCCCACCGGCGCACAGTGGTCAATTTTCAATATTTAGGGGGACATTGCTCTTTTTGAACTGAAATCAACTGTATAATAGTTTTTTCTTAATTGTATATAATTTTGAAATCTTTATCACTCTTAACTGCTGTTCTATATTATGCAAAAGATATTCGAATCATTTTCTGCTTATTATTGCGTACAAACAAGGATATACATATATTCTATAATTAAACGAATTGTAAAGTAGAACCTGTATTTTACGAAAGAAAATAAGTGATAAATACATACCCAAACGATTTATATATCAAAATCACTGCCTGAAGAATCTTCCAAGTCTTCTTCATTCTGGCTTTGGAATGAATCATGTGAATGCTGGTGAACTCGTGACAATTCTGGTGAATGTGTAAGGACTTTTAAGAGATTGATGACGGGCTGTGGCAATTGATTTATTTTTCTTTTAGGTAAATTTCTGATGCTAGATATCACTGGATCAGAAGATATCAAGAGAGCATGGAGAAGGTCTTCGATGTTTCGTCGCCTGTTATTTTGCGAGTATTGTGCTCGCGAAAGTAGCGACATTCTTTATGTCTTGTTTCAATGCTTCTCGCTTAATTGTCCTATAGGAAGCAAAAGTGTGTCCATGACGTCAGCACCGTGAATTAGAATTTTGTGGACACTCGCTGGCATTTTGAACCACCCATACTGTTCCACAAATAGTTGAATACAGGAACTTCCATCAAAACCCCATTGTAAATAATTTCGAAAAGAATTTTAAACGATGTGTGTGGCAAGTAGGTTTGCAATTTAACCTCGCTTTTGTCTCGGAAATAACTATGTCTTTGGGTAGCACTGCTCTTTAACTTTCAGTACTTTGTTGTAGGCCGGATTATATCACAATTTCTCTCTTTTGCACCTTTTCTTATCTGAATATATTGTGCTTTACTCTATTTGGCGGCTATAATCAGAGCCAGGGCTTCTTCTGGAGTGTAAGGGTCAACATTTTTCTTTTGCATATTTATTTTTTTCATTGTCCTCAACGAACGAGGGCTTGAAATTGTAGCCTTTTTATGACATGAGCAACATTTCGTTTGCCTTGTTTTCTGAAGACTGTGTCGCAAAAGCTAGTTCTTCAGGACTGTGGCCCTCAACTAATTTTCTTGTGCGCCTTCTCTTTGTTCTGGTGCTCAACGTATCAAATTCTCTTTGATGATGTGTCGTGGATATTCGTGGTCGTATATCAGGTCGAAGAAAGATCATTTCTTCTTCTAACCAGTCTTTATTTTCTTTCAAAAATGTTTCCTTCCGCTTTCCGCTTGCTTTCCAGCGATTTACAATTGAGATAGTAAAAAATCTAATTTTATAGATAATACCGTCTTCTGTAATATTCTGCACTCTCGACAATATCAAATCAACTACCTTCTTTCTCACATGAGTTTTATTTGCCTGAGACAGAAGACCTTCGTGCGAAAGATATCCAAACAGTTCCAGACGCGTCACTCCCAGTCGCGCAATACCGACAAATGAAACTAAATAACACAATTTCCGCAGATCTCCGCACATTAAAATTAGTATCGTTTTAAAGTTAGATAAATACTCTACATCATATAAAAACTGGTCATGTTACAACGAGGTCCTTTTTGTTCTTTTCCAATGAATTTCGACTATGAGTTATACACGTTCATTTTCCCCGTTTTTCAATAAAATATATTTTATACTTCTAAAACGATAAACACGTATTAAAATGAATACATAACGTATCTGAAGAACCAGATTCCATGATGGGATAAAAGTTTCTCACAGGAATATAACACGCACGTACTAGAACACCTCGAACACAGCCTGCCAAGCAACCTCCAAACAAGACTGAGCGCGCTCTCTGTCTTTCGCTTCGTTTCATGAATCCTCATCGCTCTACGCTTCATAGAATATGGTCTATTCATACTTTTTCGAACAATTCAAGATTCTGTCCACACTCCTGAATCAATACATTGAGGCTTCAACAACTTTGGTTTCAAGGCAAATGTCCCGTAAATGAGCAAAATAGACCACTGTGCGGCGGTGGGGTGGCGCGTGGACGCCACAATTATATAATCAATTACCATTAACTCTGAAAAATAGGAAGTCCTTAAATATTTTCAAAGTGCAGGGCTCAAGTGAAGGGCGCGGCCAACTGCTGGAAGCGGAAGTCTCTAATCAAATTATAAAGCCCAAAATTCATAAATATCTAATATCAACAACCTTGGTGTTCATTGGGCCTCAATTATATAATCAATTACCATTAACTCTGAAAAATAGGAAGTCCTTAAATATTTTCAAACACAAGATAAAGATTTAGATTTTAAAATATGATGATAATGATATAAGCAAGTTAACTGAAATATTGCAATAATTTTTTTGCTGTATAAATTAAATAAAATTTTATTTATGAAAATATTTTTATATATAGCTCTCGTAAATTTTTACTTATTGTATGATTTAAAGCTTGGTTTTTTTTACTTTGTGTGTTCGCAAAAACTTAGATTGTAAATGTTAAAAATAAGAATATTGTAAAATAACACGCCACACATAAAAATACTATCTAGAAGTAGATAGATAATAAACTATAAATTCAGCATTGCTAACCATCACAACTGGTTATCGATGGTTAGTAATTTCAAGAAAGAAAAATGTACGTTAAAAATATAATATTATACATTCGCCTGGTGTTGATCGGAGAAACTACGGAAAACTACCGATCAGAGCAGCCGGCCGCTAGTATTCTCCTACTGAATTTGACCTAGCTGAAAAGCTAGTGTCGAAAATTATGCGGCCGTGGGGAGTGGGAACGTAGGACCTCCCGGTCAGAGGCGCTGCAGTGGCATTAGTTGATGTACTGAGCTACTGCTCCCGGTTCGGCGGTGGATACTATCCGGCTATCTTACTACCCCGGCGGCAGATATCACCACTTAGCCTATGCGGGCGGATGGAAAGTGCATTTTAGCTGTCACACCTAGATCGTAGATGTCGCCCAAGAGGTGGTCGAATGAGCAATAGCTCCTTAAATTGTTGGAGCCTCGGTGAATGATGACAGTTTCGGAGGTTCTACAACGCTGGCTTGAGTTTGATACTTCAGATGCTCCAAGCGGATTCCTAGGAAGCATTTTACATCGAGGTTTGTGTGACCTACGTGTCGCACAATAGTCACCGCACACTTCTTAGCACATGTCGCCTCTCGATGTTTCGTTGCGGCAATTCTGAAGCCCTCCCCACAAAATTCAAATGATGTTGTCGTCGCCACCATGGAAACTTCGTCGGGGCCGGCGAGGCTGCCAGTGCTGCCGAGATCACAGCTGGCAGGACCGCTGTTGCCGGCTGAGCCATCCACGTCGCTGCCTCCCCGTTGCAGCCGTTGACGTCACCTCCACCTCCGCCACCCTTGCTGCTGCCTTCAGATCCTGCAGCTCCTGTTGAGTCACAGAGGCTTTGCAGCCACTTGCCCGAACTCATATCGAAGACGCGACCGCTCCTCCGCAGCCAGCTTAGGCTCTACGACCGTCGACGCGCATCGAGAAGGCGTCTACTCGTGCGCTATGCCGCATGGACTCGGACCAAAATTGATTTTGACGCCACCAGTGAATAAAAGTGTTGCTATTCCGAGCAACACAAAGGCGACCAGACATGGAGTAGGGATGCTTCCCTTGCGTAACGGGAGCACTTGGCGAAAGGGCTCTGCTACCGTGTACCGTGGGCCCAGTGTACCTCCAGGATTCAACCTATGATCTCTTTACCTGGGCTGAGCAATCCCCAAAACTCGTTCGCTCCCACTTCCAGGTACAGACTGCCCTTCACATCAGCCTTACAAGTTCCAATATTTAGTAGTTTTTATAGGCATGGACTCAGGTGGGTACATGTTAAAATATACATTTTCAAAAAGGTACTACCAAACGCCATACCTTACACGCAACTGTCAGATGAACTTGGAAGGTGATCTATTTTGCGCATCGCTTCAACTTTCTAGAAAATAATAGTGGTTATAACAGTATCTAAAACCTTCATTGAAACGTAGGAACATTACTTTAATTAAACTGCTTGTATGAATAATATACATATTCAGAATAAGAGTAATTAATGTGGTTGGGATCATGTATTAGAACAAAGATGAATACATTTAATTAAAATTAAAAGTTTTCCGTATTCACAAAAAATGGACGTACTTTATTATACAGAAACAACGACAGACGGGTGTTAATGTCCTTTTGAATATGGAATACTGTTTGTAAATTTTCAAAAGATTCCATCCAATTTAAAAGGATTGAAAAGCAGACAAACGCACTTACAGAAAAAAAACATTGTGCTAGTAAGACGACTGAGCGAACCATTCAGAAGTTCCTATCAGCCAACGAAGTTACAGTTCGTGGAAAGAAAAGATCCCGCCCCATCCCCAAATATTTGTCTATCTGCAACACTTAATTTCTATCTCAATTTCCAGTGACCAGCAATGATAGATAAATACAGTGTTCACAGGACCTGTTACAAGAATTGATCACCTAGTTTTAAATCCATTTGCAGAATGAGATAAAATTAACTCTGAGATAACTCTCAACTAAGACAACTCAAATAACTGAAATAATAATTTAACATCGAAATTAGATCGAGTGTCGAAAGTCGCAAACTATGTTGCGACTAGAGGCTAAAATAATGTAACAGATAAGTGATCGAAAATAACCCCCGATGGCAAGAACTAACACTCGCAAGAACTTTGCTCCATGCACTTTGTTCTTTTAATTTATCGAACTGAACCGCATTTCGTTAGCCAATGCTGTTCGACAAGTTCTTTTTGGTTCAGTGATACGTATACCATCGTCGGAGTGGATGAATAAATATGCTTTATTCATTATTCAGATATATCAAGTTGATTAACAGACCTGAATAATTATGAATGTTGAATTGTGTAATTAGCATGATGCGTGTAACGCACACAATGAAACGAAAAAAGAGGCGCAGAAACCTCTAGAAATCTCATTAAAGTTAATAATGGTATTATGAGAGTATTTACCAAATAGACAATAATATTAATATTAAACATTGAAATACATTATGTAAAATTCGTTAAACTGGACATGAGGTCCTACCAACCTGAAGTCATTGAACATTGAAATAATTCTATTCATACATGTGAACATATGTTCTTCACATTCAAAACGCTCTTCACAGTCAGAGATAAGGATTTGGAAGAAAATCTGGATGCTATCAGCTATCCACAAAGGTCCATAGAAAACACTCTAAAATACTTTAAGACTCTCAAAGTAGCCAAGAATTTTGAATCCCATTGACGTGTTACAATGAAATAAAATAATGCACATCGAATTGGCTTTATGATTTCTATATCATTTGTATCGTATTTAATCGATACGGTACCACATCGCGAACAGAAAGCTGAAGCAACGTCTCCCCTTTCCGTCCCACCACCGCCTTGCTTCTCCAGGGCGGCGGCGGCGGTGTTTCATAAGGAACGCCGCCCTCCTGAAGAGAGCGCCTGAATTATTGAGGTTTGAAGCGCGGTTTAATGTTTGCTTTTTAAAACTGTCGGCCATCGTGCAATCCCACGTCTGCCGCCGCCGCCGCCGCCATTCCCGCAGCGGAGGAACGGTTCGCCTTTCATCGGTGGGGGCGGGAGCGGGGGCGGGAGCGGGGGCGGCGGTGGCCGCGCGACCGCATTCAGCGTTACCGCCAGCACTCGAGCCCGGCGCTAACGACCGAACTTCCGCCCCCGCCCCCGCCCCGCCCCCGCCGCCGTCGCTCCACCTCTGCGGGTCTCGAGAGCACGACTGCCCGCCGCCGCCCCCGCCCTTCCGCCCCCCTCGACACATTCCGAGGCTGCCGTTCAAGATCTGCCGTTTTTCTCTCCTCTCTGGAAGCCTCGAGCTGCCAGAAAACATCGCGCAGAGGGCGACGTTACGAGCGGGCGGCGGCGGAGGCGCCGGCGATGAGAGCGGCGGGAAATGCGACCTCGCAGGGAGGAAATGACGGTGGGGCGCCGCACTTGCCACAATTCCAAAGGAAAGGAAGGGGGGAAATTAAAAAAAAAGAAAAAGAACCGAAGAAGGCAGAAAATCGGATTGAAAGAAATTATAAGAGAAGCTTGGTGAACGACACAGAGCGGAGATGAGGTAAACGAGATGATGTAAGAGATAAAATAGATGAGTGCAAAAGAAAGTAGGGAGCAAAGAAAAGGAAATGAATAGAAACAAGGGACGATAAACAAAAGAGTTACGACAACGTCAAGCCTTGGGTGAGCAATTCATGAGGTCGTAAATGCACTGGTGCTTATGACTGACACAACATCAGAGACAACAGGGCAAGAAAAACCCGTCGGCGCTGATGAATTGTGGCCATAAGTTCAACAACGCGTTCCTAAATCGAGGAACGACAAGAGGGGCTCCGCTCAGCAGCTCAGCGTTGAGCCTGCACCATCGGGGTGGAAGAGCTGTTGCGGGTCAAGGCGGAACGGATCAAGTGGTGGGGGCCATAAATCTCGTGGAGGTGGTAGCGGTGGTCAATGAGGTTCAAGCGATAGAGGGGTTGGCGGCTGAGGCTGTGGGCGCAGTGGCTGAGACCATGGACAGGGTGGGGTGGCAGAGGTGGTAGAGGCGGTTGAAGCGAAGGAGGTGATCTTAGGACCTTGCAGAGTAACCGTGAATGCGGTGGAATCCGTGGAGGACACGGTGAAGACGTAGGTTAAGCGATGGAGGTCGTGGAGTCTGCGGAAGTCGTAGAAGATGTAGAGGCTGGAGGTCACAAAGACGGTGGAGGCGTAGGAAGCGATGGAGGTCGTGGAGGCTGCGAGTTGTGGAAGATGTAGAGGCTGGAGGACAAAGAGGTGGAGGCGTAGGCGATGGAGGTCTGGAGGCCTGGAAGTCGTAGAAGATGTAGAGGCCGTGGAGGAGGAGGCGATGGAGGCGGTACAAGTGAAGCAGAGTAAGAAGAGCAGGAGGCAGCAGAAAAAGTGGGGCGTGGGCGCTGGAGGCGGCGGAGGCGGCGCCTGTTGCTTCCGATGGATTACGTCCGGCTGCAGAGCGCTGCCTCCGCCGCCGCTCAGGCGTAATCGAGGGGTAGTCGGCGCGGCGGATGGATATCGGTTTTGTACAGTCGAGGAAACGATGTGGCTCTCGAGGAGGATGTCGCTTTGATCGAACGTAAGAAAGCGGAAAAAACGAAATGCATTAACGTCACAGGAGAAGAGGAGAAGAAAAAATTAAAATAAACGTAGGAAACATTTATTGGCGTTTCAAAGAATTCATGAGTTTACTTTCTATGCAGTTTTTCAACTTTGTATTTGAATAAAAAATTCCGATGTCATTTTCGAAAGTTGTTTGTGAATTAACAAATATTTTCTATTTGAGTAGCACATAATAATTGAGTTTATCACCGTATTATATGGATTTACTTAAACAATCTTTGGAAAAGTAATCAAGAAAATTATTATTATTATTATTATTATTATTATTATTATTATTATTATCATTATTATTATTATTATTATTATTATCTCTGGCAGAAATAGATTAGTACTCGTAAACCAAGCGTCTTGCATAATTAACTTATCATGCAGATGTTAATACCGGACGTTAAAGAGCTTCCTCCACATTTGCCATTTACCAGAATTTAACATATACGATATATCTGATCAATACAATTAATGTTAATGTCTGGGTTCATCAAATGAGAGGTATTAATATTTCTCTTCCAAATGTAAACGGTTTCAACAAGTGTTATTTCGTAGGGTACACATTTTTTTTAATTTTAGGATGGCATGAAAGTAATTTGTTAGAATATCCTTTCTAATGAACTGCATGATAACAATTGTTTACATGATATCTATCACTCATAATGCTGATCACAAGTAATATAGGTTACAAAAACCTTCCGGCATAAATGATAAATATCTATACATAAAATACTATTGAAAAATAAACGTAAAAATTGTAAATGGAGATTATAAAAAATATTTGATGTACATTAATTTCACAATTGACAATCTGTAAAATTTTATTATTAACTACTCCAGGCGCATTGGTCAATTTTCAAATTGTTGTTTCGTCAAAATTAGTAATATTATTAAGAAATGCCCTAGGGTTGTATCTGAATACTGAACTCTGAAGTAAAAGTACTAATATTTCGCACACACATTCGCTCACAAAATAATATATTTAATTCTTTTTAATCTTGATAGGAAATGAGTAAATGTAACTTGAATTCATCCCAATCGCGTTCTGCTATTTTGAAAAACTAGTGCTGATACGTGGGTAAATGCATCATGGTGATGCAATTTGCAAAATATCGACTTCTACATTTTCACAACGAGCCCTTTATTCATGGAGCTGACGCCCACTAACAAGTAGCTCTAATATGTGACCGCCCACAAACTAGCTTTAACAGACAGCAACACAACACAATTGAGACAGGCCCATCAGGTCGCTCTCTCGCACGCGCTAACGTCCGGACCCTTATGATCAATGGGGTCGCGTCCGGTTAGATGGACGAGATACTAGTACGACCAGGACGGAGGACGACGCCGGCGAGGCCAGCGTATATCCTTCATACCACTACCACCTTATAACCACCCACTCGAAAGTGGCAGGGAGACAAGAGTCATTATACCCTTCCTTGGGTCATTTGTAGAGCGCAATACGCCCACGCACAAAGAAATCCTCTTCATTACGACGGGAACTCGCTTTGTCCCGGACACTCTCCACAAACACGGCTGCACTGTTTTAGGGATCAGCCTCTATATGAAACGAAGTAATTTCCCGGCCATTATAAAACAATCAAGCTACTCTTGTGATTGTTTCTACGCTCGTTTCTGTGGCGGAATTGATCTTCTTAAATGTAGTCTGTCAACAAATTACACAATTATTCCGAATTACTCACGAACTGAGTAACGTTTGAGATTTCCTATTCGCGCATTTGGTTCATCTAGCTAACTTCTTACATTCTGTTGTTAATTGTTCTTGATTGATTACACACTTTTGAATAAAACATACTACTTATCCAAGCAATTGCACTTCATTTTATCAATAATAATAATAATAATAATAATAATAATAATAATAATAATAATAATAATAATTGTACTTATTATACTATACTATTATTGTACTATTATTATTATTATTATTATTATTAAGCGATTTTTTCTTTAATTTATTTCAACTCATTTATATATTCACTTAATTTGTACAGATGAGTGATATTTTTGAATTAAATAAGTAAATCGATACAAGCAAAGATCGAATGAAACGGTGCAGGAAGAACGAAAGTAAATGGTAAAGGAAAAGAAAATGATTGAAAGTATGTTTAAAGAACATGATGAAGATAGAAAGAAAGGCTGAAGCGAAAAAGTATATCGAATGGGTAAGCAAAGTCATTGTGAAGTGCTTAGACATCCACGAGGGAACAACCATAGCCAAGCGAGGGTCAGAGGAGACACGCCAGACGTCGCAGCGAGGGGGCGTGGCGCCGCGGCCGCAACGAGAGAGGTCGCTCCCCGCGGACTCCCCTCCGAGGGCGGGGGGGGGGACGGAGACCCCGCGGGGCTCCCTGCGATACCCCTGTGCGCGCGCGCCCCACCCGCTTGCCCCGCCCGCCGCCGGTCGCCTTTGATCGCGACCAAGGGCCCCGGGCGCCGGCGCCCCGGGTTAATCTCGCAGCCGCGGCCTTGGTGGTAAGCTCCCCTACGCCGTCCCGACGGCGCAGACCCGTGTTCCCCCTGCCGAGCGCGCAAACCGGCGGGGCCCCGTAACAGCCCCCGGCGTTGTACTTCCCCGCCGTAGGCTCGTTAACCCCCTCCCCCACGCCTCGCTCCGGGCGCGGTAAGGGGGCCAATTAGCACAGGGGCATCGCTATCCCCTCGGCCTGCCTCTCCCCGCCCCCGCCCCGCTCCTCACCACACGGAATCCACCTGCGCGAACGCGCGGCCGCCATGAAAACAACTGCCGCGCGCCTCGCCCCGCCCTGCGCCTGCCCCGTGCAAAGGGTCATCCATGAGAAAACTGCAACGGTCGGGACACCGCAAGCCATTAACGGCGGATTTACGAGGCGAACTTACAATTAAGGTAAGATTTTCCTGCGCTTCTCCGTACACTGGGCCGTAAAGCATACGTAATTTAAACGCACGGTTTCCTTGCTCCGCGGTAATGGCGCGCTCGGAAGGATCAGCTACGTTAGCGGGGAAGACGAGGAAACCTTGTGGTACTCCTTTTGTAATTCATCTTCTTCCCATTTAGTACAAGCTTTATGCGGAATTGCATCTGCATTACATGCACCTGCAACTTCTTCGAAAATGTGTGACCTTACAAGAGTAATTGCAGTTTAATACCCAAATAAAATAAAATTACGTTTTTCTTCTGTTCTTTCACTGTAAAAGCATTGGATACATGTAAATGCAAAACACAATTGCAGAAAACAGTTGCAAAAGAAATAATGAAGTCTGGTTTCAAAATTACCATAGTAGACACGTGTTTATAAGCAATTTTCAATTTCATGTATTTATGCAGTTAAATAAAGTTAACAGCATAAAGTTGACACTACAAGTCCAATTTGTGTAAATTTTGTGACAAGTCATTGACTAGATGTTTTCTACGCTCCCAAATGGAGTAACCGTATTTTTCATATCAGAAATTACCGTATTTCGAGAATACTCTTTTGAGGGTGTTGACCTACATTCACGGCTCGAGACTTTATGTTGCTTTAAAGTCGATGAAACCTTTTTTTCTGATAGTTCCCATGTGTACCACGTTTCGTTCCACATTCTGCTATTACAGGAGATCCCCTCCTAGCGTTTTATGCAATTTTCGTCCCACTAACTTAAATATTATAACAACGATCAGAGCCAAATTCCTCAATGGCCACTACTCATTTCACCGTGAAGCACACGAAAACCTTTCTTAGTGAACTGCAAGATCATCCGCCTCTTCTATAATCAAGTTCGTTTGTTGCAAGTTCGGTCTTCGCTAAAGCAAAGATAAGTTTAAAAAATATGTTTCATTGAGAGTCTTTTTTAACCAAACTCCCACTTCCCAGTCTTTTTTAACCTACTATTTATCATTCGCCTCAAATGTCATCGCCCACCGCCATAAAATCTTCTGATATATTCTACGTTGGAATATCTCCACGTTTTTCTCTGACAGTTATTACAAAACCCAGCAAATTTCATTTGTTACTACGACCTGGAGTTAAACAGAGCTCAAAGAACAAATACTGTTCTAATGGTTTCTCTCGCATTCGATGGTAGTTAGAGCGTACACACGAAAGTTACCTAATCCAAGTACCGAGAGCAACCAACTTATCAGCGGAATGTGCTACAAAGCGGCCAAAGTCGTTAGAACAGCACTACTCTCACAATGGTCCCGGTAACAGTACCGCCATTTTTCTGTGCACAACAAAAGAAAATATCTACTATATGTTATTTATATCCTCAGGAAACCTATTTTTACCAATAGGTTATGTTGATAGTCTGTGAAAGAGTAAATCTGTAAACGAGTAAAAACATAAACCGTGATTGAGCTCAGTTCCTACTGCAGGACCTCACAACTCTTGACCACACGATTCTCCAAAGACTCCTTGACTAAATTAAAGCGCTGCAATTTCATCTGTGCGTTTTATTTCAGCAGTAACCATTGATCAATTGACTCTGTGATATCTTCTCAGATAACATCAAACTGTAAACAATCTACCTTACCGCTGATTAAGTTCATCAATAGAACTACAAATTTAATACGATGTCATGTCAACAGCTACAAAAGCGACGATGGAGTCTCCATTAATGTAGAATGTGTTGGAAAACACGAGAAAACGTTAACTTTGACTGGGAGCTAAAAGGTTGTATAATTGGCATTGTTGGAAGTCGGCGAGATGAATAATTACATCGATGACCGCGTCTAAAAAAATGGAAAAGAAAAATGTTGATTGAATTCAAATAAAACTTGCACAGAAGTAAAACATGATATAGTAATTATTTCTTTCTTACGATGCAGTTTTCAAGTGGATTTTCGTTAATATCAGCTTTTAACGAAATAAAATAAAAATTAAAGAGGTTTCTGAAAAAGCTATAGCAAAAATCTGGATATATTACTTTTAATATCTTTGTAAAGTGTTTTGAGTTGTAAATGTGGTTTTAATAACGACCGAGTTCGTTCTACTTGCGTTTCATCACTACGACCATACCTCTCAGTACGTGACATCAGACTTCGACTTTAATGTACAGTTATATTCTGAATCAGACGAACACCACAGCCAACCCCATTCGCATGCGGTTTTTATGAAGTCACAATGCGGTCAGCCATCACAAGAAAATGGACGTATTATACAGTGCAACGTGAATGAGGTGAGTTGGAGACGTATATGAGAATGTGAGCTCAAAACGAGCAATGTACTCCGTCGGAGGTCGCTGTTCCATGTGCGGCAGTACATAGATTATCGAAAGAAGCCTCGCGGAGTGCTCTTCCAGCTCGAGAGAGCAACGCTGGCGCAACCGGAACTTTACAGCTCTCTACGTTGTAATGGCTTTCAGCGCCGAGATGGCAGGCGGCCGGAGGGAGCGCACGGGCTGGGCTGCATTGCAACGCAACGACGGAATTGGCAACACCAACGCAGTGGCAATGGCGGACGCCATTGCAGGGTGGACAATGGATGATGGCGATAATAGTTGTAGTGAGTGGTGCGGTTAGGTGGTGTAAGGTGTGTTGATGTGTGTTCGATAGCGTGTACGGTGATGATGGGCCGACACGTGTGAGTGTATAGCACGGATGACGATGTCAGCTGGGACGGATGACGAGTGACACGCTGGCGATGGGTGAGGCACAGTCGGTGAATGGCGATGGTGGTGAGCGCGGTGGGTTTGCGTGGTGCTGATGTGAAGATTGGATGACGGCAGCTGGTGGCGGGTGGGGTGACGGGTGGCAATGACGGGTCGAGGGACGGGATGTGAAGGTGATGGTTGCGGCGACGGTGTTTGCTGCGGTAGCAATGGCGGCGGTGGTGATGCAAGTTTTGGCAGGGGCGGCGAGTCCCGCATTGCACGGAGAGAAGGGCATGACGAGGGGAGGGGGGCAGTAGATTTTCGAAGACCTCAATATGTATATGGGGGTATTGATTATCCAAATATTACCAATATTTATCACTTCTGTTGTGTCTTATTGCCATTCTTCCCTCTGTTTTTATTTCTTCATATTTGTTTGTGTTCTTATCTTTTATTATTTTTGTTTTAAAGTAAATGCATTAAAGTGATAACAGTAAATGTAAAAAAGAGAATTCATTACCAATCCTCCATTTATACTTTATCGGAGTTTTCGTATATTCATTTTCTACCTTCCCCACAATGTTATATCAAGCAAACTATGGCAAAATTTTACATCTCATTCCCTCTCTCCCCTTCAATACTCTGTTCTTTTCTTCTCTTCCTTTTCTCCGTGACGGCCATTGTATTGCTTGGAGTTGTATCGGAAATTTCTTGGTAACACGCAAGTCCTCAGAATGGACATTCGTTTCGTAGTCGCGGCCTGAAAGAGAATGCGGCCTTCGGACCCATTTTCTTTTTCTTATATTCTTGGGTTGAGCAAGGCCGAAAATACAAATAAATAGTCTTCCAGATCATGATATTTGCGTCTCTATTGTGAATTATTTGCATTACGGTCTTGCACTGACACATTCACACACGCACTGGCATTCCCTGTGTTGTGGAAGAAATGATGGAAAGCGTTACTCTCTAGAAAGGTAAAAATGTATTTTGTGATTCGTGATTTGACAATGCAACATATGTTTTGTTTTAAATTTGCATTAAATGTGATAGTTTACAGTATATATTTCCAACTAAACTCAGTACCAATAATATTGAGGTTAAATTATAAAATGAATATTTCGACGAGTCGCTTAAGGAAATTAGAGCAATATTACGAAGAGTTTCATGAAATTAGAATTAAAGGATCATAAATTATAAAATGTATCTAATTTCACAGACAGAAGAAGCAAATACGCAAACTGAGGAAAGTTGTTTGACTCAGAGGAGAATCATTGATCTATGAAAACGCCGGCGTAGGTATTGAGCGACTCCGAGTTTTAGGATTTCCCCTTGCAGAGGGCGAATGAGTAGCGAAGCGAGTACTACTGATTCCGAAGCGTCGTCTATTAAAACCGTTATTCCCGTAAGTGTAGTCCATACTGTATCACTGGCGGTGGCGTTAGTTCTCTCCCGTTAGAACTTCAGATCAGGCGCCGACCTAGTCAACTTGCCGGGTATTTCCCCCTCCAGGTATCCCCCAGACTCGGAGAAACTCTAAGCTCCCGACATGTGTGGTAGCGAATGCATGTAAATGTGAGTGTATGTGAAAGTTGAGAGGAGGGTACAAGAACAAAGAAGGGAAAATTGCAAGTGGTACGTGATTTTTTTTGTACTGCACTGATTTTGCCCACAATTAATCAGAAAAAACGAAAACTACTGAATAGAGCAGCCGGCAACAGGGATTCTCCTCCAGACAGCAGTTGAATTCGGAGCAGCTACAGAGAGCGGTCGGAAGAGCAGGTGGACAGCACTGAGCCTAGCGCGACCGCAGCGAACGGAAGCTCACTAATTACTGAACACGCATCGTGTCTGTCGCCCGTCGCTTGTCAGATGGCGCGCCACGCTAAACCCCATGCTACGCTCCGCGCCCCGTCAGCTGTCCACTGCACACAGGGGAAGATCGGGCCTTCTAAACTCGCTTTGTGCGTATCTCTTTAAGCCTCGAAAAAACTGACGTCTGGTGCAGTTTTTCGGAGTAGCCAATGAATTTATGCAATTTAGCAAGAGGTTAATAACAGACTGCATCTCTCTTTTCTGAACGCGTTTTCGAACTAAAAATGCTTTTCCCTTCTTGATTTTTTTCTAATGTACATACCACATGTGGTTATTCCTTTCTCAGTGCTACCAACTCGATTCGCCTTCTCCCTCGCGTCCTCGCATTGTGCCAACACACGCCCAGTTGCAAACCCCTGCTGCTTACCCAGCAGACAAACGAACGGTCGACATAGGTCTGGTAGAGAACGTGCCTCGTACGAAAGTAGCTTTACATACGACACTGGATGTGCTGTTCCGTATGCGAGCCCTACAACACAATATAAATCCTTATTCGAAAGTAAAACTTTCTGTGTTGTTCTATCTGGATGGATGTTCTATCTGGACTATGCTCCTTATTCTATCTGGATTATTTCAATTCACGAAATCAAGGAACAAAAGAAGAAAAAACAATATTATTACGAAAAATAAATAAATAAATAAATAAATAAACAAGAGAAGGAATGAAATGGAAATGCGAGAAAGCTCGTAAATGTTTGGTACAAGGAAATGGAATACAGAAGTAGAAAATATACTATAATGAAAACATTAAATGAAACAAATGAACTGATTGACTATAATTGTACACTATAGGAAAAAAACAAACACCATCCCCTGATTATTCTTTATGAAATATTAAATTGTTTTGACGAAACACGCCTCATAAGTAATGTGAATTAAATTTTAATACGTGATTGTCTTTTTTCAATCGATTATTTATCATTACCACGATTCGTGCCTGGGACAAACCACTAGAGAATAAAAAACATTCAAGCACTTAACGCAAATTGAAATAAGGATTAACTTTTTGGGTAAAGAAAAATGATACGCAGTATGACGTTAACACCCTCATTAATATCCATTTTCCTTCTTTCCACGCATCATAGAATTAAACACGTAGTATAAAATAAAGAAGTGCTGATGAGTTCCAAACGTAGTGTCGATTATGTATCGTCATTGTAGCAAATTTGCTCTTTTGCTTGTTTATTATCCTTCTTCTTCTTCTGCTGCTGCTGCTGTCTCCTTATTATTAATTTGTATCCCTTTATAATACCTTCTCTTGAATTTGTTTTCTTTTTCACTTCAATTTATTTCCTCATTTTGTACTATTAACGTTCGATCGTAAACTTCCTAAGGTTTTTCTGTGAATACCCTACTTCTGTGTAATCGATTAGAGATTACGTAGGATTTATATGTTTGTTTGCACTCCAACTGCTAAAAAGCGCAGCTTGCCCTTCCCACTTAAATTTTTTAACGTTGCATTAATGTATAATCATTCATTTTGCCATACGGAAGAGCAGCCCCTACAGGTTGAGCCTTGCCGGTATTAAAAAATTATTATTATTATTATTATTATTATTATTATTATTATTATTATTATTATTATTATTATTATTATTATTATTATATTAGAAATTCACTGCAGTGTCTCTGACCGAGAGGTCCCAGGTTCGAGTTCCGACGGCGGCAGGATTTTCGATACTAGCTTGTAAGCCAGGTCGAATTCTGGAGAAGAATTGTAGCGGCCGGCTGCTCTGATTGGTAGTTTTCCAGTTTTCCGTGGTTTCTCCGATCAACACCAGGTGAATGCCGGAGCAGTACCCTAACAAACGTGTCACGGACCGCTCGTGATCTTTCCTTCCTCTTCCTTGTTCTATCCTCACCCCTTACACTACACCACACACTTACACTAACATGCACCACACTACCACATATCCCGGGAGACCGGTCGGGAGCTTAGAGCTTATCCCGCCTAGGGTGGTGCCCCGCTGTTGGGAGAGTTCTGGTTAGGGGAAACCCCACTAGCCGACGGTAGGTCGGAGCCAGATCTCGCCATCTAGCGGGGGAAGATCACCGCCATCTCCCAAGAGAAAAAAACATGCCCTACACTTACGGGACTAATCACCTACGTTGTTGACGCGCACGGAATCACTAACAACCAACCATATTAGAAATAGTAATGAAGATACGACGAAGAACAGAAAGAGAAACATAACATAATCCGAAAAGTGGCAAACGGAGGAGTAAAACCTCAGAAATTTTGAAAACAAAAAATAACGAAAACTGAGAAAAGAAACAAAGAGAAATTTGCCGACGAAAGGGAATAGCCAAGCGCGCGGGCACACTACCGCCTAAACACGCGCTACCGGAGCGGCGCGGCGCGGACAAACGCCCGTCCGCAGGAGGGGGCGGAGCGGGGGCGAGGGCGAGGGCGGGGACGGTGGCGGGGGCGGTAGCGGTGGCGGTGGCGGGGGCGGTGGCGGGGGGGGCGGGGTGGGGCGGTGGCGGGGCGGGGCGGTGGGGCGGGGGCGGGGGCGGGGGCGGGGCGGGGCGGGGCGGGGGCGGGGCGGGGCGGTCACTAATTACTAAGCGCGCACGCGAGGCCGCGCCGCCGCTGCGCCCACATGAGCGCGAGCGCGTATCGGCAGCGGTGGCACTCGCCGCCGCGCAGTGGGCGCAAACCACCCGAACAGAGGGCAAGCTGCCTTCGAATGCCAGAACAACAATTTCTATTTATTTAGTCAAAAAATGTACGTGACTTATGGGGGAGAACATCATCTGCGGACGCTTTCTTGAGTTTCAGAATCCCTTCCCAACAATTCAACTATTAATAGTTGAAATATGGAAAAATTATAGTAGTAATAATAATAATAATAATAATAATAAAATAATAATAATAATAATAATAATAATAATAATAAATTTAAAAAAGTGACAGATTAACATTTCAAAAACTAGATATTTTCGTTACCGAATTACAGAAAACTATTTAATAAAAACCTATTTAATTTAATAAATACATATTTAAAATGTAGTCGTAAAATAAAACCAAAAATTTTTACAAGTCCATTTAAAATTTTTGTCCATTTAAAAAAGTTTCCTGTTCACCTTCAAAGTCAGGGATGATATCGCGTCCAAAGTTCATGCTTCATGTCTCTTTCCAGTATGGATTTGTAGGTAGATCTCTAAATCAGCAGAAAGCAAGGTCCATCGCAACAATACATACATGACATACACATACAAGGGTCAAACAACCGTGCCCAAGGTAGAACTTGAACTTCGGAATTTATTAAATATACATTTACTTATTTTTAATAACCTAAATATCGTAAATGGCTCTCCACAACTGGCCTACGTTTGAGTTGAAGATTTAAATGCCCTGTAATATAGTGGTTTTCATTCGAGGTTTGGGGGACAAAGATAAACCACCTTCAATTCCAGTAATTATGTTAAAACGAGAGTATTAGTTTATCGGGGGAAGTGAATTGTTTAAAATATTCCTGCAACTAGAAGCAAGCAGAGAGGGAAATGGATCCGTTTTCAAAATGAAAAACAATAAGAAGAAAAACAGTCGCATCGAAAGGGAGATTCGAAATGAAATAACTAGCGTATTTGCCTTCTACCTCTGGGGACTGTTCGGATTCCGGGCACATTCTTGTGGACAAAATGAGTTCCCGGTAGGTATTTTTGGCGTTTCTCCCGTTTCTCTTACATCTTATTCTCCATTACTATTCCCCCCATTATCAGTTTCATTTTTTACTCATTGAACCAAAATTCATGGGCATCAAAGACTTTCGTAACTGAGGGACCCCTAAAGTCAAATGAACAAATAAATAACATCAACCAAACAAAAAACTACAAAAACTATTTTTATCTATTAGTCTAGTGTTCAGCCTACACAGTATAAGTATTTCATATTTAATTAGGAGAGTATTTTTATGTTAAGAGAAGTAATTATATTTTTAAATGATTTCTGGAAGGATATGAAAAACTGGTCCGTTGCCACTAGTAGAAAAAACACGTCGAATGTCACATCAATGGACCCAAACAGTTCACAAGGAGGGGTACATCTGTGAGTGACGAATGGTCGAACAGAGCCAGGTCAATCCATTATAGTCGTACTTACTTGTTGTGGCCCTTCGGAGGGTATTTTAATATTAAAAAGTTTAGTTTGTGATTTAACATTCCCTAATAAAAAATAATTTTAAATATTGCTCTTGTCCGGCACGTCTATTTTCCGTCTCATAGAGGTACACGGATAAACATCGGTTAGAATACTGGTCTATTTTTTTGTTTCATTAAATTGTTTGTTTAATTAATTATTAAAAATCTGAGGAATTGTTTCGTAAATTGATGTCATCAATTTACAACTAGATGTGGAAAGACACGGCAAGATATTATAGTATTTCCTGCGTTTCACCAAAGTAATTGTAGGTGCACTGAAACCTTTAATACACGAACTTTTCTAGAATTCTTCCACAAAAACCTAAAGGGAACCATCAACAAATTGTGACAATCTACTTGTCTTGCCGAGAGGAATGAACTGAGCTTCTGATAGCTTCTAAAGTTGTCATTAATCACCAAAACGCCCTGAGTTTTAAAAAAAGTTTTAAGAGAACTTTCTTAGAAATTCTCAAAATAAATAACAATTTCCCACTAGGAGACCGAGAAGTGACGGATGACACTTCATCTCTCTCGATTGATGGACTGAAAGTCTGACCGTGAATAAAGGACGCACGCACAGGCGGACAAAGAGGCAGACAGACGGACTGACGATCGGCGGACGAAGATTGATTGATTGATTTTTTCGTGTTTCAGGGCGCGTCAACTGCTTCGGTCATTAGTCCCGTTAGTCTACTGCATGTTTTCTCTCGGGAGATGGCAGTGATCTTTCCCTGCTGGATTGCGAGATCCGGCGCCGACTTACCGTCGGCTAGTGAGGATTCCCCTTAACCAGGACTCTCCCACCAGCGGGGCACCACCGCAGCCGGGACAAACTCCCGACCGGTCTCCCGGAATATGTGATAGTGTGGTGCATGTTAGTGTAAGTGTGTGTGTAAGGGGGAGCGGATAGGACAAGGAAGAGGAAGGACAGACCGCGCGCGGTCCGTGCCCCGTTTGGTAGGGTACTGCTCCGGCATTCGCCTGGTGTTGATCGGAGAAACCACGGAAAACTACCGATCAGAGCAGCTGGCCGCTAGAATTCTCCTTCAGACAGCGACTGAATTCGACTTAGCTGAAGAGCAAGTGTCGAAAATCCTGCCGCCGTGGGGAGTGGGAACCTAGGACCTCCCGGTCAGAAGCGCTGCAGTGACATCAGTTGACGCACTGAGCTACCGCTCCCGGTGCGGACGAAGAGACGGGCAGATGGACGGACAGACAGCGCAGGGTACTCGATCAGGATGCACTGGGGGTGTGGTTGCGGCGCGCTTCGGCCCACTTCGCGTGGGCGCGGGGCGCAGCGAGCTCGGCAGAGGCACCTGGCGCGGGGGCGGCGGCTCAAAGCGGCGCAAAAGCGTGGTGGGCGGAGCGGCTCTGCGCCGCTGTTTGCCCCGGGCACATCAAACGCGTGCGCGAATTGGCTTTGAACTCGGAAATTGTGTCGGCCCCGCGACTGAGTCCCTTCTTATTGCCGCAATCGCGAGGAGAGTGGTTTAGCGCGGGAAGGCGGCCGCGGGGGGCGCGTGGAGTGCGCGTGGAGTGCGCGTGGATGAGCGGAGGCGTGTGGAGTGCGCGTATTGTTGCTCGTTGCGGGCGATGGGCGGCGCGAGAGGAAGAATGACGGGTGAGATTTGAAAGGACGCAGTGTGCGTTGAGCGCACTTTGCGAAGAGTGTATGATTATTAAAGAAAGATTTTGGTTTAATATGGTTATAAATTATACGTGAGAAAGCGTTGAGCGGCGTTGATGTTGTCGGTCTGGTTTTCATTGGTTGGTTAGTGATTCTGAGCGCGTTATCGGCTCAGATCATTATTGATTGATTGATTGATTTTTCGTGTTTCCGGGCGAGTAAACTGGTTTGGTCAG
Source organism: Teleogryllus oceanicus (assembly GCA_964035755.1). NCBI lineage: Eukaryota > Metazoa > Arthropoda > Insecta > Orthoptera > Gryllidae > Teleogryllus > Teleogryllus oceanicus. The sequence goes on from CAXIVR010000004.1 coordinate 137,389,900, forward strand.
TAGTCCCGTAAGTGTGGTGCATGTTTGTTCCTCGGAAGATAGCGGTGATCTTCCCCCGCTGGATGGTGAGATCCGGCGCTGACCTACCGTCGGCTAGCAGAGTTTCCCTGTAACCAGGACTCTCCCACCAGCGGGGCACCGCCCCAGCCGGGACAAGCTCTAAACTCCCGATCGGTCCATATGTAAATATGTTATTAGTTTCTCAAAACCCATGTATTAATTAATATTTGAAAGGAGCTCATAATACCAGCACGTAACTTTTGCTTTCAAATAAGACTTCTTTTCTAGTATTGATTTTTTACCTAACTCCAGAACAATTAAGAAAGATCTTATTTTTATACAGTTCACACAAATGTTTAAGATTAAATTATCATATTTGTTTTTTTTACAAAGGCATTTAATTCATTTTTTAAAAGTCGAAATGAAAGGGGGGCCCATATTACCATCTTCTCATGTATAGCTGTAGAAATAGAATATGGTAAATGATATGCGTATGCGGTTATAATGGCATTAGTGAGTTTGAGTGAAGTTTTAATATGTATTCTAGGAACTTCAGCGGTAGAGAACATTTGTAATCTGCATCATACAAATATTAGTTTAATGCAGCAACAGCTGCGAAGTGAGATGAAAAGTTTTCATTGCAGGATATCAAATCTCTAGTAATTCTGACCACACGACAAGCACAAAATTATGAATTTAATGGTTTCTCTAGAAGTAACAAAAACCTTTAGTAGTGAAAAGTACTGCAAACAAATGGGTTTTTTGGTCTTCTGTAATCATATTAATTGTCCCCAAAAATTTAATTGTCAAGAGTTCTTATTATTTTTTTTTTTTTTATTTTGTTTATTTAAGGTCGTTTTTTAACATCAAAGGTCATCAACGACCGCAATTAAGTATACATCAATGCGTTAAGTATCACAATCTAGTATACACACATTAGGCGTCCACAATTCATTAAGTATACACAATCAATGTCAATCAAATTAAGTATACATCACATTATAGTTTAAATTAATATTTTCTTAGATTGTTACTTAAAATTAATAACATTCAATTTTTTTTCTTACTTAAGTTAACAATGTCTAGCAACTTTAGTACTTTAGCACACCCGTCTTCAGAGCTGAACAATTTATGTAGGTTAGTTTCTAGTTTCAGTAGGTTTCTTTCCTTTGCTATACCGGGGCATTCTAAGATAAGGTGTTGTGTAGATATTATTTCACCACATTTAGGGCATGGTTCTGGGTCGCATTTTTTAAATATATAACAATATTTCAGATTAAAATGACCGATCCGTAATCTAGTGATGATAACTTGCTCTCTTCTTTTAAGGCAGATTTTCGGCAGGGCTGGTTCCAGTACTGAGTTCCTAACTAGATGTAATTTTGATGATTTTAATTTCCATTGTGAGTCCCAATATTTGAAGCAAGATGTCCAGAAGAGCTTTTTAATGTCTTTTATAGTGCCACGAATTTGTGAATCAAAACTTAGAAATGATGTTGCCATTTTTGCATATTTATCAGCTTTCTCATTACCAGCGATTGCCTCTATGGGATGGGATCCAAATAAATTCGATTTCTGTCCCTTTTTCACCTTGACTAAATACAAATTCTTGGATTTTTTGTATGATTGGGTTACCTGTGTGTTTATTTTCTATGGCTCTAAGGGTCGTCATTGAGTCAGTGAATATTGCAATGGGCAAGTAATTTGTTTGCTTGAGACTGAATTCGATGGCTTTAAGGACTGCCCATGCTTCGCATGAACAAATGGAAAAATAATCTGGGAGACGTTGCGATTCCACTATATTGGGAGACTGAACATAGAATGCACAACCAGCTTTACTCATCACTTTAGAACCATCTGTATATACTTGGTAATAATTGACATACTCTCGTTGTAAACTTGTTATTAAATTCTTGAAATTAGCATTGGGACCAGAAGTAAGGTGAGGACTGTTTGCTAAGGTCATGTTTGTTACTACATTATGATCTCGCCAGGGTGGGATGGGAGGCATACATCTGGGTAAGGTAACTGGATCAATAATATTAAGTTCCTTCAGGTACTTAGAATCCTCTCTTAGTGGTAGTGGGAATTGAGGGTTGGCCTCATAAAGATATGTTTTTAGGTTATTGAAAATATTTGTGTATGCAGGATTTGGAGGGACACTTAAAGTTGAGTAAGCATAATTTAGACAGAGAACTTTACGTCGCAGGACTAATGGTATTTGCCCTGTTTCCACTAATAGGCTATTAGCAGGACTGGTTCTAAAGGCGCAAGGCTTAAGCGACATGCGCTGTGATTATTGGGTTTAACATTTTCAGTGTTCTCTGGATGCTGAGTTATATACTACTGCACCGTAATCCAACTTGGCCTGAATGAATGCTTGGTATATTTTGACTAGACATTCAGATTGTGCACCCCATTTGATAGACGACAACATTTTTATTACATTTAGTCTCTTTTTACATTCCAACTTGAGAGCAGCTACATGTTGTTTCCATGAGTGAGTAGAATCAAAAAGCATACCAAGAATTTTACAGACACTTGTTCTTTTGAGTTGAAAAGTTCCAAGTCTAAGTTGAATTCCTTCATTCCCATCCTTGCGTCTTCTTGAAAACACTATGAATTCCGATTTTGTTTTCGAAATTGTGAATCCCGAGTTAATTGACCAATTATTGATTTTATTTAATGTTTCTTGGATTATATTTCCAGTTGTCTGAAGGTTTTTTCCACTGCAGAGCAGAGGTGATATCGTCGGAAAAAGGTATATTTTTACAGGGTGTTGGACTACCAGGTTTACTTCATTAATGGCAATTATGAAGAGTAATACGCTAAGAACTGATCCCTGTGGGAGACCATTTGTCAACTCTGTGGGTTGCGATGTTGTGTCTTGAATTCTGACTCTAATATACCTATGTTTTAGAAAGTTTATGATAAATGCTAAGATGTTACCTTTAATTTGCAAGTTTGACAGAATGTTAATCAGCCTGTCTTTATATACCATTTCATACGCCTTTCGATATCCAGTGAGACAGCCATCACATGTTGCTTCAAAACCAGAGCATCACAAATTTCGATATCAATATTGACTAGGTGGTCATTGGTAGATCTAAATGCTCTGAAGGCACTTTGTTGCGGTGAGATCTGTTTATTGCTTTCTAATATCCATCTCAGCCGGTTGCAGACCATTTTTTCTAGTAATTTGCATATATTGCAAGTTAGGGAGATTGGGCGAAAGTTAGTTGGTTGGGTGTGATCTTTGTTTGGTTTGGATTGGTACAACAATTGCTTCTTCCATTGGTTGGGAAAGGATTGAGTGTTCCAAATAAAATTGTACAATGGAGAGGTATTCATGTGCAACTTTAGGCAGGTTTTTAGAAACTATTCGGAATTCTATCAGGGCCTGGGGCTGAATTTTTACTTTTGTCTAGTACTACTGTAAGTTCGCTCATTAGGAACTCTTGGTTATGCTGTTCTTCATTATCTCGTAGAGTCAGTCTGATATGTTCTTGATTTGAGTTGATATTTGGAGCTATTACAGACAGGAAGTTTGAGTCATAGTTTTTATTACTTGAGTTGTCAGCAAAGTTGTTAGCAAGAATATTACTAATAGCTTGAGGTCCAGAGTGTTGATTTCCATTCTTATCCATGAAGGTATTGGGTGTACTAGGCCAACTTTTTCCACTGATTGACTTAACTTTTTGCCAAAGTTCAGTTGTTGAGGTTTGATGGGTGATATTGGATGTGTATTTATGCCAGGATTGTATCATAGTAGATTTTAAGGTGAGTCTTGCTAAGGCTCTTGCTTTTCTATATGCTATTCCATTTTCTAATGTGTTGTTTTTCTTGAATTTTCTAAAGGTTCTCTTTTTATTTTTAATAACTGTAGTGCATTCTGCATTCCACCATGGCACTTGGTGCTTTTTATTTTTCCTGTTGTTTGGGGATAGAGACATTAGCTGCTGTTATAATTAAATTGGTAAAGTCACTTAATAAATTATTTATATCTTGTGGGTTTAGATTGTTTTCTTGAAACTTTTGCCAATTTGCTTCATGTAAAATCCATTTAGGCCAGCACCTAAGTTCTGAAACTGGTTCATTAGATGGAATATGAATGTTAATGGGGTAATGATCACTGTCATATAGGTTTGAGTTTGTAGACCATAGAATTCTTACTGCAATATCATTAGAGGCAAGGCTTAGATCAATAGCACTATCTGTACCATTACTTATATTAAAATGTGTAGGCAAGCCAGTGTTTAATAAGATTAGGTTGTTGTGGTTATCCAGCCACTCTTCAATTACTTTCCCTCTTCTGTCCAATTTGGTAGAACCCCACAATTTGCTATGACTATTGAAATCACCCACTATTACATACGGTTTAGGTAGCTGCGTAAGAATATTATCCAGTTCATAGATGTCAAAATGTTGACTGTTGGGGATATAAATATTACAAACAGTTATATGAATATTAATTTTACCTTGACTGCAATGGCTTCTAGCGCAGTTTGTAGAGGAATTTCCTGCATAAAACAATCGTTCTTTACATAAATTGCTACTCCTCCACTGGCAATTTGCGTACTATTTCTATTTCGAATAGATGACTTATAGCCAGATATTTTCCAAAGTGATTTTCTTTGAAGTTGGTTTCCTGAAGGCACAAAATCTCTGGTTTAGTGTTTTTTATTAACAATTTCAAGTAGGGTAATCTTGCATAAAAACCATTACAGTTCCATTGTGTAATTTTCATTGAGAGGGTTTATTCAGACATTTCTGTGTCAGTTTCTTCTTCCTGTAGTTGTGAACTTTTTAATTTATTTATTATTCTTGTGAATCTATTTTTTATAGATCTTTCAGTAAGTAAAGGATAGGTAACTGTCATCATTTTAATGATAGATTGAATGTCATTTGTGAAGTCTTTAGCTATTAAGGTTGGATTATTGGATCCAGATGCCATATCTATAAAATTTTTCAGTTGGTTGTAGGTAAGGGGAAAATCATCACTGTTAGTCTCAATTTTTCCTTCAATGGGTAAATAAGATCTTCTAGTGATTTAGTTGTAGACTTTTCTTTAATTATGCTTTCTTCAATTACTTCTTGCATCTTCTTTTTCTTCTTAGGATGTTTTCCTGATTCCATGTTAGGATAAACCAATTTTTTATTTTCTTGTTCAATCTGTGATGAGTCTGATGAAAGAGTTCTTTTTGGTATAGTAGAGACCTTATTACCATTCTCTTCCATGGTTTCAAGCTCAGTTGTGGGCATTTTTTTCATGGGCTCATGGTGAAATTGTATGTCTGCTACTTCAGTGTCTTTTCCATTGGTTGCTGGATCTGGCATGTCACAGGCTTTTATTCCATGGGAGCATTACTTAAATTGGTAGTCTTATGGTGATTAGAAGTGTTGGGTGAGGGGCATTGTCCAGCTAAATGCCCTGTTTGGTGGCAATTAAAGCATGCCATTTCATCAGTTGTGAAAAATATCCTATATGTTGAGCCATCATAATATACAGTAGTGGATTCAGTTAGTAGACTTACATCTTCAGGAGAGACATATACTTGTCTCCGAAAACTCATAATATGGGAGAACCCCTGTCCTGGAATACCAGCTTTAACAAATGAAATTTTGGATGCCAATTTGATGTTCTTTGTGATGAGTACATTTCTATTACTGAGTGAGGGATGATGGGGCAGACGTTTGAAATAATTATTCTTTGGCTTTTGTTACAAGTGGTCTCAGCTTCAATTCATGGTCTTTTATTTTAATAACTTTATGGTTGTTTGTAAGGGTGTCAGCTATTGTTTGAGAGCTTAGGAAAATACATACTCTGTTGTTTGCAATTTTGAAATAAATCGTATTTCATTAGGGTCAATAATGTTGGAGAGACTGTTTATGTAATCTTTAATGGTGAGACCTTCTAGTGAGTCAATGATTATGGCTTGGTCCTTGGTGGGAAACACTTCAGTTGACATGGCATTTGCGTAGGTTTTCAGCTTTGGTTGAGTAGATACCTGAGGTGGTGCTGTTGAGGTTATGGGAGCCCCGATGCCCGTGGGCTCCATCCTTCAGCAGGGTAGCGCTGCAGCGGCTGCCCGTATAGTTGATTTCAGACACTCACAACTCGTGGAACTAGAGTATTACCACTATTGAAATGTCACTAAGTTCACTGTCTGAATGACAATATGAAAACAACGTTTCACTGGCCGCGATCGGAGCACGATGTGTCTCGGTCGGCTGCCGAGATGGAACTGTTCTTATTATTTGTGGGAGCAACATACTATGAATAGATTAGCAGTGTGTACCATAAAAAGCACACAAAAATTTTCTGCCTGTTAGATTGTAGTTTTTATTATTACAGACAAAACTGACTTTCCTTACACTTTGCATCAATAAACACAATAAATTAAAACTGAAATATAATTTAGGGAGTGTATGATGATTAAAATAAGATTTGGTTTATTATGGTTATAAATTATACGTGAGAAAGTGTGATTGATGTTTGCATATTTACTTTGTTGAGATATTTCTGTATTACCCCACGAATACAACTGTTGCTTTAACTCCTGCGGGATTCCCGTTTTGTCTTAGCAACAGAACCCTAGAATGGAAACAAAATCTCAAGAAAAAAAAAAACCTCTAACTTTTTCACGTTCTTCGTATTTGTCAATGTCGGTATTTAAATTACATGACTATAAGAAATTAATTTTGGTTAACTAAAAACCCTGGGATTAGTTTTTAATGAAAATCAGCATTTAGAGTTGGAATTTGACACTGTTTTTAGACTCGGAAGTCAAAGAATACGCGTTGTTAGGACAACGGATCAACAAGGTTTAATATTCCATGCTTGGTGATAACATTGTGCAAATGGACACGACCCCCAACACGTTATGTGCAGAAGGTGTAAAGAGGGCGTTGTATGGTCGTGATCTTTAGAAAGAATGCATGGATTCAATCTCTAAAAGATAATTATAACGAGCACACGTAAGCGGTTGGTGAGATGCGATCGGATTTTCAGCATAGGCTGGTATTATGTAAATGATAGTGAGCCGGAAAGTTATGTTTAGTTTGAGGTCTGAGAGCTTTGTCTTGTGTAAATTGTAATGTTAAATTGTAATTTGGAATTTTATTAATGTAATAGTTGGAAGTTTGAATTCAATAGACTCCACGTTTCGAGGAGATATACATTAGGGTAGCTCCGTAGATGGAATAATTTTCCAATAAGTAGCTGAATATGGTAAGTCGCGAGTAGGTGTTTCATACGAAATACAGATAGGGAAAGCCGCGATCGCGTATTAAATTTGTGGGAATATTAATTCCTATTAATAGCAATCGTTGAGGCATTATGGAACAAATTTTTAAGTTAGGAAAGGACGCGAGAATTGGTACACCGAGGATTACATGGACAACATCCCGCTAGTCAGCCGAGAAGCCAGCGATCAAGATTATGTACGTAATTACAAACGTAAGCTTACAAACTATAGTCAAATCCGTATTGTGTTTTAATGTTTAATGTGAAAAGTAATTCACATAAAATTAATAGAATTGCGATGTATAGATTATAAGAATAAATGTTACATTTTTATTCTTGAAAAAGGCTGATAAATCATTCATCATTTATCAATCATTCATCATTCATCAATCATTCATCTAAATCATCATTCATCAATCTAATAATTGATTTCAATCAATAGACTTTCCAGGAATCGTGTTTCTATATAGAATTACACGTCCACAAGTAGCAGGTAAGGAGTGTTGTGTGTTGAACCCATGATAAATTGGCAGTAAGGTTAATACTTCAATTTTAACATAATAGAAGAGAAGAATACAAATTTCACAAATAGCTAGCCCACTGCGGTGTGTGATAAGAACACAAAGATTAATCACATAATACAAAGAAATCCAAAACATTTTAGTATAGGTTCCTCTGTAATTTTATTATTCAAAAACACACCTTAAATAATAAAAATTAAATTGGGAAGTAGCCTTAATGCATTTACATTTAATATGACCTGTGAAGTCCGAGAAGCGTTCCCATAGCAGCCAGTCAGCATAGCGAACTGTCGGTCACGAATTTTAAATATTATAGCTGAAGCAAATTTTCCAAGACGCTAATAATAAAACAACAATAATAATAATAGTAATAATAATAATAATAACAACAACAACAACTCTACCTAGAGATTACACGCTCTTGTAGTTGGTAGTGGAGCTTCAGGACGCCGAGCCTGAGGGCTGTAGCCTAGCTACCGGAAGGTCCCTTGCCGAATATGTTGAAAGTGAGGGATCAGACGAAGAAGTACTCCAGAGGAGAGCCTCAACGGTATCTTCGAAGAAGAAGAAGAAGAAGAAGAAGAAGACATACATATACATACATCATGTTGAACAAAAATTCCAAATTCAAAATGACACAAGTCTAATGGTAGCTGAGAAGCTAAAAGAGTAAATCCAAGCATGGGGTCAATGTATTAAACGTTCCAAACGTAGAGTAGATTTCTATGTACAAAATCGAAACAATGCGAAGATATTCTTTCGCAATCTGATTCAAAACGTGTAAAATAATGCTTTCTGTTCTACAAAAGACGACTTCGAAATATTTTGAACAGCAAATAGGGACGAAAACAGATCTTACAAAAAAAGGCGTGTCTCTGAAATTGATGCTGGTGATAAACTTGTGGAAAAAGTGGAACGTGTTCAAGAGTTCTCGAAAGGGAACCTCTTTCAATCAATTAAGAGCATGGGAAACTGGAAATCACCCGGGATTGAGAAGATTCCGAATTATTGGATTAAGAAATTAACAGCGTCATATTCTCATCTAGCAAAGGCCGTTAATAAAATTTGAGGAAACCCAAAGAAAATCTCGAAATGGCTCACACGCGACATAACTCAATACTAGAGACAGATCTTTGGCAAAGACAACTGGCCAATCATTGGTTGCCAGTTATGTACGAAGTTATTACTGCAGCCACAGTTAACAAAATATACAGACCCTAGGGAAGTACCTCTGCTGCTGTTTGAAAAGAAAGGATGTCGTAAACGTTTCACAAAGTCATCATGAATGTAGTAAGGTAACGAAAAATCCACTGAACGTTAACTGAAAATCCACTGAAAAATCACTGAATCCAGTGAACGATACTGAACTTCTTATACTACTTAATATGGAATGTGAGAAACGAAAGATGTGAAAGAAATCGTGGCTAGACAAAAAAAATTGACAGTAAACATCAATCGCTAACGTGGATTATAATGGGAAGAATAAAGTCAGAATGGGCAAAAAATTAATAGCTGCCCAACATCAGGCGTCTGGGAGTTGATACGCATTTGATCAAGAGATCTGGAATTCGGACCGCAAAACTTGAGTAAGAACGTGACTTAACTCCCAGGTCATTTGAAAGACTTGGAAGTGCAAGGCATTGCTTTATTTGGAACAGCCCACATTTTGTGCAATGCACACAATTCGGGGAACAGCCCACAATTCGTAGAGGCACCGGCAGATTCCAGATCTACTCCTTAGGTAGCTGGTTGCAACCTGAATAGCTTTCATATTCAAGCAACTCGTAACTTCTTTAGTCGTGGAGTAGAGGAATAGTAATAGTAACCACGCCCAAACTACAATTCTTTTAAAAACCACATACAATATATTCCACTGTAGCAGACGAAAGCTAAGCGAATAGAAGTCATCTCGATCGAAACGGCACTGTCCCAAACTTGCAGTAGCTGCCTCATATATCTCCCATCACCGCCTTTATCGCGCATTCGCTTCGAGCGCAAAGGCAACGCGACGAGGCAGACCGAGGCCTCGAAGATGCCTCGCCCTCCCGGCGAAGACGTCATCGCAGAGGACGGGGATGGCGGGGCGCCCTCAATATGCCCTCACGGAGGCCGACCGCCGTCGACCGGAGGAGGTCGGAAGCGGCCGGCGGCGACCGCTCGTGTCGCCCGCCCCCGGCCCCGCCCACGCCCGTCACATCACTCACCACGCCCGCTCCGGCGCCCCGCCGCCCCCCGGCGCGGACACAGCCGGCCCCGCCCCCCCCGGGGGGGGGACGCCACGGCGCGCCCTCAGAAGTCGCCGCCGCTGGGGGTGGCCGACGACTGCACATCGCCCTCGCCCTGCGCCCGGGGCAGGACGGTCGCAGGGGGCCCCGCCGGAAGTAATACACAAGTTCCGGGCCGCGATGCCCGCGACAGGGGATTGTGCGCAACTTGGAGAGGCAATATAGCGACCCAGCGGGGGCGGGGCGGGGCGGGGAGCAGCGACGGAGGCGAGCGGGGCCGGCCATGAAGAACGAAATACGCGGGACCCGCAGGGGTGGCGGACGGTAGTGAAGGAAGCAGCAGAACGGGGTAAGAGGGAGTGGGGTGCCGCGGGAGGAGGCGGGGGTGGAGGGGAGGGGGAACGAGGTGAACCGGGGCGCAGCCGGCCCCGCCTGCGTGCTTGTTTATGCGCTGGAAATATTTGTCATTAATATGAATGAGGGCGCGCGCGGCCGGCAGCCCGAGACGAATTTGCAGAGAAAACGAAGTCGAAACATCTTCATTTGCGTGGGCCACAAAGCGGGCTCTCGCGGGGCGCGGAATCCGGGGCGGGGGCGGGAGGGGGCGGGAGGGGGCGGGAGGGGGGGCGGCGCGGCGCGCCCGCGGGAGATATATTGCATGGCGTATTATCTTAAAGAATTGACGTTACAAGGGGCCGCCGCCGAGACAACCCCTTATGAATGGCTGCCTACTTCATATTTGATGTTCTTTTTGATGTCGGGCTATCTCGATCTATCTTGTTGCGGAGGAGAGGCGGAGAAGCGGCCGCTTGAGCGAGCGCTGCGCCTGGAGGGGGAGAGCATGGATGGAGGTGTGACATGAGAACAAAGAGCGCCACCAGGCTTGCACCCCGAAAGGGATGAAAAGGAGTACCGAGTATCGGTAGGTGGGGTGAAGTGGATCGCAACCACAGAAGGTGCTCGAATTGTTGGTTTCGTGGTGAAGAGGGATGGTGAGAGAAGAGACTGTCATGACAGAACATGAGCATGCAAAGGTAGATCCACCAATTATTCCTGACGGAAGTAGGGACGTATTCTTATCTGTAGATCGTATTCCCGCAAGTTGATAATATTGTGAGAGGACGATAGCACTTACAAAGCTGCGAAATGTCTCTCTTCACTCAAGGACTTGAGAAAATTAGAAATTCAATGTTATATTGAAGTCCAACCCCTCTATTGCATGAAATAATTCATTTATGTAGCATTATATATCACTACAGATAGCTATAACACTAACAGTAATTCTACTAATGTCAATTCTTATCAAATGACAGTAAATAACTTAAAGAACAGGATGCAAAGAGTGCGCCACCCATTCTTCTAAAATATGTTTCTTATCTAATTCTTAGAGCTTGTTGTTATGTTAATTCTCCTATCCCATGAGACTTAATCATGATACGATAGAAAGACTCTCGTCTCCACACTACGAGTACGAAGGAATAGACCTAGTCAAACACCGGGCACAAGCGCATTTGGAAACAAAGGGAAGAAATGTTCTGTGAGTAAATACCAAAAAAATCAGTGTGCTCACTCCTTTGCGTTGCTGATGTTTCCGGTTCTTTTTTTGAGCAAATAATATTTTATCGCAAATAATGCGGCTCTGGGTCTAAAGAAATTGATATAGTTCTGAAGGTGGATGCGCGCAGCAAAGGTGAATTTCACAATGAGATTTGTAAACAACATTGCGCAGAAACAAGATGTTCACGCTGCGAGGAGAAGGAAAAGAGCTAGTGGCAGGGAGGCAATGTGATAACAAACAGTTTGCACTGCAGAGAATACGCCGTCTATAGTGCAGTTATGAATGTTGGCAAGCCAGAAAATGGGAAAAGGACAGAAGTAGAGAATTTTGGAAAATCACACTACTGTAAAGTGCAATGAAGTGAGGATTGCAAAGGAAAGTGTGCTAAGATACACAAGAGAGCTTAGGAGGCAAAGACCCGGTATGGACTGACAAAATTTGGATGTGAGCACTGGAGTGCAACACACCCCAATGTGGAATGCAAACGCAATCCAGTCGGAATGGGTGGATAGCGAAGAGGAGTTGAAGAGAAAGCCTGAGAGATGCGTGAAAAAGAAGTGTAGCAGAGCGACGCGGAATGGCAAGACGGTGAATGTCATCCATCGCAGGCGGAAGAAGGCGGCGAGGAACGCTGAGAATCAAAGAAAATGAACCGAAACGGTCAACACATGCAGAGGACGGGGGCGGAATGGGAGAACGTGGAACGACCAGGAGGACCAGCGGGCAGTGGAAGAGAGCCACGGAAGAGAATGGGGAACAGTACCAATCGGCTGAGAGCTGCATGGACGATGAGGATGCAGGGCGTGGCGGGGAGCAGCCGAGAGTGACGGAGGGGATTGAGAAGTACCGGGGGAGAGAGAGAAAGCGGCGGCGACCTGTAGGGAGCGCAGAGTGGCAGGGAGTAGCCAAGAGTGATGGGGAGAAGTGAGAGGCGGGGAAGTAAAGGGGAGTGACAGAGAGAAACGGGGAGCGGCGGAGGGTAGCAGAGAGTTACGGTGAGGAGTCAGAAGCGGGGGAGTAACTTGGAGCGAAGGCAACCTATGAGGAGCGGGAAGTGGCGGGGAGTAGCCAAGAGTGATGGGGAGAAGTGAGGGGGGGGAGTAACGGGGAGCGACGGCAACCTATGAGGAGCGGGAAGTGGCGGGGAGTAGCCAAGAGTGATGGGGAGAAGTGAGGGGCGGGGAAGTAAAGGGGAGTGACAGAGAGAAACGGGGAGCGGCGGAGGGTAGCAGAGAGTTACGGTGAGGAGTCAGAAGCGGGGGAGTAACGGGGAGCGAAGGCAACCTATGAGGAGCGGAAGTGGCGGGGAGTAGCCGAGAGTGATGGGGAGAAGTGAGAGGCGGGGAAGTAAAGGGGAGTGACAGAGAGAAACGGGGAGCGGCGGAGGGTAGCAGAGAGTTACGGTAAGGAGTCAGAAGCGGGAGTAACGGGGAGCGACGGCAACCTATGAGGAGCGGGAAGTGGCGAGGAGTAGCCAAGAGTGATGGGGAGAAGTGAAAGGGGAAGTAAAGGAGTGACAGAGAGAAACGGGAGGCGGAGGGTAGAGAGTTACGGTGAGGAGTCAGAAGCGGTGGAGTAACGGGGAGCGAAGGCAACCTATGAGGACCGGGAAGTGGCGGGGAGTAGCCAAGAGTGATGGGGAGAAGTGAGGGGCGGGGAAGTAAAGGGGAGGACAGAGAGACACGGGGAGCGGCGGAGGGTAGCAGAGAGTTACGACCGGGAAGTGGCGGGGAGTAGCCAAGAGTGATGGGGAGAAGTGAGAGGCGGTGGAGTAACGGGGAGCGGCGGCAACCTATGAGGATGCAGGGAGTGGCGGGGAGTAACCGAGAGTGACGGGGAGGAGGAGAAGGGGGAACAGGGAGGGACAGGGAACGGAGTGGCGGGGAGTAGCCGAGGGTGACGGGCAGGAGGAGAAGCTTGGGAGAAACGGGGGGGAATGAGAGGAGCGGGGAGTGGCGGGGAGTAGCGGAGAGTGACGGAGAGGAGTAGAAGTGGGGGAGGAATGGGAGGCGGGGGAGGGGTTGCGCGTGGGCGCGCGGCGCGGGTGATGGACAGGCGCGCGCCGCGCCGGAAACTCGCGTTAATTGCCGCCGCCCCCGCCCCCGCCCACGCTCCCGCCACGGCCCCCGCCGCCGCCGCCGCCACTGCCCGTCGTTTTTATGAGCGGCACGCAGCCAAGCCCGTCCCCGCGGGCCTGCACTGTAGCGCGACCAAGCGCCGAGACCCTGGGTTCACAGGCGGCCAGAGGAAGGCGATGGCGTGAAGGTGCAGCACGAGAAGAAAAGACGGCTCACAGGAGATGAGAAAGAAAATGTAGCGTGAAATGATGTACTCTCAGACCAGAATGTGGATGCAAAAAAATTAAATCCGAAAGCGTGGAAATTATTAGGGAAAGTGGCAGCAGGGGATGAATATTGAAGATGATAGAATAAGAAAGATAACATATTGAAAGAGTTGAATGAAATAAACAATACATAAGACCATTCGGAAATATAGAAGCTGCAAAAAATATATGAATTCGAACTTTAGAAAAAAACTTGTAAAGAATGAAAGAATGCGGAAGTGATGCACTGAATACAGAGAGAACCGGGTTTTACTTAATAAATTTCGTATGGTGAAATGTAATATTTAATAAATAATATACAGAACAGAGAGTGAATATTGTATTTGTATTAGAGCAGATTAAGAGAAATGAAATTATCAGTTTAACGGTAATATTAAAACACAGTTGGTGATATTATTTTTAACATTCGCATTTCAATTTTCAGTTTATTATTTCGTCGTAAGATACTCTAAGTCGGATAATATTCATGACTAAGATCGTACAATTCTCAGTTGGCAATAATCAATTAACTAAGAATTGAAAACCTAATGGCCGTTAGTGTCAACACCATGAATATCTCTTCAGAATAAACACCAAGCGGAGGTTGTGTTTACCACACACAAACAAATGTAAGTTTCTATTGAGAAAATTTCCACTTTAAAAACAGTTTGATGTACCACGAAGAAATATGTACTACAAATAGGGAGTAAAGGCCCTGACTTCAAATACCTTCAAATCACTAGGTTGAGCAGGAAGGATTAGCAACGGAAGGGAAGATTGGGCGCATTGTAGAAACGCACTCTCCACGCTAGGCGGAACTTAGAGTTGACAACAAACTCGGAGCAACAGGTTCAGAGCAAGTGAATGCTGAGCAATTAAGGGTCCAAAATGTCCTTTGCGAAATTCAAAGTTGCTGTAGTGGAAGAATATTCAACTTGTTTCTAAACAGAACACAAGCAGTTCGCAATGCAGCATAACTCAAAATTGGTATTCTCGATGGAGGAACAGTGTCAACATGCCTAGCAAGAAAAAAGGAGTCACTACAAACTGAAAATTAGATTACAAGAAATATCGAGGAAATGAGGGAATATCTAGGAGAGAACTTAGTGAACTCTCTATAATAAGAGAGATATTCCTAACAATGATACAAGAGTATGAAAACAAACTATTGTAACACAGCCCAATGAAAGGATGAAATAATATCAGACATCTCTAAGAATTTAAAAGGTTCTGTAGGGTCTTAATGATATCAGATATTGTAATCGTTTATTGCTTCCTGCGAGTACCATTTCAATGCGTTATTAAAGGGCACGATAAGGTAAATGACAAAAATTTGAACACATGCGTGTAGAAGTGGGACACGTGGAGACATTGAAGAGGAATAACGATAATAAAGATGGGTGGTTGGTAAAGAAATCATTTCTGGAAGGAATTGGGGGGGGAAAATTGGGGTAGATTGATTAGGCGGCAGAAGTTGGGAGCAAGTGTCTGGGAATGTATGAGGGATGAAGTAACGTGTTCAACAAAAGCAAAGATTATTATAGCAATAAAGAAGTTGGAAGTGTGATGTAAAGTTGATGGACGAGGCGTCGAAAGAGATGAAGAAAGAGACCATGGCAGCACCCATGGAACGGCCCAGAGGATGGGGCTAGAGGAATGATGATAGTAGTACAAAGGGAGGTGTGAAGTGGAAAAATGAACTCTTTGAGGATAAGAATGAGGTAATGGAGGAGACCAAATAAATTAAGGTAAATAAGCAGAAGATAACGAAAGTTATGTCTCAACTGATGCCGTGAAAAAGAAAACCTCGAAGATTCCCGAGGCGACGTGGAAGTCGAAGGAAAGCGGCAACTAAGGAGTTGAGTCGGTCGAAGGGGGCGGATCCGGAGGCCGTGGCCGTGGCCCAAGACGCGCCGTCCCGCTTGCAGAGTGCACTCTGAATCTTGTTGGCGACTTTCTAAATCTTCCGCGGGCGCCGCCACCGCCGCCGCGACGCCCTCCCTCCGCCCGCGGCAGCGGCGGGGGAGGGAGAGGAGGAAAATATTTTCTTTGAATTTTTATTACCCGCGCCCGCGCGACGGCCGGGCAGCGGCGGCGGTGCGGCGGTGGCGGTGGCGGCGGTGGCGGCGGTGGCGGCGGTGGCGGCGGTGGCGGCGGTGGCGGCGGTAGCGGCGGTGGCGGCGGTGGCGGCGGTGGCGGCGGTAGGCGGCGGTAGCGGCGGTAGCGGCGGTGGCGGCGGGAGCGGCGGTGGCGGCGGGGCGACGGTAGCGGCGGTGGCGGCGGTGGCGGCGGTGGCGGCGGTGGCGGCGGTGGCGGCGGTGGCGGCGGTGGCGGCGGTGGCGGCGGTGGCGGCGGTGGCGGCGGTGGCGGCGGTGGCGGCGGTGGCGGCGGTGGCGGCGGTGGCGGCGGTGGCGGCGGTGGCGGAGCGGCGGAGGCGGCGCCGTCTGTCGGGCCGAGGGGAGGCGGGGCAGGCCGCCGGGGAGGAGGCGGCGTCGCGTAGCCTGCGGATGCTGCGAGCGCGGACGCGCCCCTGATGGACCGCCGTAATTACGCCTAACGCGCTCCCCCCGCCCCGCCCCCTGCGCCGGCGCAGACGCGCCCGTCCCCCCTCCCGCGCCATGTCTGCTGCCTCGCACGCCTGCCTCGCCGCGCTCGCTGCCGCTTCGCCGGCTGCCATCGCCGCCCAAGTCTCCCTCTTCTGCCTCGCGCCTGCCTTCGCTGTGGACAGCTCCCTGGCCAACGCGCCAGATGTATCCTTTGCAGCAGCATGGCTGGCCACATGCAGACCATCACTTACATCGTCGCTGACCTTTATGCTCTTGGTTATCCTTCCGTTCAAAATTTTATTTTCAACATTCACATCACTTCTATTTAGTAACACACTTTCCCCAAGTTCCTACAAAATCACCACTGCCATCTTACCACCATTGTTGGCATCTTCACTGCCTTAACTATGAGAACCATCTTGGCGCTATACTAAAATTGCATTACTGCTGTGGTCATCGATACCTCCACTCACATATCTACTCTATGCCATATGCCCAGCGTTAACTGCCATCTTCAGTGCTGTGCGCCCCCTCGCCGCTCAAACACCGCCCTCCCACGCTTCTCGCTCCCTCACGCGCCCCCACCCCGTTCTCGCCTCCGGTTGGAGCCGCTCGCGCAAGTGGAAGTTAGCCGGCTCGACCGTCGCCCACGGAGAAGCCGCCAGCGGCGGGGGCGGGCGGGGCGGGCGGGCGGGCGGGGCGGGGCGGGCGGGGCGGGGCGGGGAGCGCGAGCAACGTAGGCGGCCGAGGCGAAAGTTGATGTGCCGCGGTGAAATCCCGTTGGAAAAATCAAGCGCTGTGTGATGTCGTTTCCTCGCCTCACAAATAACACTCCGCCGTCGCCGTCGCCGCCGCCATGGCCAGAGGTCCGCCAGCGCTGCGGCGCGGACGGAGCGTGTGAGCCGTGAGGGGCGAAGGGGGGGGGGGGCGAGCGCCGCGGAAAGGCGCGGGCCTCGGAGGGGGCGGGGCGGGGGGGAAAGCGGGTCCGCAGAAAGTTGCGGCGCTTTTGTGGTGCCGTCGCGCGCTCGCTGCGGAAACTTCCAAGCGCTCTTTTTACGTTCCGCGGGAGCGGGCGGGGCCGGGGGGCGGAGGTGGAGTAGCCGGTGGGGCGGGAAGGGGCGAGGGGTGGGAGACGAGACGGAAGACGGGAGCGGGCGGTGGCGCCGGCCTATGATTGATACGCACCCCGCGTCGGCGTCGCCCGCCGCCGCCCGCCCGCCGCCCGCGCGCCGCCCGCCTGTCGCCCGCCGACCCGCACGGCGCCGCCGCCGCTGCTCTATCAGAGTTTATGTGCGCGGAAATCTCGTTTGCGGGAAATCAAGGGAGAACGCCGCTGCGCGACGCGCATGCGTTGTCGACAGCGCACCGCTCCCCAACAGAGCTATTCCTCTTGACACTACGGCCTCGCGCGCGGCTCGCCCCCCGCAGCGTGCCCCCTCCCCCCCCTTCCTCCCGAGCCACAGCCTTTGTTCTGCTCGCGTCTTCCAGAGGTTCCACGTTAGGTTTTCACAGCTCCTGCTTACTCCAGCCTCGCTTATACGGTACGGTTAGCAGTATTTGCTTAAATCCTTCGTCTCTCAGATTCAGTCTACTGTGTATGATTGACCATTTTCTGTCACGTCATCTGCTATAATCCCGTTAGTACAGTGAGTAATTTACGCCTGAATGTGGTAGTTATCTTCTCCCATTGGATTGTGGGATTCGACATCGACGTACGTGTCAGCTACTGTGTTATTTCTTGCAGGAAGCCACCGCCCAGCCAGGACAAGCTCCTACCTGCCGAGTGTGTGATAGCGTGTTTTTTGATTGATTAATTCTTTCATGTTACCGGGCGCGTCAACTGCTTTGAGCATTAGTCCCGTTAGAGTAGTGCATGTTTTTTTTTCTCGGGAGATGGCAGTGATCTTCCCCCGCTCACTGGCGAGATGCGCCGCCGACCTACCGTCGGCTATGGGGTTTCCCCCTAACCAGGACTCTCCCACCAGCGAGGCACCTCCCCAGCCAGAACAAGCTCCCGACCGGTCCCCCGGAATATGTGATAGTGTAGTGCATGTTAGTGTAAGTGTGTGTGTAAGGGGAGAGGATAGGACAGGGAACAGGAAGGACAGATCGCGCGCGATCCGTGGCCCATTTGTTAGGGTACTGCTTCGGCATTCACCTCGTGTTGATCGGAGAAACCACGGAAAACAAACGATCAGAGCAGTCGGCCGCTAGAATTCTCGTCCAGACAGCGACTGAATTCGACCTAGCTGAAAAGCTAGTGTCGAAAATCCTGCCACCGTCAGGACTCGAACCTAGGACTTCCCGGTCAGAGGCGCGTAAGTAACGAGACAGAATAAGACAAGTAGATCGCGCGCGGGTTGATGGCCCATTCCTTAGGGTACTGCTCCGGCATTTGCCTGGCGTTAATTCGAGAAAACATGGAAATGTCCAATCAGAGCAGACGGTTGCTAGAATTCCCCTCCAGCCCGAGCCGGTGTTGAAAATGCGCCACCGCCGGGACTCGAACCTGAGCGTCTGCAGAGTCAGCGGCACTGCTGGCTCTGAGAGTAATCCAGCTGGTGAGTTAACATGAAAACTCTTTCGCAAATAAAATATCTTTTAGCTCCCACAATAATTTCCATAAGCCATTGCAGATAGCAAGCAAGAAAACACAAAGAACAAAAGTCAAGCAATGAGTAACTAAGTAAGACGTAAAAATAAATGTGTGTATGTATTCACAATAATGGAAAAAAATGTTCCACATGAATATGTTTTTACAATTATTCAAGAAAATAAATTACCTGCGGCCATTTTTCTTCAAACAAAAAAGTTAAATCCACGTAAATGTTGGATATTCGAATTACAAATTGCATTAAGATTTCACAGTTTTAAGTCTTTTAAAGTGAAGTGAATTTACATCGAATTGAGCACGTCTGTTCCTTTCAAGTCGCCCAGCTCTTGCCCGATCCCCCAAACGCGCTCGCTGGCTACCCCTTCCCTGGCAGCGCGCGCTCGCAAGGCCGCCGCTGCCATCCTCACCTCGTCTGCGGAGCGCCCCCCGCCCCCGCCCCGCCCACGCCCCGCGGAGGGCGCGGCCGCACAAATAAAAATTCCGCGGCAGCTTGCCCGAGAGGCGCGCTCTGGGACAGCTCCCGAGCCGACGGTGGGCAGTGGGGGGGAGGGAGAAGGGGCGGGAGGTCAAGGACGTACGTAACGTCTAGGGTGCTCACGATTCAGAGAGAAACACAGAAAGAGAGAGAAACAGGAGAGAGAGAGAGAGAGAGAAAGAGAGAAAGAAAGAGTGAGAAAGAGAAACACAGAGTGAGAAAGAGGGAGAAAGACAGAGAAAGAGAGAGAAAGAGAGAGAGAGTCAGAAAGAGAAAGAGAGAGAGCGAGAGAGAGAAAGAGAAAACGTGGTGAATGTTCTTCTTTCTCCATATTCATGACCATTCTATGTCTATCATACCGGGAGCGGTAGCTCAGTACATCAACTGATGTCACTGCAGCGCCTCTGACCGGGAGGTCCTAGGTTCCCACTCCCCACGGCGGAAGGATTTTCGACACTAGCTTTTCAGCTTGATCGAATTCAGTCGATGTCTGGAGGAGAATTCTAGCGGCCGGCAGCTCTGATCGGTAGTTTTCCGTGGTTTCTCCGATCAACACCAGGCGAATGCTGGAGCAGTACCCTATCAAACGGGCCACGGACCGCGCGCAATCTGTCCTTTCTCTTCCTTGTTCTGTTTCTTCCTGTGTTTCCCTTTACATACACACTTACACTAACATGCACTACACTACCAGATATTCGGGGAGATCGGTCGGGAGCTTAGAGCTTGTCCCGGCTGGGGCAGTGCCACGCTGGTGGGAGGGTCCTGGTTAGGGGGAAACCCTACTAGCCGACGGTATGTCGGCGCCGAATCTCGCCATCCAGCGGGGGAAGTACACGGACATCTCCCGTGCAAAAAAGAAAATCACCACACTAACAGAACTAATGACCAAAGCTGTTGACCTGCCCGGAAACACGAAAAAATCAATAAATCATGTCTATCATTGATTTATTGATGTTGCCTGGCAAGTGTCAATTTCTATGGCCATTGGTCCCGTTTACATAATGAGTGAATATTTTATGGTGGGAGATGGCGGTGTTCCTACCCCGCTCTATGGGGAAATCCAGCGCCGACCTACACCGCGCTTGCAGGTGATTTCACCCACCAGGATCATCCCTCAACGGGGAAGGCCCCAGTCGGGACAAGCTCTTGCCTCCTGATATTGGTGGTAGAGTAGAGCATGTGTCAGTGTGTGTAAGTAGGAGGAGAGGGTAGGACAAAGAAAACCAAATATTGTTCGGAGAAACCACCGAAACTACGGACCAGAGCAGTCGGTCATCAGAATTTTTCTTCAGACTGCGGCTGAATTTGACCCAGCAATCGCTAGTGTCGAAATTACGCCGCTACCGTATCTCTAAATCTAAAATCTTCCAATCAGACATGCTGCACTGGCAATGTTTGTTCTCTTTAGCCATCTCATCCAGTAAACCATTTTCGAAAAGAAGAGCCTTTGTGTTTTAAATTAAAATATACGAGTAAATAAATTCAACGGGAATATTTTATTTTCTCGATTAATTTATTTCAATGTCTTTCTATAAAATCGTCCCAATTTTTTCTTTATTTTTTTTCGTAGATAGAAGAAGTGGCACTTAATAAAATGGCGTAAATCCCATTTTCGTTGATCTCTCCGTACTTTCGAGAAATTGAGTGTCATAATTCTGTAGAAACATTTTTCTTTAATTTTATATTTACCATTGTACACTGCGTTTGGCAACAATGCAGCGATGGATATTTGACACGTTCATTTTTTATCGGAAAGATGGGAAAGATAAGATTAGGCGGTTTTATCTACTTCACAATAAAATAATTCAATAAAATAGTTCAATAAAATAGTATATTCAACATTATCAAAGTCATGAATGTATATGCAGATATGCGTAAGGTAATGATATTGTAGTTTCGAATGCATTCATAATGTAATATCTTGGATGGCCTTTAGTTCTGGATGTTCAATTTATATGTGAAATTACCCTTGCTTGCCTGTATGATGGGCTTAAAATAATGCGAGCAGTTAAAAATAATGCGGAAAATGTGCTGTTTTAGCCCTACAAGTTTTCTTTTGGTGTAACAGCCCTAATCGAATCCTTGCAAGACTTGTGCCAGCTTGCAGTACTGTTGCTATCTATTAAAACAATAACATTATATGGAAGGAGAGCAAATATAAACTAGATTAGTACATCGTCTTAACCAATATAAGAGAGATGTAGAAATAATAGGAGAACTGAGATTGTAAACAGGATGAGGATCATAATGTACATTTTCCAGTTGAAACGAGAATTTTCTGAAAACTCACTAATCAAAAAATTGAATATAAGTAAATAGATATTAAGTAAAAGTTAATCATTACAAAGGCATTCAGATCACACGAAAATATAGTAAATCACTGCGACCAAAGTGCACAGAAAGAAGCCTTTGTTAGGGCCTTACTTAGTTTTCATTTTCAACCTGTCAATTGCGAGTAGCTCGTTGGTTTTTGTACAGTACTGCCTGCCTCGGCAAGCATCAGCCTAGTATCAGATACGGTAAAACCACGTAAAAAACTTATTTGAACATCCAGTCTCGATTCACGTCCACGCCATGCTCTCGTCCGTCTTCAAAACTGATGTCAATACTCTGCTGCCTTAGTTTCTTGGTTCTGGAACACCACCCATCTTTCCACTGCAGCGCCTCTGACCGGGAGGTTCTAGGTTCGAGTATTCACGGCGGCAGAATTTTCGACACTAGCTTTTCAGCTAGGTCGAATTCAGTCAGTGTTGAAGGAGAATTCTAGCGGACGGCTGTTCTGATCGGTAGTTTTCCGTGGCTTGTCTCATCATCACCAGGCGAATGCCAGGGCCACAGACCGCGCGTGATCTTTCCTTCCTCTTCCTTGACCTATCCTATCCCCTTCCACACAGACACACACACTCACACACAGTAACATGCATATATTCCGGGAGACTGGTTGGGGCGGTGCCCCGCTGGTGGGAAAGTCCTAGTTGGGGGGAAACCGCACTAGCCTACAGTAGGTCGGCGCCGGATCTCGCCATCCAGCGGGGGAAGATCCCCGCTTCTCCCGATAAAAATCATGCACTACACTAACGAGACTAATGAACAAAGCAGTTGACGTGCCCGGAAACACGAAAAAATCAATCAATCATAAAAAATACCCATCTTTCACACATCGACGCACACAATTGAGGAGCCGCAGCCACCCAAGCAGATGCACAACCAACTAAGTCATCGAATAAAACTTCAGAATCAAATGTATTACGTAAACTAATTACCTATAATCAACAGTGTTGATGTTAGATAAGAAATATCTTTGCTTAAAAAAATTCTACTTCTTAGTGAAATAGATAATCTAAAGAGCAAGAGCAGCCTAGAAATGCACTTTCAGTATTGTGTTTGCACTTTCAATTTCGATTAAGGTCTCTGAATTACCAAAATTCAGACAATGAAATTGTGTACCGCAAGGAGCTTTGCGGTACAACATCATTAACTTAAGGGTGAGATTGAATTATATTCTGAAAGCACCTCTTTACGTTATTCGATTTAATGTTCATCTTGAAATAAACTCCACTTCCTCCACGAACTCAATCGATTTTAATTTGTTCAGGTATGTCATCTCGTGCGTCTCACACTACATTAGCTGCAGTGTTGAAACACATGTGTAAATCGTATACTGTATGTTTTTCTATTCGAAATTCATACACTTACTTTTCTTTTCCTTTACTCTGAAGTATCATAAAACTACAATTTTTGAGGAAATAATAAAATTAAATATTTTGCCTACGGAAATAATAATTATTAACTTGGAATTGATGCCTATCGATTACACATAATGATATTGTTTTTGTCACTTTAAACAATTATCGATAAAAACTAAAAGTTATGTTTCGCCAGATGTACTTGGAATTTGGTCCTTGGAACACACAAACATTTTCAATTTCCATATGTGAAACTTACAAGAACAAAATTACAGAACAAGAGCTACGCTGAAGATCCATTTGTTTCAAGTAGTTAACTTGTATCTCAGCGTTACAGATGTTTTCAATAAAAATTTGAGAACGTTATTTATAAAAATATTCATTCACAATCATCCTTCAGGGGCCGATACATTTAAGTCATTAAATCATTACTGTTACAATGACTCGTACAGTCTGGTGCACGAGATCGATTATGACATCATACAACACGGAAAATGAATACATTGAAAACGCGTAAATCAAACCAAAGTTGCGATAATATATTAGTGATAATCAATTCACGATTGGCCAGCTCGCATGGTTGTATGTGGCCTTTCAGGGGATACATTAAGTCACAATCGATTACCATTACATAGTTACTCAATGCACGAATCGATTATGCGCTCATACCATACGGTTGAAACCTTGAAACCGATCAAACCAAGTTCCGAAAGTAATTATATTGTTGTATGTGAAATTATATTTTCAATAACCGCCGTCATTGAATCCCGCCCGAGCGAGCGAGCCGGGAGCGGCCCGATGCGAACCCATTGCGTGGTTACTCTGCACATGACACATCCAGTCTCCGCGTCGCGCCTGTTCGATAACCGCCGTCATTGAATCCCGCCCGAGCGAGCGAGCCGGGAGCGGCCGTGCAGCCCTTGGGCCGTCAGCGCCGTCTGTGGTGACGTAACGGGGTCGCCCGCGCCGTGCAACAGATACGCTCTCGCGTGCGCCGCGGGGGGCCGCCGCGCCCCCCGGCTCGCCGCGAGCGCAACCCGCGCGTGAGTAACGCACGCACGCGAACGTCCAGCCGTCGGCGCCGGGCGGGGCGCCCGCACAGCCCGCCCGCTGCTCCTGCCCGCAGCACCTGCTCCGCTGCTCACACGCACAGTGGGGCGGGCGGACAAGTGGATGCGCACAATGGAACGTGAACTGGGAGCGGTGGCTCAGGGCATCAACTGATGGCACTGCAGCGCCTCTCACTGGGAGGTCCTAGGTTCCCACTCCCCACGGCGGCAGGATTTTCGACGCTAGCTTTTCAGCTAGGTCGAATTCAGTCGCTGTCTGGAGGAGAATTCTAGCGGCCGGCTGCTCTGATCGGTAGTTTTCCGTGGTTTCTCCGACCAACACCAGGCGAATGCCGGATCAGTACCCTACCAAACGGGCCACGGACCGCGCGCGATCTCTCCTTCCTCTTCCTTGTCCTATCCTCTCCCCTTACACACACACTTACACTAACGTGCACTACACTACAACGTATTCCGGGAGACCGTTCGGGAGCTCAGAGCTTGTCCCGGCTAGGGTGGTGCCCCGCTGGTGGGAGAGTCCTGGTTAGCTGGAAACCCCGCTAGCTGACGGTAGGTCGGGGCCGGATCTCGCCATCCAGCGGGGGAAGATCACCGCCATCTTCCGATTAAAACATGCCCTACACTCGCGGGACTAATGACAAATGCAGTTGACGCGCCCGAAAACACGAAAAAATCAATCAATCAACAACGACGTGAAGAGCACTTTTGTGGAGACTTTCGCAATCGGAGTCAATGGAATCTTGGGTACACGGGAGACAACGGTAATGCATTCGCCCTACCCAAAGAAGTTTTCACTGGCATGTAAGAAATGTTGGTAATTGGTTTAGTTCGAGGTGACTCCCAGACAGTTAAAAATCTTTAATGCATGTGGTCAAGGCTCAACATTTAACATCAACCTATTCAGTGCTTTCATGATAAATTTCGGATATCGACACCTTAACGAAGCAACACGCACAAAGTTACATTTATTTTTTTAACATGTGGGTTGTTTTCTAGCACGGACAGAAAATATGTTAAGTCAATCCTTCGAACGATGCCGACTGAACTTCGGGTAAGATTGTGCGTTTTCATAAAAATCCAACTATCTGTACAGCTAGGTTCAATTCAGCCGCAGTCTGGAGGTGAATTCTAGTGGCCGGCTGTTTTGATCGGTAGTTTTCCGTGGTTTATTCGATCATCGCCAGGTGAATGCTGGAGCAGTACCCTAAGAAGAAGGGCATGGACAACGTGCAATCTTTGTCTCCCTTGTTCTATCTTCATCCCTTGCCTGCACGCACGTGCACTTCTATACACTACATTACTACACGTCTCAGGAGACCAGTGAGGAGCTTGGATCATGTCGCGGCTGGGGCAGTGCTAGGCTGGTGGGAGATACCTGATTGAGGAATATCCTCACAAGCCCACGGGAGACCGGCACCGTACCTCGCTAGCCAGCGAGTGGAAAGTCACTGCCACCTTCCGAGGCAAACCATGCACTACACTTGTGGGACTAATTACCTTAACGCTTGACGAACACGAGAACACTAATTGATCAATCATAACACATCCTGTCTTACAATTAAGATTGTTTATATTAAAGGCATTTATAAAATTAAATGAGAAGCAGAAAAGGCTCAAATGTATGGGATATTGCTTGAAATGAGTATAGGTTTTAAGGAGAAAATATCAAAAGGTAGAGATTATGTTCTATTATTGCCGGGACGCAGTCCAAAATATATTACTTACTAGAATGTGACAATAGGTTATTACAATTCAATAAACTATAAAAATCAAGTTCAAAATTCTATTAGCTATAAAACTTCTAAAAAATAATACTACGTTAAAATAATTCAAATACTAACTTCCAAATTTCAACTAAAACCATTTTCGATATCAAAATGTCCTATCACCCATGTAAACTAGTTACAGCAATGTAAAATTTAACATTTAATATATACATGCTTATCACATATGTTGCAAATCACGACTGTACATTTAAGTTTTACTGCAATTATATTAATATTCACTATTTTGTATTAATACGTATTAGTGTTGTACAAGAACACTAATATTCATCATAACCATAAATATTCATCCTTGAGACTCGAAACTAGATAACTCTTCTAATTTTTAAAAACTATTTGATTGTTTTTTAATTTAAAACCCAAATTAGGAATAATAAATTACTCTAATAATTGTCATCGTTACCAGTTGTTGGTTTTTAAAAGTTTTAATTCAAATACAAAAATGTACTTACAAGTCCCTCACGAATATGCAAATTTTGATTCAGGCCCTAAAGTATAATCAAAGTTACTATTTTGAAGGGGAATAATAAAATAATGTTTAACGGTTAATTAGTTATGATGTTTCCAAGTATATTCTGTTGTTGAAAAGAAAACAAGAACATAGAATTAAATAATTAAAATATCATTAAAATATATTTTTGACATTGTTAATACGTAATCTAACGAATCATCATGTTTAAATTCAGATATATGCCACAACTTAAAAATTTTAAAACTCAATTAGACGAGTTGCTTAATGCTTTGGTATAATGCCTTCACATTATTAGTTAATTTTATTGCTTAAATTGTAAACATAGCAATTCCTATAGAATGAAATATATACAATTTAAAATTAATAAATATCTTACAATGAATTAATTTGTTAAACAAACATTGTTATAGAATGCCACCTCGATTTTACGGTACATAATTCTAACGTAAACTAGTTTTAGTACTCGTGTGCAAAACTAATATTTATGTAATGCCTTTTTGTTACGAAAAATTGTTTGAACCCCAGGGCATCGCGAAGCGGGCTATTGCCTGGTGGCGGCGGCGGCGGCGGCGGCGGCACCGAGTGATGAGAGGAACCTCCGAGCGAGATGGGGCGCTTCAACTGAAGGGGAAAGTTTCCTCTTTATCGACGTGTAATTACAATTCATTTGAATGTTTTATGCTGCTGATACGCCATGCCGCTGCCAGTCGCTACTTAAAGTGAATGGGGGTTTCATCGATGTCGATACATCGACTGAACACGAACACGACGCTAGGGCGAGACGTTTAAAACTTAATGACTGTCTATCATGAAGAAACAAAACCCGTAAATGTGTTATCTAATGCTATTTACGACACAAAAAAGCGAAAATTGTATATCGAAAGCGACTGATATATTTAAATGAACATCTGAATGCATGTACATCGTTCACAGGTAGTCTGCATTAATCCATGTTAACATGCTGCTGGGCTAAAGTAGAACTACGCACTTTACAAGGACTGGACAATTTTAATTTGATAATTATGCAATAAAGCGTGTTAGGGCCTCATTCATTGAACAAAAATTAAATTTTGAAATACGCGACCAAAGCATCTGTTACTTTTTAGGATAAAAGTAGATTTACACAATTAACATATTACAAGTCATATTAACAGTATACGTTTCCCTCAAGAAACTACTACTAGTTCGAAGGGCTCGTGAGTAAAACTTGTTAGCTCTGAAAGTTAAAGTTTTTGTTTAATTAAAATTTCCGTATGCTTCCTTGTGCTGTCCACGCACAATGATTCTCAAATAGTCCAAATTGTAGCAAATAGTTGTGCCTCGGCTGTTGTCATATTTACGTACCTAAGTTAAACCCCTTCCAGCAGAAATGTTCTCTTGCCTACATATCGCAAAAATTTACACATGGTGTATCACACCCAAACACTTCATTTACCAAATAAAAATATTAGTGTTTTACTTGAATCAAAATGTTTTATCTTGTAATTCAGATAAAAACACTATCACAAAATCATTATGTGGATCGAATTAGTTATTTTCTTTTGTTCTTCTGTTTTATATCTATTTATTCCATCACATAGATATTATTACTTCATCTTTTAAGAAGATACAGTGTACTACGTGTTAACTATGGCAATAATGCACTTTATGAAGTGAAAGTTCATTAGGAGTAAGAACTTTGGAGAAGGATTCCTGAAGTCATTCAAAAACTTGCCCAAGATTCCTCCAAGTCTACCCTTTCTTGGAACATAATTCAATCAGAAAACTCCATCCCATAACCTCAAGGTATAAAATCTTACATTCTATCCAATCTCATTAATATAATACGTGTATTTTATGTAGTTTTACAAAGTGAGTTTTTAGATTACAATTTAGAGTATTATATTAAAGTATTTTCTAAAAGCATCAATATAAACATTTAAAAATATTATGTAAAGTATGATACATTCGTATTTCCTATTGTAAATAACAATTTTACATTAATATACTGTTTTATTCATGGGAAGCGAATAAAGCATAACGTTAAACAACTTAACTAATTTAACGTCCAATGTTTTGACCTTTCTTTAGTTTTTTGACACCCCAACAATTACAGTGTTTTGCCTGTGAGAAAATTAAATAATTCCAGAGCCCTCCTCCAACTTTCCTAAAGTATTTTAATCCACGTTTCTGCAAAGTTGGCAAAACTCGTGCGGACGAAACTTCACCAGATGGTCAGTGCGTTCACGTGATGTGCTTAGGAGCGCACCTCCAGGCTTTTAGGTAGGCTTCGGTCGTGCCCCAGCACGGAGTTACCAACTTATCGGGCTCATCTACAAGTTCAGCGCGCGAGCGTTGGGGGTTGGCTGACCCGCGGCGCGTGATTTATTCTCCCAGGAGGCTCCCTTTAGCGTGTAAAACATACAGCGTATCGTTGGCCCTCGGAACGACTCCATTTGGACGACTCTTTTTAAAGAGGTCGATTCGTTAGAAACCGCGAAAATGAAAACAGCTCGCGGATGAAACGGATTGCCTGTATACGTATCTTTGGTTGGTCGGTTGCTATACGTCTGAGACAAGAATTCTGTAAAATCTTTTCACGCGCATACTGCTGTTTACACGTATTTTGAAGAGCTCCATTTTGGAGATAGTACATTACGGAGAATCTGTTTCGCTTTTCATAGATTTATTTCAATTTTCATATAAATTAAGCACTGACATGAATGGATGACACAATGAACGAAGGAAAATTTATGTTTTGTTCCAATGCTAATAGCAAGTACAGTCAACATTCCAAACGCTCTATGGAAGTTATTGGGTCATTAATTTTCTATGTAACTAATCCATTACTGAACATTGTATGCCGATGAATTAAAACGTCATTACACGATGCTTTTAAAGTTTCTAAAATTCTGGAGTGTTTGCAAAATGAAAACTTATATGCTTTATGGGACCGCTCGTATCTTCATAGAGTTAATCCCTATCGAATATTCTGAACAATACACGACACACCTTGCACTGAAATGCTGACTTTAAATGTGTTCTGGTCATCTACTAAGTGAATGTACTTCGTTTCCTAAACCTGTCTTCGTGGCATTAAGGTAATTTCTCACCGACAAAAAAATACAATAGATTGCACATTATTTGGATTGTTTAGACACTTCTAATACTGCACAATAATTATTCTTAGTACTCCTTTCCCCACCCTGTTTATCTACGAGGACGGAACATGGAAGACGTAAAACGGGAGATCCAGGCTCTATTCACCAGTCAGAATGGCTCATGATCTGATGAAATTCACTCCGAACACCACTACATAGTACACCAAGTATCATTTATGTCAAGATTCATTCCTAATATTTCCGTGTATATTTAAGTCAGAAACTTGCATAGAAAAAAATAACTACAAACAGAAACGAAGAAATACCTCGTAATATTTTCTTGTTGAAGCTGTCACACCCTTCACTAATAAAATGCTGCATAGCCGTAACTATGCCTTGATTACTCATCTCAAGAAAGTCTTTTTTCTTTAAAACAAAATCGATATAAATCCTACATATCGTGCTTCCAAATCTTATGGTTTGTATTAATTTTGGGAATTATATTCGACTCTAATCATCTATGTAATTATATCGTATTCACAAAAAATGACCAACACATTTTGGGACAAATAATAATGTATATTGACATCGACTCTATCAATATTCTGAGAACTGAAAAGAGTATACTGAAAGCTTATTCAACATACTCTTCAAGAACATTTCGAAATTTTAAGCCAAGTTGTCGCTGAATACCTAAAACTTAAAGACAAAACGCTATAGAATAATATTTTTATACACAAATGATGCACGCTTAGTCTTGTAATATAAATGATAACAATAACTGTAAATATCAAAGAAAAGTACTTTAAGGAAGAAATGGAAAGCTGTAGTAAAGTAGTACTACTGCTTAGACTACGCGAGTCGAGAATAGTGAACTACGTGAGTCGTGAAATAGTAATGGAATGTGAATATGGCGACAATACATAAAGAACAGTTGAAGCGGGATGAAGCACGGCGCCATATATTTACGGAGCCGGAAAGAACAATCTAGCTGCGTGTTACCGACTTGCTTACCGCGAACAAAACACCAAAAGAAGAATACAAAAATATTTCACTTTCTAAAGAATATAAATTTCGTGGCGAACATTTATTTTAAGCACAATAAACATGTAAATATATCAATAGCTCTTTCAACATTCAAGTAATTCAGAGACTTGCACAAATTCGCGAAGAGTGGAATGATGTTTTGCTTGTTGAGTTATCGCTTTTAAAGTTACATTATTTTTTGCTTAAGATTTGCTTTTAAGTCAATAAAGAGTTTTTGAACTGTTCTATGTCATGTACTGCTATATTATTATTTCACTATTTAAGAAAACCGCTTTTATGATGCATTCTTTTAAAAGAAATATACATCATTATGCACGATATCAAATCTTTTCTCATTGGATCATATAACGAGAGTGAACCTTCAGTGGAAATGTAATATCTAGGATTCTATTCTTTTCGAAAATTTTTAACATACAGAGCAAGAACATACAAATGCAAAAAAATTTAAAAAATTATTTTTTCACTTTAGTGTTATAAAAAAAATTATTTGAGTAATCGAAAATAACTTGAAAAGCACATCAAGATACAATGCTCTTCAAGCACAAATAAATTATACTAGTTAATAGATGTATCATTCCCAGAATTCACAAAATATTAATTCCAACAATTAAAATACATGAACTCTGGGCATTTATCTATTGAAAAATGTCCGTGTTCAATCATAAAACTACATTCTATTATTTGAAACACAAACATTTTTCCTAGAACGTATGGTATACCATTGCATTTTTGTTTAAACCTGGTCTGGAAATGTCAACACCACTTAAACAATAATAGTCAAGAACCGAGGAAGCAACGCCAGAAATCGGAAATGATTACTGACAGATGTGTATTAACTCCAATTCTCTGCGAAAGCACTCGCTAAGCGGAAAAGAGCATCCGTCACTGGTTGCGAACCGGATTGCGACCGAGTTCAATGCGCAAAGCTGGATGGACTTGGTAACTCCTGGCAACGTGCAGTGATCCGCTATCGCTCGCCATACAAGAGAAAATGTAAAAGGATTGAGTCATTCTGTGTTCGACACAGCGTTAGTTTTTAACCTACATGCAGTTCACTGCAACATTGAGCCATTAATCATGAGAGACCTATTTTAGTATTCCCTGTGAGAGATATACGACAATGATAATTGTGAGTGCTCAGTTGCTAACAAAAATTGCTTTCAGAAAAATCGAAAATTCAATATTAGTTAGGAAGAAAATGGTAGGGTCCGTTGCAAATCACATGGATTTGACTTTAAGAAACGACAAGTAATTTAAAATTTTATGAAATGGATGGAAATAAAGAATATATATGAAAGTGGCTAAAAAGCGTTAATTTATAATTTGCAGAAGTAAAATATTATTTTATAATTTTAAATATTCTTACGGAATACTCTTAAAATGACATTCAACTGCTTAGTATGAGAATAGGATTGAATTATTCACCAAGATATTGACTTATCAAGAATACAAATGTGTTCTATTTTTCAAAGAGTTAAACCAAACATAGGCATAGATGGACCTTTCTAATCATGAATTATGTAGACGACTTTTAGTCTTAAAAAACACTTAGACTCAGTAAATTTCCATAACTAAATGCGATCTAGAACCTCTACATTTTATACTATGTTTGAACGACTTTTTAGATTTTCTATAAAGTGTAATGATAAATGGCTGGAATGAACAAATAAAATATGTTTGATTGATTGATTTTTTCGTGCTTCCGGGCGTGTCAACTGCTTTGGTCATTAGTCCCGTTAGTGTAGTACATGTTTTTCCCTGTAGATGGCAGTGACCTTCCCCCGCTGGATGGCGAGAACCGGCGCCGACCTACCGTCGGCTAGTGGGGTTTCCCCCTAACAAGGACTCTCCCACCAGCGAGGCACAGCCCCAGCCTGGACAAGCTCTAAGCTGCCGACCGGTCTCCCGAAATATGTCGTAGTGTGGTACATGTTAAGTGTGTAAGTGTGTGTGTGTGTGTGTGTGTAAGGGGAGAGGTTGGGACAAGGAAGAGGAAGGAAAGATCGCGCGCGGTCCGTGGCCCATTTGGAAGGGTACTGCTCCGGGATTCGCCTGGTGTTGATCGAAAAAAAACACGGAAAACTACCGTTCAGAGCAGCCGGCCACTAGAATTCTCCTCCAGACAGCGACTGATTTCTACCTAGCTGAAAAGTTAGTGTCGAAAATCCTGCCACCGTGGGGAGTGGGAACCTAGGACCTCCCGGTCAGAGGCACTGCAGTAACATCAGTTGATGCACTGAGCTACCGCTCCCGGTAAAATATGTTTGAAAATCCTCACAACCTATTATGATCATTTGAAATTTATGACCCGTTTAATCGGTGTGATGATTGTCAGGTATTAGTGATCATCTAAATAATCGATGAAAGAAATGATGGGATTGATAATAATAATAATAATAATAATAATAATAATAATAATAATAATAATAATAATAATAATGTGTATTTGTGGCGAGGGTAAGACCTTAGAATCTGCTCTTGCGCCTAACCACTTTAATGAATTTAGAATTACAAAATTTTGAGTTGAGGCGTTCGGATGTAAGTAATATTAACTTACGTTTCATGTTACAGAAGAAAATTTAATCTGAGACTACCGTCTACGAGAAATTGTCTGTGCGAGATACGACTTACAAGTGAATTTTATCGCCATTTTTTGTTTATTCTTCAAAATGTTTGCAATTTAGAAAGAGCCATGTGGCAAGGAACATTCTTAAAAATTGGATGAAAGAGGACTTTCGCCCAACATGTCCATTGTCATCATTTAAACTGGAAGTGCCGAAACCGTGATCAATGAGCAAAATAAAAGTATATTTTACGTTAAGACTGGGATGCAATATTAGGAATCATCCCCTGCTTGCGCTTTAAGCGATTGTGTACACCCAGAAAAATCTGAATCAGGTTTAAGATTGAACATTGAAAACAAGATACAAAGGAGAGTTGAAAGTGAAAATAAAAGGAAAGGAAAATAAAAATAACTAATGGAATGGGACAAGAGGAGCAAGGAAAAGATGTTAATGAAATGGGTATGACGAAATAAGAATGGAACATGGTACATATTATATCAGTTTTGCAGACAATTACATAACTGGCCGTAATTAAGGACGCATACAGTTCGTAATCTCTAAACAAAAACATAGGGAAAATTACCATACTAACCATTTGGTAAATACGTAAAGAAAAACACAACGGTATCGTTTAGCAAGTATCAGTAAAATAATACTAAGTGATGGATGTACTGATTGTCTTTGGATGTTAAAGATTTGGTGTAATTTGTGGCAGTGAAAACGGGGGAAGCCTGATGCATGGCGGATGAGCTAGACATTACTTCACAACCCCCACCCTTTGAAGATATTTTAAGCACACATAAATTCAGTGATCTTGTAATTTGACCAATTAACCATCTCTGAGAAATAAAGTCAGTGATTGATTTCATTAACAAGCGTTAAGAAAGAAAACGTAGTATGAGATTCTGAGAAGCATTTCAAAGCCGCAAATTGACAGTGTTAATAGCAAAGATAACATCCGATAGAAAATGACGTGTCTAAAAACCTAATGAAGTACGCATTAGAATGTTAAAGTAGAATAAATCGCGTCCAATGAAAGCGATAAACGCGGAGCAAGAAAACGACGACAGCCTCGGTTGGCAACGGCTCACACAGACGCGCGCAGCCTGGCCATTGCACGAGCTGCGCTTCGCCGACGCGTCCCAAGAAGAAGAAGTGCGAGTGGTAGCTAGAGGAGGAGCGCGAGGGAGCTTGTGGGACTACCCTAATCCTATCGATCCTCTGAGCCACGCAAAAAGCATGTGACGCCAACAGCAGCTTTGTCCACTGACGCGGCGGCGAAGGCGTACTCTGATACGACGGCCTCAAGTCGCCTGGCGACCCAGAAGCAGACGACTCAAAAATGAACATCGATACGTTAGACAAAAATATACGCCAAAGATTAGTATTGGAAAAGATTAAAGAATGTGGGTGTTACTCATTTATAATGGATTACTAGTGTGAGATCGATGAAAATAGATAAGAGCAATAACAACGAGAGCTTAATACAGTTGAAAATGTAAAACTCAAACCATTATAACACACATAATTTCCATATAAGTCATAATTAAAAATCATCAACAAGCA
Source organism: Teleogryllus oceanicus (assembly GCA_964035755.1). NCBI lineage: Eukaryota > Metazoa > Arthropoda > Insecta > Orthoptera > Gryllidae > Teleogryllus > Teleogryllus oceanicus. The sequence goes on from CAXIVR010000004.1 coordinate 137,424,677, forward strand.
ACATGACAATGTACGACAACCTGGATGGAGAGAGGATGTCTAAGCCGGGCCTTCACTTCCAGCAGTAAAGCAACAGGATCAATGAGCCAATCAATACTTCGACCTGCTAACCACGCCGTTCAAAGGCGAGAATAACACGCATTGTGAGTGTGCAAATTCACCTCAGAATGGGAGCACACACTTGAGGGGAAGCGAACGAAAAGCGAGGCGAAGCTCCAAGTGTTGAAGCCCCTGCACGCAGACCACGTGACAGCAGCGGAACCCACGGGGACGGCAATGAACAAACGTTGGTGACGCAGATGGTGATTGGTGATGTTGGGAAAGATAGACACGGTGGAAAAATTAAATGTGACAAATGAAGGCTAACATTCGGAAAGAAGTAAGACCGGCAACTAAAATATAAACGTTAATAGTACGGCGAATCCACTGTCTAGCAAACTCGAACGGACGCCTTGTATAAATAAAACGTATTGTTTGTTTGTTAGTCCCTAGAGAATTACATTTCAGATGTCTCCCAACGCGGAGCAAAGGTATTATCGGGAATATGATTATTATTACTTATGTTTTAATTAAACTAATAAGGAAATCCGTTAGAAAGAGGAAAAAGGAGGACGGGAATGAATTTCAGTTCATAATATTCAGCTCAGATAATGTGTCAACATGTGTAAACAGGAATTATTAACAGCCAAACAATAAAGATCAACAGGAAAGTTCAACGTCGCTAGATAGATTGATTGATTAGTGATTCCGGGAGCGTCAAGATCCCAAGATCATTACTCTTGTAATTGTAGTGCATGTTTTATCACGGGAGGTAGCAATAATATTCCCCTGCTTGATGGCGAGATCCGGCGTGGACCTACTGTCGGTTTGCGGTGATATTCCACTACCAGGACTCTCCCAACAGCGTGGCACCGCTCCAGCCGGGACAAGCTCCCAGCTGATCTCCCGACATGTGTAATAGTGTAGAGTATGTGAATATAAGTATGTGTAAGTAAGGGGTAGAGCAGGATAAGGAAGAAGGAAGAAAGATCGCGGGCGGTCCGTTGCCTATTTGTTAGGATACTGCCCCAGCATTCGCTCGGTGTTAATCGGAGAAACCACGGAAATCTACCCATCAGAGCAGCCGGCCGCTATAATTCTCCTCCAGACAGTGGCTGAATTTAACCTAGCTAACAAGCTATGTTAAATTATGTAATTTACGAAATAAAATAAACCAGAGGTAAATAAAATAAACCATTCAGAAAGGAATGTCTATCTGGTACAATGAAATAAACTACGTAAGAAATAGGTTAACAGTAGTATTATTTCCACCAACGATAGCACACGTTCATAAACATAGGGGAAATTTTAAAATTTTTGAGTTGATAATTACTGAGACAAACATTCTTAATCTATACCATTTTCTTAACGTTCTGAACGTTCCTTAACGATCGTAGCGTGGTCCTTCCCAACTCCGTCCTGTGCGAGACAACAGACGGTCAGGATACGTCGCGCGGCAACAAGTCCTTGGCAGGCGCAAAGGAGGCCGAGGCGGAGGCGAGGATAAGCGAGGGGGCGGGGTGGCGCCGCCCTCCCGCGCCGGGACGCGGACATATGAACGAGTGTTTCGCAGCGCATTCATTATGCATACAGCCCGCCCCGAATTTACGGCGCGCCCTCGCGAATCTCAGTTTAAGTTGTAATCAAGATTATAAATTCCCTGGTGCCCCCGGCGGCGGCGGCGGCGGCTCGGGAGGCGCGAGGGCGAGGGAGGGGGGGGGGAGGAAGGAGGAAGAGCGGCCGGGGGAAGGGGGGAAGATACACACCGGCAATGGGAGCGACACCAGCGCGCCGCGCGGCGCCTGCGACAATCAGACACGGTGCGGCTTCCTCGCAGGTGGCGGGATTAGTTTTTAATTTGGGCGCCCGAGGCGCGGGAGCGCTGGCGGCGGGGGCGGCGCATGTAGACAGCAACCCGGGAGCGCTGGCCGGGCAGCCCGCGGCGCGCTTGGAGGGTGGGGGTGGCGAGAGGAGGTCGCGGGGCCGCGCGCCCGGCACCAATTAATCAGGGCCCGCCGCCCATTGCGCGTTATTGCGCCAACAAGCGCGCCCCATTTCTTGCATGACGCATCGCTTCCCGCGTCACACATCGCGCGTCCGGCTGCAGCGGCGGCGGAGGTGGCGCGCGGGGTGGCGGCGGCCAGGGTTTATCGCCCCTCACATCGCGACGGTCCCTGGCAGCGCTGCACCGCTGCCACGCCCACTGCCCCCCCCCTCCCCCGGCAGCCACAGGCCGGGGTTTTCACGGTGAGCGCTGCCGACTGCCCACCAGTGCGACATGCTCTTATCTACAATCCACGCTGCAAGCTCGCTCTGTCTGCACCCCTCATTCATTTCACGGCCGCTTACACTGCGCCCCATTCATCCATCGCCCACCTCTGTCACTCACACTTATTAGTCATGCTATTGTCAATGTGTCAATAATGCAACTGCGTTCAAGGTAGCCATCAAACGGTATGTCAGTATGTATAATCAGACTGAATAAAACTTATCAAATGCATCCGTGAATAGAATGTTTGTACCACCACCGCATTTGATAGCTTGTCTTGCTCCGTGCCGGCTCGGGCCTGCCTGCAGCCGAAACTGTGTCACGGCGACCGTCCTGGCCCTCGCGCCCCCTCCCCGCCGGTCGCCCGTCGCCGGCGCCCGTGAACGCGATAACCCCGGGGGCGGAGGCCGCTCGCACGAGGCGGCGGAGCGCGCGCCACATTTTCTCTTTTTCGGGGACGGCGGCGCGGGGGCGTGCGGGGGCGGGGCGGGGCGGGGCGGGGCGGCGAGGCCGATAGAAGCGGGGCGCAGCAGCCGGTGCGTCCGGCGCAGCGTCCCGCCCCGGGCGGGCCCTATCGCCTCGCGCGATGGTAGGGGCAACGGCAGCGACCCGGCGAACACTGCTGTCGTGCGGGTAGCCTGTACTGACGTCACCTTAAGGCGTAGCAATCGTACGAAGGTGGGAGGTGGCGAGGGAAGGGGTTGAACGAAAAGAACAGAAAAGCAGGATGGTGGCGAAATTCTGCTGGCATCCAAGACCGAGTTGGCACCGTGAGGGATTTTGGCTCCTCCACTGGTTACGGGTTTTACAGTAAATCATGCTGCGGCTACCCAGCCGTACTTGAGCCACTAACGCCTGCCGGCATGACAGAACGTGTGATATATGAAATGGATAAGTACATAAAATATTAGTAAGGTATTTCGTGCCATACACATTTATAATTTTTATGTCATGCTATTAGTAACTGTGAGGCTCACACGATTTACTACTGAATTATTATACTGCTGGCAGGTGTGATCGTGAGAATAGCAAGTAAACGTTACACTTAATATTAACATTACGGATTGTCGAAATCATATTGAGTGAATGAAATTTTCATTTTATTATCATTGTCTTCACTCAATGGCTAATAACGATTTACATTCACTAATGATTTGTTAGAGAAAAAGTGATTCACTGTGTTAACCGTCTGCAAACACGTCAAACATTACAAAAATGTTCTGCATACGTCTCAAAGTAATATTCTATATTCGATCATAAACTCTAGCAAATTATTTCATTTTATTGCTTGTGGACAGTCCTGTCAATAGTTTAAAGATACCTAAAATACATAAATCAATATATATATATATATATATATATATATATATATATATATATAACACACTTTTTTTAAACAAAATATAATATTCCTTTAAATTTTACTCTGTTCATAATTTACTAGCAACGAAATGTTTTGTCTAGTTTTCTACAACAAAGCCATGTAAATATGACTGTGTTTTGAACTATTCTGAACTGTGACAATTAATTCTGTTGCGTCCTAGGGCACGAAACAAAGCAAATGAGAAATCAGATACTCTCTGTGCCTTTGTACTACTAGTACACTTTTTCCCGCGCCATTTCCCAACATTCACCCAATAATCAAGTGCGCGCACTGCGTTTAGCGCGTTTTTTAAAACATTTTCCACGAAACCACATCGTGAAATTGAATTCCACGGCAACTCTTTCTGTATCTTTCCTTCGCCTAGAAACAGATACAAAGAACATTTCAGAAGTGTGTTGTAATTTCAATTTTATAGCTTGTTGTACCACCGTGGTCTTGGGAGTCTCGCATACCAAATACACTGGCACTCGGGAGCGTGCCTTTCAGTTGCGACCCACATTGAATATTACCCACAAACCCGTTTAGCTCAGCTCGAAACCTCTAATCTTCTTCGCCAATTAATTCCAGCGCCGACGTCGACTCCTTTATCTCCTTTATCTCGCACTCATATTTCGCACTCGTCAGGCAAAATGCCTTGCGCAATCGTTTGCGAAAACTCATTTCCGTGTGGCTGGTGCGCGCTCCCCGCCAATAAGAATTCCAAGGAAAACATCTAAGGGAGCGCTGGCGGGCGCGGGCGCGGGCGCTTTGCAGCCCTCGCCCTCCGCTGCGCCGCCACGGGCGATCTGCCGGCGCCGCCCCGCGGGACACGCCCGTCCGGATCGCCATTATTTGAAATTCCAATTAACCCGACGCCCGCTGCGAAGGCATGCAAAACCGCTCTTTGAGCAATACGGATCCCGCCAGATACAACCAAGGCGGTTGACTCAAGGACTGTATATTGTTTCTGGGCGAGTCCATACACAGAACATTTGTTGCGTAAGCGTAGTGCAAGTGCCGTACCCCGGGAGGTGGCAGTGTTCCTCAGCGATGGAATGCGACATTCGGCGCTGATTCACGCGTTGGTTTGCGGGGTTTTCCCTGCTCCAGGTCTCTCCCCCAGAGGCACCGCCCCTGGCGGAAGACGCTGGAAATTCTCTTGATACTTGTTTTGTGTTAGAATTAATGAGAGTATATAAGGGAAGAGAAGGGAACACGATTGACGAAGCAAAGGCTTGATGCGGTTTTGAGTCAGTTTGTTGCAGGTCTCAGAAACCGCCCAATACTATCGAAGATCTGTTGGCCCCTAGAATTCTCCTCCACAGGTTGAATTTGCCCAGCTATCTACCAAATGTGAAACATCCTTCAGCATATACACCTTCACTTCAAGACTTCCCAGTTAATGATGTGAGGGGAGGTTTCGGAGTTGCCAATGTGCGCTTCGCAGCTGAGAGAGAAGTATCCAAAGTTTCCAATTATTAATAAGGAATTTGTTCTACCGTAGTATGTTATTTTCTCAATGTAGTCATTTCATATCATACTATTCAAGCATAAGCAGTAATTTTCATGGGAGGAACACAGAATTGTTCTTCAAAAAATACGTAATTTGATATTCAATTACATAAAAAAATCATTAATAAACACACCCCTTTAATTATCCGCTTTAATATGGATTTCCATCAACCGAATAATATTGTTACTAACCGGCAAGTCCTTAGTTTAAGCTAATTTCTAAATGTCGCTTTAATGGTTATTGCCTCTAGTAAAAATAAAATATATAATATAAAAGAAATATCTATAATATAATTATTCAATTCTAATGACTCGAAAATACAATTTTCTTCACTTCTAGGTAATGTCACATCAGTTCCTATTTCTTTCAACGAAAAGTTAAAAGAAACATCCAAATGCAAACTAGCGACTGTCTCGGGTCTCCGGTGCGGGTAGAATCAGTGTTTCACGTGACTGTCGTTTCGTCCACTTCAGTCACTCTGAAATCCAGATATTGTGGATATTAAAAAAATAATCCAATCATTCACATATTTTTTTTTAGATTTGGTCAAACTAGCGACTGTCTCGGATCTCCGGTGCGGGTAGAGTTCGGGTTTCACGTGAGTGTTCGTTTCGGCCACTTCAGTGACTCTGAAATCCAGATATTGTGGATATTAAAAAAATAATCCAATCATTCACATAATGTTTTTTACATTTGGTCTAAATATATTGATTTTAAAATCTTAAGTGCAAAAATACGAAGTAATCATGTTTACTTACGTGAAGCCGTAAGCTTCCGCGACCAGAGTCAACATCACCCGGACAGCCAAGAACCCATATTTACATTCGACAGTTCAAAATTTTGGGAAAAAATAATATTAACATTGAAATATTCGGAAATCATTCCATAATTCCGATTCAATAGCTTTCTTAATGTTTATTATACAATATATTAAAACTACTTGAAATTAATTATACGCATTGTATTATCTTCATTAAAAGACGACACGTTTAGTCCACGTTACTGAACACAAACAAGTAACCGTAGTAGCGTAATTGTATTTATATTATATTTCCCATCTCTCTCTCAAATATTCAAATGAAACGGTAAACGCAATCTACTCCCTTTCCCTTCCGCACCGCATTGCAGCAGAGCAAATTGTGGAAGCAAACGAACTCAAGGCGATCTTCTATTAACCTCTGTCACTTACAAAAGGGAAGAATTTGTAATTTCCGCGATGGAAGCCCCGTGCTTAGGTCTCCCCCCTTCGCCCTTCGCCCATCGCCCTTCGCCGCCTCCAGACGCCGCTGGCACTCCGCCGCGCCGCCCGCCCGTCGGCACCTGTTGGCGCGGGGCGGCGCGTAACGCGACAATTACTGCAGCCCTTAATTGAATCGCTGTCACTGGGGGAAGAACACGCGCAAACAGAATTAGGGGAGCGCGCGCGATCCGCGGAGGGCGGGTGGGCGCGCGGGCTGGCGGCGCAGCGGGCGGGCAGCGGAGCGGGCGGGCGCCCGAGCTGGTGGGTAGTAATGGGGGCGGCGGGTGAAGCTGGTAGGTACGATTGGTGGGCCAGCGGGCAGGTTGAGCTGGTAGGTGAGGGTGAGCTGGCAGGAGTTGGAGCTGGAGGGCGGGGGGAGCTAGTGGGTGGGCGGGCGGGTGGCCGGGCTGGCGTGGCGGCGGTGGCTGGTGTGGCGGGCGGGGCGGTGAGCTAGGTTGGATGTGGGCGGGCGGCAGGCTGGGGCGAGGCGGCACAGTGATGATCAGTGTGGCAGCAACAGTGACAAGGGTGGGGGTGAGATGGTGAAGAGCGGCGACGGAATAGGACAGGGAGGAAGAGGTGGTGCGAGAGGAGCAATGATGGGTGACGGACTTCACGCCAAAGATGATGATCAGTGTGGCAGCAACAGTGACAAGGGTGGGGGTGAGATGGTTGGCGAGATGAAGTGGGAAGGGCCACTGCAAAAGCGGCGGCAACGCGGACAGGAAGAGCGTTGAGAAAATGTAGCAGACAAAACTGGCCGAAAGGGCAGCTCTAGATTGCAGTAACAAAAGTTCTGAATGGAACATTAACACATACATAGCGTTGTGGTTTGCGAAATAAGGACTTGTGATCGACATTGCGGGTTTTGATATGATTGAGGAGGTGAATGAGAAGTCAGCAATAGCATAGGTGGTGATACAAAAGGTAACAATGTATGAGACGATGTAGGAACCCCTGTAGTGCGGCGATGAAGATGATTGTGGGATGTGGGCAGCAATATCGCTTTGATGTGGACCAAGTGAAGAGTGTGTTGCAGACGCTAAAGAAAACTGTCGGATATTATGATGGGAAAATACTGGGGAAACTGGTGTCATGAGCTCGAAGGGAGAAGACGTTGTGTGAAATGTAGAAGAGTTAAAAATTTCCATCCGATGTTGATGCAGCGAGAATAAGTTTCGATGCAACAGAGAAGATGCAGTCGTCAGAAGTTGATGGCAATAGTTCTATGTACCTCAAATAACTTTGTATTTGTAGATTTGAAACAGCGTCATTTGTTTCGCTGGAAACGGAAAGGGCAGATGAATCTGTATAATGGATGTAGAATGGAATAAACGAGGAAAACATACGTACAAAGACAAATATTACAAGCGAGAGAGAATGCTGTTGGAATTTATAACTTAAGTAGAATTAGAAGAACCATTGAGCATATAAAATGTTGTTCAAACGATCCAAAATATTAAATTCTTATTTCTAAAAAAAGAAGTAAATTTTATGTAAAAATACTTCGAAAATGAAATGGATGACTAAAAAATTCTCTCCAATAACAGAAAAATAAGGGGATAAAGAAATTTTGACAGAAACAGTGCACTATTTGTTAATGAAACTGGCAGCACAGAAATAAGAAAAATATAAATAGGAAAGAAAGATGTGCTTTTTAGAGGTAGAACAACAAGAATTGAAATAGTGTCGGCGAATCAGGTCAAACTTCAAAATAACTAAGAGATGTTTGAATGTATTACGTCGGAATAAAAAGATTTATGATATAGATCGTTGAACAAAGCAAGGTTTCTCATTTAGGAAACGATGAAATATATTCTTTTATTCCATGTACAACAACTGACAAAAGATCAGTAGCAATGCCAAAGGCAAATACAAATTTTGAATGTCTCATAAAACATGATAAAAATACGAAAGGGTGCTGAAATACGAATGATCATAAACTAGACAAAAAATAAAAAAACAACAAAACAAAAATGAAAAAAACGTCTTTAAAGAGTGAACATTTCTCTGGGGAAATACTGATAAGAAGATATGAGACGAGAGAGCGCGGGAGACATAAGCGGGAGGAGGAAGGTAGATTAGGAGCCGGAGAGGAACGAGTCCGCGAGACGAAGGGTGATGGCGACGGAGAGCGGAGGGCCCCCCGGGAGCAGTAGCGCGGCCGCGGGCACAATCGAAAATTCAATTCTGCGCCGCCTGGCCTCGGCTTTATTTCTGCCTGGGACGCCGCCGCCGCCCCCGCCGCCGCCGGCGTTGCCCGCTCGGGCCCACCTGCTCGACTGCCGCCGCCCCCCGAGCAGCGCAGACAGCAGCCATTGCCCGCCGTCTCTCCGTCTCCCTGCTGTCTTCGGCCTCGCAACGAACGGCTAGGGCGATCTTTGATCCCTAGTACGCTTGCAATGCGACATAGGGCGTAGAGAGACAATTGTACGTCTCAAGATTAAAAACGAATGAAGGTTAATGCGGAATTATTACAAAAGGGTTCGATGTACCATAAATAGCTTACAGATACACTTCAGTCGTTTCTCAACAGAAAATATTTTGCAGAAAGAATTAAAACGAGCATCAAAGACACGAAAAAAACATGAACCATTGTACAAAATTTCAGTCAGTGTTTATTTCATTCAAAATTATTTTTAGTAATTTATTGTGCACTGTAATACTTTAGAAAATATTGAGATAAATATTTTACGTATCTAATCTTAAATTGAAACTTTTTCTAAAAAAATAAGACTCATGATAGCTTGAGAGTTCTTTTTATGGCTTTGTATTAAAACTTTAAAAGCACGTACACTTTGAAATCAAGCAATATTATTTAATTTTTAGATATGTGTGCTTTGTGATTAAAATTACAAGATACGTGAAATTTACATTACAGTTCAATCTACGAATGTGCCGTTATTGTGAATATGATCATAACGATGAATATGACGATTATTTTTTGACGCATCAAAATAAGTGCTACTTTGCGCTCGTAACAAATTGTTTTAATCTCTTACCAACGTCCATGTAAAAATAAACGACAAAAATTTCATTTTAAAAGGAGTAAAATCTTTATTAAAATGAAACAAAAATTTATTTGTTTGGGTAAAATAATCATGGCCACGTAAGAATCGGGTAAAACCGTTTATCGTATTGTAAAAGCAAAACGTAATCGTCCCCTGCTCTGATGAGGTGATAAAATCCGCTTTGCCGCACGCCTGGCTGTCTCTCTACCGGAAACGTGCCATTCCTCAATGATCGCTGCGGATGTTTTCTGGCCGCGAGAGCTCTCTCGCTGACACTCCACAGCAACACGAGCTCAAATGGACCCAGAAGGAGAGGAGGCGCAACAAGAAAGTCGGGAGGGACGGCCGCCCGCGCGTCCTCGCAGGAAGTGACCAAATAAAAACCCGATTCCCAGCGGGCGGAGGGGGGGCCTCCGTCGCAGGAATCGCGCTTCGGAAACTTTCGATGACGGAGCACAAGGGCAGAAAGTTTAAAAGATGGCCATTGGTTGTAAATAAAAACTTCTGTGTTCTTTTGAAAATGAATAAAGCATATTAACACCACGCGACGATGAAGATAATATCTATGATACGCTAAGATGTACAAAATTATAAAACATAAGTGATGAACGATAACTACATAAATTCATCACCACACGCAGTTCTAATAATTAACACCAAGATCATCCTGAATATGAAATTAAATTAATTATAAAACATAAGTGAGAACGATAACTACTTAAATTGAAAGTATTGTTACGTAAAATTGTGTTATGAGTTGAATATTACAAATGCAGAACGATATCGATCTCAAGTATTGATTCTATATTATATTATTATTATTATTATTATTATTATTATTGCCCATAACTTCCATAAAGGAAAAGGCCTCCTGCTTTAGCAGGGTTACATAGTTGATATTCATTTCACTAAGTTCACTCAATTTCCTCAAATCGATTTATAGCACTTGGATCATCGTCTTCTTTGCTGTTCATATCCCAGTTGCCTCCATTTGTTCTTCTTGGGCCAGTCTCGTCTAGGTGGGACCAGCTGCTTTCATAGCTCGTCTGTCCATCTTCTCTCTGTCTCCTTGGTTTCTCACCATACGGAGGTCCCAGATTGTTGTAGTGTATGCCCATCGTTGCTGGTCTTGCCTTATAATATCTTTCCCCAATGCCATTGGCATATTTTGATTCATGTTACCTTATAACAATTAGTAACTTTTTTCTTGAAATATCTTAAATTTAATATTATGTATTGTATCATATTCGCGAAGAAATCATTTTACGAGTATAGTATTCGAGTAACCTACTACACCCGTCCGTCCGTCCGTCACTGATGGTTAGACACCTTCTCGTCCACCAATGGAGGTAAATGAGGCCGAGATACAGTATTCGCGTGTATTGATCTTCTGGTGGAGAACTGATGATTTTTTGTGTGAATCTATCCAGAATATTCTAAGAAATGTCTCCAAAAATGTTTCTTTTTGCAAATGTTAGGCAAATAAAAAGTGTTTTGAGCGACCGCACCTATCGATGAAGTGATTAATTCTCCACTTAATTACTTTCAATGAAGAAAATGAATAGGCATTGCTTTTAGGTAGATCCTTTCAGTATATTCTGAAACAAAATTTAGAAAAACATACTTTTTGAGCATTTTAAGACACCTACAGTAATTAAAAGCGCTTTACTACAATTACTGTCTCTTCGGCATAACGTGATTCCTTCCATAGTATTTCATTCACAGGATTAACAATATTTAAACCTAATTATGTGAGGAAACAAACATTTTTTAAAAAGAACTTCTTTTAATGAATTGTATACATTTAAAAATGCGTCCCCGAAGTATTTTCAAACGCTAAATGAAGATTTGGTCTCTAGGACATGATGGTGACGTAAGTAAGCTAAATAAGCCAATAGGCAATTTTTGAGTTTGGAAATAACAGTGTCAAGCAGTATGACTCATTGGCGAAACCAATCTCGGACGCTAAGAATTAATAGGAACAATGTTCAACAGCAATTCATGATGATAGTCTGAACGACGCTAAATGCGGTGAAGAGCGCGGATCACGCGGGAGAACAAGGTTCAAGGTCGTCAAAGTTGCCGCACTGTAGGATAAGTAAGGTAATTTTAAGAGCAACATATACAATAATGCATCACAAGAAAAGTAACATTAATTTTAACAATGATACATAATGCATTATTTACCATTTGAACTGTATAATTGTTCATAAACAACCTGTAACAAGTATTGTATTGCAGCCTCCGGGTCAATGACCCCCATCTCGATCAGGTTTCTCGTCCAGTTTCCCTGATCCATTGAGCAAATGCTGAGATGGCCCCTTGTTTTGCTTCTGGACATAAATGTATCTTCATTATCTGTGGACGTCTTCTAGAGTTCATTGGGAAATATAGTTATTCAAGTTATCGTTTCCATGTTGTCGCGGCAGGAAGTATTATTCGAAGGACAACATGATAAACAAAATGTATTACTTTTTATCCTAAAATAGATTTTGTTACATGGGTTTATTTTCAAAATTAAGTGTGTATTTACAGTGTAGGAATCACATAATTTTCAAAATGTGCACACAATTCACTTTTCCCCATAGCACGTCATACGCAGTTTTAACTGTTTTTTCACGTAAAATAAATAAATAAATGCTAATGGAATAATACTAGTTTGTAGGATGATTTCACCTACAAATTATATTTTAATATAAATATATAGGAATGTAACTGTATGTTCCAGGAAAGGAGCATGAAAATGTACAAATTTTCTTTAATAAGTTGTGGACTGATAGAATTAACTCTTCAGAACAAATCTTCTAGAAGGATTTGGATTAAGTTCTTGACACAATGTATTGTAGAGTACTTAGAAGCCGTAGTCCGACAGAACATCCGACAACAAGAGATGGGATTACACATTTGTTTGTTATATAATTATCATTCTTAATAAATAATTTTTCACGTATTAAGCCCGTGAATAAAAAAAACAAGGCAATTGGATGTTTTTATTTAAAAATTGTATAGTAAAAAATTCAAACATACGAAAATGTTTTTAAACGGTGTACATAGTTGGCGATTCCATACTCTGCCTGTATATTAGTATGTCACAAATTCCTTTTTCCTTATTGAAACTGTATGCTGAACCCAGATGCTTGCACTCATCATGCAACGGATTTCGAATTTAGTCTGCTTCGAGACCGTATTCTCCGGCGGTATAACTGGATACCGGCAGCCCTCTAACAAGCAGATGTCGGCGCATGACCTCCGCTCATGCGCCGCACTGCAGCATCAACACATCCCCGCCGGCCACCGCTGACGTCCTCCTCAACTGACGCCTCCTGACGGCCGCAGACGGCGGGCGCCGCGGGCGCTCAGTGCAACGGCGAAGTGAGGACGGGCGCGTCCACGGAGCGTGGGGAGAGGACGTGGGTGGAAGCGAACAAGTCCAGGTGGTAGAGAGACGATGTACCAGAAGGGAGATAATGAGGGCGAGGATATGGAGAGAGGGTGAGGGTGGATCAGGAGAGAGGAGAGGGCGTGGGAGGGCGGGCGGGCAGGACAGGACGTGAATGGGAGCGCCAGGGCCGGTGGACGAAGTCCACGTCGAACGACGATGTACTAGAAGGAGATAATGAGGTGAGGATATGGAGAGGTGACGGTATACCAGGGAGAGAGAGGCGTGGGAGGGGGGCGAAGAGGAGAGGACGTGAATGGAAGCGAACGAGGGCCGGTGGACAAGTCCCGTCGCAACGACGATGTACTAGAAGGGAGATAATGGGGTGAGGATATGAGAGAGGGTGACGGTATACCAGGAGAGGAGGGGCGTGGGAGGGGGCGAAGAGGAGAGGACGTGGATGGAGCGAACGAGGCCGGTGGACGAAGTCCACGTCGCAGAGCGAATGTACTAGAAGGAGATAATGAGGGCGAGGATATGGAGAGGTGCGGGTGGATCAGGAGAGGGAGGGCGTGGGAGGAGGGGGGGAGGAGAGGACGTGGATGGAAGCGAACATGACCAAGTCGTAGAGCGACGATGTACCAGAAGGGAGATAATGAGGATGCAGATATAGGAGAGGGCTGAGGTGGGTCAGGGGAGAGGGGAGGGCGTGGAGGGGTGGAGGAGAGGACGTGGGTGGAAGGACAAGACCAGGTGGTGAGAACGTACTAGAAGGGAGATAATGAGGGCGAGGATATGGGAGAGGTGCGGTGGGTCAGGGAGGGTGGTGAGGGGGCGGGCGAGGCCGGGCGTGGCGGCGATCCTGCGGGCGTCGCCGCGCGCCGCCGCCGCGCGAGGGCGGGCGAGGGCGGGGAGCGGGCGGCGGCGCCAGGGGCGCGTAATTCCGTGGACGTGGCTCGTTTCCCAATCTCATTACCCGGCGGCACGTGCGGGCCGGCAGCGGGGGCGGGGCCGGCGTCGCCATAGGCTTCGGCGCCGCCCGCCCGCTCGTCCACCCACTGCGCTCGCCGGCTCGATCGCCGCCCCGCCCACGCGCTCGCCCCTCGCGCGCTCCGCCACCGCTCCTCGAGCGGCGCTTCCCGGCGCGCTCACCGGCTGCCTCCCGCCCCCACGCAGCTCAGCGCGCATCGGAATACAATCCTCGCCATTCTGCGCCCCACCCACCCGCTACAATGCAAATAGTTGTATTAAATTACGAGCCCAATTTATTCCTTACTACCATACTTTTGGTGAACTTTTCTGTTAGTTTTTTTAAAATCCGCATTCCATTGCATGAGTCCTTAACGATTTATGTTCTTATCCAATATTTTATGATAACTTGTTATATAGTTCATAAGTCTTCATTGGCGGTGAGAACTATATTCACTTTTGTGTTTGTAATAAGTTTTCGACAAGTAAGGAAATGTGGAATGCGACTGTGAAACTTCAAGGGGCATGCGTATCTCCGTCCGACGAAGCCGTTCAGCCCTGTTGAACTCGCCAAGGCGCAGCCCCCCTCGCCCGCCCGCTGGGGCAAGAGGCGCTGGCCGGGCGCCGCCGCGGGGGGCGTCTGCGCCCTGCGCCGAACGGGGCCGGCGGCGCGTGGCGGGGGGCGCGGCTGGCGGCGGCAGACCCCGCGGACAGACGCGTGGGGGGCGGTGGGGGCGGGGCGCAGCCCGCGGGGACGCGGCGGGGATTCTACAATATTAACGACCTGATCGGCCACGGCCGATGCGGGGCTAACACAACCCGACCGCAGCGCTGCCGCCACCACCACCACCACGTCACCGCCACCGCCACCGTCACCGCACCGTCGCGAGAGCACAGTACCGCGCCGTCCGCTTTAACGTGAGGTCGGCTGCGCCCCAGGCTGGCCAACTGCCCGGCCGGCTGGCAGGCAGGCAGGGCGCGGCTCGGCCCAACCCCGCCCGCCGCCTCGACCGCCGCCGCCGTGTCCTGCGGTCGGGCAAGAACGCGGCCCCGCGAGGCCCGCTCCCACGCCGGGCCGGAGCGACCGCTCCGCTCGCGGGACACGGCCCCCGGCCCGGCGCCGATGAAATGAATCAGCAGTGACGTGATTAAACGCAACGTGACGACTCATTAAAAAGTCAATTTTTCTTGCGACCGCACAATTAAATTAAACCGGCACGTAAACACTGCAACATTCCTGCGTCGCGTAATGCCCGGTTAATAATTAAACCTCGGTTAATTACGTGCGCGGGCGAGCGAGGTGCGCGAGCCATCGCCGGGGGCGCGGAGGGGGCGGGGCGGGGCGGAAGCTGACGGCTGACGCGACCTGGCGCCCCTCCGCCGCCAGCTGCGCCCGCTGTCGCGCTGCTGCGCCGCGCGCGCAGTCTGCGCGCGCTCTGGCGGCGGCGGCGGCGGCCTCAGATGTTCCGGTAATTAAAACCCGCTGGCGCCCGCGGCCCGCGGTTCATTACGTCTTTAATTGCCGCGCGCTGCCGCCGCTCGAGGGCGCCCCGGCGCGCTGTCGCGCTGCCGCCCCGCCCCTCCCCAACCCTCCGCCCCCGCCCCGCCACTGACTGCCCGCCGCCGCCGCCTCCGAGGACCTGCACGCTCTGGAGGCGGTGGCGGCCCGGCGCGCCCCTTGGCCCGCCCTTCTGACGCGTGTGCAACGGCGTTCCCCTGCATGAGGAGAAATGTCGAGGGATGTTCGTGCCAAGCAAACTGCAACTCTGGTCCCTATGTTGTGTAGTAGCGACCCACATCTGGAGAACGGACACACCCAATATTACAGAAAAATATTTTCCGCACAATTTTGTGAAACGTAATGATTGAAACTAGAGTTACACACTACACCTTATTGCGGATAAGTTGTGACACATATAAAATCAATAGTATTGAAACGTCTTTACAAATTTACATTATATTACTAATATACATATTTTAGCTAAAGCATCACACTTTCAACTTTTTGAATGAGCAGTTTTATTAAACGTAATTTGCAATATATTACTATTCCTCCACAAAAAGATACAATAACTGTCAGTATGTTATTTTCGATACCTTTCACGGTCTTAAAAACTTGCTATCTACAATATTGTCCAATGCCAATGACGAATCACATGAAATACATAAGCTCTATAATATTTTGCGTAGTATAACTGCTGAAATAAAATGGACAAATAAAAAAAGCATAGCGCTACAAAAACACAAAATACCCTTCACCTCTCAGTATTGGAGAGTAATACTAAACAGAATATCAATCGAACGCTCTCCAATATCTTTTGCACGTGACGCAAACAGTGGTTTGGATGCTGCGGCGCGGGCGTTGACAACAAGAGCAATGATAGTGATTCTGCACTGTCACGCGCCCACTCCCGCCCAATGTCGCCCTGCTGCGCGTTGGGTAGAAGTCTGCGATTTGCGAGGCCAATTAGAGCCCTTCTCTTTCACCCTGCGAGTTACGAAAAACTACGAGCACCGAATACGCCCCAGGATTTTTACGTTTGTAGTTTCATTTCAAAACGCGATTCATACAACTTCTGTCTGGATATTAAAAACGAGTCATTTATGTACTAACGTTGAGGCTTCTTTCATAGAAAATGTTGTGATCCATTTGCAAAACGTGAAATACGTTGTGAAGTTTCCACATGTTTTCTGATTTTGATGTATTAAACATTTAAATGCTTATTAAAGCAAATACTGAAAGTGGTAGGAAATGGTGTGGTGTTAAGAACATCAGCACCAATAAAAAAGTAATTAAGAAGCGTTCTTTTGACATATCTGTTTATTTCAGCTTAAAGCTTTTTCGACCGTATTGCAGTCATCTTCAGTGCTAAAAACAAAATATCTAAATTACAATTCGTGTATTATGAAGTATAATTTATGAATTTTAGTAAACAAATATATTTGAAAACAACAGAATAAAATGGAAATATAAATTACAAAAATAAATTACATAATTTTGAAGGACAAATACATCAAAAAGAAAACGTACGAAGTGAAAGAACTGTTTGAGAAAGATAATTAAAATATTCGTAAAAGAAGAGAGCCAAGTTTTGAATGGACATTAATGGTTACGCTAAGGTAAAATTAAAAAGAGAAAATACAAGAGATAGATAAATACAAAAATGCAGATGAGAAAAGTGACATGCCGATTCCGTGGCATCTGAGGGCCGCGGCAAAGACAAAACCGCGATGGCCGAGAGCATTGCTCTGCTATTTAAAGGTAAGCTGACAATCGAGAGGGAAGAACTCTTTCTCAAACAAACGGCTATTAGAGGGAGGAGAAGCGGCGTCCGGTTGGCACAAAACAGGCGAGAGGAGGGGTTAATATGGGTGGGGGGCGGCGAAATTAGGAGGCGCAGGTAGGAATTTATTTTAAAATAGTGAGTTGGGAATTATTTAATACATTTTTTATATGTATGACTTCTAATTTAAGTCTGTGTTGGTATCTGCTTTCAATTTCTAAAATTTTTAAAACACCGTCTACGTTGAATATATGTTTTATCGAATAGATGGCTGGCAAAATGTAATTGTATTTGTTTGTGTGTGTTCCTTGATTCTTTGTTTAAACTATCTTGCGATGTGGCAAATATATTGTATTGCAACAGGAAATGTGTACATCATATGATATGAGACTTGGAGAATAGGATATTTTTTTATTTGAAAGCGTGTTATGGAGACTGTTGGGTGTTTGAATATAACATGAGTGTCCAATTCTCTGAGTTTTTTAGCGCTGTTCAGTTACGATGTTTCAAGGAAGGGGGTGGTATGTATGGTATGCGCGTGTGTTGTACCTGTAGCAGTGAGGGAAGTTAAGTTTTTAGTGTTAGGAGGATTGTGGAAGTATACCATTGTTTAAACGTTTTAAATGTCTCTTTCAAATAATCAATAAAAGTTATATTTAAGACTATAATGCATTTTAGTAAATTGTTCAAAGCATGAATCGAATAAAACCAGAAAATTGTTCGAAGCTAAAGTAGCCTCGAACAACTGCCCATAAATCAGGAGATCTGAGTTTTGTTGCCGATGGAGGTGACATGCTCTTCTCATTTAGACAGAAACAAGTTTACAACATGGGCATCGACTACTGAGCAGAACAAATCTTTCATTGTTGGTGACTGACTAGTCCTGGAGGTAACAATGAGGTAACAAATGTAATGAATATGATTTTTATGTTGCATTCGAAAAGTGCACTAATATTTAGCCCGTTTGTTGATAAACATTTTTGGAATACGTAGTTACCACGTAGTCGTTTATTGTCTCATCAACAGCAACTTTATGTATGCATCTCAGTTTAATCTAAAACTTCCCCCACAATGTGTGCACATCATTGATTTATTATGATCACGTACAGGACACAATCAGAATCAGGAACACAAACTCAATTTTAAATAATTTCGAATCTCTCAACATAAATTTCGCTTACTTGTAAACTTGTAGATAGATATATAAATTGTGCGCGTGAGTCAATTTGTTAAATAATGTAGAAATTCTCTTTAAACGAAGAAACAAATTAAAAAATTGTAATTACGTAATTACTTTAAAACTTATATTTCTTCCTCCGAAGCACTTCGCCAATTCAATTACAAGAAGACGCAACACTGCGTCGCTTCCCATCTTCACGCAAGCGTTTGATGCAATTTCTTGTAACCAGTAAGTTGAAAAACAAAGAAACGCAGTCGGCGTTGTTACTTCAGTTAACTTAAGATGTATCAACGAATAAAGAAAGTTCGCTTGAGTATATACAACTGAGAGAAACTGTTGGGACCAGCATGAAAGTACTCACCACAGGTTAGAAAATGCAGCTCTTCACCAAATCTCTTACAGAAATATAATTAAAAAATCTCGCAATTTGAGAAGAGGGCTTTCAAGTGAAAATACGGATAAAATTGCGTAATATAATTTATAGAGGAAAGTATTTCCTGGAATTTTCTCTACGTGTTACAAATTATACTCCAATCGATTTTACGTACGAAGATAACATTCATTTAAAAACTATAAATACGACAGATAAACATGGATTAAACCAACTACTATTGACTGTTATTTAATAATTTGTTATAGATTGTTCTGTTTCGCAAACCGCATTAAAAAATTTACAGTTTTAATATAAGATTTATTCATCCGATCCACTACCCACAAGCATAAGTTCAATAAAACAATAGGGTAATGCGAATGGGGAGTGAATCAGTGTGAGTAACAAATAACAGTATGTTTATGTAAAACAAAGTTCGTGCCTACACATAAAATTAATGAGCGGCTTTATATACAGAACACATGAAGATATTAAATTGAGAGACTACTGACAATGGGTTTAAGAGGAAACGGGTTTACAGCATAATTTGAGTGATGAGGATAAACAAAAACCAATAAATATTAGTAATCCGAATGAGTAAGAACACTAAAGTCATGAAGTTAAGAAGAAAAAAATCATTATTTTATACCACAAACAAAAAGTACAAAATTTACAAATTCATCTAAGTTAAAAATACATCTGTTACGTAGATAATAATTTGCATTGATTTAAGAGAGTAGTTCGGAAATGCTTCTGAATAAATTTTCTAAATTTGTAGAGCAAGTGTTTTGCAATGACATGAACTCCCCGACACGTTTACACATCTCTCACAAATCATTGCTAATGAAACCATAAGAAATTTGTTTGCCCAAACATCCAAGTGCCTGCCATAATGCTTAATTTCTAGCCTGACTTCACACACGCCAACGCGGCCCAAACAGCAGCAAACATAGGGACAAAGCAGCGCTAAGTACAGTATTGCCCAGCCGGAACTTGCACACTATCGCGCGAAAAGTTTTCGCGTGATCTCTCAGCTGGGTCAACACACCGCCACCGCAGCGCCCGCAGCACTGACCTACCACTGCCCGTCGGCATGCAACACTTCGCTCCCATAAGGAAGTCCATTTGCATCGAGCGGCGGTAACGACAGCGCAAACCACATCCCCTCGCGCTAAACGTGCTCCCGCACACGTGCTATCGAGCGAGGCGGGGGCGAGGTGGGCCCTCTTAAGTAATTGCGTCCGCGTGGCGGTGGCGCGGGAGAAAACGGTTGGAATAAAAATTATTCCAAGAGCCTCTCTCGGGGGCCTCACCTCGCCCTTTGCCCTCGTCGCTTCGCGCGGCCTCCGCCGACCCCGCCACCTTTAGCCGCCCGCCGCCGCTATCTCGCCCCGCCCCCGCCCCCGCCCCCGCCCCTGCACAGCCATTCCTGCGCGCACCTCCTCACTTGCCGCCTCCCGGCGAATTCCGCGCTGCTGTAGTTTGGCCACTTCCAACTCTCTCCCGTCGTCGTTCCTTTATAAGTTGTCTACCGCCACTATTATTTTGTTACGTTACTCCAGTGCAATTCCACCAGAAATTCAGTTCTTCGTGGTTTTCTTTCGATTTGGGGGAATCCCACTTCCAATTTTCTCATCACCTTTAAATGTCCATATCTTCTTTTCTCTGACACACTTTTAGTTTTATAGTGTTGGACCCACCGCATTGTGTATCAGCTTTCATATTCAAAACATTTTGCGCCAATTGTTGATATTTTAATCTATCAATTCGTTGTTTACATAAATTTTCTTCGCGACATTTCTTATTCACCGCTCTGTGGTGGAACTTCCAGGATATCCAACCACACTAATTCAAGGTATTGCTCTTTCCGTTGTTTTATGCTTTATTCTGTGTTTGTGTAATAATTCTCATTTCCTTAACCAAAATACGTTTTAAAGAGTATCTTTTACTCTCTTCCTCCATCTTTATTTCTTAGTTTATTCAGGGACGGTAGTTCTTTCGAGCTATCTCAAGCCACCAGTTTTGTTTGACTCAGAAACTCTTCGGGTATTTCATTCCGGATTCTCTCTTTCACATTTATAGTTTTCCATCATGAAAGTTTCGAAACATCAATTCTCCCAAGTTATGAAATTTTGTTGTTTGGAATATATTCTTTTTCTTTGTCCCGTAGCTTTGGTTTCTTTGTGCTTAAGAGTATCTTCACACTTGGCCCCTAGCATTGAAAGTTTTATTGGAATTGGTTCTAGAGGTCGTCTGCTCTGATCGATAGTTTTCCACGGTTTCTCCGATCAACACCTGGCGAATGCTGGAGCAGTACCCTACCAAACGGGCCACGGACCGCGTGCGATCTTTCCTTCCTCTTCCTTATCCTATCCTCTCCCCTTACACACACACTTACACTAACATGCACTACACTACCAGATATTCCGAGAGACCGGAATAGAGCTTAGAGCTTGTCCCGGCTGGGGCGGTGCCCCGCTGGTGGGAGAGTCTTAGTTAGAGGGAAACCGCACTAGCCGACGGTAGGTCGGCGCCGGATCTCGCCATTCAGCGGGGAAAGATCACCGCCATCTCCCGAGAAAAAACACGCACTACACTAACGGGACTAATGACCAAAGCCGTTGACGCACCCGGAAACACGAAAAAATGAATGAATCAATCTATTAGAATTAATGTCCAGTTCCGAGTGTCCGTGTCGCCCTTCGCTCCGCCTAACCGCACCTGTCACTGGAAGCGGCGTCTCCGTCTTGTGCCTGCGAGTGCCTCCGCCCTCCGCCCCGCGGCCCCCGCCGCCCGCGCAGCGCCAGCGCCCGCGCCAGCGAGCCGGCGACGACGCTACCTTTACGGCCTCGCGGCCGTTAGGGAAATTTACGGAGCGGCGATAGGGGCGCGTACGCCGCGCCGCTCTCGCGCCGCCGCCGCCGCTCGCCTCCGCCGCCGCCGCCGCGCCGCGACGCTGACGAGGCGCCGCCCGCGTTACGGCGCCGTAAACCGCCCTCACGTCGCTGGCACCCCCCCCCCCCCCCCCCCCTCCTTCCCTCGCTTCCTCCCCCCTCCCCCCCCCCCTCCCCCTCCCTCTCTCTCTCTCTCCTCTCTCTCTCTCTCTCTCTCGCGAGCCGCGCAACCAATCACCTCTTCCGTCGCGTCGGCACGTCTAGTCACCAAGTGGAGCGTGGTTTGGATGAGGGGTGATCGGATTGACTGGTTTTTTTCGCCCATCCCGTCGTGCGCGGAGGACGACCCATTCACCCCCCCCCCGCCGCACGTCCCCAGGCAACGGACGGAACGAAGTAGATGGCGCTGGATGCTTAAAGAGGAATGGAGGGCTCCGTTCGCGAATGAATGTTGACTCGTGATGGGTGATCAATCCTATTCCACCGGGAATGTTTTCTTCCAGACACGTCGACAGCTCGATCCTGGGGACTGACAGTACTAGATTGGTGACTGCACTGAAAAAATTAAGAAAGGATGACGCTTTGAATTGTTAAAGGAGTAGTTTTTATAAGTCTCATGAGGACGATGAAAATGTATCGTCGATTGGAAAATAAATAATCCAATTTTTATTTATAAACAGTGTCCAATATAAACCGAAGCAATCTACCCTAAATAATAATACTATTATTCACTTCGAATACATAAAATCAAAAAATTCGGCTCTAACATTTAATTTCGAAAAGAACGGTTTATATTAAATAAATCATAATGCATATCGACTTACGTCAGAAAAAAACAAAAATGGTAAATGTCTAGAATATTTAAATACACAGTGTTTAGCGGTAATATTACTGTGTGCATATTATTTCGTAGTATTTCTTATCTTCAATAGTTTTAATATCCTTACGAAATTAAAACAAAATACTTCCTCGAAAATGAAAGTAAAATACTTAACTTTTCTTGAAAATGACTATTGTCAACCTACATTATGTTCCTTATTTTCGGAAATGCACTTTCTCAAACAAGGAAATTAGAATCCAACGATGATGCGACTTTAAAATGAAAATCATGTTGTCGGTTTAAATCTCAATTAACAAAGATTTTCACATGATAAACTGCATAAGGAAGTCGCTTTTAATCCTATCCCGTAAATGTCAATTTTTGCACCCTATTTTCGTAATAATTACGGTTCATGAAAATAAAACGCAATAATTTCATATTATGCAGAACGAAATAGTTTGATAAAATGCAGATATTTGTTTAAAATTGTCTTAATTTTAATCTATTTTTGTTAAGTTAGAATAGGTATAAAACAAAAAATTTTAAACTAGACATTAATTTGTTCTAAAATACGTTACGTTCGGCAGATGCCGCAATTAATCATATGAATTTACAAAAATTAGTCATACAACCCTACAAACGGTTGCATGTTTTTCCATGGCTATTCCGGGACGTTTTGTTGAGAAAGAACGTGTTTTCCAAACATTGCGGAAGCGTAGCACTAACACGATCCGTTTAACTGCTTTGACATAGCTGATTTAAGCCACGAGAATTGTTGTTTAAGTAGTAGGTCAGGATGACGTCACATGTTTTCACATCATCTCATGCGTTCAAATAGGCTAGGGAACAGAGCGCAGGCAACTCCTGTCTTGTCGACTAATGAAAAGTCTTCAACCAGAGTAAATAATTTATATCTTGTTCCTGGTAAAGCTCTATACTTCACGCTGTTGCTTAATTCTAGGCAGTCGGACGCCAACGAACCTTAGACAAATGAACGAATATAATGTAATAAACGATGGAAGGAAACTGTTACATAAAAGATATATTTTGAAAATGTTTAAATAGAAAAATAAATAACATTGAAACTAATACCAAAAGGAGACAGGTTATGCATAATTATCACAGTTCCAATAGGAATATTTTATACTAGTTGAATGTGGCGTTGTCGGCGCAGCGAACTGTCTTAAAAGTATTTTCGTGTGTTGAAAATTTCTTTCATACTTTACTTCTTCCATGCGTAGCTTTGTTCAAATATGTTCTTACAGTATCTGGCGTTGGACTTACCAATGAATCGTAAAAGCTGATAATGTTATAGTCCCCTTCAAAAGTTCACAATATTGAATGGCCTTGTATGTAAGCTCTATACGGGATATGAACTGATAATATTTCAATTTTAAAATTATAATCGCGTAAACAACTCTTGAAAGACATTGATGATGCGTATAGAGTTTAGTACAGGTACATTTTAAGGTTTTTGCTAATAAGCACAATAATGCACAAAGATCACCATACGCTGTTCGTCTGGGTTATTCGCTAATCTTAATACAAGTTTATTCCCGATTAGTTCCAAAAATGTTGCCGCAAAATCTTTTACCACTACATTTGGTCCTTCTCCGAATTTGCTTAACACTTCCATATTTTTCACACATAATTTTTGAAGAGATAAAAACTGCACAAATATAAAACATTGAAAGATCACTCTTTTGTGGTATTACATTAGGTTAATAAGAATAAGTTGTGGGTCACATTCATTTGAAAATCGGTATTTATATACTTAGGAAAGCAAAAGTGAGAATTCGATCGTAACAACGTTCCTTCATTCTCTAACATTACTAACAGTTTTGTTTTCTCCGTATTCACGTGAAATTATTCAAATTTAATTTAAATTCCAAGGCAATACTGTTCGTAGGTTTTGCAAATTTATTTTTAAAAAATTGGTATTAGGCTTACGGATAAAAATGAAAATAAAATATGCCACGCGTTCACTTGTTAACACACAAATTAACTTCACTTATTCACTTAAAGATGTCAACATCAGTATTGTCAACGTCTTGAAAGAAAATTGTGACGTATTGAGCGAAAAATGCCTCTGGAGTTTAATCAATGCCACCTATATCGATCTATTTAGGTGGCTTTGCTTTAATTCCCGGCATACTCACGAAGGTGGCAGCGCCAAATCACTCCAAAACACGTTTATGGAAATTTCTTTCAATGTTCTATCCGGATCTGAAAACATATTATCAGTTTTTCATCAGGAAACTGATATGCGTCGAATGACAGCTCATATGTCTCGATTGGTGCACGAGAAGTGGTCTAACCGTAAATAACGGAACCGCACATTTGAACATACGCACAATCGAGGAGTTACTCAAATATCCTTTAGGGATATATGCATACTACGATCACTGCGTCTTAAAATTCTTCCCGATGCTTATAGTTTTCAATTAAATATTTTAAAATATGCATTCTCAACACCATAAAAGACGACATGTGTTTTTATATTATTTCTAGACATATGTTTTAAAAGCTGTTAATATTCGTTAATAGTGCGTCTGAGAGAAGAGTATTAGAAACACAAACTTGAGAGAATGTGTGTGAATCATTGAATTGAGTCTTTAATAACGGCGCGCGGCAAATGTAAGTAGAAGAAGTGGGATTAGTAGCTTTCTAATTTGTTGGTTTTATTTGGTTTGATCATATATTTTGTAGATATCAACATAATTAATCAATATTGCCAAATAACGAAATATTGCCGATTTAGTATCCTTAACTATACAAATTATCTACATGAGTAATAAGGATTGGATTGTATGATAATAAAATGTCGTATTTTCGTTATTTCCAAAAACGTCTCGCCGTAAGTTAGTGCATTCTAACGGCAATAACCTTGCTGAGAACGAACGATCCGCTGTTGTACTGATAAGCAAGCACAATTTGAAAGTAACGTGGATGAAAGGGCAGTACTGCGAGCACGAAGGACATCTGAGGAGGGACGCCTTTCTCAAATATGACATCATCCAACTGCCTTGCATTAGCTGCTAGTTGAATCACGCCAAAGTAGCACATAATCAAAATTTACACAAATACCAAATATCGTATGAGCACGCTTTTAAATACTTCAGGGACGTGTATGAACCCAACACCATCCTAATATTCTACACATATTGAATGGAGACATCTTCTGCTTGTGAATGCCGTCGAATGTTCGTTGATTTTAGGAGACCTAACTGATTTATAATTGTATGTTTACTTTTTTAATAAATATAAATACAAAATATGCATGACCCCGTTTTATATGTAAATTTGGACAACCATCCATATTATGGCAAGAGGGAATAATAGGAAAATATAAATTTGTTAAAAAATAAAAACAAAACAAAAGGATATCGTTTTAATTTGGCAACAATTGTTCATATATATGCTACACAGCTATTTTATATTGACAAATACGTCTTTCCAAGTTTTAGTCGAGTTTGCTCGGTTCATTGTAAAATGTTTCCTATCACAAAGAAAACAAAAACTAGGTACACTGGATATACAGAATACAAAAGACGAACGTGAAATCAGGAGAAACGAGAACTACGCGAAAATAAAAGAATAATGAAACACTGTGACTCAAGAAAATTGAAGACAGTAATGCAATTTACAATTGATATTCCACCTGTCATACTACACTTCGTTTCTTATTGGATATAATAATACTTTCCATCGTAGATGTACTAAATGAGGACTTTAAATGTCTAAAATTTAAACTCATCAATAATCTTCTGTTTCAGAATTTATTAAATATAAATGTATTAAAATTTATAAGTAGAGAGAATGCAAACTTTTTCAAAAACGTTTGCTTACTAACAGTAATTAATATCTAGTGTTTAACGGAAGGAATTGCGAAGTCCATTAGAATTTCATGGTAATCCAAGTGGAGCTCTGATTCATATATTAGAGTCTATGAAAGTTTTTAAAAACACTTTAAATTTTAAACACTCCATAGCGTTGCCTACTTATGTCATTAATGTTTCTCGCATGTTAAATGCAGTGAACAGCAGTAAATGTTCTTTGGTGCAAACTTTTCGTTTGGAAGCACAAGGAAGAAAGAAATGTAATAATGTAGAGAACCGCGTTGGGAGCTACTGAAAGAAAAACAAATATTCTTTAAGAAAAGAAACGAAATAAACCCAACCTGCAGAGTATTTACAATATATTATTATTATTATTATTATTATTATTATTATTATTATTATTATTATTATTATTGTTGTTGTTGTTGTAGATGGATGTTTCTTAAAACTCACAGTACATTTAAACAGAAACTTTAAGGAATTCTAGGTCAACTTATGTCAAGTGGAATACTGAAAACCTTGTGAAAAAGTATATGCAAGTTTGCCACCAACAAAAATTGATATTGAAATTTCGATGCCCAAAACAAGCTTAGCGTCAGAGACATATCTTCCTATTAGACGAAGAGCTAACATAGCTTAAAGTTTGGTACTGATTGTGAAAAATTCAGACCACCTACAAAAATGGTTGAGAGCTCTTTTGAAAGCTTGAGAAAAAGGACAATCTTTTCATTAGGTCCCTGTTCAACCACTTCCCCCCATTTCCCCTCCTCGAAACTGCAAGACAACTGAATGGGGGGAGGGGGTTAAATAGGAAGTGCGTATTTGATAATTGTTGCAGGTTTTGTTTTCTTTCATTTCTTCCTAGAATGCTTGGTGTGCCTTTCCTCTAGTTACAGAGTAAAAACGTACGAAAGCATACAACAATAGGAGATAATTTACTTGTTTCATGTCTATAAAATCGATTGACGAAACAAAAATTGGACGCAATAGGAGAAACGTTTAAAACCTAATTCGGTCAAGGGTCAATTAATGGTGTTCAATTTTCAGCTGAATCGCCGAAACCCCATACACCTTTTCTTTTTGTGAGTTCTCGGTCGTTATATATGCATAAGAATGGTTCTTGTCTATAGATGTTGAATAAAGAGCGTCGTAAATAATAACGTTCTCTTAAGTCAGTTATCAGCTCGTTTCCATGCCAACCGCACGTCCAGCTCTAGAACACTGGGCGATGCTCCCGCGAATGAGAGATCGTTTTTTAATGGCATGCAGGATATTCAACTGTCCGAAATTCTTGAAAATATGTTTTTTATCAATGTTCAAAACATTAGGGCAAGATAACAAGTACGAAACGCCAAAACTGTTCCAATTTAAAGATTAGAGAGCATAGAAGAAAAGCCTTCAACTGTCGTTTAGAAAACCGTATTTTTGAACTCTCAGAAATAACGGTGTCCTTATTAAATGTGAATTTGCTCCTATGTACAAATATGAAAAATGTCGTTTTTGTATACATTATTCAATAATAAAATTAAATAATGTACAGACAAATGTTTTAATTTTTTAGTGTTGAGGGAAACCAAACACATCACGAGACTAATAGCAAGATTCGTTTAGCACGAGAAGCTGAAGGTTCGAATAAAATTTTCACAATGAAGTTAGCGGGGCCGGGAGCGATGGCTCAATGCATCAATAGACGTCACTGCAGTTCCGAGAGGTCCTAGGTTCGAGTGCCGATAGTGGCAAGGTTTTCTGCACTAGCTTGTCAGCTAGGTCGAATTCAGCCGCTGTCTGGAGGAAAATTCTAGCGGCCGACTGCTCTGATCGGTAGTTTTCCGTGTTTTTTTCCAGTTCAACACCAGGCGAATACCGGAGCAGTACCCTAACAACGGGCCACGAACCGCGCGCGATCTTTCCATCTTCTTCCTTGTTCTATCGTCTCTCCTTACACACACACTTACCCTAACATGCACTACACTACCACACATATCGGGAGACCGGTCGGGAACTTAGGACTTGTCCGGGCTGAGGCGGTGTCCCACTGGTGGGAAATACCAGCTGAGGAAGTCGACGGTAGGTTGGCGTCGGATCTCACTATCCAGTGGGGAAAGATTTCCGCCACCTCCCGATGAAAACGTGTCCCACACTTACGGGACAAATAACTTTAATAGTTGAGAAGCGCCCGGAATCACTATCAATCAATCAGTCGTAAGTGGCGGCATACAAAGTAAACAGGAAATGTGATCGTCGCACAGCCTCGTCATCTACCTGGAAATTCACAGCAGCGTTTCACCCCCCGCGCGCTGGTAGGGATCCCGAGTTGAGACTGCGCGCCGCTAAAGGGAGTCAGGTAACTGTCGCAAATCGGCGCAGGTTTCCGGCTCCGCGCTCCGCCAGAACGCGCTCCGCGGCGACGTGTTGCGTAGGGCCGCCCCCACACCACGGCGACGGCGGCGGCGGCCGCGATGGCGGTGGCACAGCGGCGGCGGCGGCTGTCGTAATTAGGAGCGGCCGGGAGCTCGGGCCGTAATTCGCTAGGACGCTCGGACGGGCGCCGGCCGGCCCGGCGCCGCGCCGCGGCTCCTCCGCAACCTTCTTCACTGCCCCGCCACCGCCGCCGGCGGCGTCGCAGCCGGCGCCCTCCGCGTTGGGCAAGCAACAGCGGCGGCGGCGGCGGCGGGGCGAGGCGGGGCGAGGCGAGGCGGCGGCAGGGCAGCGGGGCGGCGGCGGAGGCGGCGGGGGGCGGCGGCGGGCGGCGGCGGGGCGCGGCGGCGAGGCAGGCGGCGGGCGTGGCGGGCGGCGGGGCGGCGGCGGGGCGGCGGCGGGGCGGCGGCGGGCGGCGGCCGGGGGCGGCCGTTTGGCGGCGCCGGGCAGAAGGCGGAGTTTGGAGTGCAGATGAAGTACGACGCTCGGGGCACGAGAGTAAATCGAGAAGTACTCAAGGCGTAAAGTGTAGACAGCTAGTGGAAAGTCAAGTGACTACTGAAAGGAAGGTAAGGGGGAAAAGGGAAATTGGGTTATGTTTGATGAGGTTTTGAAGGGGTAGTTGTGGTGGGACGATGGCTAGTTGGTAAGATTGGAAGGTGGTAGAGTAGTGCGGAGGTAGGTTGGCTGGATGGATGAATGAGAGGACAATTACAAGTGGTGTTGAGGAAGGGTGAGACGATAGTATTGTGAATGGACACAAGGGTGGTTGATAGGTGAATGAGTGAATGGGAGAGTGTCCAAAAAGTGTACAAAAAAAGTACTGGAAACAATGAATTCAGCAGACGGACACTCTAGAATTGGTGAAATGAATTGGAGTGCGACCAATTTCACGAATACGGAAGGCTGAAGATACGTAAGATTTTAGATTACAGACGTAGTAATGGAGCGACCTGGAATTATGAGGTGGGGAGGAAGAGAGGTGACGCTTGCCATGGGGTTGAGCCGACCGCTCTCCGCTTCGCCGAGAACAGTTCGCAACGCTGGGAGACACGGAGACGCTGGGCTGTGGCTGCAGCAGCCGGCGAGCACCGCTGGAGGCCAAACGAGCGACAAACCCAGCCCCAACCGCCGCCTCCTCCTCTGCCAGCGAGGACGCGGGCGAGGGCGAGCGGCACGAGCGAGGAGGCAGGACGGACAGAGGGCAAGGGCAAGGGCAAGGAGCAAGGGCAAGGGCGAGGAGCAAGGCAAGGTCGAGGGCAAGTGGGGAGGAGGGCGAGGCGCAGGGCAAGGCCGAGGGGCGAGGGCGAGGGCAGGGCAAGGACAAGGGCAAGGGCAAGGGCGAGGCGAGGGCGAGCGGAGGGGCGCGGAGCGGGGGGCGAGGCCGAGGCGCGGGCAACGAGGCGAGGGCAGGGCGAGGGCAAGGGCGAGTGCGGGCGCGCGCTGGCACCCGAAGCGACCGCAGCGGCGCAGCCCCGCGGCCATCGGGCGCAGGCACCGGAGGGCCCTGCCGGCGATTGCAAACGGATCAAAGAACAAACAGAGGAACGGTGCGGTTGGCGAAGCAACGTTCAACGTGTTTGGAATGAAGAAGGCGAAGATAAAGGAGAATAGGTGTAGATGCGATTGAAAGAGACAATTATCATCAGAGCAAAGTGCAAGAAAGAACTGGTGGTTAAAGAAAACGTAACAATCGAATTACCGAAAGAAATGGAAGTGCCCAAGGAAAGGCGAATTAACAAACATTTTATAGAAATAATAAAAATAAAATAAAGATATAAAACACCTTCTTGTTGATACATAGGTGAAATATAAGAAAACAAAAGTAAAGAAGTTTTATAGAGAAAAACGGATTGACCAGGAATCCTATTCCCGATAAGATGCGAAGGTTAATCAGTCAGAGCCAAGTGTGGGTCCATTTCTCACTGTCGCAAAACACATTCGCCATAGGATCACAATTCTTTTTGTTTGAGAACTTTGTTTGCAAAAACATTCAACAGAACATCAGATGGGCTGCGAATCGCCAAGCGTATTGCGCACCATTCCTTTGCAGCGCTCAAATTCCGATCGACAATCCAGGCTACAACCTTCCGGAGCAGCGGCAGAAAAACACGGAGGGAAAAATCACAAGGCATCCGGAAGCAAAACATTGAGAGAAGGGACACGACACCGGAGCAAACCGCTGCACGTTGTCCAGGGTCAAGCACTCGAGACTCACCTGAGCAGCGGTCGCGCGAGAGGCGTTTCACAGGCGGGCGGGACGCCGCGGGGAGGCGCCCATGCAGGGCGCGGGCGCGGGCGAGGCGCTCAGAGGCTGGGCCGCGGCGGGCGCATGCCCCGCGTCGGCGCCCCAGGCGGCGGCGGTGGCGACCAGGCGCAGGCGAGGCGAAGGGCGGCTGCGGGCCTACGCGGCGCGCGCGGCGTCCACTTCGGCGGCCGGCATTGCGGCGCTCGGCGGCGCGGGCGGGCGGGACACGCGGACAGGCGCGCGGCGTCGAGGCCACAGGGCGTCGCGACGGCCCGCGAGCGACTGGTGGCGCGCGCGCGGCGGCGCGGCGGCCGGCGGCGGCGGCGGCGCCTGCGCGCGCCGACGCGGAGGAGGCGCTGGTGGCGGCGGCGGCGGCGAATGCGTGACGTCACGGCGGCGGTGCGGCGGCGCGGCCCGCGCACCATCGCCCCGCCGCCGCCGCCGGCACGCGCCCGTCGCCTACCGCGCTCCTTATTGACATGATAGGGCGCCCGCGGCGGCGCTGGGATCAATTGCAGGCAGGTGGCGGCCGCCGTCCGCCGTCGCTGGTGGTGCGGCCCCCCTCCGTCCCCTCCCCTGGAGCCCTCACCGCAATCCGCGGCGCCGGGTCGTCTAATAGGGGCTGTAATCTTTCGGGCCGAAATCACTTCTGGTTATCAAAGCGGCGGGAAGCTCCCAATCTCGCTCATAATTATGCAGAAAATTCAATTTTCGACTCTATTTGGCGGGGCTTTGTTTCCGGGATAAAGGACGTGGCCCCGGCCCGTTCCCCGGGGGACGCGGAGAGGCGCTCGGGTTACCAATCCGGCCG
This sequence comes from Teleogryllus oceanicus, assembly GCA_964035755.1. Classification (NCBI taxonomy): domain Eukaryota; kingdom Metazoa; phylum Arthropoda; class Insecta; order Orthoptera; family Gryllidae; genus Teleogryllus; species Teleogryllus oceanicus. Next base: position 137,456,324 of record CAXIVR010000004.1, read on the forward strand.
CTTGTTACCGCGGGCCTTCGGCGGCGCGGCCGCCGCCTCCGCCTCCGCCGCTGTTGACGGCGCCGGCGCCCGCTGGCCGCGCGCCAACCGCAGACGAGCGTTTGATCGAGGCCACTTGTCACCGCGAGGGGCTTATCTCCCCGCCGCCCGCCCCGCCCCGCCCCCCAGGGACCCCGCCGCTTCCAGCCGCCTTGGCCGCCGCAGACAGCCCCGCGCGGGGGCGCGCAAATTATCCCCCGCAGCGCCAGCTCCCGCGGGTGAGGCGGCGGCGGCGGGCGGGCGGGCGGGGCGGGCGGCGCGGGGAGAGGAGCAGCGGGCGTCGGGAGGCGGCGGGCCGCGTCGGCCGCGCGCCAGCAAACCTAATTAAATCAATAAAGTGCGCGCGCGGCGACCCGCGGCGGACGCGCTGCTGGCTGCTCCGCCTTCGCCGCCCGCGCCGCCGCCTCCACGGGCGCTCGGCGCGTAACCGAATTTAGAAGCGGCGCGCGGCGCGGCGGGGCGGGGGTTGGGGCGTGCGTGGGGTGCCCCAGGGCTCGGAGCCGGGGCCGTGGGCGTGGGCGGGGAGGCCGAGTGTTTGCTAATATGCTTCCGATACACAGAGCGCGCTCTGTGTTGACTCGCAGCGGAAAACTGCGCCGCGGCGGCGGCGGGAGCGGACGCCGTCCGACTTCAAACATTGACGCCGCCGTCACAGAAATGCAACACCCAACACAAACATACAAACAGTCGGTGGCGGCGCCTGTGGCGTCGTCGACACCGCTCCGCGCCCGCGATCCGTCGCGCTCGCTGCGCCCGGCGCCGCGCCACGCCGCTCCTCGCCACGCGCCGCGCCGCCATGAAAATTAGATGCCGTGTCAACAGAGCGGCGGCGGCCCCGAACGCGCCGGGCGCCGCGTATCAGCGTTTCTCTTTGAGGGCGGACGCGGGGGCGGCGACGGCGGCGTGAGAGGCCCCGAAAAATGAGTAGTGGCGGCGTGGGTACGTTCGCTCCGCTTTCTTCTGTTCGTCCGTGTGTCACCTAGTTTTCTGCACCTCGCGCGATTGATTGATTTTTTCGTGTTTCCGGGCGCGTCAACTGTTTCGGTCATTAGTCCCGCTAGTGTAGTGCATGTTTATTTCGGGAGAGGGCAGTGGTCTTCCCCCGCTGGATGGCGAGATCCGGCGCCGACCTACCGTCGGCTAGTGGGGTTTCCCCCTAACCAGAACTCTCCCACCAGCGGGGCACCGCCGCAGCTCAAGCTCTCTACGGTCTCCGGGAATATGTGCTAGTGTGTGCATGTTAGTGTAAGTGTGTGTAGAGGAGAGGATAGAACAAGGAAGAGGAAGGACAGATCGCGCGCGGTCCGTGGCCCGTTGTAGGGTACGCTCCGGCATTCGCCTGGTGTAGATCGAAAACCACGGAAAACTACCTATCAGAGCTGCCAGCCATTGAAATTCTCTTCCAGACAGCGACTGAATTCGACCAGCTGAAAAGCTAGTGTCGAAAATCCTGCCGCGGTCAGGACTGGAACCTATGACCTCCCGGTCACAGGCGCTGACCTCGCGCGAGCTATCCTCTACGTTAACGTTATTTCTGTGAATGTATAGGGGGGGGTTTGCAGCAATGCGGATGGGTGCTTTAGCGATATTTACTACGTTGGTAACGTGTAATATAATGCAATTAGTCCTAATGGTTGCATTGTATTTTTACAATTTAAATCTTGGTTTAATGTCATATACTTTGGAGTGTTTGATAGTATAGGAATTTGAAAATATTTTAAAATGAAACCCATTAAGCTATAGATAAAATTAGCAGACACACAAGCTGACACGGGTAGGTGGTTTAGAGTGCTATTACGCGAAATACCAACAGCGCTACTTGTCATGTAATGTGATGCTTTTACTAGAACGAGGACAGGGAGACATCTCTGTGGAGATTGCTGCCATATGGAAACACTCGAGGTGGACGTGGTTTACACGTGATAGACTTTGGGATATAAAATGGCAAGACAACCTAATAACAACGGCCGAAGATGCTTATTACTGGGACAAATTTACACTAGTCCTGTGTGGAGTTGTGAAAATTATGTGTACACTTTTTGAAGACACGAAAGGAGGAGTTACGGAGTCTAGTAAAGTGGATGCAACGTGTATTGAAAGACTTAAATTACGGTGTTACCTGTGTTATTTGTGGCTAGGACGAAGATATCCATATTCTTTAATTTGCTGTCAAACATCTGGATGGGAAAATACTTCAGACAAAGAAACGTGCCGCTACCCCAGGCCATAATACAAGTTAATACGTCTTACTTGATGGAAGTTAGGAAATTTCTGTAAATGTCGACTTGGAAATGGTAGAAGGTGAAATAGCATTGCTAATGGTTGTAAGTCTAGAGAGAAAATAAATAAGCAAATAATCAATAAGTTAGTCAGTAATTAAATTAATAAGTTTATATATAAATAAATTGTTAAGAAATAAGTAAATTAATCCATCAATAAGTAATTCAATGAGCACATTAGGGGGTCAATGGGAATTGACGCAGAGGCGAGGATACGAGCGAGGTATATGGCACTGTTTCATTTCAGGCGCTAATGAGGCCAAAATATGGAAGAAGTGTACATGACGTTCATGCCAGGAAATGTATAGTTTAGAAAATATTTGGTAGATTAGTAAGCACTCGTCTTCACACAGCAGGTTTTCCCCTTTTCTGGTTTTTTCCCTCAACCCTACCTTATATTTTCAGTTCCGCGACTTCACTGCAAAGCAGAAGCCAACTAATATAAGAAACCGGAAGATTAGAATACAGAGAAGGTAGCCTTTGTAATGGCTTGAAGATCGTTTCCACGCAGTTTTAGAAACTGCAATTTATATGCGTAATAATTACCTAATAAAAAAGTAAAATTAAAATAAAATATAATGTGAAATGTTGCTGTAACACATTTGTGACATTCGCCCACCGGTTTTTGATGGAGTCACTGGTTACTTTGGATTGTGGTATAAATATAGATAAAAACAGAAGAGATGCCCGTTGCAATGAAGACATTATGCAGTAGAATGATTTCTCGGTGAATCAGGAGAGAGCCATCGGTGATATTCGGTACGACTTCTACTTTCGATATTTTGTGATCGAGTGAGGATTGTATTGTCGTGAATCGTATAACACCTGATACCACAGCATTATTCGTGTTGTGTGTCGTTATGACTGAAAAAGAATATTTAAATAAAGATAATATGGCAACATGTAGCGATCGTTTTTTAACACAAGAAAGAAATGACGCGAAGAAAAAGTAGTTGGGAAAGAAACAAATATATGTCTAACTCACAGGAAGTGATAAAATTACAAAGTATACAAAAAATAAGCACTGAATGCTGTTCTGATAGTAAGAAATTTTCTTTTAAATAAATGGTTGTGAAGAAATATACCATGTTGAAACAAGAAGCCCTTAAACGAGCAGCAGAAACCGATGAAAATGATAACTTACGCAAGACTGATAAATCAATCGTTTACATTATACTGAACAAACATTTCTGGAAATGCAATCCATAATCTTATTGCAGATACCTAATAAAATGGTATAAGTTCTGGTAATTGTAGAGGAAATAGAAATAAATTTTAGAAAAATGGAAAGACAGTTGGAGGCATACGAAGGAACTCGAGTCATAGATAATGTGAAATAACAGAGATAACTACGCAATAGATGGATAACCACGTATCTGTCGCTACACGTCCCGTGTTCAGGGACAATGCCGAGATTGTGGTATATAAGGTAAATGAAGGTTTTACTGCTGAATTTGCGACCCTGTTGGTGTCAAATGAGGAGTCATAGTGATATTTTCTTGGATTATTGACACTACTTTTTCGTTTTGTTTTCATTGATAATAGTTAACTCTGTTTGTGTCTTTCTTAATTGTTATTGTTCTCCAATATTTGAAACAACTTTAGTTTTGGCTTCCTTTGGTGAAAACATTAAGTTTCTAATGATGTTAATTTGAGTTTTGATATTAATTGTCTCTCGCCTGGCGATTTCATAAGACAACAGTAGTGTTAGGTGTTGGCGGGAATTACGGTGACTCTAGTGGTCATGCAAGAGTGCTTCTGCCGCGGCTACCGTTAAAGGTAGCGATGACACTAATTATTCCGGGGGCAGAATGGTGGAAGCAGTGAGCAGCCTCCGCCGGAAACGAAAGGGGTGGCCTCGAAAGCGAGTAATTGTGGCCCTGAACGTGAATCGGCCGCCCTTCGGCACGCTTCAGACCCCCTACTGCGCCTTTTCTCTTCCGCCATCCGCGCGTCCGCCTTCCCTCGTGGCCGCTAGCCCTTCAAAGCGCGCTCGGCACACAGGCAGGCGACTGGGCGGCAGGGCGGCTGTGCGTACGGAACGGCGGCCCAACGCGCCGTCGACCCCACCCCCAACGAGACGGCCTCTCCCCCGCCGCCTCCAACGACGCTGCCCACCCTTCAACACTCCCGTGACCACCATTTCTGCACGGCTACCTCGGCCACTAACACCGGCCACTAACACCGAGAGCGGTAGCTCAGTGCATCAGCTGATGTCACTGCAGCGCCTCCGACCGGGAGGTCCTAGGTTCGAGTCCTGATGGCGGCAGGATTTTCGACACTAGCTTTCCAGCTGGGTCGAATTCAGTCGCTTTCTGCAGGAGAGTTCTAGCGACTGGCTGCTCTGATTGGTAGTTTTCCTTGGTATCTCCAATCAACACCAGGCGAATGTCGGGGCAGTACCCTACCAAACGGGCCACGGATCGCGCGCGATCTGTCCCTTCCTCCTCGCGCGGTCCGTGGCCCGTTTGTTAGGGTACTGCTCCGGCATTCGCCTGGTGTTGATCGAGAACTAGGGAAACTCCGATCAAGCGTCGGCCACTAGAATTCTCCTCCAGACAGCGTCTGAATTCGACCTGGCTGAAAAGCTAGTGTCAAAAATCCTGCCGCCGTGGAAGAATGTAACCTAGAACCGGTCAGAAGCCCTGCAGTGACATCAGTTGATGCACTGAGCTACCGCTACCGGGCCGCAGCCCCTGTCCAGCTCCACTCACCCATGACCAGCGCTCGTATGCACAGCGCTTCACAGGCGCACATCTTATACAGCACTCAGATCGCAGAGTTTACATAATATGCGCTTACTTGGTGAAAGACACTTTGTAAACATGTAATAAAAGCTTTCAATGTCGGCCCCGTGGCCTAGATCGCTAAGGCAGTACAGTCGTAGTGATCTCGAAACGGAGGGTTGTGGGTTCGAGTCCCACATCGGGCATGATTGTATTTGTGTTCTTCCTTTCACCCTTATCATCACCATTTCGTTTCATCTTCATATCTACCATACCGTTAACTCCAATAGTGGTCGCTAATGCCTAGATGTTGATACGACCTTAAATAACAATAGAAAACTATCCAATTTGCAAGGCTCAGCTCATCAGGGCCGCTATTCTACCAATAACACGTCCGTCCGGTAGTAGGAATAATGACATCTCATGAGAAATACAATTAAAAATTGTGTATAATGCCACATTTTAAAACATTCAATATGCAGTGTTACATTAAAAAAATCGCTATGCACACGAAAATTGTGTGTCCTGTAAGGACCCTATTTAATCGTTAAACGTCGACAGTTAATTTTCTTCATTCTATTTTCAAAATATAAACCGTTAATTGCAGGAAGAGGCAGTTTAAAGCAGACAAATTAAAATGCGCTAAACATATCGCACAACCTTCATGAGAATCATACATTCTTTTTCCTTTCTTGCAATTACTTTGGGCATACAATGATCGAAAAATTCATAAACAAAATAAGAAATACAATTGTTCATAATGTCCATAAACAGACTGTTTATGGACATTTAATGCAAAATCAGTAGGTCCTGAGAGTGAAACCTGGGTTGGAGGTAAATTTGTGATTGCTTGTTGAAGATTCACAGAATTTCAGAAGAGTGTGTATTTAATATGAAAACATGAATGTCTCTAATTTCATCAAATAAATTTTCTCTTTCTCTTTTACCTCCTCTACTTTTCACAGAACTTGTCTAGGTTCACCAGTTATGTTAGTAGTCATGTACTTATGCAAATGCAAAAAATTACCTATTAGTAGTGCTGAAGTTATGTAAAGATTACCCCAACAGTCAGAATGAGGAAAACCAGGGGAAAATTATAACACTTTACAGAATTAGACGGTGGTTGTCTTTTATTGAATATATTCACAAAGTCCCACATAATGTTTTTGTAAAAGGTTGAGCATATTTCTGAAAAAAATCTACGGGTGCAGAAAATATCTTAATATAAACCTATTTGATTATGATTAGTATTTAATAACTTTAATTGATGTTTGCATCAATATCTTTAGAAAACATGAACACAATAATATTTTTTCACATTTACGTAACATAATATGAATAAATCAAGTAACGCAGAATTTATCATTGCATATCATATTGAATTTTGGCTGTCAAGGACGAGCCATGCCCACGCCCTGTTGGCTAAAGTTGCGGAGAGCCAAGACTCAACACACGCCGGTCGCGAAAACCTACGCGACCACACGTGCAGATTAAGTTTCACGTTTTGCTGCTTTTGTGTGTTCTCATTCGTAAACGACTCGTACCTTTCCATAGTTAGGTACCATCGCAGCTGCTGTTTTAATTGCGAGAGGGTCCATTGCATAGCATATGTGCATATCACGTGCAAGTATACCCTATAAGGCTATGAATCTGTCGATTCCGTATAAACATAATTTTAAATATGTTTTAAAATAAACACAATTAATAAATCATAAATTAGAAGGATATTTATTAAGAATATTATAAAAAATTTGAAATTCATATCTTTTAAAATAGGGTTTACTTTGAAATAAAGTTCTTAAAGAGTACAAATTATTAAACCATCATAAATAAATCATGTAGGTAAAATTTGTACATTATATGTTCTGGTATTTTAAAATTTTTGTTCAATATTGGATACTGCATTCTCCGTTTCTTCACCACAAACAATTTAAATTGCTATTCAATTTTTAAAATCCCCAAAGCCTTGCCTCACACGGCACTCTCCCTACCCTCGCTCAGTCTTACTTCGCGCGAGCAAACGCACGCTGCGAATTAAAACAAGGCACACGCGTGGGGCGGGCATCTGGGAAAGTCTGGTCGCAGCGAGAAGCCATCTCCGCTCTATTTGAGTTTCCAATTACAATTGTGGGCAGCGCGCGGCCGCAACGCGCCGCCCTCCAACAGAAGCAGCAGATTTCCATCCGACAGCCGCAAACGGCCACACCTCGCGCGCCGCCCAATCACGGCTCGCGCTCACGCGTGCGTCCAAACGGCGCCCGCCCCTCGCCCCCGCCCTTTGCCTCCCCATGCGCCACCGCCTCTCACCCATCGCCCCTCGTCTCATGCCCTTCGCCTCTCCCATTCGCCACCGCCTCTCGCCCCTCACCGCTCGCCCCATCGTCTCATGCCCTTCGTCTCGCCCTTGCCTCTCCCATTCGCCACCGCCTCTCGCCCCTCACCGCTCGCCCCTCGTCTCATGCCCTTCGTCTCTCCCATTCGCCACCGCCTCTCGCCCCTCACCGCTCGCCCATCGTCTCATGCCCTTCGTCCTCGCCCTTTGCCTCTCCCATTCGCCACCGCCTCTCGCCCATCGCCCTCCCATCGCCCTCGCCCATGCCCTTCGTCCTCACCCTTGCCCTTCCACCGCCTCTCGCCCATCGCCCATCGCCCCTCGTCTCATGCCCTTCGTCCTCGCCCTTTGCCTCTCCCATTCGCCACAGCCTCTCGCCCATCGCCCATCGTCTCATGCCCTTCGTCCTCGCCCTTTGACTCTCCCATTCGCCACCGCTCCTTGCCCATCGTCCATCGCCCCTCGCCTCTCTCCCCTTCCCACTCGTTCCTCGCTCCTCGTCAGCTGGCGCGCCCTTTTTCTCTTTTCATCCTCTTTCTATCCTAAGCCATTATCTGCAGCTGGGTGGTACACCACTAACCAGTACCGTGGAATGTAATTGGTAATAAATTAATATGTATAAAAATCTATTTTCCGTTTTCTGCTTTATTCATAATGTATTATTACTAGGAATTCTATTATTTGTTTCCTTTTTGTACTATTTTTAGTCCACAATACTATATTTCTAATACCATTACATCCCATTTTAAGTTAACATAAGCGTTTCATGAAGTTTGATCAACCAAATATGTTGATTATTTGAACTATTCAGATTTTTCAGGTATCATTGCACAAATTCTGGGTACAAGGATTATTTCGTTGTGGTGTATTACCGTATTGATGCAAATCTAATGAACCATCGAATATAATACGCACCCCATATTTGAAACTTAAAATTACGAAAAAAAAAAAAAACCGGTTGTATCGAATGTAATGCGCATTAGTCAGAATAAGAGAAGGAATATTGTATTTAGATTTATGTAATGTAACAATGCATCATATGAAATTCTTTTCTTGTTGCCCTTTTTACCGTACATACAAACGCTCAATAATAGGTCAATGATAAATGAAAGAAGTTGAATTTGAAAACTCGAGCAATACATTCTGACAGAATAAACGAAAAAATAATAGAATGAAGTTACTGGCGTACTACGGAACGGATTTGCACACAAATTTAGTGCACCATCGAATCTAATGCGCACCACGATTTTGATTACTACTTTTGGAGAGAAACGGTGCGCGTTAGATTCGTGTAAATACGGTATATTTTTATTAAGCGGAAATAGAAAATACTGTTTTCAGATAACTCTTTATTTTAAAAACACGAGAAGGAAATAATTTTCTTTTTATTTTACATATTAATTTTATATTATTTTACATTTTCTTCTAAAACAAGGTCAGTGCTTCACAAGATAGAAGAAAGAAGTAACCTAGAACGCATAGAATTAGCGTACAAAAAAAGCAAGGGCATTCCCACTGCAGCCTAATTTCAACGAAAGACGACCGGGACGAAAGACGACCGGGAGAGTATGTACAAGTAAAAACGGGAGAATAGGAATAAATATAAACGCGGGAATAAATTATGTTTTCAGAAATTAGCTGTTACATAAATAAGTATAGAAAAACTACTTCATGTTTATTAAAGGGTACAATTTGAAGAGTGCGGCCTGAAACTTATTACATTTATTCAAACCGTGCTGTTTGTATGGTAGTCTTGTGTCAGAGTATAAAGTGCCGTTGTGTGATTGTCTTGTAAAGGGAATAACTGTTGTGAATGTGATAACAAGGTTGTTATCAGAGAGAGCTGAGAGCCTTAAGAGGCCCATGTGAGGATTATTGAGGGGGGTTGAAATGTAATTATTTAATCTGAATGAGAATGTGCATTTGAAAATGAAGCTACGTATTATGCTAAATAATACTCAGGAGTTTTATCGTAGCTTCAACAGTAAACCTTGATGCCAGATCAAACTCGTGAGTCAAATCCAGAAAAGTGACTGTTAGAATTTTTTTCACGAAAGGCTTGGACTGTCTTCTGAAACTCTTAAAGATTGGTGAATAGTAGAGTGGTTTGGTCTGAATCCGAAGTGGCAGGAAGGGATGATGCTGTTAATAGAGATGAAACTGTTTTCCCTGAATATTATTAGTTTCTTGAATATTTTAGTAATCAGAAAAGAGATGTATGACTTTATAACTTGCAGAGCCATTGAGCGATTTGTTAGGTATTAAAATAGAAATAATTAAAACTTGTTTCCATTTAATCGGAAAATAAGATATTAGGCATCCATTAAAGATGCCTCTTAGAAAATCAATATTCGCTTAGAGATATTTTTGGGTGCCAAAACAGAAATTGTCAATTCTAGGGGATTTATTGATTTTCGAAATTTTTACTAGTTCTATTACCTTGGATGGAGTAATGTAGATAATTGGTAAGCGCACAAAAGAGAAATCGAGAAAATGAATGTCTTTGTTATTGAAGGATATGCCAAAAATAGGATTTGGCCTAAGCAAAAAGTCTGCTAACAGATTTTCTTTCTCTTCAGGTGTGGTTGTTAACTTATTGTTATAATCCTGTGAGGGAATAGAGCACGGCGTGTTATGAAGTACTGGTAAATGTTTCAAAGGTTAGAGGGGTCTTTCTCAATTAGATTGTGTGTGTTGAAGTTTTTGAATCTAAACTGTTTCAGAGCAGAATGAACTTTGTAAGTTAAGTAGTTTAAGGTTTTCTTAAGATGAAGAAATATATATTCTTGCCAGAGCTTTCTGGCAACTATTTTAATTGAATTAGAGAGAGAATTTTAGCGGAATATTACTATTTTTTTGTTTTGGATTTTTACGGTAAACTTTATTGTGGGAAGTTGCGATTAATGGCTATATTTGTTATTTTATAAAACATATCGATAGCCTCGGCTATTTCCTATTGTTAGTGCAAAAATGGTGGGGTGAGAATGTAAGGGAGTTAGTTGAAGATTTGTCAATTAATGATTTTTGGAAAGCTTCGGTGGCACCTGGAGTGGGCGGGTTGTTTTTGAACGTAATGAGAACTAGCAATGGCGTGACTCCGTTAAGAGGTATTAATACATTGGACTACTGAAACGTTTACTTATTATAAGTCCAAAATATCAAGCGGAATACTAGGTTGATTGAATGGGCAATGAGTAGGTTGGAGAGGGGGAATTATATTACAATTTGAGTTCAGCGCAAAGTGAAACAGAGCTTTTCCGTACAGCGTGTTCATTCTACATCCCCAAGTTCGGTGTTTAACATTAAAATCTCCTTTTACTAGCGTGGGGGTGGGATATGCGAAGAATCTTTGAAGCTGAGTACAATTTAACGGAATAGTGTTCGGTTTGTACAGTGCCGTGATTATAATAAACTGCGAGGTTTTATCTCTTAAGAAAACTAATATTTTCTAGACCGGGGTGATTGCCAGTGGGCCTTGGTCATGGTGATTATTCATTTTGATAATTCTCCAGAGAAGCCTTAGAGGAGGCGCGATCCGATCTATAAACTTTATAACCCGCAACTCGAAAATTTCCTGAGAGTGCTGAGTTTCCGTAATGACTGCTGAATCTATATAATGTTCTGCGAGTAGGAACCATAAATAAACTCTTTTAGTCGTGATGTCATTGACATCTTAGTTTAAAAGAATTGAATTGTTAAGTTTACAAAATCAATATTTCTTCTTGATTGATTCTGGTTGATTGCTTTTATCTATGAACCGGAAAGCACGATTTGTAGGAATTAAGGTAGAATTGAAGATACGTTTGTATACAGAATAGAATAATAAGGATTAAAGGTTATATGATGTAATGAACAAGATCGGAAGGATGACAGATAGAGAGGCGGTTGTGAAGGCAAGTGACCTTGAGTGTTTTGGGTCGGAACGTTATAAGCAGAATTTGTCTCCTGCGAGATTTGAGAATTTACATTTGTAAAAGTTTGAGGAATGGGGAGTTCATGAGGAGTATTTATTGAGTATCAATATTCATGTAAATTTATTTGTAAATAGAATACAAGTTCTAAGAGTAATTAAAATCAATAATTTCGCACTAAGTTGTTTCGTACTATTTTGTTGATTAGTTACTGGATTTTGTTTTGCCTTCATGTATGTCAGTCTTGAGTTGTATTGAGAGCATTTTATGTGAAATAAAATAAGTTCTAACTGACTTTGAAAATTTTGATCCACTCTGACCTGGTAGCAGAGCGTGGTTACCTTAAATGAATATAATTTTGATTATTTATTTAAATATAATTTTGAAAAGACGAACTATAAAAATTATGCAAGAAAATATGTTGTTAGTTCTATTTGCGTTAGCATATAAACACGTGGGGGATCTTTACGTTGAAATGTCTTTTGCCTCGCATAAAATGGGCAATTTTGATCTGAGGCCTAGTGATTACCGCTTCAATTGGTACTTTTAGGATGCTTCCTTGCTAGTTTACAGTTTCCTGTTTTATGATTATTCCGAAAAATTTAAGATTTAAATGCTACTTTAGAATAGTTTGTGTCCCGATTCTTGACAATTTTTGCATTTATCTTAAGCACTACTTTTTTCTACGTAGTTCCACTGAGACTATTAAGTTAAACAATTTGGTAATTTTAAGTAGTCTACGAATTCTATTGATTTGTGAACTTCTATTGCAAAGAGCGTCATTGGGGTTTTGTCTTGTAGCAGCACACGCGTAACATTCAGAATGGTAACTTCGTGAGCTTCAAGTTCCTCACCAATTTCACTTCCGGAATAGTCAGTTTTGTTATTGTGTATAATGACACTTTTGATCTTACAGTTCGGATCACGAAAAGTGTGAGACTGGTAATTGTTTTCATGTAGTAATGTTATTATTTTATTATTATTTTCCTATAATCAGCTGGAGAAGTGATAGATACTCGAATTTGAGAGTTCTTTAAGAGAGATGTGAAATTATCACCAATAGTTTGGTGAATTTCACCGATCAGTTGTTAGTAATTGTCTGCTTCGTGAATGAAAGCCGGGGTCGCATTCCTTATGAACCACGTTTCCTTAGTTAACATTTCTTCCACTGATTCACTGCTACTTTATCTAATTCCGCAAAACAGTTAAGCGTGCTTACAGATGGAGATGAGGACGTCCCTGAAATATTATACTGTGTGGCGATTGTTTTAGCGTCACCATCCAACTCTTGGAGTTGGGGCATTTACGAGGGCCGACACGAGAGCATGAAGACTGCGAAAATATTCCTTCACGTGTATTATGAATGTGACGTCGCTGGAGGGAGGAGGAAGGCCGTTCTCTACCGTGAAGTGGTAGAGGTATCCCGAATCCAGAGGTGTAGCGCCTGACCTGCGTCTTGACGCACGATGTTCTCTCAGAGGAAAAACTTGGAACACTGCGAGTAATTGCAGAAAACTCCGCAAAGTTCAAGAGAGGTATAGGGCGTTGCAGATTGATCCATGATCAATATCGTATCATATATTGCGTGATGCACATATTAAAATGAATATTGGTAAAACTGTCAACAGCGAAAATTATTCTCTTGCATTTTACAATACAATAATTAGGCTCTTATATTACACTGCACATTTCACTGCATATTACACTTCTTATATTTCATAAATTTCTTTCATTAATTGAAGAACCATATTATAATCAATAATAATCTCTATTTATTATACTCAAAATAATGCATTATTATACTCAATAATGATATGACCACTGTTGTAAGACACACATTTACATATATGTTGGTAACAGAAGTAAAGATGAGAATGGGTACGTACAATTTTAATAATTGTAAGCGTGTTATCAAATTCGTATAGAATCGTATTCAGATAATTTTGCTAACAAAAAATTGACCCAAAGAACTGTAACCTCAGGGATTCCATTCTTACAGGTTGGAAAAGTTTCATTCGCAAAAGTCAAAGTCAAAAGTACAAAAACATCAAAAGCGACTTCCCCAAACACCTGGTTCAAACGCTGTAGGCCCAACGGGCATTTACTCCGACCCACTTTACACTCACCAAATGGCACACCCCACCACCACTCCCCTGCTCGCAACTCTTTGGCATCTCCTCTCTCTACTCTTCCTTTTCAATCCTGACGTACGAGCGATCAACAACGTCCCTTGACCAAAATCATGTTGACCTGCAGCCCCTCTCGATACTAAACAAGGTCTGACCCGACCGCTCCCCCACCCCGCTTGCATCGGACGCAGCAGCGCCACAAATCCGCACCCTCCCCTCCCCCTCCCCCTCCACCACCCCCACATGCGACCCCGTCACTCCACACTCCATCTCCGCCTCGAACGCTGCATGCGAAAACAAACGCGTGCATATTTAATGCCCAAAATTGCCATCGCCGAGGGCGGCGCGGGGGTGGGTGGGCGGGAGGAGGGGGCGTGTGCGTATTGGCGAGGAAGCGAGAACGCAGAGGGAAAAACGGTCGGTTTTATTCCAGAGCCGGAAACTGACGTGTTTCAGGAACGCCCAGCGCGGCGCTCGTTCGCTCTCTTGTTTCGGCCGCTCGCAAAAGCGCCGGTTCGTTCAGGTTGCGTCTCGGGGCGCAGTGCGTTCGTTCGTTCGTTCGCTTTTGACGGCGCTGCCAACCCCCCTCGCCGCGATCCGAGCGCGCGGGCTGCGTTTTGTACGGGCACATCATTCAAAGGCACTCCAGGCGCGGTTGCGGCCGACGCCAGCCGCCCATTAGCATCGCCGCTTCGGCCCGCGTCATCGCCAACGCTTGCTTGCACTTGCTACTTCCCTTCCACACCTGAACTAACGTGCCGTCATGTAATACTACGTATATGCTCTTTGATTGACTGATTTTTTCGTGTTTCCGGGTGCGACAACGGCTTTGGTCATTAGTCCCGTTAGTGTAGTGCATGCTTTTTCTCGGGAGATGGTTGTGATCTTCCCCCGCTGGATGGCGAGATCCGGCGCCGACCTACCGTCGGCTAGCGGGGTTTCCCCCTAACCAGGGCTCTCCAACCAGCAGGGCACCGCCCCAGCCGAAACTAAGCTCCCGATCGGTCTCCCGAAATATGTGGTAGTGTAGTTCATGTTAGTGCAAGTGTGTGAAAGGGGAGAGTATAGGACAAGGAAGGGGAAGGACAGATCGCCGCGGTCCGTGGCCCGTTTCGTAGGGTACTGCTCCGGCATTCGCCTGGTGCTGATCGGAGAAACAACGGAAAACTACAGAAAAATACAGATCAGAGCAGCCGGCCTCTAGAATTCTCCTCTAGACAGCGAGTGAATTCGACTTCGCTGAAAAGCTAGTGTCAAAAATCCTGCCGCCGTCAGGACTCTAACCTAGGACCTCCCGGTCAGAGGCGCTACAGTGACATCAGTTGATGCACTGAGCTACCGCTCCCGGTTTAAATTCTTCGTAAAAGTGTAAATGTTTAGGGCATAGGCATGCAGGCAGGGCGGTCCTTAGCAACCAGGGAGGCGGAAGTAAATAAACATAGCGCGGCAAGTAACGGACAGAAGATTGTGATATAAGGGTTAAGGATTGGAAAAAAAAAGGTATGAAAGTTATGGAGGTTAACCGAATATTTGAGAGGAGCTTTAGACGCGTACCGTGACTAGGCTTAAAGGACCTGGTGGAATTTTGCGGGAAATAATTGAGCAGTGAGGACGTATATTTTGTGTGCGTAATTCTATTTGAAACTTAGAATATTCTGACCCTGGAGTCGTAAGTGAAACAATTAATAAGTTGAGGAGACATTGACCCGGCAGCGGACCGAGAACAAGATACAAGAGAGAAGATTGGTCGGAGCAGTGGATTCTTCCTGGCCTCATCGTCCAAGAGCGCATGGATATATAAATAGTAAGAATAATAGCGCTATTTACAATTTTTACTACCGGTCATGTCCAAGGTGACATTTTATGTTACAAAGAATTAATCGATGAATAAACTTATAACGTTCTCATTTTAAAAAAGAAAAGCTGATTATCATTTCTTTAGCACCTTGTGCAATCCATAGTTTAATAATTTCTTTCCAGGAACAAATTTCAATTCCTCGCTTCTTCCGTATGGAGAGCGGATCGAATGATCGTTTGCTAGGAAGAAAGTAAGTACCGGCGACGATTATTTTCGTAAGAACCCAACCGGCAGAGCTAGTAGGATAATTATTTCCCTTTAGATGTGTTTGCGGGAAATTTAAAATTGCAACCCTTTCCTGGCACTGAAAAATGATATAAATTTGGAAACCAGTTGCAGAAATAATTTAACAGAAACTGAGATTGTTTCAGTGTATACGAGGGTAGTTCGAAAAAGTAAGTTCTGTTTCGGCACCGCTACAATTGCAGTTCTCCTCATACGGAGTAGTTACTCTTGGTCAAACAGAACGAAATGACGTCATTTTGTGCTCGCTCTGTGTTGTGTATCGTTCATCATGATTGTTTGTAAGCACATTGTTGTTCAAAAATCCCTCCGCTTGTAAAATTAGATCTGTGATTCGTTTTCTGAATGCAAAGAATGTTAAATCAACTGACTTTCATTGAAAAATCTGCAAGGTTTAAGGAGAAAATGCAATGAGTGATTCAATAGTGAGAATATGGGTCCGACAATTTAAGGAAGAACGTGATCATCATGATGAAGAAGAATGTGAACGTCCATCTGTGTTTTTTTATGAATTGGTTAGTACAGTTGAAGAAATGATTACGATAAACCGTAGATTTACGATGCTCTTACTCTTGGATTTCCACAAATTTCACGAACAGTAATTAACAAGAATGTGAAAGAAAAAAACTTCTTCATAAACTTTGCGCACGTTGGGTGCCTAAACTTCTTACTGAAACACTCAAAACAACGGATGGGCAGCGTACTTGTTTTTTTGACACAAAAGACTCCTTGAAAGCTTTGGCTGGGACGTTTTTGGTCATCGTCCGTTCAGTGATGACCTGGCTCCTAGCGATTTCCATCTTTTTCTGCATCTGATGTCTTTCCTTAGAAGCGCTACAACGAGGAAGAGGTAACAGAGCATGTTACCACATGGTCGACAACACAGGTGGCAACATTCTACTATGATTGATTGATTGATTGAGTCATTTTTACGGGCGCGTCAACTGCTTCGTTCATTAGTCCCGTGAGTGTAGTGCCTGTTTCTCCCCGGAAGATGGCGGTGATCTTCGCCCGCTGGATGGTGAGATCCGGCGCCGACCTACCGTCGGCTAGTGGGGTTTCCCCCAAACCAGGACTCTCCCAACAGCGGGGCACCGCCCCAGCCGGGACAAGCTCTAAGTTCCCGACCGGTCTCCCGGAATGTGTGGTAGTGTAGTGCATGTTAGTGTAAGTGTGTGTGTAAAGGGGATAGGATAGGATAAGGAAGAGGAAGGAAAGATCGTGCGCGGTCCGTGGCCCGTTTGATAGGGTACTGCTCCGGCATTCGCCTGGCGTTGATCGGAGAAACCACGGAAAACTACCGATCAGAGCAGCCGGCCGCTGGAATTTTCCTCCAGACAGCGATTGAATTCGACCTAGCTGAAAAGCTAGTGTCGAAAATTTGCCACCGTCAGGATTCGAACAACAATCTATGAAGGAATACATGAACTAATACTACGCTATGAAAAATACCTGAAAAAATACGGGAACTATGTCGAAAAGTAGTGTAAGGGTTATAAATCTTTGCCAAATAAATTGCTTTTTTTATCAGTTCTCGATATATTTTTTATTACCCAACGGTACTTACTTTCTGAACTACCTTCGTATGTTCTGACTAGAATATGGCAAGTTCTTGATATAACCGGTTAATATATACATTATCCAAAGCGTTGATAAAGCCTCATGTAGTAATTTTGAAGCATACTTTGGACTTAAGTCGGATGTAACATTATCCAACATGAGGTTGCTAGGGCCGATGAAGTACGCTATTATGACGAGAAATAGCAGACATTATGTCATAAACAGGAATCAGATTAGTGATGAGACGTTTCTAAGGCTGGTGAGGGAGAAGCGGTTTAAATACAAGTTCCTCTGGAACAGTCGTAAATTTCTATTAACAGGATGCCACGAAACCTAACCTCACACATGACATCAGTTGATGCACTGAGCTAACGCTACCGGTCCATTTAGTCAGATGGCATGCGATATAGTCTCTTCATCGTCATTTATATAGCTTTATCCACACCGTATGGCTAATGTGCGAATTAAACGGTCAACTATAACATTATCCACAATTAAACTTGTACACACACACTTGCTGCTGCTTTCCATGGACTAAATTAACCAGTTGCACTGCGTTTAGAAAATGTTCATTAAGTGGGGGTGGTAGAAAAGTCTTGACAATTCATATGAACTGAAAAATTGTTAGTCCTCGATGAGTCCAATTTCGGTTGTTGCACCGTGTCTTAAAATTGTGATAAAACATAATTAGTTGAATGACAGAGTAATCAAACATTAACTGTAATGCTTCACCGCCACCTCTTCCACCGACCAACCTCACCTCCATGAGATCGAACTGAAAGCGTTCTCTTCCCACAGTTTGTCTCCACTCCCCCACCGCCTGTGCACGGCGCCGCAGCTCCACGTGTACGAACCAAAGCATTGGTTGAACTAAGGCCCCTCCTATGTCACTTTCTCATATATGTACGTATTTGAAGAATAGAGTAATATAAGTAGTATAGAGAAAG
This sequence comes from Teleogryllus oceanicus, assembly GCA_964035755.1. Lineage (NCBI taxonomy): Eukaryota > Metazoa > Arthropoda > Insecta > Orthoptera > Gryllidae > Teleogryllus > Teleogryllus oceanicus. Next base: position 137,474,348 of record CAXIVR010000004.1, read on the forward strand.
TTATATAATACTGCGCGAAAAAACGGCGGATTTTCAACAGAAAAAGTTAACGTGCCGGGTCCTGAAAACGAAAAAGTGGATAAATCTAGCTGATAAATTAAGAAAAATATTCCTTAACACATGGTGTAAGTAGAATCTCTGTTTTGTGTCCTGGATAACGAAACATCAATTGCCGGCGAAGCTTCCGTCCGTTTGTCCGTATGTGCCGTATGTGAACAACACTAACAACACTAGCGTCTAAACTATGCGTACAATTTTGTCCATGCTGAGCAAGCCCCTATCGATCTGGGATTTGAAAAATCTTGATTAATTTGTGGGGGTACTTTACATGAAGCTCCTGTAACATTTTCTCAAAAACAGCTCCAAATTTCTTCTTTAATTTTCTTGTGAGAATAGAGTAAAATACACTTATTTATGTAGCATAGGTCTGATTTTCACTGTTAATTCTGAATTTTCGAAAATAGCAAAAGGTTTTTCGGTGTTTTCCTAAAACTACGAAACTGAAGATATATCCTTTAAAGTGATTTTTAAAGAGATTTTTCCTTTAAATACTTTTTTGCCATACTTAATTCTTTCGATAAAGTCATGTACATTTTTTCAAAGTTTTAGTGGTATTCGAGAAGTATTGAGTGCAATATGTGCAATTTCAAATAATTACAAAAACAAGATTTTCTCAAAATCGGCTTCAAATTTTTTTTCATGATACTTCGTAAGAAGAGAAAGTTAATTAATCGAGTGCCGGAAAACGACTAATTTAGGCAGAACAACTCATATTACCGAGCACTGGAAACGAAAAAGTAAATAAATCTAGTTGAAATGTAGAGCCCTTAGTACTGAAAAATCCACTGACGGCGAAATACCTCTCTGCTGTCTGTAGTCAACGCTGGTACCTTCACCGTTAAGCCGATTTGCTTTAAAATTGATATTCCTCGATCGATCAGAATGAACTCTAGACTTGCAAATGAATATTTTGATTTTCGAGGGTACTTCACACGAAGCTTCAAAAACGTTTACAAATTTTTCTTTAAAATGGAACTAAATTTTTTGATTAAACTTTGTTCTCGGATAGAGTAAAGAACGGTTTAGAGAACAGAGCAAGTCTCATGTTCGATAAAATCTCAGATATTTTGAAAATGGCAAAGACAATATTTTGGAGCATCTTCCTACACCTGTATTATTGAAAATAAAGACTTTTTCCTTGATGAAATCCGTTCCTTAAAAACAGATTTTTAAATAAGTTCATGTTCACTTTTTTAAAATATAAGTAATTTTTAATTTTAAAAAAATTTTTCTTTAAATTTTATCATCATATGTAATAAGGGACGGTGCAAAATATGGATCTAGTCCCATTTTCGTCGAACTCTCCGTTTTTCCCGAAACTACAAAAAGTTAACATTTCAAAACTAGAAAATTAAAGATAGAGGGTTTTGCCTTAGACAATGTCTATTGGATAAAATCAACATTTTAGAGAAGGTCAGGAAAAAGTTTGCGACAAAAACGAGTAGTTTTTGTGTAATTTGCACTCGAAATTTATACAATTTCTTAAAAGCAATATTTGTTCAAAAAATGGTCCAAAATTTTGTAAAACTTTTTTCTCATATAGAAGAAGAGACGAAAAGAATGGTGCTGATCTCATTTTCGATGGAGTTCCAAATTGCAAATTTAGAAATAATGCGAGAAACTATGCTCTGTAGTAGCATCCCTAATTTAATCTATTTTTATGCCAGTTTGAAGTACACAGAAATCAATTTACTTTTGTCTGCATTATTTTTAATTTAAACTTAATCTTATTTAAAGCTTAATTACAATTTTTAACTTCTACATTGAAACAGGGACTTATTAAGCACATACCCTTAGCTAATATCGAAAAATATATTGAGGGAGGTATTTGCAAGGCGACTTTTTCTAATTCTAGTGGGCAGATCGTCAATTGTGGCAGAGGACTCTTTGATTTATTGAAGTTCCGAGGCCCCTCCTCCGGGCTCCTTCGCCGGCAGGGGCGGCGCGCCGTTACCTGGGCAACGCCTGCCAGGCGTTGGCGGCGGCGCAAGCTCTCCAATAAGAAGAGGTGCGAAAACGCCCAGCAACTCGCACTCCCCCTCCCCCAGCAACGGCTTCGGGGCTGGTGGCACCCGCACGCGGTGATAAAATGCTGCATTTCGCGAATCCGGCCAAGCTGCAGCTGAAGATGGAGATGTAGAAGATTGACAATAACTCGGCTTGATGGCAGCGAAGTTAATGATGGGTCCAGAACTGATGGCTGCAAGAGAGGAGATAAAAACTGAGTGCTACGCCGAAAAGTTTGCGAGAGAAGTACAGGTACGATACATGTCGGCAGAGTGGAAACGCAACACGACCGGAGTCAGAGGCGGGATTGGTGCACTGGTGGTGTTGCGTGGCAGAAAGGAAAACGCGGTAGCGGAGGCTGCGATTTCGTTGCTAGTGAAGGCTTTGTTTGTTTTGAGATAACATGAAGTTAAGCCGACGAGGAATTAGCGAAACAGAACTGGGGAAGAGGAAGAATGATATCGAGGGTTTTGCTGAAACAGCGATGGAGACGGCAAAGTAGATGACGTTGGAGATTATAATAGAGGTAACGACGGAGGTGATGAAAGAGGTGACGGAGGCGATGACGACAGAGGTGAATGAATGTGGCGATGGTTTGGCGACGAAGTAGACGACTGAGATGGCCAATGTAGGTGGTGATGGAGCGCCCAGGAGGCGACGGAGCCAGCGAAGGAGGCTCACGGGCCAGGAAGAGCGCCGACGGCTGCGCCGGACGCGAAGCGTTCGTCTGCGCCGCATTGGGCGGCGAGCGGCGCAACTGTTGCCGAGACCTCGCTCACCCGGGGATTTTTACGAGTCCCAGAGATTACCCGCGCCCGCCCGTACGTTCCGGAGATTTCCAGATTGTTAACAGCCGGCCCCGGATTACGGCTCGTTCGGCGGAAAAACGCGCAAGCGTGTAATGTAGTGGCGCGTCAATCTGGCAGGTGACCGCCCCCTACTTTGCCCGGTGGGAGGTGAGCGCAGGGGAAGGCGCGGGCCGCGTGACGCCATGTCGGCTGGCTTACCCGGCTCAGCCCTCATCACTGCTCCGTCAGCCTTAACGTCATTTAAGTTGAAATATACGTCCAGCTATTGCAAATGAAGGTAATTCAAAGTGTTGTTATGCGTTAATTGGGGAACTTCATCATCGGAATTTTCCGAAAACACAAGAAACAAACTAGATCAGTGTCCAATGCATACAAGATGTGTTTCATAAATTTACCGTTTAAATATTATCGTGGGATAACTGTCCGAAACTCGTAGTTGTACAATAAAGCTTTGCCAATTATATTCACTGTGCCTCAACGTTGCATTCGATTCCATCCCCTCTATTCAATCTGAAGAAAATATAATATTAATAGACATGATTGGTGGATGAAAGAAATAATGTTTAATTACAATGAATGCCATTAATCATAATTATTAATTCCAACGATAATTAATTAAGTCGTGATAAAGAATTTATTACATGGGAGTTTTTTTGTTTTTTTCTCCCTTTCAAAATTCAAAAATTTTTGCTTGTTTATCCTTGAAAATAGATTTTATTACATGGAAGCTTTTTTTCCCTTCAAAATTCAATTAGTATATGACTTAGTGTAGGGATCACAGAATTTTGAAAATGTGCACACAATTCACTTTTCCCCATAGCACGTCATACGCAGTTTTTAACTGTTTTTTTGACGTAAAATAAATAAATAAAAAAAGATCTTAAAATATACCAAAAATATAAAAAAAATGTATTTTCTAAATATTACATTCATTAGTCTTCCAGTTTACACTATACCTTGGTACTAAATGCAATATAAATTATCCATATACAATATAAATTAATATAAATTAAATATACTATCAGTGCTAAATGCAATATAAACTATCGGTTTCTTATTACAAGGGGGTTTAAAGGTGATGAAGAAGAAAACAATGGACAGAAATTTGTAAAAAGAATATAATTTTAAAACGTTTTGGCATCCATTATCTTTGCCATATTGCCACCTTGAAATGAGATCCTTGATATGCACATAAAATTTGCTTGATTTATTAAGTTTTATTGGTGCCCAACGTGTTATTCCAGCTTCTTAAAATTCTTTTCAGAAAACTCTCTCATAGATAGAGAACTTTTTCCAAAATACTTGAATTTTATAACAACGTTGTCGAAAATTAGATTTCAATTAATGGACGTTTAATTTTTCTATTTTATTGCAAATCAATGGTACAAATCCACAGTTTTCAATATGGCCGTTTCTAGTGCTGCTTCACAATCTTACCCAAGATTCCCGACCGCAGTAAATTATAGAAGAACATAATTAGAGGAGAAAGAAGGACTGGCTGCGACGCAAGATAGACCACCCAATTACGAGGAACGGAAGCGACACGACCCATCCGAGAGGCTGATTCGCGAAGAGGCCCAGTCGAAGCGAAGTCTATGGGCTCCTGGCATGAAACCGACTGAACGTCTCTCTTCCATGCAAAACAATTGAAAGGAGCCACAGAAACGGAAAAGTGGACGTATCTCTGTTATATTATTCATTCCTTATATTACAGTTGGTAGGCAGGCAAGAGAAAAGAAAGCAAGTTTGGAAATTGTTGAAAAACATTTACCACAAAAAAGGACGATTAATATTTAAAATTGAGTGGTTGAAGCGCGAAACGGTAAAGGAATTACAGTGACATTTGTTTGCTGGGGAGGGAATTTTCATACGTTTTTCCAACTTCAATCCTTTCATCATTGATTTTTAAAGATTCACACTATAGACATTAATTACAGTTCGCAGAATTTTCAACGTAATTATTCCTTTATTGAACGCTTATAGAAAGTGTCGTTATAATTTAATCAATGGATTGAATATTATAGTTTTAAGCAATTTTATTATTAAAAGAAAACATTCAAAATACATCATTCTAAAAATTCTTAAAATTTCTGCCTCGACCAGTATTGCACATTTTGACGATTTTTTCATATTATTCAAAATGAAAACATTAGAGCAACGAAGTAATTGAATATTCAATTGCAATAATTGATTGATATTTTAGAATCAAGATTCTAGGTACGTATACTTGAGATTATCTGGAAAGTTGCCACCCAATCGGGTTGAACATTAAGAGAGGTCGAAGATCACATATTCGTCTCTCATAACATTCAACCAATCTAATGGATTCTCACAAGCATTGCAACTCATCGGCGACTAGGGACTATAAATCGCCCCAAAGAGAAGATACGTGTCGGCCAGCGACTGCAACCCCAGTCCCTCCCAACTCTGTCTCCCTCTCTCCCTCTCTCTCTCTCTGTCTCTCTCTCTGTCTCTGTCTCTCTCTGCCTCTCTGTGCCGCCGCCTAGTAGCGAACATCCACCACCTCGTTTAGTCCCCCGCCAGATCGGCTCCCTTTCGAACGGAACCAAGGCCGACGAGAATTGTGCAAACTCCGCAGTCGAAAATCGTAATATGAGTTTCGCTTTTCTACGTTACTGAAGCGACGGAAATGGAATGATTCAGATGTCCATGTTAATTACCGTGTGCCCACCACTGGCCCCACTCGCGCGCCAGCCGGAGGATTCGCTTCTGCCCGTGTGATATCATTTCCACGCAAGGGCTGCGTCACGAATTAGCCAAGCACATTGCGTTGAAAAATGATGCCCGGCGGCTGAGCGGGGCGGGGGCGAGCGCCGGCGGGCAGGGAGGGGAGAGGGAAGGCGGGGAGGCGAGAGGGGAGGAGGCGAATCGTCGGGAAAGAGCGAAGTAGCAAATGGAGCTTTCACCAGCTGCCCCCCGCATAACAGCGTTTGGGATGCGCAGGAAAGTTTGCAAAACAGATCTTTGTCACCGCGGAACGACGCGCGCTGCAGATGGGAAACGCGACGCGACGCGACGCGACGCGACGCGAGGCGACGCACGCCCGCGCGCCTTTACGAGCCAGGTGTCTCCCGAACGATCACTCAAAGTGCGCGAGCGCGCGGGAAGGACGCCTCCGCGCGGCGGTTTCCGCGTCGCTCCTGCTCCCCGCGACGTCCTTTTACTGCGTAGTTTTCGCCATCTCGCGCCAGCCGCCTCCGACGGCGCGTCTCTGCCCGGACATAAGAAACACGCCCGCTCACTGCGCTGCTTCATATGCTTTTTGCTGTGTCTCTCTCTTTGAAGGAAATTTGAGTGCTTTTTAAGCTGACTCTGCGTTTTTAAGTGTGTGTTGTCTTCTGAATACGAAACAAAATTTGGGAATTTAGAACTTTCTTTCTTCCTGTTAATATCTACCCGCTGTCCGTTAACTGCCCATCTTTGTGCATTGCTCGTCCATGTAGTCGTGTACGGTGTAGTCGGCTCTAATTTCCTTCACACTTTCTTCTTCATTTCTCAAAATGCCCATTATTCTGAACATACGTTCTGCGTTTCTAAATGGTAGTTATTTACTTTTCCTACACAGACAACGTGGAATTCAAGTCGTGTTAAGTCGCGTTTGGAACGATTTCTATACATTTATCTTCTCAAATTGAAAATGTGATAAGTCTCATATATGCATACATTCTAAGATAGTTTGCACATGCACATCTAGTAAACAACTCGGCCCATTGCTGTGAACAATAACTTCAACATTTGTATTCCTTTTTCTACATTTTTCTTTCATTTTAAAACTCACTTCTATCACGTAGATGTTAACTTTATTTCTTCTCACTAAAAACTTACAAATAGTAATTTATGTAATACATCCTCTGATAGAGGGCATATTCCAATGTTTCTTAATATTTCAAGTTATTCTCGTTATACAAAATAAACATTTAACACTTCATGAGTGATAAATTGTCATTACTCTCGATGTTCTGTAGCGAGTGTTGTTGGTGCAGGGTCATGATACCGTTTTAAAATAACAATCGGTGTCCGCGGAAGGATCACAGGGACAAAGGGGGACAAATGAGTCAAGTGAGACAAAGCGGGGAAAGGAGGGCGAAGAAGGCAAGGGAACAAAATGGGACAATGAGGACGAAATGGACAAAATTGGAAAAGGGGAGGAAATGGACTAAATGGAAAAAGGAGAAAAAAAGGGAAAAAAGGGAAAAATTAAGGGAGGACAAATGGGACAATGGGGGAAGGAAAAAATGAGACAAGGCAAAGGGACAAATAGGCCAAGGGACAAATCGGCCAAGGGGGTAAATTGGGACAAGCAAAATGAAACAAGGGAACGAAATGGAAGGGGACAAAATGGAACAAAGGGACAAAGTTGGACAAGGGGGATAACAGCAATCAAAATTTCAGAATCGAATTTTTGTAATACTAACGAAGAAAGCTTTCACGGCTATAAATGGCATTATATTCAGTGGAATGTTTAAAAATCGCAACTTTAATATATCTATTAGAAAACAATTGTAAAAATAAATTTTGTTTACATTTATTCCCAAAAACTTTGTTGTGTGGCAACGATCTATATATCCAAAAGTTTATCAGCTCATGAAAAATTCAAACCCCTAAGTTTGCTAAACTGTTTTTAATTGACTCTCGAGCATTTTAACGGACGATTTTTGCTGTGGACGCTCTCTTAATTCGTTGTTTAGATGGCACATTGCTAAGGAGCTAAACGCATTTATTTCCCGTGAATGACAAAAATATCATATGAGAGTTGCCATCTAGTAATTATCAGTATATATGTTTATAGTTATCATCTTTTAAATGAATCAAATGAAGTAAATTCTTTGGAAGGTCAATGCATCTCTTAGTACCTCCTACCAAACAAGTTCTTCGATATCACAAAGAACACACATTATTAAGGCAATTACAATACCAAAAAGAATCAGAACTGAATAATTTTGACATTACACAATGCTTCCCAAGTTGATTCGAAGTAGCCACGCAGTGTCGAATAACACATTAACAATATTTATTGCATTCTTTGAAAAAGAAACTTTTCCTACGTCGAGCTCCTTGTTCTCCCTCGATCTCCACATTCCTCTGCCACATTGCGCTCCATCGCGCCTCCAGATGGCAGCACCATGTCACGTGTCGCCCCTCGGCAGCCATTTCGTGTCGTCGGGCGCCGCACGCAGCCGCTTCGCGGGAGGCGAGGCGCGAGTGACGAGCAGAGAGGTCGCCACGAAGAAGGCGCTGCCCCTGCAGCGGGGGGGGCGGGGGCGAAGGCAAGGGAAGGGGCACACACGGGAGCAAAATAAGGGCTGGAACGTGGCCTGACAGAGGCGACAATGGTGGGGAGGAAGCGGAAAGAGGCAGGACATAGGTGTGAAGGGAAAGGCGATAGAGCCTGGAGAGGTTGTAACGTTACGTATACGTTTACTTGCTATTACACATATGTTTATTCATTTTGTTTGTAAACAAATTTGGAACAACTGTTCATGTGTTTTAGAGTTACAATAGCATCAGGAGAGTTGATGTAAGAAATAGTCAGACATTGGATTTTTGTGAATAAGAGAAAGTATCGAAATAAATTGTTTTGAAAAGGCATCTACAGATGTTGTTTTAAATAAATATGCATGAAAGAAATTATACAGAACGTTAACGTTGAAAATCTGAGTCAGTGACGAAACGTTACACCATGAAATTGGTGTCAGCTGTGGAACGTGAGCGTTACAATACAAAATTGGTGGAACGTGAAACGTTAAAGAATAAAATTGGTGACAGCGGCGAGATGTTGTAAGTGAACATTACAAGTTGCATGGGAGGGGCGGCAGCAAAGACTATTTAAGGGGGGAGGAGGCGACGTGGATGGAGGCGGAGGTGGTGGAATTGATTGATTGATTTTTTTCGTGTTTCCGGACGCGTCAACTGCTTTGGTCATTAGTCCCGTTAGTGTAGTGCATGTTATTTTCCGCGGGAGATGGCGGTGATCTTCTCCCGCTGGATGGCCAGATCCGGCGCCAACGAACCGTCGGCTAGGTGTTTCCCTAACCAGTACTCTCCCACCAGCGGGGCACCGCCCCAGCCGGGACAAGCTCTAAGCTCCCGATCGGTCTCCCGGAGTGTGGTAGTGTGGTGCATGTTAGTGTAAGTGTGTGTGTAAGGGAGAGGATAGGACAAAGAAGGAGAAGGACAGATCGTGCGCGGTCCGTGGCCCGTTTGGTAGGGTACTGCTTCGGCATTCGCCTGGTGTTGATCGGAGAAACCACGGAAAGCTACCGATCAGAGCAGCCGGCCGCTAGAATTCTCCTCCAAACAGCGACTGAATTCGACCTAGCTGAAAAGCTAGTGTGCCGTGGGAGTGGGAACCTAGGACCTTCCGGTGAGAGGCGCTGCAGTGACATCAGTTGATGCACTGAGCCACCGCTCCCGGTCGGAGGCGGTGGAAGCAGTGGGGGCGGGAGGAGACTTGGGCAGTTGCGAACGGGGTCGGAGACGGAGAGGGGCGCGAGGGCGGGGGCGGGGCTGGCGGAGCGCGAGGGGAGGCCGATGCGTGTTGCAAGACGCGGACGAATTTCCCGACGGGCGTCCCTCGTCGTCGAGAGCGTCCGTGGAAAAGGGCGCGTTGGCGGCGAGGGGCGGCGGAACGGATGCGCGAGAAAGGCACTACGCCCCATCAAACAATTCCTTGCGGCAGACACCCTCTGGCCTCGGCGAGCTTGTGTCTGAGCAAAAGATTAGATCAATGTGAGCACACCAAACGAGAAATGCTTTGACCTTGTCCTTTCGGATTCGAGAATGTGTTTCTATTGAAGGATACGAGAAAAAAAGTAGTGTATTAAATAAGAAATACGAAATTTTGATGGGAATAATTTAAATTTATGTAGAAGCTGTAGAGTTTTCTGGAATACTTTTAGTTAGGAAGATCATAGTTTATAAATCATCAAATGTACGACTGAAGTTCGAAAAGCATTATAATGTTACCTTTTTGGAGTAATTGTGCAATATTTCTCTACCTAATTTTGAATAAGAAAAAACCAAAATCATCTTCTTATACTTGAATCGTGACAAGAAAATCCACACGAGACGTAGTTTATTATCTGATGCTCATGCACAGGCTTAGAGCCTCCAGATATATACTTAATATGTAATGTAAACAATGCCAACCTGGTGAGCCGAGAAGGCTAAAGCGTGTGCCGGCTCAGCGCCTTGATCTGAAGGGTCGTGAGTTCGAGTCCCGCCGTGTGAGTCTGCTGACGACAGACCGAGGAGCTCGCCATGGGTGTCTAGTGTAAAAGGATAATGTGTATCTGTGAGGGGCCTAGTGGGTACCCGATGCGGGTTGTCAAAATCGGCATCCCTTGAAGCTGTAAACATGCTCAGGGAAAAAATATAATATAAATAATTAATTCTTGAAATAATCTCTTTTGTCAAAAGTTTCTAAGCGTCCCATACGAATACACTTACATTTTTTACTAAAACAAAGTATTAATCATTTTTCATGTAAACAAAAACAAACTTATTTTAATAAAAAGTCTTATCGTATAAATATTGTTATAATTTATTTTTATTCGCTAAAAGAATATTCTATTTGTTAGAACTTATATGAATTAATCATGAACGGTCTACGTAAATGTTTGAAGGGGCGTTTTGAATAACGTTAGTTAGATCCATTCAATAAGCAGAAATATTAAGGGATTTAGAGTCAAAGAGAAGCGTACAACATGTTCTTCCAGATGCCGTCCATATGCGACCACTGTGGAGCATAAGGGGGCGGGGCGGGCGCCAGCGGCGGATGACGACAGGACGCGCTCGGGGGCGGCGGGGCGGGGGGGGGGCGGCGCCCGGGCGAGCTGATCTGTCGAGGGGCGGCGGTGGGCCGGGAAGAAAAACTGCGAAACTCCGAACAAAACGCTCGGAACAAGAGAAAATTAAGACAAGAAATTGCGGCGGGACAAAGGCGCTCGGCTCGGATGAATATTAAAGCAAACAGCGGCTGCGACATCGGCGGCTGCCGGCGAACAAAAGCCGGCGAGGGGGCGGCGCGCGGGATGACAGCGCAGACGGAGCTGGCAGCATTGATGGCGGGGGGCGGAGCATAAAGGTGGCGGAAGCCTGGGTGGGCGTGGCGGAAACACGTGCGGAAAACAGGTGAGGAAGATGGCGTGTTCCAGGGATGAAAGAGGGAAAGAGGTTTACCGGCAATTGGCAGCGGGTGAGCCAGTGGCTACGCAGAGTGCAGGCAATGGACGGCGGAAAAATATGAAAGCTTCCAGTGAAACGCCGGGAGTCACGTCAAATAGAAGTACCGATGGACCAAGAGCAGCAGGTGTAGATGGTCACCAGCTTATGGTAGTCATTGGGGGATAATTAAAATTCATTGGATGTGTTCGTTGATAAGTTGAGGAGGTAGAGGGTTTTGGGGATGTGAGTAGGAGGGGTCATCAAAATGGCCTAAGAACCAGGAGGTGGTTGAAAGAACGATAGCGAATAACTGTTGTAGGTGATAAATTTTATATTACGGTAAGATGATAATAGAATAGCGAGTGTGGTAACGACGACACTGTTGAAGGCGGAAGAGCGGGGTGAAGAAACAGGTGGAAGTGAAGCGGAATAGAGTGGCAGAAACGCAAGCAAAGGAGTGGCGAGGGCAGTCCCAGAGGCAGAGGCGAAGGGTCGGTACCGAGGCGGAGGCGGGCAGGAAGACAAGACAAAGGCGGAGGCGGAAGTAGTGGCGTTGGCGGAAGCGCGGGTAGCGCGGGCAACGGCGCTGGGCGGGGGCTCTCACGGGGCTGCGATGAAGGTGGCACCGGTGACAAAACGCGTCAGCCGGGGGCGGAAGCGGATGGGCGAGGACGCGCGGAGCGTCGCGTCGCCCGCCGAGGGGGCGGGGGGGGGCGGGGGGCGGGCAGCGACGACGCAAAGTGACGGACGACGCGCGGCGCTGGGGCTGCTGCCGCCGCGAAGGACGGGAAGGGGGGGTGACAACTTGAAATGAGTTGAAAACAAGAGGACAATTTTTGGGAGGGTAAAGAATGATACGGATGCGCACGAATCTTGCTCTCTGCCTTATCTTCCCTCCGGAGTCAACGAATGCGAGGGGTCTCACCTACATCAGGCCACCATAGCATTCATACTATCTACTAATATTGGACGGCAGTCATGAGTATGTAAGGCATGATTTATTTTCACGTTATTATATTCAATGTTTCTCTATTTACTGACCACGTAGCTTTACAATATAAAAAAGTCAAATATTTATAATTATCTAAGAATCATGAATGATCAAATAACTGGTACCTGGTATATATAAGAGCAGTTAACTCCGACACCGTGTGACCGATCTCCATGACAGTCGGCACATCCACGTGTTTTTACACACAAAAGGTGTTTTTGTGCTATTAATTTTCTTGTAACTCCAGTAGATGGTGTTGTAGAACAAAACTAAATATTCATGTCAAACGCAACCCGCAGCACACGACAGCATTTTTTACTCAATATCCTAAACGAAGCGTTCTAAGACATTAAAAGCTAAAATTTTTAGAGTAAAGGTTTTAAAGAAACGTTTCTCATGCCGTAATGTACCGGATGAGATCTTGTTGAACATTCTATTACATTTTTGCTGGTCTAGGACTTCCCGATATAACCCCACCTGCTCAGAGAAGTGCAGAATGTGCAACTAAATGTGAATGAGAGGGCCAGAGAGAGGCAGAGACAGAAACAGACAGAGACGGACTGAGACTGGGACAGAGAGAGTCGGAGAGATAGAGACAGAGAGAGCGAGAGATGGAGAGAGAGAGAGAGAGAGAGAGAGAGAGAGAGAGAGAGAGAGACGGAGAGAATGGGAGAGGGAGGGAGAAAGAGACAAAACTTGTTAAATGATAGCCACTTCTGTTCTTGAGAGTTATTTACAAGAGAAATGACAGGGCATGAGTGTATGATTTAATTGTTTACTTCTGTGACACGTTCATTGTAAATAGAGGAATCATCAAAATGATTATTTTCATTTGATATTGATAAAAAGATAGTTCTTCATTTTTAACATTATTACGTTGTACATTTTAAACTTTTCTTATATTATGTTTTAGCCATTTTATTATTAATTTCTGTACACATATTTAACACATCACTCTTTTCCAAAAGATTATGCCACAAGTTGCATGTTAAAGCAAAATAGTAAAGTACAGTAGAATATTCGATTGCGATCAACTTGCAAGTGTTTGACAACACGAGCAAAAATGTCAAGAAATTTTGACTTCATACACTAGATATGCTTTTCATTATGAGTAGAACTACTTAGTGTCATGAATTCACAATTCAGCCAGTTTTACTCTCCCTCCTCCCTCACTGCGAAATTGAGCGTACAGCAATTTTCTCGTTGTTTTAGTTATCCTGCTCCATTCATATGAGCCCAATCAACATACATACGACATACCGGTATTGCTGCCACGTCTGTACTTGCTTGAAGCTTCCATTTCTTTTTGGAGCCTAGTGTAGTAACTGTTCTTTAGTGTACACAAGTACTGTAACTACAGGCCTATTGTAACAAAGAAAATGAAAAAGAATGCTAAAAATGAAGACTAATAAAACGACATCTTACGGTGGAAGTTAAAAAGAAAAGTACAGAGAGCTGCGAATATGCTATTCCAGTGGCTGATATTGCGATATTTTATTACAAACGACCACAATGCGCAATGTTGAAGAATCAACAAGACCTTAGATACAAAAAGTGTCAGTGTCAATGTATATTTACTACGTACAATACCTGGAGTATTTATTAATTGTCATGCTAAGCGAATAGTTTTGTGTTGTGAACGAATCATCTGTACTTCAATTGAAAGAGTTAACAGGGCTTGGTCAAAATTTTTTTTGACCAAGCCCTGTTACTGCTTTTAAATATTAATTTATGGTCGTAAACTACTCTTCATAATGTACTTCAATTATTTATTTTGGGAGAATGGGAGTATTTTGTATTACCAGCACGTTTTAGCAGAAATTCTGATCGTAATAAGAAGCTCTAGTGCTATTATTTTCTTCACTGATGACACGAAGTCATTGATCACGATCAAACATTTTTGTAAAACAATCCCCGGTGAAATTAATGAAAAATCTAGCCATGTATCTGGTTAGTCAGAAATACTAAAAACAAGACGAAAATTGTAGTTAAAAGAAGACACTGTGTAACAACAATATTTACAAAAAATACAAAAACATTACAAAGCTCTTGAGTTATAATGAATAACGATGATATAACTTCATATTGATTGCATTACTCTAAAATTACTTTAAAAAACATAAATTCTTATCAGTAAAATATAAAAACAGAAATCGGGAAATTCTGTTGTTTCCAGTCATTACATTTTTGAACAGATTCACCTCCCTTCGCCTCTCGTCCCCGCTTTCGTGTCAAACTCGTATGAACAAGACTAATGCATAAGCAACTCACAAGACTCGGAGAAGTACGAGTATCGCGTGCGGGTGCGCACAGCGGCGTCTGACAGCAGACGATGAGCCACGCGGCAGCCTTCGACGACGCCGCGCAGTGGCTAGAGGGCCTTGGTGCGCTGAGCCGAGGGCGCGGGAAGGGGACGCACAACGGCTTGCGCGTGGAGGGCACGGGACATTGGAAAGCAGGGAGGGGAGAGTGCACAGGCGGGGATGCGGGGACCTGATATGCCGGGGTCTCGCATCGCGGAGCCGCGAGAGCGCGAGGCAATAGGGTCGGTGAGGCGTGGGCACGCGGGGTGTCGGATGTGCGGAGCCTCGGGATGAGTCACCGCGGAAGGCGCGCTCGGCGGAGCGGAGCGGGAGCACCAGGAGGAGCCGCGCGATGAGTCACCGGATGAAATGTCTTGGGAGGGCGCGCGTCCACCTTCCGCTGGCGGACGAGGCACACACAATGCGTGCTTCCTGCGACACAGATGGAAGTGAGCAACCACGGAACAGTCATTTCTCAGAGCACAGAAACCGGGAGCGGGAGCTCAGTGCATCAACTGATGTCACTGCAGCGCCTCTGACCGGGAGGTCCTAGGTTCCCACTCCCCACGGCGGCAGGATTTTCGACACTAGCTTTCAGCTAGGTCGAATGCAGTCGCTGTCTGGAAGAGAATTCTAGCGGCCGGCTGCTCTGATCGGTAGTTTTCCGTGGTTTCTCCGATCAACAGCAGGCGAATGCCGGAGCAATACCCTAACAAACGGGCCACGGACCGTGCGCGATCTGTCCTTCCTCTTCCTCGTCCTATCCTCTCCCTTACACACGCACTTACACTAACATGCACTACACTACCACATATTTCGGAGGCCCGTCGGAGCTTAGAGCTTGTCCGGCTGGGGCGGTGTCCGCTAGTGGGAGAGTCCTGGTTAGGGGAAACCCACTAGTCGACGGTAGGTCGGCGCCGATCTCGCCATCCAGCGGGAAAATCACCGCCATCTCCCGAGGAAAAACATACACTACACTAACGGGACTAATGACTAAAGCAGTTGACGCGCCCGGAAACACTCAAAATCAATCAGTCAATCAATTCAAGCACAGAAATGGATTTCAATGACAGGAGAACATCATAAACTTCATAACTCCTATCGTATTAGATTCATAAAATATTAACTAATATTAATAAAATAGTTTTACGTTCTTCTACATCACTAAGCTGTTAAACTGCCATTTATATCGTAATATGTGACAGACAGAACACATAGTTTCAATGTGAAAAATGTGTTCAAAATGTGAAATACATTTAAATCAGTGGCCAATCACGCATGATTCAACGGACAAATAATGAAATGATAATATTACTTATCTATTTCAAAAGTTCGAGTTTTACTATTAGTTCAAAAATATAGTATTTAAAAGACAAAACTAATGGAACACTATCGTTTGGAAAAGAAAGCAAAAGAGTAAATACAACAAAATAAATTATATGTTGTGTAATCCTCCTCATTTTCTGATATCATGTGTTCTAGAATGTTCGAAAAATTTGCAGAGAAGGCGAGCTTAAATAGGGATATTGAATGGTTTATGGGCTCTTTGAGTGAAAGTTTGGAGAACAACACAATGAAAAGGCAAGTCCTCTACCTTTAAGTAATATAATTACAAAAAAACACTGGTACAAATTGCATTGGGAGGTACTCACGTTAATTTACACCTGTAAGCCCTAAAAACATTTTAAATTATACTATGAATTGTATGACACCAATTGGAAAGTGAGTTAAAATGTTAAGACCATTTCTGAGGTCCTTACACTCACACACTCATGAGAAACTAAATACCCTCAATAATTTAAAGTTTATACTTATAAAATTCTAAATCAAAAACAAAATAAATCTTCTATTGTAACAGTTTTCCGACTTGTTTCTGATTTACTGGAACAACAATTCGCAATAGATCATGTTCTCTCTCTCTCTCTCTCTCTCTCTCTCTCTCTCTCTCTCTCTCTCTCTCTCTCTCTCTCTCTCTCTCCCTAACAAGTTAAAAACATTCTTATTCATTTCTTGAACCACTTTTACAGATAGTTGTATTCTAATTCGGTTTGTCACTCACTTCCTTACAGCGTGGTAGAGTGGCGCAATATTACTTCACCGGCAGTCCATCATTCCTGAGTTCGGCTCCCGAGCTCAAAGTCCACTCGCTTTCACCCGAATGCCTCCCTTCTCAATCTCCCTTCGCCATCACTCGCGATACCTCCGTGTGATCGCCGGCAGGGTCTGCTCCTAGTATCCATTGTTTCGCAGTCCCATACGGCATGCTCTCTTTCACTAGGCCGAATGCCTCCCTTCTCAATCTCCCTTCGCCATCACTCGCCACCACAACCAACGGTCAGCGTTTATTCCTTGGCATCCGTCGTCCGCGTCAGTGCGGAATTCTTTCACTAGGTGGCGTTGTCAACACTTCGGCGGCTATCTTCCTGGAATTTGAGATACACGGTGCCCGCCTCGCTTGATCAGTGATTCACAGTACCCAGATAGAAAATGCCAACCGGAAAAAATCGAACAATCTTGCCAAGAATCAAGAATAAAATGTGCTGAAGAACTCATAAATGAATAGCGGGAGATATAAACCAACTAAGAGAGAATAAAAAGTTGTGAAACAAGCAGCCCTGAGAAATCATAATGAAAAGAAAAAGACCAACTTCCTCAATGAGGGAGACCAAAAGACAAAACTGGTGGCGAGAGTTAGAACGAACGGAAACTTCCAACAAGTCACGGGGACGGAAACAAATTCCCAGACGCAAAGCAGCGGAGACGAGAGCAAGGGCGGCGGCAGCAGTGCCCGCTGGCAAACGGATGTTTGCTCCGCTGGCCTTCTCGTCTCCCAGCCGTTTCCTCCTCCTCCTCTTTCTCTCTCGGCCTCTTGCGACCGGGAGCGGTGGCTCAGTGCATCAACTTATGTCACTGCAGCGCCTCTGACCGGGAGGTCCTAGGTTCCCACTCCCCACGGCGGCAGGATTTTCGACACTAGCTTTTCAGCTACGTCGAATTATTTCGCTGTCTGAAGGAGAATTCTACCGATCGGTTGCTCTGATCGGTAGTTTTCCGTGGTTTCTCCGATCAACACCAGGCGAATTTCGGGTGCAGTACCCTAACAAACGGACCACGGACCGCGCGCGATCTTTCATTCCTCTTCCTTGTCCTACATTTTCCCATTACACTACACACACACTAACATGCACTACATTCCACATATTCCGGGAGGCCGGTCGGGAGCTGGAGCTCACACCGGCTGTGCGGTTCCCGCTGGTGGAGAGGGCCTGTTGGGAAGCTCCACTAGCCGACGGTAGGTCGGCGCCGGATCTCGCCATCCAGCAGGGAAGATCACCGCCATCTCCCGAGAAAAAAAACATGCACACTAACGGGACTAATGACCAAAGCAGTTGGCGCGCCCGGAAACACGAAACAATCAATGAATCGTCCTCATTCTCCATCATACGTCCTTTCTCTCCCTCGTTCTCTTTTTCGCTCGTCCTCTCTAAGTCTCTAGTCGTCTTCCTCTCTCACCATCTCTCTCTCCGCTCTGCCCACCTCAATTTCTCCCGCTCCCACCGCACTGTGGTCTCATCCATCTTCACCGCCGCCACAGTCGCTGTCACTTCGTCTTCGCTCTGGTTTGTCCCACCACCTACCACTTTTCTAAACGCACTGCCACCTCCTCCGCCACCGCCGCCTCGGCGACGAGGCCTCATTGGCCAATTGGTGCGCGGGAGGAGTCTTTAACGAAGCCGCATTCAATTCCTTTCGACCCGACCGCGGATTACGCCCTTCATGTATTATTAATTTCCGGTGGCGGGGGAGGGGAGCAGGGGCCGCGCAGGCGAAAGTCCGGAGGTGCACCACCGGGCGCGCGCCAGTCGCGTCCCCAGAGGGCTGCTCATTGTCGATTCTCAACTCTTAGCGATTGTGGGAAAAGATTCAAACAATACTTTTCGTGATAAGTCATGTGGATATCGAGTGTGTTTGTTTACATGTAATGTAAAAGAAGTTCTTTACAAGATATTGGGACTTTTTAACTCCCAAACTGGATCTCTACAATTCTTTCGATATCCGGCCCCTGCGTGTCATTTAATTTTTAACGTTGAAGAATCTTATTGTCATCGCAATTTGTATAGACTACAGAAGTCATTTGTTTGGAATCTAAATTGTCTGAAAAAACGACACTCAATGGTGATGACAGCGTTTTGTTGAACACGTAAACATACAACATCGAATTTGCACTGGATTAAATTCACTCTAAATGTTTTGAAAGTAAAATTTTCTCCATTCACTGTTCATTGTTTTTCTGTTACAGTTGCTTGTGTGCGCAAAAATACGTTACATCGGTTAAAGCTAATGCTGAGAGATGACATAAAAGACATTTTCGTTAAAATCAGCTCTCCATCCCACCAATGTGTAGAAAAGAATTATCGGACGATATCAGGCAATTCTTTTGTACATAATGACCTTTTAACGTCTATTATTATGCTTTCAATTGTAGTCTTGCTTGTCAGAATCCAATACAAGCAAAAACTTTGCAAAGAAGCGTAATATTGTTACTTATTTACTAATATCTAACTCCAAATGGATTTCAAGAAAGACAACTTCTTACAAAACCACACATCTCTAGAATACGTCAGTTAGCCCGAACATAAATGGACAAAACGTTACCTGAAGAGTAAGAAGATATCTATACGATCTTTATCTCAATTATACGTTCTGAAAGTGTTATAGACTTAAAGTTAAGAAGTGCCACTAAAAACATCCTTTCTGCAGTAAACAGTAATTAGTCAACTTTATTGAAGTCACTGATCCTATCTAAACCTGACCTCTACGATAAAGTTTCTCATAGCTCTTCATGACACATTCACTCTTTTGAAGAACGTCAGAGAATTGCTCACAATCACTATAATTACCGAAGTACACTATAGATAGCACGCCTAACAAGACCGAGCATATGTTCTCGCTGTATGACAACAGGGCAATTTACTCTTTACGAAGCTCGAGCAGAGCAGATAGTTCGATAAGCTCTTGGGTCAAAAGGACGGTTGACTTTCAAAATTTCGTTGCTGTTTACAAGTAGATAAATGATGTTCAGATGCGAGGGAGTAAGTATATATGACATTCATCGGTGTTACAGCCCGTGTGTTCAACGACTACATCATCAAATAAAAACGTAAGAAAAGGTTGCCGAATCAAATCATATAATATCACTCTTCTTCTCCCTTTCTCTGTCTCTGTCTATGTGTCTGTCTGTCCGTCTCTGTCTCTCTCCCTTTCTCTCTCTCTCATGGTGACATCTGAACAACAAAGACCTTAACTGTAGCCTTCCCCATTGTTCCCAATATTATTCATAAGTACTTTCTCTCTACTCCGCATCACGACTTCATCTCTTCTCTATATCATCTACAACGTGTCCACATCCTCACCACAAAACCACTTGTTTTTCTTGAAAAAGCTCGGGCTGGGACCTTGAAGACACATGTGGTCAAAGCTCTAACAGAATATGCAGATGACAATTATAGCATACGTTCTTTACAAATAATTCAAACTTGAAAAAGTTCCCTTCTGTCTCAATACAAAATATTAACGTCAACCGGCTAAATAGTATAGTCGTTTATCGCGTTCATTTTATTTCCCTTAAGGATAAGTAAGCTTCCGCAACTGCAGATCGGGTTTTTCAAAGATGCAATTGAGAATCAGCTTCATAGTCGACAATTCCAATGTACACTTCTCTTTAAAAAAGTGGCAATATTCAAATCTATTCATTCAACATATATATTCTGCTTTGAATTGCACATATCAAGGTTCATTTGATTATACATATTTTTACTTAGCCTCTAAGATAGATCATGGGCAAGATAGATCATCTTCCTTTGGTACGGTCGGGTTCGATTCTCGGTCGAGGCAAAAATACCGTTGTAGCTTCTCTTTTATATCGTCCCAGTTTCAGCATCTTTGTGACGAAGAAAGGCTCACACAGGCAGATCTTTCTAGTTACGGTAAAGGAAATATGTCCTGTTGGTTTGGTTTTTTTTTTCGTGTTTCCGGGCGCATCAACTGCTTTGGTCATTAGTCCCGTTAGTGTAGTGCATGTTTTTCCTCCGGAGATGGCGGTGGTCTTCCCCGCTGCATGTCGAGATCCGGCGCCGACCTACCGTCGGCTAGTGGGTTTCCTTAACAGGACTCCCCAACCTTCGGGGCACCGCCCCAGCTGGACAAGCTCTAAGATCCAGATATGTCTCCCGGAATATGTGGTAGTCTAGTGCATGTGCGTGAGGGGAGAGGATAGGACAAGGAATAGGAAGGCAAGATCGCGCGAGGTCCGTAGCCCATTTGGTAGGGTACTGCTCCGGCATTCGCCTGGTGTTGATCGGAGAAACCACGGAAAACTATCGATCAGAGCAGCCGGCTGCTAGAATTTCTCCAGACAGCGACTGAATTCGACCTAGCTGAAAAGCCAGTGTCGAAAATCCTGCCGCCGTGGGAGCGGAACCTAGGACCTCCGGTCAGAGACGCTGCAGTGACATCAGTTGACGCACTGAGCTCCGCTCCAGGTAATGAGTCATGTTCACCACATGTTACTCTTACTCACAAGCATGGGAAGTTATATTAGCCCAGGCATGAGGGACACCGTTAGTTGGCCGACAAAGTCGTATCAACCCAGAATGCTAAATTTATATTCCATATTTAAAATCACCAGTTAAATTTTCCAAAAATTTAGTTTTCATATAACATTATTACTTTATGACTAGCTTTTCATAAATATTTTAAAGCTACATTTACTATAGAAACAACGGTTCGTTCTGAAAAAAGGTGTTTCCTGAAGAAAACTCATTAAAACGTTTTTCTTTAAATATATTTTATGTACCCAGGCTCTAGTTAAAACCCTGAGTTTTCTACCTCATAGACCCTGGGCTAACAGGGAAATCCTAAAAACCGGTTATTTTTTCTGACTTTTTCCCGTTTTTTCTCTATGACTCTTTAAAAAAATGTCATGTAGAAAAATAGTTCAAATTTAATTTTAAAGAGGGTAAAACATTCTACAACTTTTGTTTTAAAAAACTTTTTTTCAAAACAAATGCAAAACGAGCTACAACTTTTCAAAAGAACCGTTTTTTTTCAAGCCTCCCGGAGTTAGCATAGCGTTTGGGAGGTCGAAAACTTGGGGTTTTAATTAGTGCCTGGGTAGGTGCAACAAACTACAGAAAGAATTTTAATGACCTTACCTCAGGTAAAATCTAGTACATACGTCTGTAGTATTATTGCTACGTTGTGGGTATCCGTACGATCTGAGCGCCCATCTTGTGGGAGTATAAATGGCTTAGTCTTCCGCCAAGATACGCTCCCTTATACCGCGGATTCATTGTCTGAAATTGTTCCCATGGGCCTCCTCTACCTGTCCTGTGTTTTTGTATTATTATTTTTGAAACATCCTGTACATTTGAGGAAATGCACGCCGCTGTAATGAACTACCCCATTCAGTCAGCCTCCAAACTGTCCTCCAGTCCCCTTTCATTGGTCTTACTCAGCAACACCGCAACCGAAGTGTGACAGCGGCCTCTCATCAATCTCGAAGAGGCCTTTTCGCGGATTCCTCCGGAGCCATCGGCGGACTTTCGCTTGAGCCAGCGGAAGCAGTCGCCGCAGGGCGAATACCTGAGACGCCGGCGGCGGCGCACCGGCCCCGAAGAGCCAACGAAGCGCGGCTCCTCCCCCTCCAGCATCTGATCGTTTTCAAATCACGCCGCTAAGCGCCTGCTCGGCTAAGTGCTCCATTAAGAGGAAGCAGACTTGAGTAAACTCGTTCCCGATCTCCCGGACGTCGAAAGAAAAAGACGTTTCACTTTCGTGTTCACAACGCGCCCTCCCTGCCCCTCCCCCACCCGCTCTTATTTCTTCTGTCTTTACGTCCGCTCAAGCGGTCTTTCACCGCCGACAGCCAGGCTTTTCCCAGAGACCTCCTTGTTTTTCGTTGCGCCGTTTGTCTCGCGATTGGCCTTCCGTTGGGCATATAAAAGATTGCCGGCGCTCCCTCGAGGCTCCGCCACGCCCGCCCCGCCACTCCCCGCCCCCCCGCCACTCCCCGCCCCGCCCCCTCTGCCGAGGCGCATCACGCGCGGATACCAACTGGATGGATGACCGACTCGCATCTTTAAGAAATCGCGGTAGTTAGCAGGCTAAAGAACAATCAATATCGCCACATTAATACCAGGGGAGGGAGGGGCGAAATGTATTGATTGATTGATTGATTTTTTCGTGTTTCCGGGCGCGTCAACGGCTTTGGTCATTATTCCCGTTAGTGTAGTGCATGTTTTTTCTCGGGAGATGCCGGTGATCTTCCCCCGCTGGATGGCGAGATCCGGCGCCGAAGCTAATGGGGTTTCCCCCAACCAGGACTCTCCCACCAACGGAGCACCGCCCCAGTCGGGACAAGCTCTAAGCTCCCGACCGGTCTATATGTGGTAGTGTAGTGAATGTTAGTGTAAGTGTGTGTGTAAAGGGAGAGAATAGGAGAGGAAGGAAAGTTCGCGCGCGGTCCGTGGCCCGTTTGGAAGGGTACTGCTTCGGCATTCGCTTGGTGTTGATCGGAGAAACCATGGAAAAGCGAGATGTAGAAAATACATTGTTTGCACGTTACAAACTTGCACGCTTTTCAAATCAAATGTTGTGGTGTCAACAGTGTCGGAAAACAAAACATCCAGCAAAGATTAATAGATAATAGAAAAACTATATTTATGCGATAAGTTATAATCCTCATGAAGATTTAGTATTATTTCATGATTTCATTGAAACAATACGCAATGTCATTTGAAAAGTCTCTTTCTGTGTACAAAAGTAATGTTCCCATTAAGACTTTTCCGTGAGGGAATAAGATTTTCTACCGAAGACGATAAAAAATACATAACACACTTTCAATGTTTTCGAGATGATAGCGAATGGCTTGCGGAACCTGGGAAAGTAACTATGGCAGCCGTTGGCGCTGAACATATTGCATTTTCAAACACATTAAAAACTCACGGACTGAATAAAAAAAATGCCACTCATATTATACACTGCTTGACAAAAATAGTGATGCACCCAGAAGGAGTGGTTCAATATTATTTCATTTCGGTGTACTGGCATACCATTGATGTGAGCGTAAATGATTAAATACACACGTATCTGTAATGAGTAGGACTCCCACCAGAGTGCTTTTGTGATGTCGATGCCCTGTTGTTGGGAAGTTATTATTAGTTAACTGCAGTACGTCAGACACTGAGGAACGACGTTTAGGTACAGTACAAAGCACCCGCGATGTCACACAGACGCGTTCGACATCCCGTATACCAACCGACGGCATTGGACAGAGACTGCACTGTAGGAACTTCATGAGGCTGGTTGGTCGTATCGTGCAATTGCCAGGCATGAGGGCCATTCGGATGTCACAGTGGCTCGATGTTGTAATCAATGGGTACTTGAGGGCATCCATGCACGTCGGGCAAGTTCGGGTCAACCAGGAAACATTCCCTCGGCGGACCGACACATGGTACGCCAAGCTGTGCGTAATCCCATGATGAAGTCGTAGGCTTCCGCGGCCGGGGTCATGTGGATGATCTTGGCTGTCCGGGTGACGCCGCGTCGAAGGCTGTGTTGCCGTCGTTTCGACCATAATTTCGTGGTCTTCTTCCTTGAGATCAGCCCTGAGGAAGACCACGAAAAGATAGTCGAAACGCCGGCAACACAGCCTTCGACGCTCTGGCACAAGATCATCCACGTAATCCCATGATGTCCGCACCCTCCATCCGCGAGGGTGTACTGGCGACTCTACAGCATCCTGTGAGTACCCGCACAGTTGCTCAACGACTGGTGTCCTTCAGATTAGAGTCTCACCTCCTCATGCGTGTGTCGGTTGCCATTGATATGAGAATACCGACGTCGGCGTTTGGATTGGTGCCGTGGCTGGGAGCCGTGGACAGAGGACGAATGGCGTCGCCTGTTCAGGGATGAGCCCTGCTTCGCCATACCCTCCGATGACCATCGTGTTCGAGTACGGCGGCTTGAGGGGCAGTGGGCAAGACCCTGCCCTTATTGTGGAGAGACACGCAAGTATAACTCCGAACATCCCCACCGACGTGAGGAGTCACGCATTCAAATCACCTCTAATAGTGCTTCGGCGGTCGTTGAAGTCAGAGATATAGGTCACAGACAAGTTACGTTCGCACGTCCTACCCCTTATGGCACAGCACCCCACCCTGTTGAGGTCCTTCTGGAGCAGAAAGATACCCGGACCTCTCCAACATTGAACACATGTGGAATCACATTAGAAGGGGACTCAAGGGGACCGATCTCCCGGAATATGTGGTAGTGTAGAGCATGTTAGTGTAAGTGTGTGTGTAAGGGGAGAGGATAGGACAAGGAAGAGGAAGGACAGATCGCGCGCAGTCCGTGGCCCGTTTGGTAGGGTACTGCTCCGGCATTCGCCTGATGTTGATCGGAAACACCACGGAATACTACCGATCCGCAGCCGGTCGCTAGAATTCTCCTTCAGGCAGCGACTGAATTCGACATAGCTGAAAAGCTAGTGTCGAAAATCCTGCCACCGTCAGGACTCTGTGTTGCTAGTAGTAGTGTATTGCTAGTTGAACAATTGGTTCATGGATTACGTTACTTTCGTTACACTGAGTTGGAGTGTATTCACAAATTAAATATGGATTTTTTGTGCAGCCAGTTTGTTAAGTAACATTTCAACTACTTTTAATTCTTCACAAATTCTCCAAAAATGTTCTTCATAGTTCACGAGTTTTAGCAAACCTCTGAGATTTTCATCAGATTCCTTGAAATGTACTGAATGAGCAATATGTATTTAGGTAAACAAATTTCCATTATGTAAAGTTACACCTTTGAAGTTACTTGTTGACAAGTGTATTAACAACATACACTGACGTGGATTATAAGTGACATTAAAGAAATCTATTACACCCTCAATATCATAAAAAATCATTCTGCCTTCCTCTTCAAAGTATTTTATTAATTTCTTTTCTGTTTGTGGACAAAGAGAGCATTACTCAATAAAGTAAACGATTGATTTTAGTCTTTACCTAAGTCAATCAGCGGAATCTATTGACAGATTCAAATCATGAGTTAAATTATTGAGTTTATTTTGACAGAAAACTTTTGGTGCAGAATCTTCTACTGAATTGCAAGCATTATCACCATCGCTTTCATTTTCTTAGCTGCTCTCAATGCCATGTAACACATCTTTATTAATGGTATGGGGAATTAGAACTGAGAGGGTTACGCAGAACTGGTCGAAAAGCGGTAGGAATGTTATGATATTCGAGGTTCTTTGTTGCTTTTCCCGTTATTCTCCGGAACATTAATCACACAAAAATAAAAATCGTGTACATGATTTTGTGGCTCCTTTCAAAGCATTAAAATTGAAAGAAGCATTCATTTTCCGAAGAATCAGACCCTCATTACACATGCCTTGTGTGATACCCAGCTTTTGTCTTGATCGCGTAGCCGCTCCTCAGGTTGTCTATTAAATATTCATGGATTCGGGGCCCTTTATCAATGAAGATTTTGAAAAAAAAAAGTCATAGTCACAGAACATTTATAATTGGACGTTTTCTTTAACATTTACCAAAATACAGAATGTCAATTCACAAACAATGATAAAAAAACACAAACATTACACACTAAAAAAACACATATCCCCAAAACAACACAAAGAAGTTTCACTCAAATTTAAACAAAGCTTTGATTGCTTCTGAAGACAATCATTTGTCCATTTGCTAGTTTCTTTATGACAAAAGTAAGAATTGAACACTAGCACTAATCAGATTTCAAAAGAAAATAAAGAATGATATGATCACATTCCGAATTGCTCTATCACACTGGTGTACAAGTATAAAAACAGTAACTGAATTATTATTTTCTTTAGGTGCAGAATTGATTGCAGGTTATTTTTCTTAAATGACTTAAAATACATCCCACCTTCAAGACCTAAATGGAACATGTGAATGCCTCTTCAGAATACTGTTCTGTTTCAATGTTAACACCACAAAGGCTTTTAAATCAGAAAATAAACTCCACATAACAAACACATGTAATCCCCTCTGAGATCAACATGACACATTCTTGAAATTTACAAGTGTTTAAATATTAGGCTGAAATACATATAGAAATTAACCCATTATGACTCTTTTGTCATATTAAACTTTTACATAATCAATATAATAGGATAAATTATCTAGTCTTGCACTCTTTAAGAGAATTATACAAGCAAAGATGAAGCATAAATATGAATGTCTCATTTCATAATACTGTGAATTTTGCTCAATGCCTAATTTGCAACTTATAGTCACATGTAAATCAATAACATTGTAATACTCTTGTCTTGTTGAGAAGGAACTGTGATACAGTTAACGCTCAATGATTACAGATACCAATGTTCCAATGCCAATTGCAAAGCTAAACAGTATTAAATGTAATACCTCTTTGTTACAAAACTGATTCTTAGCAATTAGCTTTTTATAACAAGTCTTTGAATATTTATGATTCTGTTTACAAAACTTTTTCTAACAAATAGCATTCTATTCGAACGACAACACTGCATCAAACCAAGCCTTCTATTGAATTAACAAAATGTACAGTACTAATACCTTTTTTTCTTAAGATAACCTCATTCTACGCCGTCTGGAATACAACAAGAACGTTTTCCTCTCGCCCTCTTGCCGAGTGACGTCTCAACGGACGGGTGGAGAGAACCCCCTCCATACCTCCGATACACCCCTCCTTCTTGGAATAAACTGGTGTCGTCATAGCGGCGGCGGCGGCGACAAATTCGTTTGTTGAACATTCGAATGGTCACAATATCCGAAATATTCGTAATAGACATTATTCACGTACCTATTAGTGTTCTGGCTTTGTTTAACAATTATGTAGCTGCCACAAACTACAAGAACACGTTTGGGTTATTCAAACACGCGTGAACTCATTTCTAAAGAAACTGGATGAACAAAATATTACAGCACCCCACAGAACTATACCATGTAAACAATGACACAGTGTTTCTTACTTAACAACCAAATGGGTAAAAGTGTGGTTAACTACCTCCTTTCTAAATTAATTCTTTCCCTCTTAGCAAAATTCGCCTTTCCAAAAATGTACTTTTCAGTGGAAAATGAGCTCACTTGATTTGCAAAGAGAAAAAGCAACTAAAAGTAGATACGGAATACGCACAAAAAGATTAGGAAAATAAAAACTTGTATGATCATAAAATACCATGTTGTATAGTGTTATTTATTTGTTAAAAACTACGCAGGAAAAATTTATATTTCAAAAACTACTAAAAAAAGCAACTTGTCATTGTTTATGCATTTTGAATACAAATGTGGATGTCACTTGGTAAAAATAAAATCTTAAATTCATGGTCGAAAGGTTTTCCATTTGAAATTCACAGAATTCACGCAATCTTATCAGGGGATCAATATTTCTCTCAGTCAGAATGCCGATGGAAATTTTCTGTATTGAAATTTACTGCTCTACCGTTAAAAGGTCATTTTTAACCTTTATTGAATACTTCATAGTTTTTCAGAAGTAAGGACAATCTTTCCCATTAAGCACTTTAACATTTTCAGAAAGTGATTAAACGTATATTCAAGTACTGTCTGCGACATTCTCAGAGAAAATCGATGCACTGGAGAGCACAGTATATTTTATTTATATTATTCTGTTTGTTTTAAAATAGATAAGTACTCTATGAATTCCCACCCATCTCTAATGAACGGTTTGGTAAACTTCATCGCAACACTTGGAACAAATTCGACTTCCAGAAGCATCACTTGACATTAATTCCACTCGACGTCTAGCGTTAGTCGCAAGCGTCGAGACTGGCGACGTTAATTGTTCTCCCGACAAGTCAGGACCTTCGCCTCCGCGGAAGCGCACGCTTTGAGAAGCACGCAGGTGGCTTTGGCGCGTGCACCCAGCTGCACGCTAACTCTCGCCCCCTCCCCCTCCCTCCACCCCGCTTTCTTCCGCTCTCCGGAGCAGCTTATTTCATCCCCTCAACGCTCCCTTGCCTCCGCAGACAGCGCTTTTAATGTTCGACGGCCCAAAACGATCTGTCGGAGCGGGACGCTGGAGGGATGAAACGAAAGGGGGTGAAGCATCCGGTGAAATGAGGGGTGCAACAAACGCGGAAAGGACAGTAAACATGAGAAACATATTTTTTAAATATTTTGATATTTCTATCCGACGCTACTCTATTTTGGATTTTGCGTAATGAACATTACATTAATTAAGATTGGAAACTCGTCGGAGGTATACTACATATTGTGGACAAATCACTTCCGTTTTTGACAATAAGACATGAAAAATTTGAGGGAGGAAAAGTTATGAAACAATGAAATACCATACAAAGATTATAAGTAAAATAGATGAAATAATGAAATGATCATTAAAATAACTGATGAAACAATTGGACTAAAACGCAAAAAAAATCTAAAATGCAATAACATTATAAAATAATGGATAAGATCCGAAGAAGAAGGATTAACTAAAAAAAGTGAAGAAAAATTGAAAATAATTAGTTAAAAATTTCGCTGTTTTTCGGCGCACGTTTACATAACTTTATCTTCTTACAAAGAACTTCATAAGGCAAGAAAGTAAAAATGTTAATGATTTAAATAAATGGTAAAATGAGATTTGGAAACAAAACTTTGGAATGCAATCAAAAATCATAAATGATAGAGGAGAAACAAATAATATATCTACTGATTTTATTAATTACGCCTGGGCTGGGAGCCTGGCTGGGCTCCTGTCCCGGACAGCAGCAATGTCAGCTTACTGTACACGAGTTGGCAACTGCAATTCTGAGAAAT
This sequence comes from Teleogryllus oceanicus, assembly GCA_964035755.1. NCBI lineage: Eukaryota > Metazoa > Arthropoda > Insecta > Orthoptera > Gryllidae > Teleogryllus > Teleogryllus oceanicus. The sequence goes on from CAXIVR010000004.1 coordinate 137,503,560, forward strand.
CCACTGGTTCTACTATTAACAATGCCTCCGACATGAGAGAGTGTCTTTATTTTCTTTCTCAGTGACCTCATTTATTAACAACAGGCAAAGAATGAACGTTCTTTATTCTTCCCATGTGTATTTTAGGCAATATCATTTACCCAATTATTTACTTTTGCTGCTCCAATGCATGGCCGGCACAGAATCAGGTGACAAAAATAAACACAAATACATAAAAATTAGCTCACAGAAAGTCCTGCCAGTATGAACACGCACTCACAAGGGCCATCTTCATCTCCGAAACCGCTTATGCAACCACAGTCGAACTGAGTACCCCAAAATTGTTAAATTCAATCCCAAGCGCACTCAACACTACAACCTCCCACCGCATTCTCACAATTCGTATCAATTTTAAGATACAATAATCAACTTGAAAAGATACAAACTTCTACCAAGATTTTTTGGGGCTAACGAGAGCAACTCCTGAGTTCATGATTAGAAAGGAAACTGATTCAACTAAAAATCAGAAGCAATTAAAATATTACACAACTAAATGAGAAAATGGCTCTCTATGTCGCCTTGTTGGTATACCTACGTATAATTTTCAACAAACCTTTAGAATCAAGAATGTATATCCAAATTATAGTAAATACAACTATTTGATGAAATTTTTTGGGTTTTTAACACGCAGCAAAAACATCAGAAATAATATTCTCTCAATTGAACCTTTTAAAATTTTTGGTTTAAAATTCAGCGAACGGTACAATATACGGATTTGCAATCTACAGAAATAGAGAAATATCTAACATATGTCTCTCCCAATTCTATTACTATAGTTGCACAAGAGCATGTCCAGTGAACAAGAAATCAATATCAACTGTTGAAATATGTGACACAAAGTACACTTAAATTCAAATTGCTCGCTACGTAATATTGTGATGATTTATCACAAGGTAAACAAAAGTTAAACAAAGTTTGTATAAACTATAAGTATGAACAACAACAACAATGGAGAACGTAAAAGAATTATATGGCGAGGGGTAAATAATGAAAATGTCAGGGAAGGCAGTATGAGTAATAAAGGGGGAAAATAGTGTAATTAGTAGCGAATAAAATATCATAGGGACACGTGAGTAATTTCCGTGGTTATTTAGTTAATTTACGAAAAGAACCCAAGGATCGAGAGTCAAGGAACACCTAAATAAAAGTGCGTGGGGGGTATTAGCCAATTAGAAATTAGAATGCATGCAAGGAATGGATGTACCTGCATAATAGAACTAAAAAAAACGGAATTAGGTATTGATATGCGCATCGTGTGATAAACGTGAATCCGTGAATAGCGTATTTGTACTATTTTACTTTCTGTTTTTTTAATTTTATATTGCTTGTGAGTTTTGTTCGTCTTAACTGCTCTGTAACAAATGAATCAGCAAAAATTAAAAAAATTGTAAAACAATTGGTGAAGCCTATTGATTACGGCACTACCGGTTCTGTCTGAAGTTATTTTTTATGAAACTTGTTTATGATTGAGCTGTGAGTTCACACAGCAATTTGTAATAGGATAATCCTGTAAGCAAATTACTAATAAAATTGAAATTGAAATCCGGGGCATCGGAAGTAACGTTAACTAGTCATAAATGGCATATAAAAATAATAATAATAGTAATAGTAATAATCATCGATATTGGCATGAAGCAGCAAAAATGCAGATGAACAAATCCACCTAAAACACATTAGTGCACCCAAGATTTTATTTTGCTGGAAGGATAGCGCCATTCGGGCTCGTGTCGCAGCCATTCCGAATTGCAAAATAAAATGTCACCTTTACCACTCGTGTCATAAATAACTATTAACAAAAACAATCTTCACGGATACTACACAGTGTACTTAACGGAAACAATATAGGAGTCTTTACATACCCAGAACATCAAAATAGTTCCTGTTCCAAAAGGCATCACGTATTAGCAAATATGTAATGAGAGCGACCTCTTCCTTGTAGCCATTCTGTCACACGACAAGCTGTGCTGAAATTCGTTTTGCAATGAGCATGATAATTAATTCGTTACGTACTCTGCGAGAATGGAGGGAAAAAGAGGACTAAAATAGTTACAATTTCATTCACAATCGAAACTGCTTCTTTGTTTTGGGATTTTTCCCCAACTGGTGGGTATGGGGCAAAAGCATTAAACCAATCACAAGGCCTTCGTATCCTTTCAATTTCTGCATGTGGTAGAAATCAGAAAGAAGAGAAAATTAAATCAGAAAGGAAAGAAAGGGGCATTAAAAAATAAACAGAACAAAGAAGTTGCATAGACGAAAGTATATCAAAGGAAAGAAAAGAAAAATTGAGAAAGACAGAAAACAAATGGATACTACAGGTGAAATAATGATAACGAGATAAAGGGCAGAACGGGTGGCAGACACAAACGATGAGAGAGAGAAACAAAAAATGCGAGCGACCACGTCCTGTGGTCTTTGCTGCATCCCGCACGCGGCTGTTGCACTCCCACGACCCTTTGCCCTTCCCGTCCCCTGCCCGTCGCGGGGGCGGCAGCCGCAACGCACGGCCCGCACGTGCGGTCTCGCGCCCACGCAATAAATCCTCCCGCCGCGCGCGCGACACGCAGTTTTACGCACAGCCCATCAGCGCACGTCCGGCGAGCGCCAGCGCCCTTTCGAAACGGTCACAAGAGCACGCGCGCTCCTTACTTATTCTTCTTCATCAACTAGGAGCTTCACATCTCTGATCGCTATCTATCCCCTACAGATTGATTAATTGATTGATTTTTTTCGTGTTTCTGGGCGTGTCAACGGCGTTGATCATTAGTCCCGTAAGTGAAGTACATGTTTTTCTCGGCATATGTGGTGATCGTCCTTGCCGGATGGCGGATCGCGCCGACCTACCGTTGGCTAGTAGGGTTTCCCTAACCAGGACTCTCCACCAGCGGGGCACCGCCCCAGCCGGGCAAGCTCTAAGCTCCCGACCGGTCTCCCGGAATATGTGGTAGTGTAGTGCATGTTAGTGTAAGTGTGTGTGTGAAAGGGGAGAGAACAGGGCAAGGAAGAGGAAGAACAGATCGCGCGCAGTCCGTGGTCCGTTTGGTAGGGTACTGCTTCGGCATTCGCCTGGTGTTGATCGGAGAAACCACGGAAAACTACCGATCAGAGGAGCCGACTGCTAGAATTCTCCTCCAGACAGCGACTGAATCGACCTAGCTGAATAGCTAGTGTCGAAAATCCTGCCGCCCTCAGGACTCAAACCTAGGAACTCCCGAACAGAGGCGCTGCAGTGACATCAGTTGATGCACTGAGCTACCGCTAACGGTTCAGTATGGTAATGCATTATATAGCGCGAAATGGAGCCTACAAAACACTTTTTTATAAAAATTCGTAACTTCATTCTTTTTGTAGAAAGTATCGTTCAAGTTTCCGTTGAATATACATTTATACTGTATTGTATATATTTTTATTGTAAAATTCAATAGTATACATTTTTACATCATATTTACAACATCGAATCTCAATGAGACTGATTATAATTTTTTCCTATCTCTGAGGTATAAAAGCTCCGGCAAATTAATTTTTTCTTCGACTTTCTGTTTTGAAAATTGAATGACTTTTATATTGTAATCGTAGGCTCCTGCAGACAGGCAAATTGGTAAACTGCTAAGATGTTTCTAGATCGGGGATGTCATTATGGCGCACCAGCAGCCAGCACAAAGTTCGGTTCCGGTTGAGGGCCTACTTACATCCCTCTATGAGGCGGGAATTTATTCCATGGCAGCAGCGGTCGCAATTACATCGGCGACATAGGTAGAACAATGGAAGGCATAGTATGGGGGAACATTCGCTATTTAAAATATAACTATGTACAACGCTCTGCCGTATTTTTAGATACATTGGGAAACCGACCACAACATCCATTTTGAAGAAAATCAAGGTACTCACTAGAGAGGACCGGGTGCAACCCTGACGGATTAAGAAATCCCTAGAGATTGCCAAAGATCTCCAAAACATCATCTGCGACACGGGATTGTGACTACATGATGCTTGGCAATCATTGTTGTGGAGAATGATTGATTGATGTTTCGGGGCACGTCAACTGCTTTGGTCATTAGTCCGTTAGTGTAGTGGATGTTTTTTCTCGGTAGATGGCGGTGATCTTCCCCCTCTGGATGGCGAGATCCGGCGCCGACCTACCGTCGGCTAGTAGGGTTTCCTCCTAACCAGGACTCTCCCACCAGCGGGGCACCGCCACAGCCAGGACAAGCTCTAAACTCCCGACCGGTCTCCCGGAATATGTGGTAGTGTAGTGCATGTTAGTGTAAGTGTGTGTGTGAGTGTGTGTGTGTGTGTGTGAAGTGTGTGTAAGAGGGAGAGGAAGGACAAGGAAGAGGAAGGAAGATCTCTGGAAGAGCCTGGCAACAACGACTCTTGATGAAGCTTTGTAATTAATAAAATATATAACAATCGATGCCAAGGTTTTTAAAGTTCGCCGCCATATTGTGTAACTACAGTTTCGCTCAAAGGCATATAATGCTATACGTCAATGGTCCCCAAGAAATCTATTGACCAATGTTTTTAATACATTGCGGTTTAGAACAACTGTAAAATGAAAAGTAAAATAATATTAAGTAAATTAATAGGATATATAACAATCGATGCCAAGGTTTTTAAAGTGCCTTAATTGCTTATTAAATTAAAAAACAACACTAATCTTAGTGTCAATGTCAAGGATCATCTCGGTAGTTGCTGTTGGGGACAAGAACCTGATTGAGATGTATGTCAGTTGACCCCAAAATTAATTAAAATACCTGCTTACAGATACATTAAAATTGACAAGTGTTTATAGCACTGAAATATACAGCACTTGCTTTCTTAGTCTTGTCTCTTTACAATAATAAATGTTAGTTAAAATTCAATTAGTTAATAGAATTGATCTTCCTAATGCCACACTTTCGGGCTATGAGGAGCTCTACGACAAAAAAACTGATTATCGTTATTGGTCACACTAAATTGCAGTTCCGAATCTGTTACGTTTTTAATTGTTATTTAGGTCGCATCAACATCTTAGGACATTAGCGACCATTATTTCTGTTAACGTATAGTAACTATGATGAATACGATATGGTGAAAGGACGAACACAAATAGAACCATGCCTGAGACGGACTCGAACTCGACCTTCGGTCCGAGATCACTACGACACTACTGCTTAGCGATCTCGGCCACCGGGCTGACTGTTACGTTTTGTGAAATAGAATTTCTTGGTATGCTGGTTTTCGTGATGCCTTCGAACGGTTCTTCAAACACGTTAAATGTGCTGAGAAAACTTTGGCGACTGCTCCTCTAAGTCATCTTTTCTTGCCTTTTAAATCCGTATCTTATGAACAAAAACGTTGAGAGCTAATAGATGAAGCAGATATTGGTCTCCCTTGTAATGGCGTCAATCCACGCTTTTATGAAGTAAGGGATTGAAAATTAATGAAGGGTCAGAACTCAAATAGAATGCATAAGACGTTTGTTGAATTACACACACACTTCGAGGGCATTTATACACACAAGCTTACTCCTTTTGGACCCGATTTTAATTAGTAGTTGAATCAAACAATCTTAAGAAATATTATAATCGTCAACTCACAGTGAAATTTAATAATTAAATTACCAACGTCATGAGTACAAAGCACTAAAAGGTAATAACTAACCGATGTATTGATGTTCCTAGTTTTTCCCCTTATTTTCCAAAAATTAATTTCGTTTTATCCAAACACAATACAACTACGGCATTGACTATTGTAAGATAAATAATTCAGTAATTGTCAAAGCCCAACATAAATTAATTAAAACAACGAAAGAAGAACATACACCATCTGTATAACACTGAGAGAGAATAAATCTGTACTTACATAAGATGGCGACGAACGTAAGATTTTGGCTTCACTAGCCCAACACTTCGATAGAGGACGTTGACAGTCTAGTTCTACATGTCCATGGTATATTGTTTTGGCATTGGTTGGTTACTTCAGGCTTCACCTATCGACGATGAGAGTCGATCATTCACATCAGACCACTTCGCAATATTTCTGTAATTATGAACATTACAAACATTTATTAATTTTCTGTTATTATCATTCTACTCGAATTTTTGAGTAGTAACATCTTAAAATTACTTAATTTAAACATAGTACGTCATATTTATTTAATAAACTTCCGGAAATAATAAGAAATAATCAAGACACTATACCCGTATCTTTAAAAATACTACGAAGACAGGAATTGTTATCGACGCATTAGCCTCATACTTTCACCGCCATCTTTACCGACCCCGAGAAAAACAATCGCGCGTGATGGATGGAAGTGCGTTAATACGCAATCCGACAGTGCGGGTCCATGGTCGTGGGGCCATGGCCGTCGCAAATAGTTGCCGGGCTTTGGTTGCAGCGATAACTCATTAGGGGTACTAGACTCGGGCGGATTTGCGAATATCCGGGCAATCTCGTAATACGTACAACGACGGGAAGCGAGAAGCCCCGCAGCTGCGCTCGCGCCATTGGCCGCCCGGGTAATGCCGATGATAAGAATAACGACGGCAATAATTAGCAGGGTGAGGTAGAGGCTGTTGTCCCCGCTCGCGCGCCGAGCACCCATTCAATCACATTCCGCGAACGAGAGAGTACACAAAAGTGACCTAGTCGTGTCAATAGCCACAGCCGAAATCCTTTGTCCTTTTCAAAATCTTCGAAATGGATGCGTGCCCAATAGCTGGGGTTTCGAATAGAAGCGTGTGGCCACTTTAAAATCGGATAGGGTGAGATTGGCGCGTTTAAAACTGTATGATAGAAAAATTGAAATGCAAAACAAGCTGAGCCTTAACAATGAATGCATTGAACATAATGGGATTAACTAGTTTTGTGAAGAAGCAAAAAAAAGTTTGAAGAATTCTGCATGATTTCTTAAAATCTCACAATTGTTTTTCAATCTGTTCAACGCTAATACCATATGCGAAAAGAAGGTGTCGAAATATCAGAGGTACTTTCAGGTTTACAAAAAAAAAAAAACTAAAAAAAATTATTTGTCAAATTGCTACATTGAGAATAACAACATTCCCCAGTTTCACCTTTACAGGCCTTTCACGATTTGCCTGGAAGTTGCTGTTTAGTTTGGGTAACCAAAATTTAATTCTATACTTCTGTTTCAACTACATAAGAATACCTTAGCTTCATCCTTTCTACTACTGATAAAATTCCTTCACAAAATAAAGAATATCTAGGAAGGAAACTGTCACATGAGATGTGCGTCCAAAATATGAGCTGAACAATCAAGTGAAGTACACTGGCATATTTTGAATGGTATTTCCTCTAAAGTCTGTTCTATCACCAAAATTATCAATATCCTTGAGCCGACAACCGATTTTTACGATTTAAAGAGCAGCAAATTTTGGATCGTTTCTTTTGCAGATATAACGAACTGAAATCGTGACATTAAAACCCTGAAAAACACTTACGTTATCCACATTTTGTCAAGGGTTCGCATGTAGAATGAAATTTGAATCTTATTAAAGAAGCTATTGCTGGAGAAGCCGCATCGGAAACGGCCAATCGACGAAGAGGGCAAGGTGGGAGAGGGTAACGACAGAAACGTGGTATCCCGGGGCAGCAGGGGATGGTCGAAGCAGGACAAAACGTGAGCAGACGAGGCGGGTCTATACGAGCGGCGGGAAGGGCAGAGTAAGGGGCTACGGTGTTTTAAAAAATATTTTATTGATTTTGTTGATTGTACGTGGGTCAGATTTAGTCTAAACTTTACATATGTTTGATAGGCTTACATGCTAACTTCTATTTAAAACTTATTTCTAAGACTTAAATCTAACATATGGTAGAGGATGCCCTATTGGGTCCTCTATTCTGGTTCAAATTCGGAGAAGGTTTTGAAGAATGTATTGTAGGGATATTTGTTTTTTTATACTGGCGTGGTTCGGTTTTTTTGCGAGTCTAAAGGTTGCAAGGGAAGGGATTTGAGGTAAATAAAAAAGAAAGTTGGAGGCTAAGTATGTGATATGATGTTCAACGAGTTATATGTTAAGTTCTTTATGAAGCTGATGATTGGTGACAAACCACGGTGCGTTGGTTATGGTTCTGAATGATTCGACATTTTTTTAGATTGTTTTTTGCGGAATTTATCCAGATGGGACAAGGGGCTACGGAGTTGCACGGAGTGGGAGTGTTGCGGAGCGGCCGTGTGTAAGGGCGGGGGCGGGCCGAGGCGTAGGGATAGGGGGTTTTCGGGGGGTGCGGTTGTAGAGGGGGCGTGGTGCACGAAGAGACAGAGTGACGTCCTTTGATCCCAAACTCATAATCCGCTCGTTACGCCTGCGCGCTAATGCCCATCAATTAAAGGCATTTGGACGCCAGGGGCGGTTTTTACGCGGCGGCAGCGCGCACAGATCGGGGGCTGTCGCGCGCCTGTAATTGGAAATGTGATACGGCGGGCGGCGCCGCACCCACTGTGCCACGCAAACCGCGCCACCTCGCGCCGCCCCGGCCCGCCCCGCCCCGCCCCGCCTCACCACGCCCCGCGACGCACCCCCACACCTCCCGCCACGCCACGCCCGCTCCGCCCGCCACGTCCGCCCCGCCACGCCCCGCTCCGCCCGCCCCACCCGCCCCTCCCCGCCACGCCCCGCGACGCACCGCCCCCTCCCTCCGCCACGCCCCGCTACGCCCGCCACGTCCCGCCACGCCCCGCCCGCCCTCCCCGCCCGCCCCTCCCCGCCACGCCCCACCACGCCCCGCCCGCCCTGCCCGCCCCCGCCCCTTCTGTGTGTGGCCCGCGCGTCGCGCTGCTGCCCACTCGCGCGCGCCCAGCGCAGCGCCGACACGTGCTCGGCCGAACAACTGGACGCGGAGGCACCAAACTCCAAGAGGCGCGCTTTTTCATCTCACGGCTTCGACTTCACGCATCATCAACGGCTGACAAGATTTCGCTTTGTGGTGCTTTTGCTAGCCTTTGTCGTTTTAATGGAATCGACATGTGGAAATATTAAGCTCTGTTGAACAAGACTTTTTCTCTACTAACTTCAATGTTCATTTTTGTTTGTTTGTTTGATATTTTTGAAAGTTATCTAAGTGACTAGGCTATCAATAAATATGTTAAAAATGTCGCTGCCAATAATTACACTGAAAATGAATACACCGGAAATTTTGTAATACTTTGTACACAATACAAAATCAATATGAATGATATAAAAACATCTATGGTAGTGTTAACCGAAGAATTTTACCATTAGTGTTTTTACTACAATTGTAAGGTTACTTGAAATTTTCAAATAAAAGTATATAAAAGTTCACCGAATACTTTGAAAATGCAAATTACGAACAATTAAATAATAATAATAATAATAATAATAATAATAATAATAATAAATGTCAATGACAAGGATAGGCATAAAAATGTCACGACACAATTTTTGTAAAGATACTAGTTTTGTAGTGAAATTCCGTTCATAAAATTTCACTCGTTGTTCCTCACTAAATATGCGCTAAATAGATGGAAATGTACTGCAGACAGGACGTATATTTCCTTCTTTCCTTCTACGAGTAGCAGCAAAAATATGGTGATCTACTATTACAATGACACATTTAATTCACGATTGTACAGCTGGTTATTATATGTTTCTATAATAGTACACGATCAAATGACTGTAATTAGGAGACCACTGATGTGCTGAACTATTGAATAAATCTCCGTGATACACGGAGTATTGGGTCCCAATGCTATTCACAATACTTCATCATTACATTCATCAAGTAATCCTTCTCTTTTAAGCATTGGAATATTGAACTTCATTCTATTCCATTCAACACTAATATATTATTATTATTATTATTATTATTATTATTATTATTATTATTATTATCATTATTATTATTATGGTACACGCCGTGTGAATTTGATTTTTTTAAATTATAGTTTTCCTTCTCTAAATAAACATTGACATATTGTTCCCAAACACACCGACTATTTTTAAAAGAACGGTGAATGTGAACAAAGTCTTTGGTTAAAATTCCCAACTGCCGAAGAACAAGCGAATATATAACTAAATAAACATCTTGAGCGGAGTATAATGCTTTTCGAACTGACCTAGAAGGCCGAAGCGCGTGTACCGACTCAGCGCTTAGGTCCGAAGGGTCGCGAGTTCCAGCCTCGTCTGACCCTTATCTCTAATGTATGTGTTATCACGGATGACCTCGCATTCTGCTGACCCCAGATCAGAGGAACCCACAAGTGTGTTGGTGTCTCCGGTATGGTTGAATACGCGTCCCATAGAGACCTAAAGGATATGGAGGTTGTGCACGCCATAGCGGATAGCACTAACAACCTTCTGTGCATGCACAAATGCCCAGAAGTGATGAAAAACTTAAACTGCGCATGCGTAGAAGCGTGATGGTGCTTTAAGGTTCGATAACCGTCTGTCGACTGGATAAATCCCTAGAAAGAAAGAAGATACTGGTTTTTGGAAATTTATGTTACATCACACAAACTTTCAAGCCACCGGAAAAGGGTTACATGTTTATGTTCATAAATATTTCTTAAAATGACTTATGTCAAGAACTTGATTCCGGTTACGAAATAAATATTGTTTTTCTTTGTAACAAAATTATTACATCGGCAAAGCCCTCCATTTCTCCCCGACGGCTGGGAAGTCGTTTTTGTTAGCAGATGAGAATTTTAAATCCTTTCGCATTTTCTTTAGGAACTGCAAGGTAGCATTTTTCAGGTTTTTTTTTGTAAGACGTAGTTAAGCAAAGTCAACAACGAAAATACATTTAAGGTACAACCCAAACAGACCTGCCCCATTTGAAACCAATAAAGACATCTAAATAGTTTAATGTCAGTGACCTTTGGGATCACTTATTTGCGAGAATATCAGATAAGATGCTGTTTAATTTGATTGAAACGCGAGATAACGCCTCCCAAGGCCGTCGACCGTTCTATGATTGATTGATCGATGAGCGTCAACTGTTATGGTTATTAGTAGCGTAAGTGTAGTGTATATTTTCCTCAAGAGGTGGCAATGATCTCCCCCGCTGGATGGTAAGATCCGGCGCCGACCTACCGTCGGCTAGTGGGGTTTCCCCCTAACCAGGACTCTCCCACTAGCAGGGCACCGCCCCAGCCGGGACAAGCTCTACGCTCCCGACTGGTCTCCCGGAATATGTGGTAGTGTAGTGCATGGTAGTGTAAGTGTGTGTAAGGGCAAGGAATGGGAGGAAAATAATGCGTCCGGTCCGTGGCCCATTTGCAAGGTTACAGCTCCGAAATTCGCCTGGTATTACCGATATGAGCAGCTGGCCGCTAGAATTCTCCTCCAGACAGCGACTGAATTCGACCTCTCTGATAAGCCAGTATCGAAAATCCTGCCACCGTCGGGACTCGAACCTGGGCAGAGGCACTGCAGTGACGTAAGTTGATGTCCGGAGCCACCTCTCCAGTTGACCATGGGCCAACAATAGACTGCGGTGGGCGGGGTCTTCTAGGAACGTTTTTTGTAAATAATCTAGAACGTTTTCAAACACGTTTGTGTGCATGTGTTTGTTTCAGATTTAGAATAGAATAGAATAGAATATTTATTTTGCTACATAGAATATTTCCGGTGGTAGCGTTTTTAAGAAATTTCTAAAAATACACAAAACAAACATCAAACATTAAAATATTAACATGTTACAAATACAATTTTACAAAATTAATCTATTAATCATATTTACTTAGTCTAATTTTAAATTTTTGACATTCTGAGGGAACGTCTCCAGCACTGCAGCAGGTAATTTGTTCCAATTTTGTATCGTTCTGTTTACAAATGAGAATTTACCTACATCTGTTCTCTGTTTTCTTGCCGAATTTTGAAACCATGATCCTTCCGCGCGACGTAAGTTGGTTTAGATAGTCTTTCCGTACTTCACCCCACGGACGATCCCCTCTTATTGATTTGAATAATGCACAAAGACGCGATTTCTCTCTGCGTTTTTCCAAAGGTTCCCACGATATAAATTCAGAATTTGAACGTCCTCTCCTAACAAATTTTGCAGCATATTTTTGTACTTTCTCGAGATATTTTATTTGCCGTAAATGATAAGAGTCTCAACATACGGAGCCAAATTCTAATATCGGACGTACTAGAGGCATGTACCCTAATTCCCTTGATTTTCCACTTCCTTTTCTAAGTATTCTAATTACAAAGTGTAATGCCTTCCACGCCTTTTTCACTACATAATTTACGTGTTCTGTCTCTTTATCAATTCCAAATATTTACAGATTTATCCTCGAATATCCTGATTTCCAATTTATATTGCGTCTGTCTTTCTAGAACGCGCGAATCTAATAAACTTGCACTTGCTGGGATTTAATTTCATTTCATTTGTGATAGCCATGATTCTAGCTTATCGAAATCAACCTGCAATATTTCTGTATCACTTGTGTTCTTAATTTCCGATAAATTATACAATCATCTGCAAAAGACGTATTTTTGATTGAATTCCTGCCAAATATCATTAATATACGTTAGAACTATAGAAGGCCACAAGCTAAAATCGATTTCTAAAGGAATGTGACTGCTTTCTGTTAAAGAAATGTTTAATCTAATAGCAGAAAGAAAACCATGAAATGAAATTAATATACATAGTTCTTCATTATATTTAGAACTATAGAAGGCCACAAGCTAAAATCCCTTTGATTACCTTTGTATAGAATTACATGAAGAGATATACTTTTTTAATGAACATATGAAGAGAAAGATTTGTTATCGAAGGTATGTTATTTGCAAGATTTAAGTTTCCTTTTTTTCTCTTCCCTTAAGGCAATACATATTCTCTGTTTTCTACGATTCTGGGTGTTCTCCTTTATGAAGTGGTTATTAAACGATTCCTTCTATCTGGGGAACATATGCTTGCCGTGCGGGAAGTGATTCTCGCAACCCGCGCATAAATAAATTTCTCTGTTGGTAGGCGTGCTTTTAATTTTAAATTTAAATCAAGACTGCACTGTATACCAAAAGCACATTCGTTTTCCTAACAATGGGTCACTGACTGGAATTACGTGGAATGGTAGGGATTGCGAATTTCCTTCACTGTAATAAATCGAAACACATTAGTTGAATTATAAAAGCCATTAAGTTGCCATTTTAATTAAGTGTAAATTTGAAAGTGAGCCCGCAAATAATGTTACAGACAATTACGTATTTATTTACAGAAGAGTGGTTGTAGCAGTTTCATTAAACATATTCGGCACCTTACCGACAGAATCCAAATTATAATGCAGTCGAATTACATTGCTTCACAAAATGCACGACTGCAATCACTTACATAACCATAATTTTTTGAGAACCTTTACAACTCGTAACTTGAAGTTTGTTACATTCTAACAATCTCAAGAAATTTCTATTATAAGTAATGCTACTACTACATGACCAATCACTCTGTCTGGACTCTACGCACAACGTGAAAGAGCTGACGGAAGGATATGTTCATGTTATTGTTTACCCACAATTCACGATTCTAGAAACTGATAATATATTAAAACTGAAATCTGCATATATTGGAATTACAAATATGTGAAATCAAACCATGTAATTAATTTAATAATTGTCTCTCATATTTTAGAATTTTGAAAAGGGGCTGAATAAGAATTTTGTGAATTATTTTTGTTCGCTGTCGCTGTCTCTGCTTGTGAGCACTTCCTTCCTAGTCGTGGGCACTTCCACAGTCCTGATAGGATGACGTAATAATCGGGCTGATTGAATAATGGGATTCTGTGAATCTTAACAGAGCTTGTATAAGTAACAATTCTGTACATATAACGGCGGGTTGCAAGAAAAGTTTTCTGTAAAATTTTATTCAGTCATCAGCAAACGGTTCTTTAAAACTTCTTGGTCTTTTAGAGAGTAGGTCGTTGCAAGAGTTATATTTAACGACCCGTTTACTAATCCTATTTTTAACAAGAAATACATGAAATGGACTATAGTTTTCAAAGTTCGTCAAAGATTTTTGAGGAAGTTCAAAGCCTCCTATTCCTTCCACACGACTGTCTCTGACTACAAAATACCTTCAAACGCTCTCGTTCGTGGTAGAGCGAGTCTTCTGGCTTGTGTACTGCGTAGGTTGGTGACGACTTCGTAATTGCGAAAAAATAGAGCGAAAAATTGTTCGAAAAAAATTAAACAATTATTTTTCTTTTGATATTATTAGCAATTATTCAAATATAGGTTAAAATAAAGATACTACCTAGAAAAGAAACGAATGCTGGGAAAATGTTTCCTACAGCTTTAATGCTCAAGAAAAAAGCGCAAGGTAGAGCAATTGAGAAATATTATCCTAAGGTCTGCAGTTCACACAGTTTGGACATTAATGGGAAAATAACTTTTTCGTAGTAGCGGAGGCAGTGATATGGCAAAGCGTAGGGTAACGAATGGTTAAAAGTATACAGGTCCGATTTTCAGTCGGTAATATAAAGAGTCCTTTAACGAATCGGTAAACTTAAAGAACGTTCTTGCAACGCTTTCTTTCGTTAAGACAACACTAAGAGAACCATTAGCTTTTAACGAATCAAGCATTTGTGGGCTGCATTAATATCTTGCCCGAACAGGTGGCGAGAGTCGCCAGAATTGCCCTCTCCGTTCTTTGCTTGTCACGAAGCTGCTACACTAAGTGCTACCCAGTCTGCTGTGGACAGCTAATATTTATGCAAAATTGTGTGAGTTTGGTTGTTTTTTTTTCGTGTTTCCGAGCGCGTCAACTGCTTTGGTCATTAGTCCCGTTAGTGTAGTGCATGTTTTTTTGGGAGATGGCGGTAATCTTTTCCCGCTGGATGGCGATATCCGGCGCTGACCTACCGTCGAGGAAGGAAATATCGCGCGCGGTCGTTTGGTAGGGTACTTCCCCGGCATTCGCCTGGTGTTGATCGGAGAAACCACGGAAAACTACCGATCAGAGCAGCCGACCGCTAGAAGTCTCCTCCAGGCAGCGACTGAATTCGACCTAGCTGAAAAGCTAGTGTCGAAAATCCTGCCGCCGTCAGGACTCGAACCTAGGACCTTACAGTCAGTGGCGCTACAGTAACATCAATTGATGCACTGAGCTAACGCTCCCGGTTCAAAATTGTGCGAGTAAACATGTCAAATTGGGCAGATAAAAGGCGATATGAGAGGTAGAACAATTAATAGTAAAAAACAACAACAATAATAATAATAATAATAATAATAATAATAATAATAATAATATGATTAGTTTAATTCACAATTTATTGTTTTGACACATTTTTGAAAGAAAACAGTGGTTTTAGAAATTAAATAAATCAAGTTGAACACGCTTGCTACAAAAAATGAAAAGACCATTGCTCTTTTACAATAATCCAGGTGTCTGCTATTTTATATTAATTTTGTTTCGTTCTGAAACATTATCTCAGCCTTTTTGAACTCTACCTGTTTCAGAGAACATGATACATCATATCTTTCAGTAAATCAATACATAACTAACATTCGAAAATATGAAATGAAAACGACCAATATAGTTTTGTAATAAAGAAATGATTTGTAAGCTGTGGTAGTGTGAATGATACTTCACGCAGTTTCGTGCGTTAAATCACATCTTCACTATATTCACTTGTGAAAGCATCAATCCAATTTACTCCGTTTCTCGCACAGTCACTTTCAATTATTTTCCCGCAACAATCTCATCCAACTCCATCGCGTGTAGTACATCCCTCACTCGCGGTTCCTCTTTAGTGACCTCGCAATTACTCATCACACGCCAACCCCACGGCGGCAGCCTCGTGCAGGGGAAGTCACTTCCGTCAAAACACCGCGCGCCACCTCGCCGATTCCTGTGCTCTCCCACGCCCACCTATCCTGACCCTATGCGCCACACTCCATTCCGGTCTGGCCGGCCGGGCGGCGCAGATGCCCGTAAATACTTTCAAACAAAAGTCTCGCGACGATGCCGACGGCGGGAGGGGCGTGGCGGGGCGGGGCGGCCCGGAGGGGGAGGGAGGGGGCGGGGCAGGGCCGCAACAGGATCAGGCAGGCATTCATTACGGGCGAGGTAACGAACCCGCGCGCCGCCCGATACAAACTATAAGCTAATAAAAACTCCGCCTTAATCACGTCGCGCTAAGCCGGACTTACGGCCAAATCGCATTGATGCGCGCGCGGGGACAAGCTCGCCCGCCGAAAAATCGTGAATTTTAGAAGCGGCGGCCAGCGCTGCTGCGCGGGGGTCGGGGAGGCTCGTAACTCTTGGCCCGGCGCGGCGGCGGAGGCGGCGGGCGGGAGGGGCAGCGGCGATCAAACGCTGCCTGCCCGCCGTCGGCAAATAACTCAGGCGGTAATTACTTGAGTGCCCGGAGAAATTAGCCGACCCGCGGGCGCCCGCAGCAACGGCAGCCACCGGCGCTGCAGCCGTCTCCCCCGCGCGCGCCCTTCCGCCCAGCCGCTTAATTACATTACGGCGCTCATGAATAATTGCGCAAATCGCCTTTTTCCCCGGCGCGCGCTCGCGCGGCCGCCGCCCGCCCGCCCGCGCCGGCGGTCGGAATGTAATTTTTTAATAAACAAATCCCCGCGCCGCATGATAAGTACAAATTAAATCTTAGCCGCCGCAGCGACCACCGCCCCGCCGCAAGGGTGGCGGCGCCGGCCAAAACCCTCGCCGGCCCGCGCGCCGGGCGGAGGGGGCGGCGGGGCGCGGCGCCATCCCGGACCTGGGGTGCTAATGCGTGCGAGCGGGGCGGGGAGAGCGGAAGGCGGGGCTGCAGACGCCCGGGCGCCGCTATCGGGCTGCGGCGGCCGCGCTATCTCGCCGCCCCTCCCCCTCGTTCCGCGCCCCGATGCCATTGTGTTTTTCCGCGCTCATTTCCGGAGCGTCGTTCCGGCGACGGCGCGGCGGAGGGGGTGAGGCTGCGGAGGCGGCGTCTTCACCCCGCGACCGCCGGTGGCGCCCCAAGCGACCGCCGCGGACGCGCTCTCACGCGCGCAGGCGCCTCCCCCTCCACAAGCCTCTTAAAGAATTAGAGCCCGCGGGGGTGGCTGGCGGGGCGCGCCCGTCTCAATTATGCATCGGCGTAAGCTGATCGGGGCGCTGGGCGGCGGGTGGGCGAGCGGGCAGCTGGGCCGCGCGGGGCGGGGGAGGGGGTGGAAGGGGCGCGGCCGCACACATGTCGCCGCGCCGGTTTAGTGCGGGGCGGCGATAAACCCACCAAATTGAGGCCGGCCCGCGCCGCGCCAAGGCCGCGCCGCGCACCCGCTTGCCGGCCGGGCGCCGCCGCCGCCCGCAGTCGTAAGCCCGTGGGCGCGCTCGATACGGCCCCGGCCCCCCCCGCCGCCGCACGCGCCAACTGCGCGCCGGCCAACCGCCTTCGCCGCGCCGCGCTCCTCGCCTGCCCCACTTGCTTTCGTTTGACGGCGCTCGCTTTTACCCTTCGTCCGGATTTCGCGCCTCTCGAACCGGACTTCGCCTACAACATTTCCCGTATCACGTCTTCACCACTTGCTTTCGTTTGACGGCGCTCGCTTTTACCCTTCGCCGGATTTCGCGCCTCTCGAACCGGACTTCGCCTACAACCATTTCCCGTATCACGTCTTCACCACTTGCTTTCGTTTGACGGCGCTCGCTTTTACCCTTCGTCCGGATTTCGCGCCTCTCGAACCGGACTTCGCCTACAACTATTTCCCGTATCACGTCTTCACCACTTGCTTTCGTTTGACGGCGCTCGCTTTTACCCTCGTCCGGATTTCGCGCCTCTCGAACCGGACTTCGCCTACAACTATTTCCCGTATCACGTCTTCACCACTTGCTTTCGTTTGACGACGCTCGCTTTTACCCTTCGTCCGGATTTCGCGCCTCTCGAACCGGACTTCGCCTACAACCATTTCCCGTATCACGTCTTCACCACTTGCTTTCGTTTGACGACCTCGCTTTTACCCTTCGGATTTCGCGCCTCTCGAACCGGCCTTCGCCTACAACCATTTCCCGTATCACGTCTTCACCACTTGCTTTCGTTTGACGGCGCTCGCTTTTACCCTTCGTCCGGATTTCGCGCCTCTCGAACCGGACTCCGCCTACAACAATTTCCCGTATCATGTCTTCACCACTTGCTTTCGTTTGACGGCGCTCGCTTTACCCTTCGCCGGATTTCGCGCTCTCGAACCGGACTTCGCCTACAACTATTTCCCGTATCATGTCTTCACCACTTGCTTTCGTTTGACGGCCTTCGCTTTTACCCTTCGGATTTCGCGCCTCTCGAACCGGCCTTCGCCTACAACTATTTCCCGTGGCATGTCTTCTTCTAATTTCAAGCTACTTATCTGCTTTCTTATACATTTCTCCTCGTACTTTTTGATCTTGTTGGTAAGATGTTGAGCTTTCCTTTGGCCACTTCCTTGCAACTTTGAATCTCTTTAAAGTTGTGTGTTGATTTCTAGTGATGTCGCTTGTAATGCCTTTCCATTTCGGTTTCTTGTGACGTTAGCGTCCTGAGTCATCCGTAAATTTTCTCATTAATAAGTCTGGGAATTACTCTCGATACTTATATTTTTCATATAAGTATGAAATAAGTATAAACACAAACATTTCAACAAATATTCTTCCATTCCTCTCTCGATTTTTATTAACTGCACACCAATACATTACTTCGCCTATTCCCCATTCACCCCACATTCTTAATTCCCTCGTTTATTGGTCCTTTATTTCCGCTTTAATTCCCCCACTTTCCCTTTCATCAAGTAACCATCGCTATTCTCGATCCAACGCACTTTTAGAATAGTTCTTATCTTTCTATTATTTTTAACTCCTTATTCTCTGACCACAGATAATTGATATAGTTGTATTTACTTTTATTGCGTTGTTCTTGCCTCCTATTTCACATTATCTAATTTTCCCCGCATTGCTCTTATTAATCAAGATAATCTCATTCGTCTAAATGTGTCATTCATTCTAAAACATCAGCACAATAAATGCAATCTTCACCGGCCGCTCCCCTTGACCGCCAGCCCCTCCTCCACCACATCATTTCGTCCCACCCACCCTCGTCGCCTTGAAATCATCTCTCTTCTTACCCTTCCGCTCTTCGCCGCTTTTGTTGCCCCAATCCTCCTTTTTATGGCAGACCGTCGCCCCCGCCTCGCCCCCGCCGCCCCCCCTCCTGTCGCCTCTCGGACCGCCCTGTTGCGCGCCCTGCAGCGGCCAACAAACGGCAACGACGGCAGCAACGCTCGTGTTACGCCTCACCTCCTACACAGCTGACAATGCTTCAACAGAAGCAACGCGGAGGTAAAAATGTCACAAGAAAAAAGTGTTCCTTTTTGAATTTCTACGAGTTTTCTGAATATTATGAATGTTCATTTCTATGACGAGATATATCTAAATATGATTTCTGATGACACTGTCCATTTCCTCACCCAATTATTAATAATTCTCTTGTGTAATTCTTTTTTGTGTAGTGGAAGATAATTTTTCTTAAAGTATCTATCATTCTCATTTATTGTTATTATTATTATTATTATTATTATTATTATTATTATTATTATTATTATTTCCTAATTTCTGTGGATATACACTGATGCAGTGGTTCTCAAAATAATCGAAGGAAACAATGGTTTTCACGTAAAATGGAACAATAATATAATTGTTTTTTTTATATCCGTCAAAACAGGCTTAAGAATTTACGGATTATATTCGCTGTTCTCAATAATTAAGCTTTCTGAAAGGACCGCAAATCCTTCTAAGTCAGTTTTAACTTCTTAGCGATCTCTTGCCATTCCTTGGTGACCAATCCATTCGCTGACACCACTACTGGAAGCACTTCCACCGCGCGTAATCCATACATGTCCTTCAATTCAACAGCCAGCAGTTGGTATTTCTTCTTTTTCTCAGCAAAAGTTGTTACAAACCGGTCATCTGTAGAGACCGCAACATCAATGATGCATCTTGTTTTAGATATTTTATCAAACCGATCAATATCTTGTCTATTTGCTTCCACTGTTCGGTCAGTGAAGATTACCCTATCCCACAGAATTTGAGCTCGATCATTGATGATTACTTGCTCAGATTTGTACTTATAATACGGTTGTTCACTCTCTACGAGGTCGTATTACTTGGCAAGGACTTAGTCGATTTAGTGACGCAGTTGTGTCTCTTAAGGTATTCTGTTTGAGCTAATGCGGGGCATTCACAGAAAATATTCTGGATGAACTCGTTAGTAGATTTACATAGGCGACATCGGCTATCAATTTGCTGACCAATAATGATTTTTTTATTGGCTCTGGTTTTGACAACTTGGTCCTAAATGGAGAAAAGAAATCCTTCTGTCTCACCAAAGCCACTCCATTGAACTTTTCTTATCAATATTCTCCGAAGTTAAAGTTGCAAAAAACCTCCCATTAAGTTCCTTCTTTGCCAGACATTCACACGGTTTTGATGCTTCAGGTAATGCACCTCTTTGCTTGGTTGTGCCAGATATAATGGCGTCATCTTTCTATCTTCATCAGAGATAGCTTTGTGTACAGACGAGATAAAGGACAGAAAGTACCGAGGCAGCTTCTCTTCTTGCTGTCGGCATAATCCCTCCAAGTTGAGGAGTCCTCTTCCTGCACCAGCACGATATAAGTACAGTCTGTGTACTGAACTCGGAGAGTGGTGAAGTCGATACCTTGTAAGGGTAGTTCTTATTTTCCTGTCAAATGTCTGCAAGGATTCTATTCACTTTGTACATCAAAAGTTGCTATGGGAATAGTTCAAGTATTAATAGCATATATTTTGCTTCATGAATTGATCCATGTTTTGCAGACTTTATTTACTCTCGATAGCATCTTGTTCCTAACATCTAAATAGAAAATTCGCAACAACAGTAGTATTCCCAGATATTTGTAGGAGTCTTCAGTAACGATATTTTTAATAATTGCATCACCACATATTTGCATATTTTGTTCTCCAGTTTGGACTTTCCCGCGAACAACATGAAGGGTAGCGAATTTTTCAATCCCAAACTCTAAACAAACCGAACTCGTGTTGTAAGTGATCTCCATTAGAAATATATAGTTTGAGATCATCCATGTAGAGCTGGTGGGAGATATGAACATCGGGGTGTTTTGTCACTAAGTGCCCATATCCTGATTGCCTGAATATTCTGCGCAAAGGGGTGAGTGCTATACAAAACCATAGCGGGCTTAGACTGTCCCCTTGAAAGATTCCACGACGAATTGCAATATCTTCCGTCACGTGATAACAGGTTCCCTTCTTAAACTGCAAATGAGTTTTCCATTCTGAGATGCAGGTCTTCAAGAAACCGATCAGTCTTCGATTCATTTTACACTAAGAGTCGAAGACTCTTAGAAGCCAGGAGTGAGCTACTAAATCAAAGGTTTTTTTGTAATCTATCCAGCCTACAGAAACTTGCGCTGGTGCTTTCTGACTTGCTGCGTATTTACACTATCAATGAATAATAATTCTTTGCATCCCATATTTCCCTTACGACAGCCATTCTGTTCAGCAAACAAAATTTGATGGTCGACTAAATGTCAATATATTCTTGAAGAAATTATGAAAGTCAAAATTTATATATAATGTTAGCAGGCAAGTTATTGGTCTATAATATATTGGCCGGGATGTATCACAGGTTTTGGGCTCCATATACGTTCTACCTGTCAACAAGTACTTTGGGAATATAGTAGAATCAAGCAAACTTCATTGAACAGCCCAGACAGGCATCGGTGCGTGACAATTAATGCTTCCACCATACATTTTGGATACCATCCGGACCTAGCGGTTTCCATTTCTAGGTTCGCTGAACTGCTGTTTTGATATCAGCAAGGGAAATTTCAAAGGGAGGCATTTCGATGTTACGACAAGCTTCTATTTCCTCATGCAGCCAATAGTCTCCTTCATCGTGTTGCTCTGTTTTAGCCCACATATCAGTCCAATACTGAATCAGGGATTCGCTACTCGGAAATTGCACTTGATGGTCTTCATTGTCATTCTGCAACTGCGTATAAAATTTCTTCTGGTCGAAAGCGAAGGCTGACTGTTGTTGGCGTCTCTTTGCTGCTTCATCATAGTGCTGAATTCTCGCACCGAGTGCAGCAATCCTCTGTTTCAGATATTCGTCTTTATCTTTCAACCTCATACCCAGATCTTTAAGATTCGTTCGCAACTTTATTCTTTTAACAATTAATCGTTTCCCATTTATCGCTTTCTTACGTACTTTTCCTTTCTCTCCAAAGTACGCTGACAGATGGCTGATTTCCAATTCCTGGATTTATTAATTTTGGAAATTATTATTTTCTTCCGTGTTGGCATGAATGTGTTCTTAGAGCTAGTCTTTGGATGTTCTTCCATTTTTCTGTCAAATTTTTCTGCCCAAAACAGAGCAAACTCGGCACAGTGCACTGCGTTAGACACTTCTTCCAACGAAATTATTTGCAATAATATATTTTCAATTATGAAATTCATTTCTTTACAAGCAGCGTAAACCTTCGGACTCCCAATGATCTTAGATATACGAGGTATTTTCTGCAGTGGGATACATTCGTAGATAATACTGTATTTCTGGTAGCTTTCCTGTAATTCATGGATAAGATGTTCATTATTAATTGGGTTCGCTTGATTTTTCGCTACATGTTCCCTTTCGAGTAGTCCTTCTTCTTCTTCTTCTTCTTCTTCTTCTTCTTCTTCTTCTTCTTCTTTTCTTCTTCTTGTTCATCGCCATAAAATGGAGTTTCTGGTGGTGTGTTAATTTACAGTTGTGTAGCTATCTGTTGTTTAAGTCTATTGAATTCGGCATCTGAAAATAGACGTCGCCTTTGAATAGAATTTAACAGTCTGCAATATTGTTGCTCATTCAGTGGGCTGTCTGGATACATTATTTTCCAATCCGCATGTATCCTCCATTTCCACTTTTGTGCTAATATAGTATGCGTGCATTATGGAGATGTTCATCTCTTTTTGTCCACTTCATGCGTTGGCTAGTTTGCCTTGATCCGCCAGAGGACCCCATCGGTGGGGACCTCAAACCACTTCGGAATTAAACAGATGAAGTTTTAACCTTAGGCTAAAAGAGCTGCTGTCGGCTAAGAGAGTCGCTGATGAGCATTTCACTGGTTCTTACACCGCCTCTCTAGGTACAGTTCCAGTTGGGTGACCTATACCATCCTGATAGACCTTTCCCAGAGTTACTCTCTAGTAGCCCTATCAAGACCTTCTTCTCATCAGTTCGCCGGGCCACTCCGCCGAAGGGGCTGGTTACCGCAACCCAGGACTCCCCGAGTGAAGGGTGAGAGTGGAGTTGGGTGCGAGAGTGTTTTAACTGGCACATCGCACCCCGTGATTCCTTTATTAATTATTATTATTATTATTATTATTATTATTATTATTATTATTATTATTATTATTATTATTTCATATGCTGCAAATGACTTCAAATCGTAACTTCCAGAATTATGAATCACATGTAATTAGAGTCGTAGGCTTCCGCGGCCTGAGTCATTGAATTCTTGGCTGTCCGGGATCAGCCGCGTCATGGTCGATAGAGCTGACGTTTCGGTCATCTTGTTGTTGCCTTCTTCATAGCTCTACTTCTGATCAGCAGTATCAGTATCAGCAACTATCAGCAGTATAGCTCTGAAGAAGGCCACAACGAGATGGCCGAAACGTCAGCTCCATCGATCATGACGCGGCTAATTCCGGACAGCCAAGAATTCAATCACATGTAATTAACAGCTTCGTCTTGCAAAACCTCAGCAACAACATATTTTAGTACCTAACGTTACGCACTTTTAGAAGGCCAGTTGCCATTGGCTTTCACCCCGGGGGCGTCTCCGTGGGTTCCTCAGCGCCGTGCCTTCGCCGCTTGGTTCC
The DNA here is from genome assembly GCA_964035755.1 of Teleogryllus oceanicus. Classification (NCBI taxonomy): domain Eukaryota; kingdom Metazoa; phylum Arthropoda; class Insecta; order Orthoptera; family Gryllidae; genus Teleogryllus; species Teleogryllus oceanicus. The sequence continues at coordinate 137,527,434 of CAXIVR010000004.1, forward strand.
CTTGCGGCGATAACCGGGAGTTGCCGCTTCGTCTTTCGCGGGTGGCGGCGAGCGCAAGGGTCTGCGGAGGCAGGGGTGAGGGCGCGGAGGAGGCGATTCGGAGACTGGGTGGAGTCGGGGAGAAGGCACTAAAGAACGAGGGTGGAGGCGGGAAGGTGGCGGAGAGGATGTGGTGGAGGTGGAGAGGAAAAGGAGGCAGAGTGGAGGCCATGAGGAGACGGGAAGGAGGTGGAGAAGACGTGAGAATTTGATTGATTGGCGGCGATTGAGAGGATTTGATTGATGCCGGCGAGGAGGCACGCGCCGCAAGCGGTGAATGATTGATTGATTGATTTTTTCGTGTTCCCGGGCACGTAAACTGCTTTGGTCATTAGTCCCGTTAGTGTAGTACATGTTTTTTCTCCGGAGATAGCAGGGATCTTCCCCCGCTTGATGGCGAGATCCGGCACCGACCTACCGTCGGCTAGTGGGGTTTCCCCCTAACCAGGACTCTCCCACCAGCCCCCCTCCCCAGCCGGGACAAGCTCTAAGCTCCCGACCAGTCTCCCGGAATATGTGGTAGTGTAGTGCATGTTAGTGTAAGTGTGTGTATAAGGGGAGAGGATAGGGCACGGAAGAGGAAAGACAGATCGCGCGCGGTCCGTGGCCGGTTGTTAGGGTACTGCTCCGGCATTCGCCTGGTGTTGATCGGAGAAACCACGGAAAACTACCGATCAGAGCAGCCGGCCGCTAGAATTCTCCTCCAGACAGAGACGTGAGGAGGAGACGGGCCGGAGGTGAGGGGGGACGGAGCAGGTAGGGAGGGGGTGGAGTCCGTAGCCAGAGATGGTAGAAGGGGTTGCTTGTTCGCCCACAGATGCCTCGCAAACGCCGCGTCTCCTGGCGTCGTGCCTGCGCCTCGTAAAACATTCTTTAGAACAAGGAAGTCGTATTCTTAAAGCACACTGTTACGATCCCTGGGCCGTTTTTTATATTTTGTTGATTATACGTGGACAAGGAATACTGTAGACTTTGAGGTCTTATTATTAAGAGAGAGGGAATGCACGGTAAAAACACTTTGGTTAGATTCAACGGATAATGTGGATAAAAATTGTTAATCATGCCTTGAATAAAAAATATGGTTCAATGATTTCTACGTTACTTTAAGTTTCATTTTGGATACGGGAGAAAATGCAGGCAGATAATTTGAAAATAAAAATTTACATTCAGTGCAATATAAAAGTTTACAATTCCATAAAACTTATTTTTAGCTATTCTGGCACAAATACACACAATAATTTATTCGCATGTATGTAAACACACACATAACAAGAACATGCTTTACATTGGATTGGAAGCTCATATTCTTTAAAAATCTCGTGATCACATTAACTCGTCACCAATAATTCTACAAAAACAATAAAAACAAATTTCAGAAAACATTCTAAATGACAGTGTTTTAGTGCAAGTGATTTCGCCGGAATCCTCTACAATTTCACAAAACCCTCAAAATTAGATCTTCATTGCAATAGTAAAGTTTCACTATCCAACCAGCAATTCTCACCGGACCCAAACATGCAATACAGATAAAAATTCACATTACTAAAATTAATGTAACCACTTTTCGTGACTCAATAGCAATATTGTGTCTGGCCTTTTCAAACCCTCTCTCTTAAAGAAAGAATTTCGAACGGATTGTGAGGTAAGGTGGAGATGAGGTGCCTAGTATGAGGGAGTAGGCGCGATTCCTCCATGCCTTCCGTAGAGGTTATGCCAATCTCGAAAATTGCGTTCGCTACTATAAAAGTAGGATATGCAATTGCATACAGCGAGTTTGTTCGTTCTTTCTATATTGACTGTGATAAGAACCGACTCTTCAAACAATGAAAAGCCACAAAGCAAAATTTTAAAGCATTTCACTTTCTATAATACAATAAAGAACGTGTTCTCTCCAAAAACACATATTTATGTTTAGTGTTTTAATATATTGTGATATTCTGAATTATTGAAGCAGTGACGATTCGCAATAAATTGTCAGCCACACTTGCGAAATTTGAAGGAACTGACCCACTGAACTGCCATCTCTTTTCCAGACAAAATTGCTCGAAGAAATTGGAAAAAGCTATCAGCGCCTTGAATGATAAAGTACTGCCGCAGCATCTACAACAAATTCGCAGGTATAAACACAGCTATTTATTGTGCAGCGGTTGTGGGTTCAAGATGCAACGGTTCCAAGCTTTTCAGCCGCGTAGCAACTGCCTACAATGATCGAAGTGAAAGAAGAATGCCACCGTGGAAAATATAGTTGAGGAATCGTACAGAACATATTAGAAGAGATATTAGGAAACTAACTCATTTTCAACTAGTGGTGCTACAGAATGGCACAGACTTTCATGTAGTAAAGTTTTCTAATTTCCTTGCTGTAAACTGATTTTACGGTCTTGCCTCATCCTCTTGTCAGCTGCCACCTATCGTACCCAAAGTACATTTTTCTGACATTTTCTCAACTTTTCGGTTTCCTAAGAGTAGTACCAAAATATTGCATCAAAAATATTAAAGACGAGTAAAAATAAGAAACAAGAGTCCTAAAAATAAAATTTCATGGACAAATTTTAAGCCGTTTTTAAGAAAATGGCGATTAAGCATCACTGTTTATGCGAAATTTGAAGCTATTTTTCACAGACATTTTTTGAGTTTTCGAAAAACGTTATGAAAATCATTTGACATACATACGCTCACAAATGCAAGAATGTATACAAATAGATGGAAAGGCGCATATTGACGGGGTGAGAAAGATTTTAAAAAATTATATTGGTGTAATTTTTGGAAAAAATACACCAAAATGAACTTTCCGTCGCATTAAACAGTGTCATTACATCTAACCATTGGAAGTTTGAAGAAATAATTTGGAGCTATTTTTGAGAAAATGGTGTTAGAGAGTTTCTGAAAATGCGGAATTTTAAACACATTTTAACAGAAAACTGTTGAGTTTTCCAGAAACTTGTCGATATTATTTAAAGTACATTTACTTATAACTATAATAATGTGAAGAAATCGTCTCTAATATAAATATTACCGACGTAAGAGACAAGTGAAACGAGAGATGCTACACACAGGCACAGACTTTCTGGTAGTAAAGTTTACTACTTTTCTTGGTGTGATCTGACTATAAAGGTCTTGCTCCATTCTCTGGCCAGCTGCCATCTATCGTCGCCCAAAATACTTTTTTTTGCATTTTCTCAGGTTTTTGCTTTCCTAATAGTACAACTGAAATATTACTTCATGAATATTAAAGTAGAGTAAAATCTCGTTCTAAATACAAATTTTCATTAAAAAATTGAAGGCATTTTTAAGAAAATGGCGATTATGCATTACTGTAAATACACAATTTGAAGCTACTTTTTACATGTATTTTTATAATTGCTCGTCAATGATCATTTAGTTAATGGAAAAGGCACTTTCTTTCAAAAGTCGTCAAGTAAAGTTTAAACGTTCGCCATTTTTCAAAAGGCAAACCGGGGCGACTATTATTATCGAAAAAATGTTACTACCAAATGTTCAATTATTAACATTTATTAATGTCGTGGAATTTTGTTAGTTGTTTTTGTGTGATTGCCCGTCAAAAATCACTCAATTTACGCAACTGGAGGGGAAAGGAGGGCGACGTCAGGGGAAGTTGCCCGCGCTCACAGGAGTGCCAGACTTCCCTGCGAGCAAGAAGCTCGTGCGTTTCACATGCCTACATGGTTAATAAGCCTGTATGCATTCATATTAAATCAACACCGCTTTTTACCTCTCCTCTGATGTCTTCTCTCTATTCATCCTTATTAGTTTGCAATATCTCCGTAAAAATTAATTATGCAGCTCTCATCTGAGACCTCTCTGTTTTCGTCGTCTCCCGCAGTTCTGCTTCTGTAACAATATTTTAGTAGCATCTCTTGAAAATTATGATTTTTACTTATTCATGTGTAGTGTTTTCCATTATTTTTACCTATGTATTTATTGTTCATTAGAATCCAGTTATTTTAGGTATCACTTTCAGTTCATTTAATTTGATGTTTGTAATTGGACAATTATCTCTCTGTAATTTAATTATTCGTCGTATAAATGCTCGCGTAAAATCTTTCTCAAGAGCAGGAATTAACAAGAGTTTGTAGAATATAATTTTATATTTAACAGTATTTATATGCCATCAAATTTTGTACACCTTAATGCAAGTCAATACGCAATAAATTCATAATGTTATTACGATTGTTTTAAGCTGTTAATGCTTAATGAGCAGTTAATGACTCGCCTCGCTGTTATAGCATGACATGACATATATTACAATATTTTCAAATACCGGAAAGGTATTATGGACACAGTCAATACGGTGGGTTCCAAAAAAATATTCCATCTTTACCTACATTCAAAATAAAACCAAACTTATTCAAAAACTCAATATTCAGCACAAATTATTCAAACTACTGCCAAACCCCTCGATAAGTCCTTGAAACATTGATCATTCCCGTGTTGTCCTGAGTTATCAGCACTCAAGTAATCTTACAAGTCATAAATATCATTAGATTCAATATGAAGGGAATAACCCGTGTTGATGCAGTTTATTTCGTTTGTAACATTTCGTCAGTGGCTGGAATATTGAAGTGTTACTCAAAAAAGTGTTCCTCTTCTACAGGCATGTTCATTTTCTGTAGATTAAAATGTATAATAATAATTAGTAGATTAAATAATTATAATCAATAAATTCTGGATATGGATGTTCACTTAGTCAACTTTACCTCTCACACATACATGCACATACAATTTTCAAATTTAGGACAATGAAAAATTATTTCTGTGTGAAGAAAAATACTAGCAGTAGTATTAACTGTAAAAAGGTTAGTTTCGTCGACATTACTACGTTATTTCTCTTTCATAATCTTTTTACAATAAAAAATACTTTTTTCAGTAATGAAATATTTTCAACTGTGAAGTAAGTTCACAAAATAATAAATCCATGAAGTACCAGTTACATGAGAAATAATAAAAAGAAATAACTTTCCTACAAGATTCTGAGCAGAAGACCAGGGAATTCTCGAAACCCTTCTTCAAATAAACTTATCAAGAATCTGTAAAAGAAAATTTAATACTAATTAAAACATTCACTATGAAGTGGAAAAGCATACAATTTCCGCATAAATTAAAAAAGTCCTTTTCATGCCATATAGAACGAAAAAAATTGTGGCTGTCATTCACCGTGTTTTTAAATTTTATTTGACATTTTTATTATTTTTTATTTAATGTAATATGACATCAGTTCTTTTCATGTCTAGTCACATTTTATTACATACAATTATAAAACAAAACGCAGGGATCTATCATGACCAGAGATTTTGTTATACAACCTTACAGAAATTAATAATACACAACCTCAAATCATATTACTTATTCATGTTCATTAAAGATATATGTCAACATAATTCGTTAGAACGTCGCCACAATACCACCAAACGTCCGCGTCCATAATCCGATCGTTCCTACGTGCACATGTAACCCAGCGCCATTTGCGCATTAGATCGCCAAGCATCTCGCTAATGCCCTGCTCCTGGGAAGTGCATGCCTTGGCAGCGGAGATACATGCAGTGGTTCCGCGTCATTACTCCCAAGATTGGATTCAATCGCGGAAACAGCCCGCGCCGAGGGATTTCCTCGCAGCGGTGGCGCTGGCGGCGCTGGCGGCGGCGATGGTGGCGGCGCTGGTGGCGGGCAGGCGGCGCACTGGGGCGCTGGCGGCGGCCTGGTGGCAGGCGATGGGCGGCGGCGATGGCGGTGGCACGGCGGCCTGGCGGCGGCATGCGGCACTGATGGCGGTGATGGAGCGGCGCTGGCGATGGTGCTGGCGGGCTGGCGGCGTGCGCCTGTGGCGACGCTGGCGGCACTGGTGGCGGTGCTAGCGGCGGCGCTGGCGGTGGCGCTGGCGGCGGCGCTGGCGGCGGCACTGATAGCGGCGATGGAGCGGCGCTGGCGGCGCTGGCGGCGCTGGTGGGAGCTGATGGCGGAGCTGGCTGGCGGCGCTGGCGGCGATGGTGGTGGTGCTGGCGGTGACGCTGGCGGCGGCCTGCGGCCTGAGGCGGTGATGGAGCGGCGCTGGTGATGGTGCTGGCAATGGCGCTGGCTGGCGCTGGCGATGGCGCGCTCTGCTGGCCACGCACGCTGCGCCCGTCGCTAGTGCGCCAGGCATGCGAATGCGCTGGCGTGACCCAAAAGTTCTTCCACATCACTCGAGGGCTAGGCAACTGGCCGCGCTGATGTGATCCAGGAGCACTACGATATCGCTCGTCAGTAACTGCTGATTCGATCTAAAACCTTTGAATCGCTTCCGATCTACTTCAAAACTATTCCGGAACTGCTTCCGAACCAATCCCAAATATTCTTTTTGTCCCTCATCCGCTCTCAATCCGCTACCTGGCCACTCTCCGCGCTCTCCCCGTTTTCTCCCCACCTCCCCACCCCCTTCCGACCTTTCCCCAACCGCCCCCTCCTGCTCCCCACCTGCTCTCAACACCCTGCCAGCATACAATTGACAAATCCAATTTTTTTGTAAAGTAGACTCCTACTTAAAAGGAAATAAAAGCAACTCAGTAACGGTTGCGGGGGTGACTCGTGTTGTAGTGATCAGACTGCTCGCCTTCCGCCGCGGTGCCGGGTTCCATCCCAGGCGGTTCCAAGTGGAATAGTTCTGAACAAAGTGGGTTGGCAGCAGCTTTTTCTCGGGGCACTCCCGCTTTCCTTGCCAATACGCATTCCACCGGATCGCCTCATCAATCACTCCGTACCTCATCGTATCATTAACCATCATTTCGCTAAGGATCCACGGATCACTGAGGCATCTAGGCGGTAACCGCGAAAGGCAGGGCTACCTCTGCGGGTTATCGATAGGGAGAATTCCTGCTCGGTGACTAGAGAGGGGGGAAATGACGAGGGAGGGAGGACGCCCCTTCCCATGATCCCAGATATTGATGGGAGGGAGTGGACGATATGCCAGTTGAACAGGCGGGCAACAGCTTGAATCCGTCCCCTGAGGTCAAAAACAGTTACATTTGTTTTTTTCTTTTGTCTTCAACTTAAGCTCTAGTATTTCAACCACTTCGTTCACTAGTCCAGTGAGTGAAGTGCGTGTTATAGCACGAAGATGGTGGTTCCTTTCCCCACATAGAAAATACATGCACAAAATGCCTAGCTGCTATAAATCCAGCTGACTGACATAAGAACTTATTATGACTACTCAATATAAATATTGTGGAGGACTGTACCGTGTCTGTTTTGTACCGTGTCTTTTTTACTTAATTATTTATCATAACATGCCCAATATCAGTAATAAACATTTATATTTATGTTTTAATTTTTACGTAAATGGAAACGTATTCCTTTTCTTGCTACTATAGTCCAGCTTTGCTCGTACATAAATTCAACTCGTTAATTCCTAACGTAAATTAATTCATTCTCTCGCAATCATAAATAGTAGGATTCATTACTATTTAGGACAAATTTTATTCTCTGTCTATTATTCGACTGTTAAATTTATACAATTTATAATATTTAACGTCATTCTCGGATTTTTTTATAATATAAAAATGAACAACATTTCCCTCCTAAATTTGACATCGAGTTCTTAACTAATTACGTCGCTAACTATTAATGAATTCCTATCTAACAAGAAGACGAGATTAAACCTATCTGCGATTTGTTCGGCTCGACGGCTACCGAAATGAAGGGGAGATTTTCTGTCGCCTGGCCATGACAATGCCGTCTGTGTACGTGGTTTTTCTATCTGCAAGGGTCTTTGTCATTCCATCTATACGAATTGTGGTATACTAAATGGATATATTCATATTTCCGGGAGTGCTCTTTGTTTACATTTGATACCATAACAACTCCTCCCTCTTGCCCATTTTGTAATTCTGCATATACAAATAAATTTTAATGAACTGCATACTAAGTATTTATATTAACGTGAGGGGATGGGTCTTTTAGTTTATCACAATATAATGGCTTCATTTTACTATTTTCCAAATATGAAATATTTTCTTGGTTACTTGGTACTTTTAATTTCTGTTGATACTTCCATAATGAAAAATTCCCTCTAATATAGTGATTTTCATGGATTGATGTTAAATTAAAATCCACACATCACCAAAAATATTTATCAATCATGTAATCGTAGTACGAGATAATCGATTCAGCCAAAAAACATCAATTGTTTTACTGTCGTAGAAATCATAAATATTTTTAACGGACTTTTGTGGATGGCCATTGATACACGTCAGAATTCCATTTCCTGAGAATTGTGAACACGGTGGACAAACTCGACATATATCCTCAAAAATAACTGTCACGAAACAATATCCGAATAAAAGAAAATCTGATGTACTGAAATACAAGCACAAAACTCAAACAAACGTCATATCTACGGTTTATTTCAATAATTGTAAAGCCCATTAAAATGTAAATGAAAAAATTCAACGCAGGGAATAAGGTATGTGGCATTGCGCAGAGTCAGAATTCCTCTCAGAAAGTTCGACACAAAGAATACATCTTTAAAACACCGCAATGCAGAAAAATGGAACAATAAAACAATGATCATACATCGGGTGCTCGGGTGCATGCCCCTCTTCATTATTTGCTGCTCATGGTGGATTACGGCGTTCCAAGAATCCTCTGCAGATGTCGCGTTTCGTAACAAGAAGCGCAAAATTCTCTCAAAAATGTTTCCAACTCAGCGAGCAGGAGAATTGCAAAACGAAGGGCGGGGGGGGAGGGGAGGGGAGGGGGAGGGCGGCCGCGCGAAAAACGCTGCCGGCGTGCAGCGCGGCGCGGCGCGGGGGCGGGGACCGGGCAAACTCTGAATTGGCCGCGGGGGGGGGGGGGGGGGTGCGCAAGGGAAGGGGGCGGGGAGGGTCGGAAAGGAGAGGGAGGTCAGAACGAACTTGGTAGCACAAGCGGGACGATAGCCGGGAATGGGAGGACCCTCGACAAGCAGAACGGGCAGGTTGGGCGGAATGGCAGGACGGACAAGGCGGACTGGGCGGGAGCGATAGGAGGGACAGGAAGGGCGCGATGGGCGGAACGGACGGAACGTGCCGGACAAACGTGTCGAGAGGGATGGCAGGACGGGCGGGACGAAGCGGGACGGAGCCCGATGGGACGAGACGGTCGGGATAGGCAGAACGTGTTGGCTGTTGACATCCGGTCAGGTGGGTCGAGCGGGACGGGTAGGACGAACGGGGTTCAGGAGGGGCGGAGACAAATGGGGAGGAGGGACAGAGCGCGGAGTACAGGGATGGAGAGTGTTTCAAGGCGGGGCAAGGAGGGTTCAGTCGTGAGGGAAATGGATAGGATGGGATGGGATGGTGATGGGACGGGGCGCGCTGAAGCAGGACAGGGTGCGGTGTGGAAGGGGAATAAAGGGGAAATGGGTAGGTGAGGCTTGCTCTGCAGTGCCATGAGTAGCGTTAGGAGGCGAAGTGGAGGAGATGATGATGCAGATAGTTGGAGTCAAGTGACGAAAATAAAGCACCGAAAACAAGAAGAAGTTTCTTATGAAAGGGATATTTGCCCACGGTTTGTGAGAGGATAAATACTGGGCGAGATAAACGAAAGTGGCAAAGACGAATGAAAAAGAGGAAAGAAACAAAAAAAAAAAAAAAAAAAGGATTGGACGGAAATAAAGGGGAAAGGAAACGGAGGAACGTTATAAATCAACAATAATAGCATGTCTACTACGCATTGAAGGAATTAGAGAAACAAGGAAATTCGAAATACGTGAAATCTCAAAATCCCAATCTGAATATACCAAGTAACGGGAGACAAACGCATTTCGAAAACTATAATGTAAGTGGGGAATGTGGAGATTGTCGCCATAGACGAAAATCTAAGCAGAAGTGAACATAAAAAAAGCCGACATTGAAAAACGTGCTAAGTGAACGTCTAGGGGCGAACGCTCAGAGACGAGGCGACGGACCGGGAGCGGTGGCTCAGTGCATCAACTGATGTAACTGCAGCGCCTCTGACCGGGAGGTCATAGGTTCGAGTCCTGACGGCGGCAGGATTTTCGACACTAGCTGTTCAGCTAGGTCGAATTCAGTCGCTGCCTGGAGGAGAATTCTATCGTCCGGCTGCTCTGATCGGTAGTTATCCGTGGTCTCTCCGATCAACACCAGACGAATGCCAGAGCAGTACCCTATCAAACGGGCCACGGTCCGCGCGCGATCTGTCCTTCCTCTTCCTTGTCCTATCCTCTCCCTTTACACACGCACTTACACTAACATTCACTACACTACCACACATTCCGGGAGACCGGTCGGGAGCTTAGAGCTTGTCCTGGTTGATGCGGTGTCCCGCTGGTGGGAGAGTCCTGGTAAGGGGGAAACCCCACTACCCGACGGTAGGTCGGCGCCGGATCTCGCCATGCAGCGGGGAAAGATCACCGCTATCTTCCGAGAAAAAACATGCACTACACTAACGGAACTAATGACCAAAGCAGTTGACGTGCTTCGAAGCACGAAAAAATCAATCAATGAATGAACGAGGCGACGGAGGAAGAGGCGCCGCCGCCGCGCGAGGCCGCCACTGGCGACGCCAGCGGCAGCGGTGTCTTCCGCGCCGCGTCAGCTGTCCGCGCGCGCATTTTTCTGCCACTTCCGGGCCGCATATTACGAGCCATAAATCGTTCTCGTAACAAGAGGCGGACGGGAGGCGAGGCGCTGGGCGGGGCTCCTTCGTCGTAGCCGCAACCCCCGCGGTCGCCTCCTCCCACGCGTCGGCCTTCGTCGTCCCCGCCTTCGCATTCGCCTTCACCCTCGCCTTCGCCGCCACATTCGTCTCCGCCCCTGACTCTAGCTCCGCCTCGCTTCGCCGTAGCCTCCGCCTCCCGCTTCGGTCCCACCTCAATCTTCATCGCTTCCGCCTCCGCCACCGCCTCGGTATCTGTCTCCGCCTACGTCATCAGCTCCGCCCACGTCTTCGCATCCGCGTGCGTCACTGGCTGCACCTACGTCTTCGCCTCCACACTGTGCACCCGCCTACGTCTTTGCATCCGCCCGCGTCACTGGCTGCGCCTACGTCTCTGTTTTCGCATCCATCTGTGGACCTGGTTCTAGTAGCTTTCGCTTCTGCATCCTGATATTGATACTCCTTTGGCTCGTTAGCTCCGCCACGTCATCGCATCCGCCTGCTTCACTGGCTGCGCTCACTCTCTGGCTCCACCTACGTCTTCGCCTCACTGTGTCTTTAGCTCCGCCTCGTCTTGCATCCGCCCGCGTCACTGGCTGCGCCTACGTCTCTGTTTTCGCATCCATCTGTGGACCCTGGATTCTAGGTAGCATTCGCTTTTTTTCTAGCAATGCCTGAATGATGTAGATGGACTACCTTTGAAAGATAATCGTTACCACCAACACCAATAAGAATATCATTTGAAATACGCAAAACAACTGGTAAGAGTAAGCCTCATGATGCTCTCCTCGACTGTTGTGAATAGGATGTTTTCACCGAAATTTTAACATAATTTATGTATTCATCAAACATGAGTTTAATACACGCATGATTGATAGCGCTTCCTATGCCATCTTCTCCCACCTTCCGAAAAGACTTTCTATGATCCGTTAATTATACAGAGGATCCCAGAAGTAGAAAACAAATTCCGACAAAGAATAGTACGTAAGAGTCCTAACCTTCTAGGACCCTAAACAGTTTGTATCTGCAGTACATGAATGTATAAATAGATTTTAAAAAATTTGATTAACAAGCAGCTCAATGAAGGAAAATTTGTTAAAAAATAATTATGCTAAATGTTTAACTTCAATTTTTCGATGACAGAAATTGAATATTACAACAAAATTTTCAGGTGAATGTTAAAATAAAAGTCGTTTATTTGTTATTACGATAATTCGTCTTACGATAAATAAAACAATGTAATAAATAAATGTGCTCTATCAAACACATGAAGCAGTGATGTAAGTTATGTATAAGAAAGTTACCTAGTTTGGAAAAGGCCTTGTCCTTAATGCTCGTGTACACCCGCCTCAAAATTCAGTATTGCGTTCGTGTGTGAAAGCACTTTGACCCACAGGCAGATAAACGACTCATAAATTGTTTGGTTCCTCTTATAGCACGCGATGCAGTTCCCTTGTATTTTTGAAAAGATATGATCTCGGATTTGTAACCAGTGAACGGCAATGCTGCTTTTCTCGAAAATTTCACGTTGTATCACGAATTGAAATTTCCTTTTACCTACTGGAAAATATTCAATTTGATTTCATCACAATCACAATTATAAAAAAAGTGTGCAATTGTGGAATTTTACGTCTTATATTATGATATTATGTATCTCCTTTACCTATATCTATTATCTATATCAAAACAGTTACAATAGGTATACGTACTAAAAGTTACTCTTGTGAAGAAATTGTAATCTAATTTAAAATGCGTTTGTCTGTAATTTGTTAAAAATACAAATAATTCACAAATAATAGAGACTATTCACAAATAATTATCGACTATCCTTTAAAACAGGAAATATATTTTTTCTTTTGCATATGTGTGTGTGTGTGCCTGTGTGTGTGGTTACCAGTAGTTCAACTGGTACCATAAAATATTAACACCGTCAAAAAGACCTTTATATTGTGAAAATGTCAAATGAGTTGTGTGTAGAATTTAAATAGTGTGAGGATAATTCCGGGAAGAAAACTCAATTCTTAAAATCAAAATACAACATTCCACTTCCAAAACTCTATTTATATCAATATTAAATACAGCAACCCATTAAATGTGCGTTGTAACAGTTATTAGTTCTTGAAGCTTTGTTAAAATTAAATGGTAAAATGTTTGGCTAAATTTTAACTACGAGAGTAAAATGCTACTATGTTTTAATGAACTCAATTTAATAGACAAATTATAACTTGCGTCATTATCAACGAAAACTGAAAAATCATCTCAATTTCAAGTAGATTCTGGTCTATTAATTCCGAGGATTTTTTCCAAGTACACAATTCCTTAGTCTGAACGCTACCATGCGTATGGATTGCAACGTGTACACGATTCTCTTGTGAGTTCACACCTCTTCATTAAAATGGAGAATGTAAATAATGCATCAAAGAAATAAAATTCCTTTTTCGAGGTTCTATGTCAAATAATATGGGGAAACTCGTCGTCCAGAGGTCAAGAAAAATTATGTTCTCTAATCAGTGAAACTATTTTATTTTATACAAATTTATTTTACTTTCTCATATACAACTAGTACAGAAGTGAAATATATGAAATGCCGCATGAAATCGATGTCTAAATTTTGAAGGACATAAACATATTTGAAGTATATGTGTATTTGAAGGAAATACTGTAATATACCAGTTGTTTGTCTGCGGGATAAATAAAACACACAAATAAATTTCACAACTCATTATAATTAAAAACAAAAATGATGATAATGGGCATGCGAATTAATGATTTTACAATAATTATTACAAGTTTTGATAGAGTTATTGGGGCTTACTACCCTAGTTGAAGCTATCACAAGCAAAAACGAAACCAAAACCATTAATTTACCGCTGCATTAACATGCCACATTTGTGGCATCAACGCTCTTTCTAGATTTCTTCGTTGCAGTATTTCCTCCTCGGCGGGGAAAAGGAACTGACGGGGACCCGATCATGGGTCATTCACGAAATTATTACAATTGTTGTTGTGTGATGACTTCCTTCCTGGCTGGCTGGGCGCCGGCGTAGCCTTGGCACAGTAGGCGGCGATGGAAGGCGGGCATGCCTGTTCCGTCGCTCCAGAGCGGACGCCGGACAACAGCGCACGACCATAGGATCCACTGTGGTGTCGGAGATGTCACGCTAACGTGGCGATGAGCTGAATTCGATTCCCAAATCAGACGAGAACGCCGTGAAAGTGCCGGTTGGAGCACATGTGACAGTGAACTTAAGGGAAGGAGATCCAAGCACAAGTCCAGTGCCGAATTAAACAATATAAACGCGTCTTTGAGATATCAGTGTTCGCACGTGCGTGTTATTGATGCAAGTCACTGCGAGTGCGTCTTCGAATCCCCAAAGTCTATTATAGAAGTTCATCTACGGGACGCAAAATCTTAAGTGAGAATTTGGAAGTCACGTTCGAGACACAAGTCAGAAGTATGAACTCAGAGTAAGTCTAAGTAAAAGCTAGAATGGAAGTGATAATTACAAAGTACAAATTTTGAAGTTTTAGCTGGGAATCAATTTGGAGCCGCGCACACAACAAAACGAAGGCTTTGATCCCCTCATCTGATCCGAGTGCCTCATCGTGATTGCTTCAAATCTGTTATCAGGAGCGGTGGCGGGGCGAACCAATGGTGCTCTGGCTCCTGTGGCACACAAAAAATGCAGTTGCATTTTTGGTACAAAAGGTTTTGGTGGAATGCAGTGCAGGTGCTGCCTCAATTTTTAAAATTATTCTTGGGCAAATTAACCGCTTGGCCGACGCGCGTGTGCGTATTGCAAATTGCTGGCTCCTGCAACTTTATGAAAGGGTCGAACGGTCGCTTTTGCACGGTGTCCATGACAAATCACCGAGTATTTCAGAGCATCAAGTACGCGCGAAGTGCAAAGAGTACTGCGCCCTGTTCCGCCCTGCTACCACACACGCGGGTACCGGTCAGCCCCGCGGCGTTTTTGAATGATTTTTAATATTTAGTGGAGGAGAATTGTTTTGCCCCTGGCGCTGAGCGGAGCGGGACCACGTTAAAAAAGCAAGGCAGCTTCCTTTTGAATCTTTTTCGCGGCGCCCCGATGCGGCGTGGGCACGTGGCAGTCCTTAAGGGGGGTCATAAACTAAACGTTCGCGCTGTCGAGGCGGCCGGGTGGCTCGGACGGGAGAGAGGGGTGGCCGGTTCGGGCCGGGCCGGACTGCTGCCGAAGGCTGGCTCAGGCTGAGCCGCACAGGAAGCGAACCGAATGTTTTGATTATTAAAATCGAGGGAGAAATTAATCATGTCCGTTCACGTAGGTTGTGAAGTTACAATACACATATACCAGATACCAAAAGAGTGTGTTTGTCCTTCTGTGTGTCCAGTGTCAGTCAAAATTGATGTTCCCCAATCGATATGACTGAACTCACGTCTCTTGAAATTTACAACTGATAGTTTTTTTATTTTTTAGGGAAGGAGTAATTTGCATAAAGCTCTTACATTATTTATTTTCTAAACACTTCTGCATTTTTATTAATTTTATGTTTAAAAAAAATATCAATTATTATATAAAAAAGAATGTTCCAAAAAAAATAATGTTTTTGAAACCTCTGTATTTATTCTTTGTTTTACATTATTGAACCTCGTATTTAAATTCAAAATTAATAATTAAATAATGCTTTACAGCTCAACATTGAATTTCTAATATATATTTTACAAAATAATTGTTTGCTAGATTCTGTTTTAATGATAATTAATTATGTGTTTTTTGCTTAATTTTGCATACTTTTTGCTTAATTTTGAATATAATCATGTCAATTGAAAAAACGAGGAAAACAATTAAAATGCAACTATTGTACTACATGGAATGTAGTACAATATAAATGATATACTTTGAAAAAGATTTTATCAATATTTATTTTTAAACAATTGTAGGAGTAGTTTTTGTATAATTTTCAATAATGTCCTGTCATTTTTTTGCAATCTGTCTAGATTTTTAATATTGCAGGAAGAAATTTGTCTATGAACGCAATCTCATCCACAATTTTGCATCTTTAAATAATTGTATATTCAATATTGTTTTGCATGTAGTCGTTTTCGCGACATGAGTTATGTTGTTTACTTTTTCAAGTCAAGTCCGAAGTGTCAAGAAGAACAGAAGAAACACAAATATTACGACACGTAACCGATGCAAATAACACGAGAATGTACGTATTGTTGTAGACCATTAGCTTTTCTTTTTTCGCTCGCTGCAAATCCCCATTCCCCTTGAGGGTGCGCGTCTCCACGGCCACCTTTGCACCTTTCATGCGCGAGCGCCCCTCCGCGTCTCCAGGCCCTCATCCTCATTCCCCGCCCCGCCCCCGGCCCCCGCGCTCCCTGTCACCGCGGCGTCGTTAACCTGACTTCACGCCCTGTGGCGCCCCGCGCCGCTCCGCAACACGTTCTTTCTCCAAGAAGAACATGCCACGTGTTACGACCGTAGAGGAAATTTGCTACAGCAGATTTAAGGAAAACAGTATGGTAAATCTGCGAATAATAAAGGGCATATGCAGTGGTGATAAAACAGGGAAAGCAGAATCACAGAGACGTGATTTTACAATTAGTTTGTAATCAAAAGTTCGTTACATTAAAAATATAAAAAATCTTTTTTATTAATGTTAAATAATTTTTAAGCAATGAATTGTTTCATTTCATTGACATTACGTATTGGAGATCAAGGCTAAGTGGTGAACTCGATTAGGACCTTGCACCAGATAGATTATTGTAGCATGTATAATTGATCATGTAAATGAAAGAAAATGCTTAAGAGATATACATTACCACGTATGAAGTTTTAAAATTAATGCTCCAAGAAACGTAAAAAAACGAGTCAAATAGGCGTTTGAAGAGTCGAGAAACCTATCACTGAATGAAATGTTCTGAACAATTTGAGATTATTATTTGACCTTTCCGGGTTTGTAGGCCGTGATCTAATGGAGACTTGTCCATATGTTTCCCCTGCAACTGTGACAGGCATCCTCAGTGGTGTTGCTGGCGGGGGCGAAGTGTTATACCATGTACTGTTTAATTTGTTACCTTCTTATACTGTTGAAATTGTTTTTGTGTTTGTAAATCTTGATGACTTCCATTTGGAGTCTCCTGTAGTAGTGTGTGGTGGTGGAAAGAACATCTGTTTCTTCAAAGCGCATGTCGTGTCCTCCCAGGATATTTCACTGAGCGTAATATGTTACGAGTATGAAAAAGCTAATTGCATGGAATAAAACCTTCAAGCAACGTATATATTGCGTATATATTACCACTCGTCAAAAATGTCTGAATAATAGTGTATAATCCTTGTTTTAGCCAAACCAAGATTTATGACCTAAAATCTTTTATTACAGGATTATAAAAACACTTACTTATAACTGACCCTCAGTTGCCCAATTTTTTTTACCGATGATGATGTCAGTGCGGCCGAATAAGCTTTCTGCTTTAATATTTTCTGAAGGCAGTCTACGTCGCATAGTTCTATTGAAAATATCGTAAATCCCACGTTACTTCCTTCTACAACTTCAGTTCTATGAGTCCAGGCCGGTAAACACACTTCCTTGACAACAACTGTTTACGTTCTCTTGAGTGTTTCTCTTCAATGCTTTCGTAATTGCCAATGAATGAGTCACTGATTATGCACGAAGATCATGGAATGTCGTCTCGCTCGTGGCTTCCACGCAACCTGGACACGGCACCGCTGCCATTGGAGTGCGAAGTCTGCAAATGCCAGGGCGAATTTAGCTCTGGCTGAATGGCGGGCGGAGAGCACACGCGTAACTAACCCTTTGAAGTGTAACCAACCCTCGCTCTGCGCCAGGCGCTGCAGCAGCGGGGCTTTTGCTCCACGAACAACGAGTTGGATGTCTAGCCAATAAATTAACACTATTTTTCTCAACGCATACATTACAAGTGGCCTGTGGTCGTAAAAGATACTTCACTATTCAGAAACACTTTAAAATTACTAACAAAACAATGATATTAAATTAATGTAATGAAAGCAAATGCAATCTATATCAGATATTATCACTTTTCTGAGTCAGATCAATGCTTTGAACACTTTTTGGGAACGTAAGTCTCATTGTCGCTATATTTATTATCAGATTCAAGTGCTCCATTTCAATGGTTAGAGAATCGCACAGAAAATCTCGACCACTGACCTTTATACTTTTTATCAAATTAAAATTATAAGGAAATTGTAAATCTTGCTCAATTGGAAAATATCTTAAGAGGATTTGTCTCTCACTCTCAATGGTCTGTACACTGAGGTGCTGCAGTTGAAATTATGGATCCTTCAACAACGACAGTATCATATTCATCCTGTAAATAATTTCTAAATCAGCCACGTATGTGAAAACAAATTCTGAACTCCAATACAATGATCATATAGTATTTATTAACTGAATAAAACAGCAAAGATACACATTCGTATCAAGTAGCCGTACACATTGCATTGCAGGGCAAATTATTATGTCAATAGAGCATTTAGTTAAAATAAGCATACAAAATAACAAAGTCGTTATTTTTTAGGCATTTGCTCTCCAAGACGAGTTGAAATTAAAAGAACAAAAATTTTCATGATAGTATACTTTAATACTAAAAGTTATGTGGAGACTTTATAAGAATAAGGTTAATTGGTCCCGGTGCTGATAAAATTAATACCTACGTATACCTCTGTGTAATATAATTCAGTAATCCTCTGAGTGACATAACTCAATATTATTCTCAGAATATAAACTAACAAACTTTTTGAAGTGTCTAGTAAGACAAATTAAGCAATAAAAAGTTTTAATATTAAAACTAGGTCGGTGATATATTGCTTATATCTACCTTTTTTATATTTCAGTTCTTTTCATAAACGAAAGCTAGTTCTATAATATATTGCGCCGTAATTTCCTACTAGCATACGACCCTATACATTAATAATTCAAGAACACCAGTTTTTAAGGTTTGGCTATTTAAAACTCACTGTATTTAAAAATCATAAAAAATATGAATAGGGATAAGCGTAGGACGACCCGTACGATTCATTCTCGCTCAATCGATTAATAATTCAAATCTAAGAATACTCACCCCACTGAGTCAACATTTTACCCATTAATCGCCCTCATAAACAAAAAATTATTAACCTTCCTGTGGGCGCGCCTTTAATCTTCATAAAAGTGGGTGCGTTGGAGTACTGCACGTTGCCTCGAGAAAACAGTATTTTTACCCTCAAAACTTCTATTA
This sequence comes from Teleogryllus oceanicus, assembly GCA_964035755.1. Classification (NCBI taxonomy): domain Eukaryota; kingdom Metazoa; phylum Arthropoda; class Insecta; order Orthoptera; family Gryllidae; genus Teleogryllus; species Teleogryllus oceanicus. The sequence goes on from CAXIVR010000004.1 coordinate 137,546,371, forward strand.
TTTAATTCAAGGTAAAAGAATAAAAACTCACAACTATTCATCATTACATTTTTAATGTTAATACATTTTACACACACAGAAATGTGGTTAATTTTAGGTTTAAAATAATAAATAACACATTGTTTCAGAAACACTTATAAAAATATAACAAGAAAATAAAAATTAAAATAACTAGAAAATTGTTATTAAGACAAATTAATTAAATAAATCATTCTGTTGTCCTTACATTTTAAAAAATCAGCAATTGGTTTTCATCAAGCCTTTTCTAGTAACTAAAGATGCCAGATTTTTTTCTGTTACACAAGTTTTAGTCTTTCAGCAAAAGGAAACAAAAATGAGGCTACAAGTAATAGAAAAAAATTAACAAAAACAACTTTGAACATCTTTGATTTTGCTTACAGCGATCGCGAAATACACGTCAACGAACAATCTGAATAAGTAAAATGTTCGTTTAGAATACTAAAAGTACTTAAATGATTGGGCGCGGTAGAGCCCGGAATGCTGCAGTCAGAACATCTTCAAATCTTCTATGGGACTGATATGGAGAAGGAAAGGAACGGAGATTCCCGGGTTTCTTTTGGAATGTTGCCAAGTGAGAGTACTGAAGCACCCCAACATGTCAAATCACCGTACCCCCTTTGAGTACAATAAAAGCACAAAGACAGCACGGAGTGCGGTCCTCCGGAAGGTTAACACAGACATTGAAAATACTAACAATATATAGGGGCGGATGTTGATAACCTAAAACATCGCCAAAAAGATCAATAAAATGCTCTTAAAATGTTTTTTAAAATGCCCTAAAAGCAGAAACAAACGACGTACAAAACTTGATCAAAACTTTTGAATACGTTACTGATGTAATCAAGGCTTCGTCCTATCGTTTAAGTGAACTTAGTTTCCAAACTTTTGGTTTGGACCGTTCTTTACCAGGAAATTTTTATCTAGTTATCGCGAAATCGCTCGAAACGGCAATGGCTCTGATAGGCATCACAGGAACCTGATATTACATACAGCGGCTGACGTAATTTCTAAGCAAAGAAAACGAGTAGGCTACTTAGGAATTCTGTGGAGAAAATTTGTTTCATCTCGTAAATAATTTTTGAAGCAAGTACCATTAAAATGATATTTAAATGAACGAAATCAGCGAAAAATCCTTAAAACATTACCTAAAAAGGTAAGAAAATAATTTATTAGTAAAAATCGACGAAAAATGCAAAAAAGTCATATAAAAATGGGTTATTTCTTTTTTTCATAACATGAAATTAATGGCTATACTCAAATGCATACTTCTAAAGTGAAAAGAAAAAAGACCTTTCATTAAAACCCGCCCTTACTAATATACAATTCCACACACCTACTTTTTTAACTCGATTTATTGATAGATTAATTAGTCATTATTAGCGTGGTATCTCCCACCAGCAGGGCACCGCTCCTGCCGGGACAAGCTCTAAGCTCTCGACCGGTCTCTCAGAATGAGTGGTAGTGTAGTGCATGTTAGTGTAGGTATGTGAAAGTAAGGGATGGGAATGAGAAAGGAGAGATCTCGTGGTCTCTGGTTCGTTTTCTAGGGCTCCTACTTTCGCCTGGTATTGAACGGAGAGACCACAGAAGACCACCGATCAGAGCAGTCGGCCGGCAGAATGCTCCCCCAGTCAGCGATTGAACTCGGCATAGCTTAGTGTCAAAAATCCTGCCACCGTCGGGACTCGAACGTAGGACCTGCTAAAATTTACTTTTAATAAAACTTTTAAAAGGCTCATTAGGCATAGATCAGTTTGTCTCTCTCGTCTCTGAACCAACACACACTATTATAGAAAGAACACAATTAACTTTACCTTTTTTAGTCATTCTTGGAAGGTTCTTTGGAATTTTTAGGCAGACATTTATTTTTTAAAATTTTTATTATAACTTTTTACATTTATAATAAAAATTTAAAAAATAAATGTCTGCCCAAGAATTCCAAAGGACCCTCCAAGAATTACAAAAATATAAAAAAGGCAGTCTCATAAATACTATTAACAAATTTAAACTTCACAAAGAAAATTAACTTTACCACCAAACTCAAATATAAATAACCATAAAAATTTGCTATTAGAGTAAAACGAAAACCAGAAGACTTTGGTCCTAATCAAAAAGATATTAACAAAAGACTAAATTAAATCTAACTACAAACATCGAAAAAGACTTTTAACTACAATAATGAACAATTTAATTTAGTCACCTCAACAGCAGTAATAACTCTCTCTGGCAATTAAGCAAAAGAATACTCAAACACAATTCGTCCCATAAACACAACAGGCAAACCATAGAGATCCTAACAAAAATTGGAAGAACCAGCAAATAATTTCAAATAACTTTCACTGTCAACAACACAAATGATGACCGTCAACATATCACAACAATGAAATCTATAAAGGAAATTGAATACGATCACACCAATAAATAAAAAATACACCACCGATTGAAATCAAGGAAATTATTAATATGTACTACTTAAATAATTACAGGGATGCATCAATTACCTCGTTCTAAAACATTTAGTGCATCGAAACTATGATCCCCGTGAACATCTACAATTCGTGTTTCAGAACAGGTTACTTTCCGCACACACGGAACTATTGAACCATTATCTCCATATACAAAACATAAAACGTACACCAAATACTGATAGTGACCGTCCAAAAAACGTATCACTATTCTATATACGACCTTTGAGAAAAACTATTTTAATAAGATTAAAAATACACCTACCCAATACATATCCAATAATACCCAAATACAATTCCCAAATCTTAAGGAACAGTTCGGGTTCACGAAAACAATCTACGGACAAAGCCAATTACTTAGAATCTCCGAACATATTTATACAGCCTTTCAGAAGAAAGCACCACACACTAGGAATATTTATAGGCGAGTGGAAATCGTGCTATTAAATCGCACAGGAAATTTAAAGCCGAATCCTTTCTCTTGCCTAGATATTGATTTACCTTTTTCATGAATTCAGGCAGGGGAAAAAACGTTCTTTCCATAGTGTATCTTCTTCCTTGAGTGGCCTGGCGTGGCTTGCTGAGACCTGCTCTGCCCTAGCGTGCTCCAACCCACCCTCCTCCTCGCCATGCTTGTCCCCGATACTACCCGCCTAACCGCCAGGTCGTGCATGCTGTCTACATTTCGAAAGATATTTTTTAATATTAATAACATATACAAAAATGCAAACAGCACGTTCATGCATCGGGGGCTTCCAGCTTTCAAAGGACACCTTATTTCCTCCAATTGACTGCTCCGTTCATCCGTGAAAGAGATGTTTACATAAAAGAAATACTATGTAAGATAATACCACCCAGGTATTCAATCGGACATGCATCAAGCCCTAATTTACAAGTTAAAATAACAACAAAATAGCCCAACTTTCATACGATACAGCAACATTCTCCTTGCACATCTCATCAATTTACGAGTATAAGTTACGAGGATAAACAAATTTTAGCCCACGAAAATATTTTATATCCTAGATTAAAATTGTAAATGTTACACACACACACACACACACACACACACACACACACCACACACACTGTGTGTGTGTGTGTAATTTTTTTTTAATACAGAGATCGAATCTAATAAATTTACTAGTTAATATGATGGATTATTATGTATTTTTTTTCAAAATTAGGATATTTCTCTCACTATTAACTTCTTTCTGTCTAACTTGTAATTTTTAATGTCCCTCTCAACCTCTTCCTGACTACTTCCTTACATAGAGTATTTATCAAGATGCGATTTAGTATGACCTGTGTACATTAAAATCATATTCTGTTTGTAAATGACCATTATTAAAATAATATATTTATTTATTCGAATTAAGCTTGACAATGAAAACAAATAATTTCCGAAACGTTGCGCTATGTATTATGTAATAAATATTAATATGAAAAATGTTCTGTCTTTAAAAATCAAAGACCAAAAATATTATAGGATAAATACAGTTACTAAAATAAAAAAAAATCCTTTAACACATAGTGTAGCCAGAATCCATATTTTGTGGGTCCTTCACACCGAAAAATTGAATGAGAGCAAAACGTCTGTCTGTCCGTCTGTGTACAACTCTGTCGTTCATCAGCTAAACCGTTCAGCAGATTTTCTCCAAAATTGACATTCCCCAATCAATATGACAGATGTCGTGGCCCCTTAATTTTATGGGTACTTTACATGAAGTCCCTGGGCCATTTTCAAAATTTTCAAAAAAATGGCTCCATCGCTTTTGATTAAATTTTGTTGTTGGATAATGTGAAGGACGATTAAGGTAATGATACAGGTATCATTTTGATTGAAAACTCTTATGTTCGGAAAATTGCAAAAACTTAAAACTTTGTCGGCTCTTCCTACAACTTTAATTATGAAGATAAATATGTTTCCCTTAATAAAATCTGTTCCTTAAATATATATTTTGAAATAAAGTCGTGTATAATTTTTCGAAAGTTTAAGTACTTTTCGCGTAGTTTTACGTGAAAGTACGGGCGAGAAAGAACGTGCTGTTTTAGCAATACTAGTTTCAGATGACCGCTGCCAGTCGTGCAGCAAAAGAGTCAATTAGGTTGTGGGTGGTACCGACAGGAATGTGGAGCCAAGCCGACTCCAGTGCCGAGGCCAGCTAAGCCAGATTCATCGGTTGCGTATCCATGGCGCAAACAGCCTCATCAAAATGGTCACACAGATTCTCTATTGGGATTAAATCGGGGGAGTTTGGTGGTTAGGGGAGTTCTGTAGTCTAAAGCGCCTTGAACCACGCACGTACTCTTCAAGCTAAGTGACACGTTGCATTACCCTGCTGGTAGACGCCGTCTTGCTGAGGGAAAACGATCTGTATATGGGGAGGAAGCAAAACACGTGATTCTTCTGAAAAGCCCACCTGTCGCAAAAAGAGGACGTCCAGTTGCGGTATTGGCGTGAAAATTCCAGCCTTTGTCGCCGATGAACAGCTGTCAGAATGGGTGCATAAACCTGGCGCCTGCTGCGGAGCCCATATGTAGCAACGCTCACTAAACGGATGTTAAGGGGACCCTGTTGGTAACCTCATGGTTATTCTGGGCGGCACAGTTGCATGTGTATCCGCTCGTACACATCTCCGCAGCGGTCCTTCTCCCCTGTCGTCTATGGTCCCTGGTGCACCACAGTAATTAGCGCGCCGGATTTGGGTCTTTCCATTTTCTCATTCGTGATATATTTTAACCACGGCGGTATGGGAACACTTTTCAAACTCATGTTTCTGAAATGCTTCTGACCTCCGTCCGAAAGTCAATGATCAAGCTCTTTTGGACATCCGATAAATCGTTCCGTTTCTACATTGCGACAGCAATTGAACATCCACACGAAACGCTTTACATAACCTCCTGTGTTAATGTTTCCACCTGCCATCTGTGAGGGGATATTGTATGTTTACGCTGAACATAGGCGGTGTTCACATTAATGTGACTGCTGTTTGGTATGATATTGGTCGGTAATGGTGACTTAACAATTTGACACGTCTAGTTATCAGATATTTTCCAAGTACATGTGTAAAATAGTTTGGACACTAACTGTTGTCGTATGCAAGAGTGAACAGTGTATTCAAAGCACAGTTATACTCATAGGGACCCTTTCACTTTACTACTCTCCATACAAAATAAATATTACGAGTTCTGTTCGGAGCGCTAATAAAAAGTGGCTTTTTTTAATTGTATTTATTCTTTAAAAATGCCCGCACATTACGTATTATTCATCTTGACAACCTTCTATTCAACGATTATTCGAGACCATGTCTCACACCATTCACACGATTGTTAACTGGTATTCCGCAACGTGGAAGCGTCTCCGTAAAATGCTGCATTCTCTTCTCCGCTTGCACCAGTAGCGGTAGCTCAGTGCATCAACTGATGTCACAGCAGCGCTTCTGTCCGGGAGGTCCTAGGTTCGAGTTCTGATGGCGGCAGGATTTTCGACACTAGCTTTTCAGCTAGGTCGAATTATGTCGCTACCTGGAGGAGAATTCTAGCGGCAGGCTGCTCTGACCGGTAGTTTCCCGGGGTTTCTCCGATCAACACCAGGCGAATGCTGGAGCAGTACCCTACCAAACGGGCCACGGACCGCGCCCATCTATCCTTCCTCGTCCTATACTCTCCCTTTACACACTCACTTACACTAACGTGCACCACACTACCACATATTCCAGGAGACCGGTCGGGAGCTTAGAGCTTGTCCCGGCTGGGGCGGTGCCCCGCTGGTGGGAGAGCACTATAGTAACGGGACTGATGACCAAAGCAGTTGACGCGCCTGGAAACACGAAAAAATCAATTAATCATTCACCGCTTGCGGCGCGTGCCTCCTCGCCGGCGGGTGCTCATCGGAGTCGCCCGCGACGTAGCGACGCGTGCTCCAAGCACGCGTGCCTCGGGCGGTGCGCGCGCTGGCGTACGCGCGTCCAGCGGCGGCGGGCGCGGCTCGGTCGATAGCGTCGGGCGGCGCCGCGCGGGCGGGTGGGTGGGGCGCGTGGCCGGCGGGAGGGGCGGGCCCCACCGTCCGCGGTTGCACTAAATCTCCGCCCAGCGCTGAGTTATGAAGAGCCGGTTTGTTGCGCGCGCAGATGTAACGCGCAAGATACGCGGCGACAGCGGCGGCGGCGCCCGCGTGCGTTATTCACCCCGCCCCCCCCCCCCCGCCCCCGCCCCCGCCCCGCGCCGCGCGACGAGTGCGCCTCCTCACTTGTGTGGCCAAAGCTGCCGCCGCCGCTCGAAAAACACGGAGCCGCTCCGCCTTGCCGGACGTGTGCGGTTATCTGCCAACTGACTCCCTGGGGCGACTCGGTTGCGCTCCTTGCTGCAGAGAGTTACGCGGGTCTTGTTGCTGGGGATTCCTCAGCCCCAGTCTCTCTCAGACCTCTTTGATCTGTAGACTGTCGGCGTTTCTTATCGTTCTGGAGTGCGAAATGTTTTAAATTTCAAATTATTACTCTCCATTTACACTCCTTCAGTTATATTTTCTACCGTTTAACCATCAAACACTATAGGAATCTACGCTCTCTCTCTCTCTCTCTCTCTCTCTCTCTCTCTCTCTCTCTCTCTCTCTCTCTCTCTCTCTCTGTGCTCCGTTCTAACTATCTCTGCAGTGAAAAGGACATCTAGTCTTGTCAATACTGATTGGCACAACTCTTCTACGTACGTTCTCCAGATGCTTGCTTTCAAACAATATTTTTTGCCAGTAGCTTTGTAAGCAGTGCATTGTTATATTAAATGTTCTGTATTAATTATTATTCTCTATATATTTTTATGATTAGTCTTTTAGAAACAATAGCATTTTATCTTCTCCAGAAAACTCATCAAAGTTCCCCTCTATTTCGTTCCCGGCTTTTGCCCAGAGCGCTGCTGCCAGACAGAAGAAGAACGACACAACGTGTGGCCGTTACTGTCGCCCGTCGTCACTGTAATAGCTCTCACCTGTACGGCTGTCTCATCGGCGTTCCTCTGGTGGCTTTCATTTCCACAGTCACGCCCATTACATCCTGCTCTCAGCTCACTCGACCGTCATGTCCACTTCTGCCGTGTTCTCTTCTGGAATCCTCCACCATCGCCCCAGCAGTCACCAGTTCTGCCTGTCACACACTCCACCGCTGTCACGCATGAAATTCTCCCCTCATTGTCATCTGCCCGCACGGTTTTCCACCGTTCTGTCTAGATGCAACCAAAGTCTTTAATTCACCTACACCACAGCTTAAAAATCCCATCGACAATTTTTTTCCATCACAATTGTATTCTTTTATTATCGCAAGAACATTGAAGCTCTCACAATTATTTCCATCACACGTAATTTTATCAGCGGGCTGCACCTCTCCTTGCGTATCGTTACTTCCCCCTTTTCACATCAATCACTCCAGTACATATCTATGTGGAAACCCATGCAGCTCACTTTCATTAGCCTACGTGTGGTTTGTTTTTTCGTGTTTCCGGGCCCGTCAACTGCTTTGGTCATTGTTCCCGTTAGTGTAGTGCATGTTTTTTTTCTCGGGAGATGGCGGTGATCCCCCGCTGGATGGCGACATCCGGCGTCGATCTGCCGCCGGCTAGTGGGTTTCCCCTAACCGGACTCTCCACCAGCAGGCACCGCCCAGTCGGGACAAGCTCTAAGCTCCCGACCGTCTCCCGGAATATGTGGTAGTGTGTGCATGTTCAGTGTAAGTGTGTGTGGGAGAGGATAGGACAAGTTAGGCACGTTTGTTAGAGTACTGCTCTGGCATTCGCCTGGTGTTGATCGGAGAAACCACGGAAAACTACCGATCAGAGCAACCGATCAGATAGCAGCTGAATTCGACCTGGCTGAAAAGCTAGTGTCGAAAATCCTGCCGCCGTGGGGAGTGGGAACCTAGGACGCCCGGTTAGAGTCGCTGCAGTGACATCGTTGATGCACTCAGCTACCGCTACCGGTATTAGCCTACATCAGATCTCGACCATGCCGAGTCGAATTCCGCCCCAACAGCGCGCCTGAGCAAATAGGCGCCAGGGTCAGTATTTGTTGATAATCGTCGGTGGATCGGTTTGATTATCAGTTGAAGACAACAGGTTGGTTAAACCTTTTGTATCTGTTGGTGGTTCATCACAAGCAAGAGGAGCGGCGCGCAGTGACACGCCCGACGAACTACTTCGCCCACCGCTACCTTCATTTTATCGCGCTGGGGTCGTTACAGGGCGGCAGGATATTTATCTTCCGTACACATACGTATATACGGAGTAATATTAGTAGTATGGAGAAAGTTATCTAATGCTGCTGATAATCAATTTCGAGATTTCAATGGAAATACACCTTTGGGATCCCTGGTACCGAAAAACGTTTTTTCTAAACGTCCGTCCGTCCGTCTGTCTGCCTGCCTAACCGTCCATCTGTCTATCCGTCTGTGGACACTAATGAGACTAAACCATGCCTAGGATTTTCTCAAAATTGAAGAAACACCTGTACATCTCGCTCTTGTTGAAGTTTCGAAATTTTCAAAACATTCTTTAAATTTTGAGGGTACTTCATATCCACCCTCGGACATTTTCAAAATTTTCTCAAATTTTTTCCAAAATTTATCTTTCAATTTCTTGTAAGAATAGAGTAAAATACATAAAAGGCGCCATATTTCCGATTATCATGGTTGGCTCTAAATTTTCGAAAATTGCAAAAGTTTGAATTTTTCGACATCTTCCTACAAGTATAAAATTGAAGATAGAGTTTTTCCTTTAAAAACAATTCCTTCAAACAAAAATAGTTCTTTCACTAAGGTTATGAAGATTTTTAAAATTTGCTAGTTTTCTTGAAATACAGCGTGTAATATTTGCATGTTAAATTTTTGGTAGAGATAGTTCCAAAAGGACCTATGCAATGACATAAAGACTATAATTCTATATTCTTTTGTTTTACGATAATCACAAAACTAATTTTTTGACTTGTCTCTCACGTCGGTAATATTTACATTAGAGACGATTTCTTCACATTATTATACTTAGAGTACATGTGCTTTAAATAATGTCATATAAAGTTTCTCGAAAACTCAACAGTTTTCTGTTAAAATCAACTCAAAATTACGCATTCTCAGAAACGCGCAAATTTTTTTCAAACGTTTCCAAAGGAAACTGGTAATGACACTTTTAACATGGCGTAAAGTTCATTTTGGTTTTTCAAAAATACGCATGTAATTTTTAAATGTCTCTCAGACGTTAATAAACATATTTCCATCTATTTGCATACATTGTTGTATTTCTGGATGGAAGTGCTTCAAATGACTTTGAATGAAGATTTTCGAAAAGTCTATAGGTTCCTATGAAAAGATTTTCTAAATTTGCATCAGCAGTAATGCTTAATCGCCCTTTTCCTAAAAACGGCCTTAAGTTTTCAATAAAAATGTCTACTTAGGACGAGGTTTTACTCTTCTTTAATATTCTTGAAGTAATATTTCGGTTCTTCTATTAGGAAACCGAAAGTTGAGAAAATATCAAAACTGCAATTGGGGCGACGATAGATGGAAGCTGGCAAGATGACGGGGCAACATAAAGCCAGTCCGCACCAAGGAAATAAGAAATATTTACTATGAGAAAGTCTGTGCCGTTCTGTAGCACCACTAGATTAAAAGTTGCTTACATTGACTTTCGTAAGGGTGCGCCACTAAGACGTCTGGACGGACGGGACGGACGGACGGACGGACGGACGGACGGACTGGATGGACGGACGGATGGACGGACGGAGGACGGATCGGACGGACGGAGGACGGATGGACTGGACGGATGGACGGACGGAGGAGGACGGACGGAGGACGGACGGACGGACTGGACGGAAGGACGGATGGACGGAGGATGGACGGACGGACGGGACGGATCGGGACAGGACGGGACGGACGGGACGGACGGACGGGACGGACGGGACGGACGGGACGGACGGACGGACGGACGGACGGACGGACGGACGGACGGACGGACGGACGATGCGTACCTGCAGCGCCGATTGCACACAGTCCGAAGCAAAGATCTTCTGGACATTCCGACGGGTCGATGACGTCATCGGCAACGAGTTTTGAGAAAAAATTGAAAATGTCCCAGGGGATTGTGGCAAAGTACCCCCCGAAATTAAAAGAATGTAGCTAAACCGTTCAATACAAAAGCGATTTTACACGGTACAACTTTCGTGCAGATTGGACGTTCATAAAGCGTACAGTAATAACTCGATAGTTTCTGCATGAAAACGTTTGAGCATGTTCAACGTTTTTCATACAAAATATGTACGATTTGACTGTAGAGTTTCTAGCTGCAGACACGTTCAATAACGGGTTCCTTAGAGGCGGCAATCGTCCATCCTTTACAATTTTGTGTTTAGGATAGATGCGATGAGCCATATATTGTTCATTGGAGTGGCGAATTCAAGCTCTCGACTTTTCTGACGATTTTATTTCACTACTGTTTTGCAAATTGTCGTTACTGAATCTCACTTCTGCAGCCAAGGCCTCCTCCATTCGCAGCATTTTCTCTGCACAACCAAGGTCGTAGCGACGATGATGACCTTTCTGATGTTTCTCCCCATATTTCTTTAATTCTTACAAAGTGTCTTGATAAGGTAATAGAAGAACGCAAGTACACAAATGTTGGAATTCAATTGGACGCGCAATTCAGGAATTAAAGTGTGTGCCCATATAGTGGCATATAGTGGCAAATAGCACAGAAAACATTCAGACCGTGTAAACATTACTTTTGGCTTTTATACTTATAGTTTGGGATCTTAAAGTTTCTGTACTCTTCCTGTATAAGGAACTACACGAAAACTGTGCCCTGTAAAAGAGCATTTACAATATCTAGATAAAAACAAAAACAATGGCATTCAAAGGACATGAACCATTAAGAACGAAAATAGTCCGTGGTTAATAAAAATGATTTGTTAAATTGAATTAACAGGTTAACACATTCATCTAAACAATAAATAAAGAAGATACAAAATAATATTTTAAAACATATTGACCTGGGAATAAAATTAAATAAATACAGATATATTTGTCGTAAAATAGCACGTCCAGTGAAAAATTAAGATTGAAGAGACACAATAATTAAACTATATAAAACAATGGTCTTGCCTATCTTACTATACGCAAGAGAAAGATGGACACTAACCATCAAAGGAGAATTAAATCGACAAAAATTAATTTTCTCAGAGATATAGCTGAATACATGCTTTTTGTTCATATTAAAAATGAAGCAATTAAGAAACGGTTTAACATTGTAACATGTATAAATGAAATAATTAAACAGTGGGGAGAAAAGTGGGAAAAATATACTAAGAATGTCCGAAGAGAGAAAAATTAGAATGTCTCTGAATTATAAGTTAAAAGAGAAAAAGTGGAAAGCCCACTACAAAGATGGAGTGAGCAATTATTATTGGGGCCGGAAAACACTGAAAAGTCTAATCCTTGCAGTTAATAATGATTATACTGAAAACAAATTTGGATATTTTTAGGTTTTTGGTATTTGTTATAACGAAACATACTAAAATAATTTTTATTGAAATATAATATTTCAATGTTTTTGTCGTATATCAGACCAATTTTTATGGCACATTTGTGAGCATTTTTCTTCTCTTGATAGAGCATTCACTACCAGGCCTAGTGATTCACGTTGTGTGTTATCACGGCTTCGGTTGGGACGGAGGAAGTGGGCGTGGTTCTGGTGGTGGACGGGCTGGCTCGGGGGCGGCCGCTCCGCCTTCTCCGAAAAACCCGGGGTGGAAGTTTCACCCGAGCTCCCGACGGGGGGGGAAAATTAAGGGAAGGCGATAAAGGCTGCGAGGGAGGGGCACCTGCGTGGCCCGCGCGGCGCGGCGCGGCGAAAAACGCGCGTACCAACTTGGCTTGGCCGCTGCTTTTTCCGAGGGGACGAAGGTAATTAATCTAAGGGCGAGGGGCGGGGAACAGGGCTTGCCTGCCCTGCGCTCCGAAGCCGACGCTGATCGCTTGTCTCTCACTCACACCCCTAACCAGATTATGTTCCGCCTCTTTTGCCGTACACAAAGTGTACCTTTGGGGGAGGTGCAGCTCCTAGCAATATTAATAAAATCAAAGTAATTCAAAATATATTTCTAAGAAATAATATAAATGCCCTCTGGTTGATTACAAATGAACGAATTCATCGAGAATTAAAAATTTCACAATTAGAAGAAACCATAGCTAAATTAGCTAACAATTTTTACAACAATCTGCATACCTCACCAAGTACTATCATTTTTAACATGGGAAAAATGCGGTCCACCCACGCATAAAGTCAAGATTTCCCAAAGGCAAATTCAAACCCCCGTAAACCACTATTCACTCAGCCCCTTAACATAATCATATTCCTTTCTCTTCTTAATCATCAATAACATTAAATCAATAATTGTGTCAGAGTTTAAACCTCACTTAGCTTATGGATGGCCAATCTAAAACTGTAATATAATAATCTTATGTTGTTTAAAACCCTTGAAAGATTGTATTGTCGAACAAGAAGAAATTACTTTTAAAAAAGTGTACCTTTGCGATCGTATCGCGGAATTGCTATCCCCTAATAAATATGTTATCATCTATCAAGATTAGTGTGAGAGAAAGGAGAAGCAATGGCGCCGACAACTATGAGATAGAACTGATGGACAGGCAATGATTATTTCTATTATTAGAAAATTTAATAGACGCCGGCAATGACAGAATGATTTAGCTTTTCACTTTTATTACTTTTTTAAATCAAACGCCTCTTAGCCAGCCTGCTTCACAACTTACCTTTGACATAAGTTGTTTTACTTATAAACATTTTCCTCAATATATTGTTTATCATTTCTGCGACAATTTCCCATTCAATTAAGTAGACATTTCATTGGTTGACTGATTGTTTCATACCGAGCGTGGCAACTACTAAGGCCATTGTGCCCGTAAGTGTAATGAATATTTTTTGTCAAGAGGCGGGGACCCGCTGGCACCACCGTCGGCTAGCTGGGTTGCCCCAATCATGTTTCTTTCACCAGAGGGCACCGCCTCAGCCGGGACAAGCTCTAAACTCCCGACCGGTCTCCCTGCAAGGGTGGTAGTGAAGTGCATGTAAGTGGAAGTGTGCGTAAGTAACGGGAAGGATGAGAAGAAATGGGAAGGAAATATCGCGTGCGGAAAGAAGGAAAGTTTGTTCCCTTTGTAGGGTATTGCTCCGGCATTCGCCTGGTATTGATCGGAGAAACCACGGAAAATCCAATCAGAGCAGCAAACCGATAGAATTTTCCTTCAGACAGAGACAGAATTCAATTTAGCTATTTGGCTAATATCGAAAATACTGCCACCGTCAGGGCTCGAACTGTGAGCCTGTCGGTCAGAGGCACTGCAGTACATCAGTTGATGCCCTGAGCCATCTCTCTCGGTGTATTTGATCGGTATTCGTCCCAATAACTCTTTTCATATTCAATACATTTAAGGATAAATTGAGTCGTTTCTCGACCCTCCAGCGGTTTGCATCAGCCGTGCTTTGACAGCTTCCGGGAACGGCAAGGGAGCGGGGAGGGCAGGGCAGGGCAGGGACGAGTGCGGCGAAGAATCTGAGGCCGCGAAGAGGCAACAACGCCCGCGGGACAGCGGAAAGGGATTGAGGCTGCGACATGGGGATCAGCGGAAAATAAAGACGCGATTGTGGACGGCGAAGAAGTCTTGGGTGGCAGACGAGGGTGAAAGGCTGGCCCCTGAGAGTGATGATGCACGACGAAGCTAAGTCAGAAAACGGAGGCCACCGAATATAAATTGAACGTGAAGAAAATAATGAGAGAGAAGAATCAATGATCCCTCTCTAAAAAATGTTTCCAAAATATTCTAATAGATTGGTAGTAAATAAGTTATCAGTTTCGTTAATAATCACAATAGTCTTAGGTATTTATAAATCTAGCTGCGTAAATAAGCGTTTGATCTAATCAAGAACGTAAATGTAAAGATTTTATTTTTGTATATTATTTATTAGTAAAGCAAAACATATTTTATTGTGTTTAATGAAAGTTTCAAGCATTCTTTTAAATTTCATTCCCATACGCGCATATCTAATATTGAACTTTCTCTCGAAAAATTCCAAGAAGAACAATGTGATCACTTTCTTTCTTCTAATACATTTTTGGGAATTTGGTTTTCCTAGAAAGTATTAAAACCGAGTTTCGGAAGAAAGGAAAGTCACCAACGAAGGAGGAACAAGGAAATTAAATTACACGAACGAGTTCTTGGAAATGGTCCAAAGTAATTGTTCATTTCCTGAGAGATAAAATTGCTCCTTGACATGTCGACACCGGAAGGCATTTTATTTTAGAACAAAGCAAATTATTTGACTCGGCGGATAGCAATCCTTTCGAGATTCAAGAATTAAAGGAGCCTTGGAAATGTTTTTCACCCCAAGTTCATAGAATAATGTTCGTCTTCAAGATTATTTTTTATTGAAAGAAATTGGGCTGTACGACATGCGTTAGGGCAAGAGACAACGTTTCAAAGTACATGGAAGATTCGAATAGTTTAAATTAAATTGCTCGCTGTATATATCTACTCATTAAGTTCAAACGTAACGTCAGCGAAAGAACAGTCGACTTCCAAGCAATACATATACTAACAAAAATGTATGTGTAGCAAGAGTAATATGAGAAACGATTTTTTTCCAAAAACTATAAAGTAACAATGTAAAGGGGTAAATACATTTTCACATCGATTAATATTCGTCGATTAATATCGTATTAATTAAATTAATAATTAATCAATGATATATCATAAAACGTCAATGTTGATGAGAATCATTCATAATGTCTTATTAGTTTAGGGAGTTCAAGTATATCTTTGGGAAATTTGGATTTGATTCGACTTGGCGTGTTTGCTTTTGACTCTAGATGCAATTTATTAACGGGACCGGACACCAGTCTTCTCTCGACGGACGTCGGACACCCAGCTTCCCTTCACAGATTCGGACACCCGGCGTCATTCCTGGCTTCTCTTCACGTGATTTGGACACCCGACTTCATCTCTGGCTTCTCTTCGGACACTACAACCCGGCACCAACGCTCATCCGGACTTCCTCCACGGGATTTCACCCGGCATCTCACCCTTGACAACGCCTCTGGGATTAACGAACAACTGAACCGTGCTCGACAACGGTACATCTGGCCTGACTCGGCCAAGACTACCTGAGAACTTACAAGCGACTTCGGGTGAGAGACACGAATCCGACTGGTTTAAGAGACTACTCTTCTGCTGAAGAACAAACGCCGCGCGGCTGCAGCAGCAGCCGGCGAAAATGGAACCATCAAACAAAGGCCACTTGTCGATCAGGTCCGACATCACCAGCAAACAAACAATGCACGGCGACCGGCGAAAGAATGATCTCACCAACACAAGAGGATAAATCTGCTACATGATGCCCGAGGTATGTCAGACAGTGAGTGATATGGAAGTGGTGGACGAGTACCCCGCGGAGCCGCGAGGCAAAAACACGGTCAAGATTGGACAGCAAGATTGTAGGAGGGTACGGTGAAACCTGCGAATTCCCTGCAAATTCGCGCGCACCATCCTTCCATCATACCTCTTATCATTTCCATGAATCATTGCTTCACAGTGCTTCAGGAGCAAGAACAGACAGTACGACCAGGACCTTCCAGTAGAACAAACAATCATGATGACGAACATGATACGAAAAACCCCATCAGACTGACTTCCGGGTTAAAATCTCTAATCGGAGCCTATCACTTGGACGTCAACAAGATCATAGACTGTAAAACCCTTGTGAAAGATCTAAATGAATGGGCCAAAAACAATATCGACGTACATTGCAACAAGACCCAATTGATTATAGAACCGAAGACAATGACAGCCCATCATAAAGTGGGGAAAAGGCTTGATATTATTATTCAGGATAGCAATATACGGAAACTTTACTTCTTTGGCTAGCCAACTTACTTCTATCACCATGCAATATCTACTCCTAGAGAAAATTTCGTTATTAAAGGATTACCCCCAAACATAAATACACAGGACCTGACTGACTGACATACGCGATACATACAGCTTCCCCATATACCATGTCAGAAATGCAGAAAATGGAGCAAGGAAAAATCATAAGACCCCGAGGACAATACGTATATGAGACAGACAAGGACTTCATACCAACAATAAAGGAAACAATCAAATACGTGTCGTACTGTAGTATCAGGATTGATTCCTACAAAAATAACAGGATCCCCCGCTGCAACAAGTGCCAACAATTCGGGCACACCAAAAATCATTGTTCCAGAAAATGGATCTACGGCAAATGCGCAGAATCACACGACACCGTCTTCTGCACCAGCGCCCTTATCAAGTGTGCCAACTGCTCACAAAACCATAAAGCATCCTGGCCCGGATGTGCAGCTTTCCAAATCGCCAACAACTCCCGACTACAAGCAATCGATAGACAGACAAACCGCACCAACCAGCTCCCACCAGACTTCTCCCATGAATCCTTCCCCGCACTCGACGGCAGAACCTTCGCGAATGCTACTGCGAACAGAACTGACAACCAGGACTCTTCGACTACAACTGGCAACAGCACAAGCAACACCCTAAAAGACATCATCGACGTAATCAAGAACAACTATACTACCAGAATCATCCACATAATGCCATCCTATATGTGCCATCTGCATATATAGGAAATGACAAAGTCAATTTGTTTGTTTATATTTTTTATATATTATTATGTTATTTTTAATTGTCCTTGAGGGTTCGTATAAAGTATCACTCAAAATTAACTCATAGGCGTCAAATTCAAGGGACAGCCACATCAGGCAGATCGATTGTGGAATATCAGTTTTGGTAAAATCCTGTTTATAGTTTAGCCGCTAGCCTTGTTCACAGATAGACGGACAGATGTTTTGCCGTAAACCCATTTTTCGGTATCTGGGACAAACACAACACATGGATTCTGAGTATATAACGTGTTAGAAAAAGTAATTTGCTACATATAGGAATAGAAATTACTCATTTTTTTGGTGTCAGGGATCTACAATACAAATATTTCTGAAGCGAGAAACATTGCGAGAAGCGAAACACAAATGTTTCTGCGGCGAGAAAAATCTCTTTTTCTGGCCGCAGCATTGCAAAATTTTCTCTCTAGAATGGAAGAAATTTTAAAATACGAAGTCAAAATTATGGTTTAAAAATATTAATAATTTCGACTTATACCAAGGCTGCAATCTACTTTACAAGGGCTTGGCAAAAGGGGCGTGGCAGCATCAGCACGCATAACGGGCATTAGAGGGGGGTCGGGCGCAAAACGCCCTAAGGCGGAACGGAGCAAAGAGCCCGCGGAGGCGCCCGGGACTAAAACAGCAGCAGCGGCTCCGTCGGGGCGACCGCAGCCGGCGACGCCTCGCCGCGGGCTAATGAAGAGGCAGCGCGGGGGCGCAGCGGTGACTGGGGCGGCGGCGGCGGCGGGCGGCGGGCGGCGGGCGGCGGGCGGCGGGCGGCGGGCGGCGGGCGGCGGGCGGTGGGCGGTGGGCGACGAACGCTCACGTGCCAACAGGCAAGGGGTTCCAAGGGTCTTGAAGGCCAAATCAGAGATACAAGTTGCAGAACTGGCGAAGGTGGAATACAAAGGGTCGAGTATCGCACACAGACGTTGACGATAGGCCGAGAAGAATGAACGAAGTGAAGAGAGGTGAATAATAGCCGATGACTTCAAAGTGAAAATACATTTATTGTAAAGATAAAGTTGTTTACGTTGTCTAAATGTAAATGACTTTATAGACAATATAAGCTTAGAACAGGTTCTAAATTCTAATTACCTAGGATGAACCACAGATGGACAAAAAGATATTAATAAAAAATTAGCACGATTTTAATCCATCTGTGTGACTATACACACTACTCTTAAAAACAAGACCCGAAAAGGCACTAAAATCAAATTTTATAAAATATTAGCTCTCCGGATGTTGTTTTATGGCAGTCGGTGCTGGGTTCTAACGCAGAACAGAATAAGCAAAATTCAGCGCACAGAAATAAGGTTCCTTCTAAGCACAAACGGCTGCATGTTAAAAGACCAGATAAGAAATGAAGAAATCAGGCACGAATTGTATGTGAATAGCATAAATAATATAATGGAAATAAACGGGACAAAGTGTCTGCAGCACTTGGAAAGAATGGAAGAAACAAGGCTAACTAGCATATTCTCACAAACCGAGAAGATAAATAGATATGGGAAGACCCAAGAAGAGATGGAAAGATGCAGTGGAGATTGAAGAGCCAAACTCGTGAAGTCTAGAAGAAGAAGATATTTACTGAAGAGCCTAGTCGCTGAATGAGCGGCGGCGTCCTGACACAACCCGTGGGCGCGGTGCGCTGTGCCGGCTTGCGCCGCGCGGGCGGCCGAGGGGGCGTGGCTCGGCGATGACCGCCCGGCGTCGCGCCGCGTCGCGCTGCGTGGGGTGACGGCCGCGGGGCGGGCCGGGCTCGGCAAGCCACGCACGTCCGCGCGCCGATCCGTCACACGGCCCCAATTACCGCCGCCGCGCCGCCGAGAAATAGAAAAGAGCCGTCGTCGCCTGTCGAAACGGCGCCATCCGTCAGGCGCCCGGCGCTGGCGGCGGCGCGGTGGCGCGGCGCTGCGGGGCGTGGGCGGCTGCGCCCGCCCCCCGCCCCCGCCCCGCCCCGGCGGGGGAGCCCCGCACCCGCCCGCCCCCGCCCCGCCCCCGCCCGTCCGTCTGTGGAGGCGCGTTCCGCAGCGGCTGCCCCGCCTTCTATACAGCCGCGCGGGACGCCGTTTTCTACTCTCTGTATGCGGAGGATAAAGACGCTGACGGCCTGCGGCGGCGAGTGGAGGAGGGATGGAGGGGGAGGGGAGGGGCGAGTCGGAGCGCGAGGGAAGGCGGTGGAAGTTGTGAGGGCTGAACGGGGCAACGAAGGCTGAGATGTGCCAACAACCGAAGTAGGGAACGTAGAAGGAAATGAGAAAGAAAAAAATCTAAAAATTGAAAATGGAGAGAAAAGCTCAATGGAAGGAAAGCACATAAAATGTCAGATATTCCTGAAAGCATTTATTTATTTATTTTACGTCAAAAAACAGTTAAAACTGTGTATGACGTGCTATGGGGAGAAGAGAATTCTGAGCACGTTTTCAAAATTTTCTGATCCCGACACTACTTGAATTTTGAATTAATTAAAAAAAATGAGAAATTTGACAAATTCGGTCATTTGAAAGTAACATATTAAATTGAACGAGTTGAGTAATGTAAGTATAACTTATTGAAAACTGCTTAATAACTGAAGAAAGTTTCATTAGATGAAAGCAAACAAGAAGATATTTGCGTTAGGGAAGACTTCCCAAAGCGAGACGCCGGGAGATACAGCTGCACTGTAATCCGAACCTGCGATCTTTGTAACTAATGGACACAAACCAACAGGGTATTGAAATAGTTATAAACCTCGTTGGGCAAGTACATAGCAAATAACAGATGCTGTAGAAGTTTGTCAACCGAGGAGCTAGTTGAGGTTTGTGTTCAAGATAGTCTTATTTGAGTCGTTCAGTACTCTTCGTAATACTTACTCGTAATCTTCGTTTAAGAAAAGATTATTTCTTGGAATAAGTATACTCAATTGCCTTTTTAGCTACAAGTCATTTGATTCGATTGTTCTTAAAGAAGGCGGATTGTGAAATCCTTAACGAACGCCGGCCATTAAGAATGACATTTCGTTCCTCTATGTTATGACAGAACATAATTACAAAAATACTTTTTGATGTCATCCAATACAACAAATTCACAGGATTAGTTAGAAATTCAAGTAGTTAGAAAAATTAAATATTTGGTTTTAATATTTAATGTCCATTGTTGTAGCATATTTCATATTATTAAAGGCTAGGTTCGTACACCGTGAATTGACTGTCAGAGAATATTAAGAGTGTACTACTTTCCTCTATATCAAATTATATTTCCTCTGTTTCAGCTTACTTTTACAATTATTATGCGTGTTCTTTTTTCTACAATTTAAAAAATAAATTGTTTTACCAGTTTACTATTTCAACATCATAACATAATATTTTTAAAAATGATAATCAAATTTCTTTCTAAATTTCGTTGACGTAACAACACGCTAAGTGCTTAAGCTTAAAGCTTACAAATGCGCTAGACTTTGCAATTAATTAAGGAAAGCAAATTAATTTTTTACAACACAAATAATAAGATAATGTTAATAGTATGATTGAAGTAAATGATTTCTATATACGTCGATATTTTATTCATTTTCCGTCGCACTTTGTACTGATATACTACGACACTTCTCAAAAATATGATTAATATTTTCATAACATTACGAAATATAGGATTTATATTACTTGTTTTAAACAGGGCATTTGAAAATGAAAAGTTCTTTACGAAGAGTTATTACTCATAATTGAGAAATTTCTAAAACTCTCATTGTGTAACTATCTTCAGAGTTATTTAATGAGTATTGAGTGTTTTCGGTTATGTCAACTAGCTTGTCATTAGTTTTGTGAGTCGTATTACAGAGCAGAGAGGTAACGGTGTTCCTCACCACCCCTCTCTCTCACCTGAGATCCGGCGCCGAACTGCACGTCGGCTTGCGGATTTTCCTACCAGGTGTGTCCGTCAGCGGGAACAGCTCAAGCCCGCCTCGCCTCCCGCAACGTGTAGTAATGTGCTACGTGTAAATTTAAGCGTATTTGTGTAAATGGTGGGGATGGACGACAAAGGGATAGAGAAGATCGTGCACGTCCGTGGAACGTGTGTTACTGTACTGCTCTGGAATTCACGTGGGATTCATTAGAGAAATCACCGGGATAGAAGGCCGTTAGAATGCTCTTCCAGCTAGGGGTAGAATTCGATGCAGCTACATAGGCCACCGTGAGGACTATAACTCCAAGACATCTCGGTCAGAGATGCTGCAGCAGCAACGGACGCTCAGCTGTCTGTGTCACCTTACAGCTACTGCGCACAAGGGAGGACTACGCTGGAAGAGACCTCCATCGATTGATTGATTGATTTTTTCGTGTTTCCGGGCGCGTCAACTGCTTCGGTCATTAGTCCTGTTAGTGTAGTGCATGTTTTTTCTCGGGAGATGGCGGTGATTTTCACCCGCTGGATGGCGAGATCCGGCGCCGACCTACCGTCGGCTAGCGGGCTTCCTCTAACCAGGACACTCCACCAGCGGGCACCGCCCCAGCCGGACAAGCTCTAAGCTCCCGACAGGTCTCCTGAATAGTGGTAGTGTAGTGCATATTAGTGTAAGTGTGTGTGTGTAAGGAGAGGATAGGACAAGGAAGAAGAAGGACAGATCGCGCGCGGTCCGTGGCCTAGGACCTGCCGGTACAAGAGTTGATGCACAGCACCGGCCGCTAGAATTCTCCTCCAGACAGCGACTGAATTCGACCTAGTTGAAAAGCTAGTGTCGAAAATCCTGGAACCTAGGACCTGCCGGTCAGAAGCGCTGCAGTGACATGAGTTGATGCACTGAGCTCCCATCGAGCGCCAGAGGAACACTGACCCCGCAGGCATCGTCATGAGCGGCGGCCACTCGGTGCACGCGAGCGTGGAAGAGTGGCTGGCGCGGGGCCCGCGGGGCGCGCGCCTCCGCCAGGGAGCCGCGCAGCTGCTGCGCTGCGGAGGGCGCCTCGAGCCCCACGCGAAAACACCACACAACGGGGCAGGCGACGGCCATGGGGCCAGGGGCGTGGAGCAGCTCTCTTAGAATGTGTTGCCCCACACTCTTTGTGGGAAAATAGAGGGCCAAATGCCACCTCTTCTACTGGCGTACATGCTCTAATTTGGAGAGGAGAGAGAGAGAGAGAGAGAGAGAGAGAGAGAGAGAGAGAGAGAGAGAGAGAGAGAGAGACAGAGAGAAACAGAGAGATTACTGAAAATGTATACTTGTTTAAATTTGCATTTACACCAGTTACAAGTGTTTTTCAGTTCTAATTCACACCTTTCGTACCTGTATATTTCAGTGTTTCAATTTAATTAATACAAGTAAAACAGGAAACTACTAGCTGGACCGTTGCGATTACATTGCACAAAAGCAAGAAGTATAGAAAAGTTGCAACAGAATCGTACACCATACGCAGAAAATCGAACTTGATATGTATATTATTTGTCTGTGCTTCAATTTCCACAGACAATTGAAGAACATACTGCATAGCCTTCTCTATTGCGTGTTCATCTCTGTTCTTGTTTGAACAGATTTATTCTTCTTAAAAAAGCTACAATATCACTGTCAGAATAAGATAGCAGAAAGATACATGATATGATATTTATTCAACTTCTTAAAAAATATTTAAAAAATCAAAATTGAATTAGAGGTGAGCCTACAAATATATATGTACCCATTATTAAAATTTTAGTGTTGTAGAATTTTACAGTTATTTTAAGTATATTTAAATTGATATTTATAATTTTCTGTTAACAAATATAGCAAGTTCATGATGGGATGCCATTTCATTCCTAAAAGTCGTTATTATTGTGAAAATGAAGAATAATTTGTAATAAAACATTAAATGTAAGAATACATATGCAGTGTGTTCTCGAATTGTCTACGAAAATTCTTGACCAGATAAAAAAAACATATTGTTCTGCCTCACGTACAAACGCAAAATTTCGTAAAACGTACTGCAACATTTTATTTTGTATGCGACTTGTATGGGCAACCCTGCCTGGTTTGTACTTTCTTACAGCTAACAGTATGTTCGCTCGCCACGCCGTGGGCACCCCTGCGCGGTATCTGATTACTGTCGCACGTGTGCGCTTCGCAAGCGATGTTCCGCCATGCCAATTCTCAGTTTATCTTGCGTGTCTTAACACGCAACACTTCCAACCGTATCTAACAGTCGAATCCTTTGAAATCGTCCTAGAACAAATTGAATGCTTATTCGTGATACGCTAATTCACATCCCCACCCAGCACCTTCAGAAATTATTTGCTTCAACGCACCGACCAATCACAAACTTCTTCGACAAGCTCTCACAAATTGCGATAAAGAAACGAATTTTCGTCAATTTCGCCTGTGATTTCCGAGGAGAAAGGTTGTACTGGAAGATTGTCGACTGCGAAGGAAAGCGGGGAATACCGTCTTCTAGAAAGCTCATAAGACGTAATGAAGTTACAATTTACTCAATGGAAAAATTTAATACAAATTATAAAGAAGATTTTTACACTCGTATTGTATCAAGACTGATCATGAAATTCCGTGAGAAGTGTAGCACGTAATTTCAAATGATGAATTACAATGCGCCATAGCATGCACTTGAAACTGTGGGTGAATTCTCGACCAACAAGTAACGTTTTTCCCTGCAGCTTTTTTTTTATTTTGCCTACTTTTCTTTCCTACGTGACGCTGATGCAAGAGGACTAATTTTCGTACTGGGAAACAAAATATACGACGCGACCGCACTACTACGCAAGGCGACGGAGCGCGAGGTAGAATGCTTCTCTGCGGCAACGACACCTCTCCAATAGACTTGGCTGTCTGACCTTGGTTGCGGGAGACGTCTATATTTCAGATGACTGCGTGCAGATTTAAAACGACCAATGGTGTCGTCAGTTGTAACGTTCTGCTCTGAACTGCATTGCCGTTTTCCCTTGTTAGCGTGTCTGGGAAATTAAGCTATATTTGCAAGCAAAATGAATAGAATTCTAGTTACTTTTGGCGTACATGATTGAAGTCACTACTATAGAAAGTGTAATTCATTCAGCGACTGTCGTATTTGAAAACATGATTTAACATTTTAGTTATTGTAAATTTCACGCTACAGAATTCTTTGGAGGTCAATGAAAGTGTTAACTTGCTGCTACATTTTTATTTCATCAAAGAATGCATTCTAGTTACTTATTTCCTTTCGTAATTCTTGTGAAAGTTGTTTGAAAGAGGTATTAAGTTGTAAATAGAAGTATTAAGTCGAATTATAAATAAGATGAGGAAGTTCATTTTAATTAACGCAAGAGATGTTGCGTACTGTAGGGAATTATTTAAGGATTATTTCCGATTCTTTTCTTTCTTTTGTATGTTGTGCATTTTTGTACATAAGGATACATGAGTAAGTACATGCTTTTCAGATAGTGTCTTTTCTTTTACTGTGCTTAGAGTATAACCATTTATAAGTGTTTATGTCTCAAGTGCTAGTGTGTGATGTAATCCAATTCAACGGTTCCTGCCATTCTTTTCAAAGTTTTGTAATTCTAAGAAAGAATATACACTCCTTGTTAAATGTTCAAAAGTACTTTATCTTTCTTTTCATTGGTATCGGAAGACGATCTATACTCTGCATTACAGTGGGATCAGAATTTCAGCTGTAATAATACTAGTGACATTCATTGTTAATACGGATGCCACTCATCTTGGGATAAATGCACCAATGCTCATTGGAAATATTTTGTGTGGCTAATAGCCTTCAAAGTAAACAGTGACATTTACTAACCGCTATGTTAGTCTTTGATGTAATCTGTGTCCTCCTCTGCCCTTTTCTTCTTGATGTTTCTCTTCTTCTGTCTTGGCTGTTTGCTAAGATCTTCCACCGCTTTATCATCTTTTTGCACGCCAATTCTAACTTTTAACTCAGAATTGCGAGAGTATTTTTATAAGTAGATGCGCGTTGACATACGCCGCGATAGGGGCATGGCAAATTTAAATACTTGAGAAAAAGCCGTTTAAATTTTAGATACGGCCAAACGGTGACAATAGATCTATTCAACAGCCCTTTCAAGATACAAAAATTGAAAAAGATTTTATTTTCAAATTTTCGTCAAAATTACACTACATAGTCCCCTTAATTAATTTACACCGTAAATACAGATGAATCAACACAAGAAATATCTGATAACACATCGAGGGATCATATTCTTTCATCGGAAGAAAAAGAAAAAAAATTTTTTTAAATATATAGATTCCAGAGAAATTGTATGAATGAAAAGAAAAGAGCTAGTACGTATAAGTACGTAAGCGAACAATGGCAAAAGCAAATATTTTATAAACGGAAAACTAATAAACATTTTATACTATTATTTACAATGGAATTAGTTTATTAAAATGCAATTAAAGCACATTAATGGATTATAGAATAATATTAATTTTTAAAATTAATAAAAAATTAATTCGTCATTTACAACGAGCATTTCATAAAAGTAATAATTAACCACAAAAGATAGAGAGGTTGACAAACACGAACACCTTCTCCACACATTGTTCCCTGCAGTATTGATGTTTATTTTATGAAAATCCCCCGTAAATCACTCCCTTGCCACGCGCAAATCGCCTTTCACATAACGAATAGGGATTCGAATGAATTGTTGATTCTGGACGTCAATGTCCAGAGAGAAAAAGAGCTCTGTGTGTCAGGGCGATATTGAAGGAATCGGTCGCGCCATCAAAAGCAGCTATGAAGGGAGCAACCCCGGGACGTGTCCGCACTTCGTCATCGCCGTCTCGCAGCCCCGCTATTACTGCGGAGAGGACATCGCCCGCGTCGCCCGCCCTCTCCGCTTCCTGCTCTAGCCCTCCATCCACTTTTCCTGCTCTCCACACCCTCCTGCTTCCTCCATTCTCCGTTCGCTTTCGTCATTCCTGGTACATCCATCACCCTGGTATTCTCCATTTAATGCCTCCGTCTGACGCTTCCGCTAGCCACTCCATCGCCTCCAACGCACCTGACAATTCCATAGCCACTGACCGTTTCGTGATCTACTGACAGCTCCCGTGTCCCCCCGAAACTTTTATCTCCATCAACCTACAACTCCTTGTGATGCCTCCAATTCCCCTTAAGGCTTCCATCGCCATCCCTTCACTTTCATTGCCCCAGTCCTCTCCAGGCAACTCCGACTCTCCTACGCCCCTGATTCTCACACCGATCAATCGCCTTTCGATGACTCCAGTCGTTGCCGTTTCTTGACATTTCGAAGTCCGATTCACATCGTCACTCTCCTAGAGCGACCTCTTCCCCAGTACTAACCATCCGCCAATGGCAATTCACCACCTTCCTCCCCATCCACTGCTTCATCATTTCTCCCTTCCAGCCCTTCCGCCCTCATCGCTCCTCGATCTCGGCCCCTTCATAGTTCTCCTCCCCCCTCGCCACTGATCAATCACCCTTCGACGACTCTTCAGTCCTTGCCGTTTCTTCACATCCGAAGTCCGATTCACATGGCCACACTTCTAGAGCGACCTCTTCCCCCAGTATTAACCATCTGCCAATGGCAATTCACCGCCTTCCTCCCTGGTTCATCATTTCTCCCTTTCCCCCCGCCAGCGCCCGCCCGGCCTCCGCCCCGCCCTTCGAAGGCCTTCTCTGGGAGGCAACGCCAGAACGCGCCGTCGCGCGCCCGCGCCGCATGTATTATTGATGGCGGCGTGGCCGGAACGTGCCACGTGCCTGCGCACGTGCGTCGGGTCACGAGGCCCACGTCTCACCTGGCGCGTCCCCGGCGGCCCGCGCCACGGCGCTCGATCGTGCAGAGATGCTGCTCCGTTGCTTGTTCTTTGACATCCGCGCCTCTACGCCTCCTCCTTCCTCGCGATGAGCAAGCTGTCAACACCTTCATGCAGCCATGGTTGTAGAGGAAGTAATTGCCTTTTTCTCAATATTGAATGCACGCAGAAACGTACGTAGCAAATGAGCGCCTTAATGTTTATTTATTTATTTATTTATTTTACGTCAAAAAACAGTTAAAACTACGTATGACGTGCTATGGGGAGAAGTGAATTGTGTGCACATTTTCAAAATTCTGTGATCTCTACACTAAGTCATATACTACTTGAATTTCGAATGAAAAAAGGTCCCATGTAATAAAATATATTTTCAAGGATAAATAAGCCATAAATTTTCGGCTGCATGATGTCCTTCGGAACAATACTTCCTGCCACGACAACATGGAAACGATAATTTGAATAACTGTATTTCCCACTGAATTCTAGAAAATCTGCACAGATAATGAAGTTACATTTATGTTCTTGTTGTCTAACGACTGAGACTATTACAGCTTAAATTATTCCGGAATAAAGAAAGTGCAACATATTCTTGCACCCATCAAAAATATGTCGAATTAATAAATTTCATATTTATGAAGTATAATGTGCTGCAATCCATTGTTGTAACGCTGTATTGATAATAGAAGGCGATAACGATGTCCGCCTTTCGTTTGCGTCAATATAAACGAATAATTTTATTTATGACTAAAATACGCATCGCCCATCGTTGGTGCGTTTATGTAGAACGCGAATACACTGAATTCAAGGCAGTCAGCTGTTAAATATTTTGAATTAAAAATATATGTATTTTTTCATGCTTCGTTTGTTTAAATATTTTTCAAATAGTTGTTGAAGTGTAAGACAGAAATTTCATATTTTAATATTATATAGCCATTAAAAATATGAGAAAGCACGTGCTGTTGTATCACCAATAGTTCTTTAAATGTTTTGTAGGGAAATGGCTAACTATACTGCCTAAGATAACATAAAAGCCTTTTCCTCTATTCTTTTCCTTCTTTATAAAATTACAAAAATTTAATTTTTTTGACTTGTCTCTCATGTCGTCAATATTTACATTAGCATTAATATTTAATTATGCAACGGTTTGCTTTATACAAATAAGCAGTTTTTTAAAGAAATATTTCGCTTTTCATGTACATGTTGCGATATAAACCCGTGATCTCCAAGTTGACAATAATTTGATTAAATTACTGTTGACACATAGGCGACCAAAATTAATTCAAATTTGGATTTTTTTCACACGTGGAATTCAATCAGTTATAGCTATTATTTGGTGCTAATTAACAGCAAAGGGTACATTTCAAACGTCCCACGTTGGACTTATTTTTTTTTTTTTTTTTTGTAGAAACCTAGGGCGTGTTTCGAGAGAGAAAGGCAATACATTTTTCGTATGAAGCTCTTTGGAGCGGCTGAACTGCTTTGAAATTTTGAACTACTTTCTATGAATGTCGTCAGAGCTCACCACTGGACGGAGAACAAGAGACGACCTTAGATTATTTCATTATTGCCCACATTCCGAAAATCAAACATCTTTCCAACGGGCAATTCCATGTCACGATGGGATCGTATTGTTTCAAAAGCAGGTCGCCGAAACAGTTTCGCGGCGACTCGCCTCGCTCGAGTAAAAAATTGTTAATGCGCACGTATCTATGCTACTGAGAGAAAATTAAATTGTGTAGGGTTGGTATTGCGACATCGGCTGGATGATTGACGCGCAAGCTTAGCTCGTACGCTCACAATACGAGAGAAACCGATTTTCTTTTCGCCCAGATAAGGTGACACTGACAACTTCTTTGATACTCAATAATTCTTACACGGAGGTAATCTAATAGTTCTTGAATAATTCGCTTTGAGAGTTTTCCTTTGTGTTAAGGGAGTAAAAAGGCATCAGGTGTCTGGTTTTCAACATAAACATCTTCAGATAGTCTTCCAAAAAACTCAATATATTTTGCAGCCTCAACAATTACAATCGTTTAATTTGGATAGTGTCGAGGATAAGTAATGAAAATGAAGAGTCTCAATTCATGGTCTATTGAAGCTGCACTGGTACCATTGGTACTATTACAGAGATAATCGCTTATTTTTAAATTTATTTTTATCCGATCGACCATATGGCCTTACAGAAGTGAGAACATTATTTATTAATTAACATTATGGAAACTTCCTAAAGTTTTTTTGAGTGTTCTTACTCGGCAAGTAATATATAATATTGTAATTTGATTTTATTTTTATTAGCTGTGGAAAGATTTTTGAGTAAGGATTGGTATAGGTATAAAGGTTTGAAAGATTTTGTTGATTTTGTTTTTAAGGCGGTTTGAAAATGTCTTTAGGAAATCTAGATTTGATTCGGTTTGGGAGTTTGCTTGTTGTCCTAGTTGAAAATGGGCTGTACTTGGGCAGGATGGTAAGAGATTGAAAAATTTGGAGGATAAGTTGATCAGATGATCAGTGATTGATGGTATTTGGGGTTCATAATGAATTTGTTTATTGGGTATAAACCATGATGCGTTAATGAGTCTCCTGAGAAATTTGTTTTGGAAAGTTTGTAAAGCGTTTATATTACTGGGTGCAACGTTTATCCAGGCTGGACAGGCATATGTCAAGGTGGGTCTGATAATACTTTTGTAGAGGAGCAATTTAGTTTCAACTTTTAAAGTGGATGAGGAATTAATAAGTGGATATAGTTTGACTGCTTTTGCTGTTGCTTTTGTAATACTGCCTTAATGTGTTGCTTCCATGTTAAACGTCTATCTATTAGTACTCCCAGATATTTTGTGGGTGTGGAATTGTTTAACCAGGGAGTTGTGAATTATTTATTTTTAAAGGTGGAGGGTTTTTGGGTTTCGGAGGGTGAAAATCTTTGTTTGTGTTTTTGTGGATTTATCTTGAGTCGCCATTTATGGAACCAGGTGGTGAGAGTGTGAAGGTGGGATTGAATATGGTCATATGCTAATAGAATGTTTTGATGAGATGAGAATAATGCTGTATCATCTGCATATAAGGTTATGTTAGAATCTGATGATGTGGGATGATCTGCTGTATAGATATTGAAAGAATGGGAGCAAGTACAGATCCTTGGGGACACCTGCAAGAATGCTGTGTGTGTTGGAAAGAATGTGTTTACTTTGACCTGAAAAGTTCTATTTGTAAGATAACTGTGAATAATTTTTGAAGATAATCAGAGTACCTAGTTGGTGAATTTTATAAAGTAAACCTTGATGCCAAATGCTGTCAAATGCTTTAGTTATGTCTAAAAAGACTGCTATTGTGTGCTCTTTTGAATGGAAACTATTTGCTATATGTTCGACTAGACGTAATAGAGGGTGATTTGTTGAATGATTTGGTTTGAAACCAAATTGTGTTTTGGTATGGTGTCATTTGAGTTTAAGAAATGA
This sequence comes from Teleogryllus oceanicus, assembly GCA_964035755.1. Taxonomy (NCBI): domain Eukaryota; kingdom Metazoa; phylum Arthropoda; class Insecta; order Orthoptera; family Gryllidae; genus Teleogryllus; species Teleogryllus oceanicus. The sequence goes on from CAXIVR010000004.1 coordinate 137,576,794, forward strand.
ACTAGGCGACTGAGAATTAATTTTTCAAAATTTTAGCTATTGTTGGGAGCAGACTAATAGGCCTGTAATTTGAAGGGTCATTAGGATTAGTTTTGGTTTATTGATTGGTAATATAATAGCGTGTTTCAAGTTTGAGGAAGCAGCCAATTCGAGTGCAGCATTGAAGGTGGCTGTTATGGCTGCAATGCAGCTGAAGGGAAGTTGTTTAAGTGTTTGGTTTGTAATGTTGTCGTGTCCGGTGATTTTTGTTTTTCAGCTGTTTGATGATTTTTGGGTTTCTACTGGGAGATGAAATGAATAGGGTGTGGAGAGATAATCGCTTAATTTACACTTTGTGATTCGCAAACAAGACATTGGGAGAGACGAAATAGACGCAATTCTCGTCACTCAGGAGTGAAGAAAGTATTACTGAGGTGGGAAGAAAAGGGGAATGACAGCATCGTTTCGTAGGGGTTTCACAGGAGCGAGGTTGCTTTGATAACGCAATTAAATGCACGTCTGTATCATGTGTAAAATGCGCAAATGCAATCTTGAAAAGTATTACAATCATCAAAATTATATGTTCACACTAAATAGGTCATTTTCGGAACGTATTTATATTATCACTCATCTATATCGCAAGGCTGCAACACGCAGCATGTTACATCATGTGATACAGCAGCACATACTTTCGGTCATTATCGTTCTGCCATCTTTTGCATTGTTCGAAAATAATTGTTCTTCACAATTATCATATCGAGTATGAATAAAAAATTAGACCTGCGCCTAGTTTTCAAGCGTCCTTCGCTCTATCAGAAGAAAAAATTATTAAAGAAAATGTGGGCCAATTTTGAGATTTTATTCTAAATCTATTTCAAAAACAAAATAAAAAATTTTATTTAAAAAACTAGTAATTTATCTCAAAAATTAGAGATGTTATTTAAAGATCTAAAAGTTTTTAGCAACCTCTAGGATGACACATGAACAGCGTACTACCTTCCTGTAGAGTGTCTCGGATTCGGATTCGAATCCCGGTAGAGGCCAAAATAGAGTTGTAGCTTTTCTTTAAAATTCTTTTCCGTTTCTATAGCTGGGTGACTAAGAAAAGCATAGACAGGTACAGTGTGCTAGTTGCAAGGAATGGAATACTTCATGTTTGGCATATATCGCTCTCACCGCCCCCTCTCCATTGTGGGAATCATACTAGGCCTTGGCATGGGAGACACTGAAAGCTGGCCGGCAAAGACGGACTATCGACCACAAATACCAAATACATACATATATGTTAATCAGTAATTTAAGTTAGTACACAGTTAAGTAAGTCATAAGTTATAGTGAACTGTTAAGTAATAAATACATAAATAAGTCAATAAAATGAAACTGTCAAATTAATAAGCACATTAGGGGGCGTAGGGGAGTGGGTGTTGGAAATGTAAGGGCAGAGGCGATGGTGCGAACGATCGTCTGTGGCACTTTTTCATTTCAGGAAGCCAATCACTAGAGAGAGAATGCGTAACGTCCGCACAAGGAAAGAAAAAAATAGCTTAAAAAGTCTGATAGATTAGCATGTATTCGGCTCCTGACGGCAGGTGTTTCCCACTTCAGGTGTTTTGCGTCAGCCATACCTTATGATCTCTTTTCCGCGACTTTGGTGAGATGGAGACACCATTTGGGGTGAATACCAGAATTGGAATGGTTAGAACGCGGTAGGATGTAGATATTGTAATGGCTTAAAGGCCTTAGACCTAACCACGTAGTCCCAGTTATCTAATTTGTCTGTGCGATAATTCCATATTAAATAAAAATAAAGACATACATACATATTTTAGAAAACAGACATTACGAATAAAATCTATAACGTCAATATTAAACTCAAATACTCGAAAATATAGTGTTAATCTAAAATTAAATCTTCACCAATTTTTAAGCATACTTTTCTCTATTCCTAAAAAGAAACAATTTCAGCAATTTTCTAAAATATAATTAGTAAAAATTGCCAATATTTTACGTAACATTTTACTGGCTCAGTTTATTCAAAGCCAGCCAGCATTCCCACTGAATCTGAGCAACTCTGAACGAAAGATTTTAGGGTTCGAGTCCAAATGGTGGTGGATTTTCGACAGTAATTAAATAGCTTAGAAGAATTTTGCTGCTATCTGGAGGATGATTTCAGCGACCAGCTGCTCTGATCGATTTCCGTGTTTTCCGAATCATTGCCAGGTGAAACTCAAGCAGTTGTATATACAACAAACGCGCAACAGATCGTGCGCAAACTATCAATCCTAATCATTAACCTATCCTCACCTCTTACTACTAAAACAGTTACAATTACATGCACTGAACTACTACAAATGCTAGGGCGGTACCCAACTAGGAAAATACATGGAGAATTACCAGTCGGAAGCTTTGAGCTTGTCCGGCTAGGGCGTTCCCACTTGGGAAGATTACCAGTCGGAAGCTTAGAGCGTGTCCCAGCTAGGGCAGTTCCCCGCTGGGGAGATACATAGAGATGAATTTAGGTGAATTACGTGAGTAATAGATGTCCATGTAATTCATTAAATGGTCCTACCCCGTATGAAGCATAAACAGGGACTATTCTAAACGTAATTTACTTATAAGCGTTCGGACTTATGTATTCTTTCTAAATAAATTCGGGAACATTGGGAAATTAGATCCACTAGGAAAAGCCGGAAACGTTTTGAGTAACGACGGTAGGTCGAAAGGGGTATGAGTAGGTCCCCGAGTGGCGAGAAGTTGTAGTATCACGTGACGTTAAATTTATAGGTAAGATTAGCTGCAGGGAAGATACGTTTAAAACGTGACGTTCTGTCCTAATCATACCTTTACCGTTAATACACAAGTACGGACAATCAAGTTGCGACTATTATGATATTGATGTGACCATGAACACAATCACTCAAACCTCAAATAAGTCACTTTATTCGGCGATCGATCATTTGAGTAATGGAAGTGAAGAAAACTTACACAACGGAGAACGAAGAGCATTCTTCATGATGGAGACTACGGGGACAACGCAAGTTACGGTCTGAAAAAGACGGACGACCTCATAGAGGTTGTAAAATGCACGACCAATGAGAAATACGCGATGAAGATGAAGATTTTGTAACATCAGTGTCGGAATTTCCAGTTACTTCTGCTATCTCCGGCCCCGATTCAATGGAGTGGATGTCGGCAATTGCCGAGGAATTTATTTACTTTCTGAAATATGAAACTTGGAGGAAAATAGCCCAGTGACAGAATAACAATTCGAAGTGATTTTGTTCTTGGAAACAAATGCGATGAAAATGGAATAAAGGCAAAAATCGAAGCTCGATATTTCGTGCAATGACCAGATATTGATTAAATGAGACGTTCGCATCAGTTGCATGACAGCTCCATTGGTTTATCTATAGCAATGGCCGCACAATATAATATATTTATTAGGCAACTTGACGTTGCCATGGCATGTCTCAGTGGCACATTAGATGAACTTATATACATGGAACTGCCAAAGTATACGCGAGAAGCACTGGAGTGTGTAGTCGCCTATTGGTAGGCATCATCTGATATACTTGAAGAGGCTAGAATAACTCTGAAACGGTGAGATCAAAACTATGTTTGCAGAATAAAGAAAGCATTCTGTGGTTTGAAGCAAGTGGGTCGCTGACTCAAACATGTCAACAAAGAGCTTATTAAATGTGGTATGCAACCTCCTACTGTGTGTCTATGAAATGGGAATTGGACACGACTTGTAGTAGTATTGCTTATGTAGGCGAATTTTAGTTATTTCTAGTCGATGGACTGATATTGACAATTTTTAAAAATTCCTTCGAAATTCTTTCGAAATTAAGAATTTTGGCGAGGCTTAATATTTCTTAAGAACAGAATTTTCTAGAAGCGCTCGATGTATAACGTTGCCAGAAAAAATATATCAACGATATTCTGTACCGGTTCGGGGTATAGGAGTGCAAGACCGTCGCTACTCCAATTAAATCTGGTACCAAACTAGGAAAGTCGACCATGTGATCAGAAAATGACGAGGAAAAGTCTCCCTAAAGGGAGCTTGTATGTGCACTAATATACTTGGCAGTGGCAAAAAGGTCTTTTATATAACAGAGTCGGTGTTTTAAGTTAATAGAATGAAAAGTTTGGGAAAACGCAGAGGTAAGCGGCAACAAGGGTACCCACTTATTTGAAGGGTACAATCGGTACACGAAATACCTTCAAACCAGTTAAGGAGGCTAAAAATTTCATTCGATTCATCGATGCCAATTGGGCATCATACTTTCAGGATCGTTTACAGGATTTGTTCTTACATTTCTGTAGTACAGAGTAACTGAGTTCTGTAGTAACAGAGATATTGTGGTACTCCATGATTATAAATTCAAGATTAGATGTATCAACCACGAGTAGTGGACAATATGAATGTAATAGACCAAAATGCAGATATATACGTGCTTTTGGACTTCATCCCATCATCAGTGATTCCAGAAACAAAGATTAAACAACAATTAAGCAAACATAGTAGGAGGTCCTAAGATTTTATGTGTCGTACGAAGACTTCGGGGCGGGGAAGTTGGGCCGCGAAGAGGGGGAACCTTCCCATCCCTCATTCTTTGCGCATGCGCAGAGCAGTTTTTTTCTATGTCGTTGAGCAGTAGTCTACATGTCGACAGACCTAATGCCAACCAAGTTGTTAACGAAATTCTAACGAAACCGAAGCTATGGAGTTCTTTACAACGTGTTGGCATCAAATAACTTCGAGATACATAACCGAAGCTCAGGAATTGTTTGCGACGCATGGCCTTCAAGAACCCGAGATCTGCAGCCGTCCAGTTTTCCGTGGGGGGCTATTGGGAATATATTCGACGCATATGCTCAGAGCTTACACAGCGACCGAAAGTACCCCGATAGCTGCATAGCTAGGGTTGGAATGGAGACTGACAAATGTTTATTGTTTTCTGTGTGTGGTTAAGAAGCCTTACTTTATAATACTTCCAAGTTAGATATTAAAGCGTTTATATTACTGATGATACTCAGTGTCACAAGTAATGGTGGATTTACATATTCATATAAATCCAGTGTTACTAGTGTTATTGTTATTAAGTGTGATTTATAATTATTAAATTATATTACAAATAGCCTCTATTTATATTCAATTAATAATTAATTTAGATCATGATCAGAAACCTAAAATTTATAAATGAAGCACTGGTTTTAAAAAACTAATTATTTCTCCTTGAAAATAGGTGGAATTTATTTCTTCTTGTCTATTGAATCATTTATTTCAGAAACCTCTCAAGCGCCAAATTTCGAGAAACTGAAGAAACTTGTCCCTGTTTTTCTGATTTCAAAGTATCTTTTTAATATTAAAGCAGTTGATAAATGAATATTTGTCAGTTAAATATGCAGTAAACGATGTGTCTATCCTCGCGGATCAATATTTCGCCGCTAACGCGCTTTTTAGGTTTTGGCGTTTGACGAGTTTCTGAAATAAATGATTCAATTTAGTTGGACTAAGTTTACTTAATTAAATATTATGTCATAAATATAATATAGCTGCCGACTTGTCATGTGTTCCATATGCTTTTTGCCTAGCCATCCATATTCCGTTAAATACGAGAATTATCATGCGAGTTGTCTAGTTTTTGGATATTTTAGAACCTTATCATGCTAATTGTACCATCGTTGTTTTAATTTAGTAACTTGAATAATTTCAATACATGACATTTGACTACATAATGGCGCATTTTCCAAGAATGTGTTAGTTATTCGTTTTGAACAGTTATATTGTGATTTTTCCCTGATCTCTACCTATTTGTATAAAGCAATACTTCGATTGCATAATAATTAAAATATTCTATAATTGCTATTTACAGAGTACATAGAACTTTAATGTAAGTATAAAAAATCTACTAACGCATACCTGCCCGAATAAACAGTCCTAAAAATTGCGCCACATAATATTGTCTTTCAATCATTTATATATGTGTAAATAGCGTTTTTTCCCAACGCCTACCATGGTTTCCCTTGTATATTTTATTGTGAGCGTTAAATAACAGAATACGTTAATGCGCTCCGTTAAAGTACACACCAACAACGAAATTGGAAGCTAAAATGTGGTTTGAACAAACTGGTCGGTTCCGGCATTCGCGTATTATGTGTAAATATCCGCGCCAGGGCGTGGATTCGAACGCTTCGTGGTGAACCACGTGAATTATTGATGTCGAGGCCCACACGTGTCACTGCACCGACACGTGGGCACAGACAGTTCATGGACGCTGCGGCTACCTGCCCCCCCGCCCCCCGCGCTCCCACATTCTGATTGGCCACGTGACGCAACGGCTTTCTGGCCGGGGGTGTAGGAACAGCGTATGTCTCCTAGGAGGCTGCGGCCGATCAAGTGCAAATAACCACCCAATCCAGGCAGTTGTGATATTGTGCTTGTGTCATTCAATGCTTTCAACACTGATGGTTAGATTGTAGTATGGCGAGTTATATTACACCCTAGGGTGTCTCTTGCATTCCAGCCTCCATATCTCTCTGTCGGTGTAGTCTTCATTACTCAATCCTCTTTTCATCATTGCTCTTTCTACTCCTTCTGCTCATGTAAGTCTAGGTCTTCCTCTTTTTCGATGGGTAGCTGGTTGCCATTTCCACAGTATTTTGAGCCAGCGTTCGTCTTTCATTCTTTGCATGTGCCCATGCCATTTTAGTCTTCTCACTTCTATGGTGTCAATTACATCAAAACTTACTTCCGCTTTACGTTTAATTTCTTCGTTCTTAATTTTATTCATTAAAGTCAGTCCGCAACTTCGGCACCAGAAGTCCATTTACATTTCTGTCAATTTTTGTTTGCTCTTTTTTGTTACTTCCCATATATCAGACCAATAAAGGGCAATATTCTTTACAACATCTTACAAAGTCTTAAAGAAGTTTCTCTTTACACTCTTACTTAATTTATATTTCCATATCAGTAGATGAAGTTATCTTATAGCCACTCTGCCTTTTGAAATTCTGTCTCTAATATCTTATGAACTGCCTTCATTTGCATTTATTTCTCCACCCAGGTATGTGAATTTTTCACAGGGTTTTACTTCCAAATCATCATCCAGTTTCAGATCTTTAGCACTTCCTCCTACAACCATATACTCAGTCTTGTTTAGGTTAATTTCTAACCCCCATTCCGAGTACTCTTCATATAATTTCCGCAGATGTATAGAGCATCGTCATCATCTTCAGCGAACAACACCTAATCGTCTGCTAAGTGTAGAGAGAATAACAGAGTCACGAATTTTAATACCAATATTACTACATTTCTTTCTCCATCTTCTCAGCGCTTCATTCAAATATATTTTAAACAAAGTCGGAGATACACAGCACCCCTGTCTTAAAACTTTATTTACTGAAAATGGTGCTGAAACGTTTCTCCCTACTTTTATTTGGCTCGCATTATCACTGTACAAATCTTTAACGGCCCGAATCAATTGCGTGTTTACACTGTGTTTCTCCATTGCCATCCAGAGCCTTTATAATGGAACAGTGTCATATACCTTACGCAGATCTACAAACACAAGGTGCGTCTCCCAGTTATTGGCGAGACGTTTTCGGTTACCTCTCTAATACTAAAGACGTTATCAATACATGAGGGCCCCGCACGGAAGACGCTTTGTTCCTCGACATCAATGAGGAGTCTTTCCAGTCGGATTTTTAATATTTTCCCATACACTCGGCCAATGTTGCTAAGAACACTTATACCTCTATAGTTCGAACACTGTTTCCTTTCACCTTCTTTGTAGATGTTGGAGATATATCATTTTCTGAAGTCCTTTGGTAATTCTTCTCCCATTAAACATCTATTGTACAGTCAGGTAAGAAGGTCCAATAATAAACTGGGGCCATGCTTCAACAATTGTTAAATGGTTGGACGAATGGTTGGATGAATACGAATGGTTAGACGAAGGGTAAGATGAAGAGATAAAAATACGATGTAGGTTAATGGAGAAATGGTGGAATGAGAACTTGTGAAAACGGGAGAACCCTGAGAGAACCTGGCGAGAGATCCCTTCGTCCACCTCAACCTCCACACAGATTGGCCTGGATTCGAACACGAGTCCAATGGTGCAAGCATATGCGCTAGGATTTATTCCTTCAGTCCCCTGGCTATCGTTTGGAAAAGGAAGAAGAAGTAACTATTAATTTTACGATTATGATCTCTTGTGTGGGCGGATGGTTTAAAATACTATAAAAGAAGGTAGGGCGGAGTGAAAAGTACGGACGGCGCTGACAAAGACACCGCCAACCGAACACTTTACAAGCATGCTCTTAGGTAGGGGATGTGAAGATGGTGTGAAGTGGACGGTTATGACTCTAGACAGCATTTTTCGTAATAATCATACTTTAACCATATTACGATGTGACTTAAGAACCAGCAGCCCGTTCCTAAATTGCGTGTCACGTGAAAGAGAAGATAGCTTTACAATGTCTGATTGTTTTACATCGCAAGGCGCACTAGGCCCTTCTTAAACTGTACTCCTCTGTATTTCCCAAACCCCCCACATTTAAAAAATTCTTTCAATTCCCCGTTCCTATTATTTACAATTAACATTTTTTCTTGGAGGTTTGTAATAATACATTATATTAATATCTACTATCTTATTTCTCATTACCCGAAAACGTATTTCCTCTTCTCGTGAATAAGTACTTCAGATTTAAATGTTTGCTATTATATTCTACTATTGTGTAATTTCATTAACGACATATTTTTAAAATTTTCCATTTGGTTACTATGTTACATTTACCCGCATTTTCAACACAACACCTGCATCTTTTAGGAACAAACTCCACGGCTCTTCGTAGCATTCAAGCTGTATAATTTTCTAACAAATCGCGGATATTGTGTTTTAGACTGTTAAGATTTCTTGGTTTTAACTGATAGACTTGTTCCTTAGCCCATCCCCAAAGGAATAAGTTGGTTTCATGAGGGCTGCGTGCAGGCCATTCTGTTGGCCCCCGGCGGACAATCCATCTGCCGGGGAAATTGTCATCAAGCCATGGAATCGCATCATCATTGGGGAGCTGAATATCCCAATTTGTACAATATCCTGTGGTCGGATGAAACTCTGTTCAGCGTGGGAACCGTCACAATTGTCAATATTGGTCACAGTTTGATCCAAATGTAACGGAAGAAAAAATGCGATCACGGCCACAAGTAACAGTCCGGTGAGGAATGAGGACTACCAGATTAATCGGTCCGTACATGCTATGAGACACCACGAATGATGAACGATACTTGGAGATGCTTCGAACGGTACGTATGGCCTGCGATTCAAGAATGGGAAAATGGGATTTGCTGTTCATGCAAGATGGAACCCGACCTCACTTCGCAATGCCAGCGAGCGCATAGCTTACGGTATATTACGCATATGCCTCATTTAAGATGTAGGTTGGTTTGCTTGTTAGTGATTCAGGGTCCGTCAAGAGCTTAGGTTATAAGTCTCGTAAGTTATTCAAACAATTCAAGAGAAGATACAACAAATTAGCCTTAACTACAATTAGCGCCTGGAAACCCATCCAAACCATCTAGCCCTAAACCTTTTAGACAATAGCCAAGAAATATCTCACCTCAATAGAACCTCCCCTTTGCAACTTGTTTACCGTTTTAATATTTGACATACACAGCACAAAAATAATTCTCCGTTTTGTATTATTATTATTATTATTATTATTTTAATATTTGTTTATCTTTTCTGTTATAGTTTTTGTGTATTGATCCTGGAAAGTACCAATGGGGGACTTTTCTGCAAGTTATTGTTTCTTTGAACATTGTAATATATTTTGCTATTGTATAAGCAATTAATTATCGTAATTACTTATTATTTCGGAATGAAATTGATTGTAAATTATCATTGTGTGTAAATAAAAAAAAGTTTTTTCCTCAGGAGATGGCGGTGTTCTTCCTCGCTGGACGGCGAGATCCAGCGCCTACCTTCCGTCGGCTAGTGGGGTTTCCCCCTAACCAGAACTCTCCCATCAACGGGGCACCGCCCTAGCCGGGACAAGGTCTAAGCTCCCGACCGGTCTCCCGGAATATGTGGTAGTGTAGTGCATGTTAGTGTAAGTGTGAGTGTGCAAGGGGAGAGGATGTGACAAGGAAGAGGAAGGAGAGATCGCGCGCGGTCAGTGGCCCGTTTGTTAGGGCACTGCTTCACCCTTCGCCTGGTGTTGATCGTAGAAACCACGGAAAAGTTCCGATCAGAGCAGCCGGCCGCTAGAATTTTCCTCCAGACTGCGACTGAAATCGATCTAGCAGAAAAGCTAGTGACGCCGTCAGGACTCGAAGCTAGGACCTCCCGGTCAGAGGCGCTGCAGTAACATCAGTTGATACTCTGAGCTACCGCTCCCGATTTTAAAATGTATGAATTCATTTACTCATTGCATTTTTTTCCAAAAATCTTATGAAGCAACTACATTGTAAAACCCATTATTATCTTATAAGACGTCGGAAATCTTCAATCGTCTGAAAAGGAACATTAGACGAAATATAAAGCTGAACCTATCAACGCCCAATGATCTAACAACGAACGAACGATGTAGACACGGACCCTGCGTGCCCGCCCACGCTTCCATATCTGCCGCCGTTCGCCTGCCGCCCTTCTGTCAGTCGCCCACGGGGACGCGCGAGCCTGCGCTTTATCGAGTTATGACGCGCGGCAGCCTCATGACGAGCTAATGCGCCACGCGCATTGTTTTCGGGGCGCGCGGTCCCCTGAACGCCCTCACCTGCAACAGCCGCCCCAGCCTCCGCACGCTTCACCTGCACTCCGCAGCAACCTTCTTAATGCGAGAAAGCTGAGCGGTATTTCCTCTGCCACGTCGCGCGCGCTTCGAAGCGGAGGACCGGGAGCGGTGGCTCAGTGCATCAGCTGGTGTCACTGCAGCGCCTTTAACCGGGAGGGCCTAGGTTCCCACTCACCACGGCGGCAGGATTTTCGACACTAGCTTTTCAGCTAGGTCGAATTCAGTCGCTGTCTGGAGGAGAATTCTGCGGCCGGCTGCTCTGATCGGTATTTGTGGTTTCTCCGATCGACACCAGAGGAATGCCGGAGCAGTACCCTAATAAACGGGCTACGGACCGTCGCGCGATCTTTCCTTCCTATTCCTTGTCCTATCCTCTCCCTTACACACATACACACACACACTTACACTAACATGCGCTACATATTCGGGAGGCCGGTCACGTGTGGCGCGCCTAGAATCATTAGCAATCAATAAAACTCAAAGAACAGTGGGACGAATAGATTCCTCTGCCCTCTCATTTCGAGAAGATATAACTTACTTAGTTCCGTCTGTTAAAAATGTGCAATTTAATATTAGACACTATTGTCTTAAATTTTACCTCGTATATATAGTGTTATTATATGCAAATATTTTAAGCAAAAAATTTTTAATTTTATTTAAAATAAACAGAAGACGACGGTAAAATATTATAAGGTTGTGCAACACGATGAATTTACGAGTAGTGGGTTATTCATATAAGAGTAGGTGATGATCATGTTAGCGGAGTTCACGATAAAGAAAGAAAATCAATTTTTGAGGGTACGTATGAATAGAAATTATACTACGTACCCAAATCGTATACGTAATTAAATACGTATTCATACGTACCCAAATCTTCGAATCAATGTGTTCAATATAGAACTATATATTGAAGACATTGATTCGAAGATTTTGGTGTATTACAATAATTTTTATTCATACATACTCTCAAATATTAAAGTAGGAATTTGGCACCGCAATATTCGCTCCAACAAGCATCCAGCCGTCCGTCGGCGCCAGTGTAGGCCAGCAGCGGCGACGCCTCTAAAACGGGCGCTCCGACGCTCGACAGGTGGGCTAGGTTGGGACTGTGATCGAGGGCGCCGAAGTGTTTGTTACCGATTCTCCTACGCCGTCTACGCTGAGTACTATGTTTATTCACGTGGATTGATTGTTTGATTGATTGATTCATGTGTACGGGCGCGTCAACTGCTCTGGTCAATAGTCCCGTTAGTGATGTGCATGTTTTTTTCTCAGGAGAGGGCGGTGATCTTCCCCCGCTGGATGGCGAGATCCGGTGCCGACGTACCGTCCGCTAGTGGGGTTTCCTTAACCAGGACTTCCCCACCGGGGCACCGTCCCAGCCGGGACAAGCTCTAAGCGTCCGACCGGTCTCCCGGGATATGTGGTAGTGTAGTGCATATTAGGTGTGTGGGGGAGAGGATAGGACAAGGAATGGGAAGGACAGATCGCACGCGGTCCGTGGCCCGTTTGTTAGGGTACTGCTCTATTCTCGCGGAACTTCTGGTGGTTATGCTCTGCACCTGGACATCTACTGGCGAAACTGTGAACGTCTTACGGACTTGGTATTTCTCGTCTGGCGAGTTGGTCTAACTTGGCACCGTTTAATTGCATTATTTGTATTGCGGAATTTTGTAAAGCAAAAAGTTCAAATAAACTGTTGTTGGTAGTTCAGTCTTCCTGATTTTGATACAAATCACAATGTAGCATCTAATAGTAGATTATTATATCTGAAGACTATCAATAGAGGCATTTTACTTCATACTACATAAGGGAGTAAATAATGTGACTTGAACAAAACTACGTTAGGCTGCGTTTTTACGGGTAAGTGTAATCCCAGTAAAATATAAAGGTAAACTATAACCCGCAAGATAACTAATTACGTTTACCCCTGGTAGATGCGTACCAAGTAAATTTTCTGTAACAGAGATCTTGAAAACTTCGTCCATCTACAAACCAGCAACCTAAGAGCCAACCGCACAGCCACATCAGAAAATATTTCTCAGTTTATAATCTTCTAATTTGCCAAACGTGCCACTTTATCACAGATAAAGTATAGTCGCGATGTGCCACTTGTTGCAGTTCTCCAGCAATCAACAGAGACACAACGTAGCAAGCGGCCGTTCCACCGGCCCCGCAACGCCCCAGGCAGTTCCACTCCACTTTCCCACCTTTCCGCGAGTTACTTCTCACCCCGACAACACACCCCCTCCCCGCGCCCACCCGAGGGGAAAGGAAATGTAAACAAGCTCCACGCGAAGAAAACTGTGTGCATATCTGCTTCTTACAGCGCCGGGGAAAGTGAAAAAATTACCAAGTTCTCTTCCCGGAACTCTTCATTCTGCGGAGAACACAAAGCGGAGGCAGCCTGCGTGCTTTCGGCGTCGTAGCATTGTTCCCCGCAGAGGAGGTCAAATCAGAACGACGCCGAAAGACGGAGGGAGAGACTCCGGGTCCAAATAATCCGGAGCATGTCGCCGCATTCCGCAACCTATTATTAGTGCTCGTAGGCGGTATTGGTTTTTCTCGTCGACCGAGAGAGGAGGAGGCCGGTCTCCGCCTGCACCCCCGCACGCTGACCGCGGGCCCCCCCCCCGCCCCCGCGCCGACCGCGCGGCCCCGGCCATTGGGCGGAGGCGCGGCTGCGGCCGCAGGAATGCAATAAGACGCCCCCGCGCCGCCAGCCCCGACGCTGGCTACAGGCGCTTCTCACTGCGCCCCCTTCAACCTCATCGTCTTCTTCCTCCCGCCCTTCTTCCCTTGCCTCGTATTTCCTAGACATTCTCTTCCCTGTTTCTACACATTTTACCGTTCTCCTTCTTTGCACTTTCACTATATTTTATTGTTCGTGATCATACCTTCTCTCTGTCTAATTATTCAATAATTTCTCAGGTCTGCTTTCCAACGTTCCTCAGCTCATTCCTAAAACCCTCCCTCTCCCTCTTCAATTCCACACACTCCTGGGAGTGACCGATATCCCGGCACCCCTCTCCCTGGCGCAATGGCCACGCCCCCTGCGCAGATCGCGCGTCGCAGCCCCCACGCTCGCCCCGCCCGCTGCGCGCCCCGGGGGGCGGAAATCCCGCCGCCAGCGGTCAACTCCATTAGGAGCGGCCACCCGCGTCCTAACAAGCGCTGCCCGCCCCGCCCCGCCTGCGCGCCCTGGGCGGCCGGCATTTTTGTGACGTCACCCGCGGCGGGAAACGGCGACGGGGGCGCAAGAAGTGACGTAGTATTCGCGACGAAATTTATGTGCCGGCGCGCGGGGCGGTTTTTGTTGGAAATATGAAAAAGTTACATTCTCTTTTCTGGCGGGAAGTGAACCCAGACAATGGTATAAGGGACAGAGATATAAATGGGGCAGTGGACGCGTTGCGCCGGGCCGCGCGGCGCGACGCGACGCGACCAAGCGAGCAGTGGGTCTGAAGCGCACCGATCGAGTGCACGGCTTCGTTTCTGCGAATTTCGCCATCGGAAAGCAACAACCTACAACATACATTAATGCAAATAGATCCCATACATGTTTTTCAAACAGTTGCGGAGGAAGCGTTCTGTCTATTTCGGTTCGAAGACTCGCGGTCGAGATATCCGCCAGCGGACATGGACTTTTCTGTGTTTATTCACGTATTTCTTCTCAAGTGCTTGTGTGTGCGTCTGCGTGTGCGTGTGTACGCGTGCGTATGTGTTTATGAGGGGTGTTGTGAGTGCGTGTATGTCTATGCCTTTCTGCATGTGTATGTGCTGTAGAAAACAGAGTAACGAAGCCATTAAATACTCCCTCATTCTTAACATGGATGGTACTATTCGAATGATTCAGACCTGTATACCCACTATCCACGCGCAATCCAAAAATACCTAAATAAGAATTTAAAAAAATTACAATAGAACTGATAAAAAACTTTCCTTTCGTAATTTTCTCTTCTGAAATTTTGAATTTTTTTTCCACAATCAAAGAACGATTATATTATTGGCCGCAATAATTATATCAGCGATGATCACGTCATCACAAAAGTTTTACTCCCTTTTTGCAGGTACCTAAGATGTATGATTTCGTGAACTTTTTTCGGATTTTTCATTGAATACGCATGTTTATGTCAATATTTTTCAATTATTTGTTGTTGTTTTTATCGGAAGTCAGTTTTACAACATCATAACACCTCGAAAGGAATTTGAATCGTGACAATTTGGGCCAAGGGGTTGCGACAGTGGGCGGAACAACTTCGTTCTAGGTTGGCCTATCAACGTCTTTTGAAGACAAATAAATGGGTCAGTCGAAAAAGCGGTAGTCCCACCTAATCTTTGCTCTTAATGAACCTTCCATTGCTGGTTGCTTGACAAAAATTGCAGAGAACCAAATATTCGTCCCAGGCAGGACAAACCTATCTTGTTTTGAGTAATGACGTGAAGTCAACGAGGACGACGAGAAAGTAAATATTATTGAATGGAGAATTTATTGTCTTACCGTATTATCTCCTAATAATTGTGCGTTTGGAGCAAATATTTCAATGAAGTTTATTTTTCATTTTCTCTTTTAAGAATATTTCATTTCGTTTGCTCCGTACCGGGAGCGGTAGCTCAGTGTATCAACTGATGTCACTGCAGCGCCTCTGACCAGGAGGTCCTAGGTTAAGCTCCCCATGGCGGCAGAATTTTCGACACTAGCTCTTCAGCTAGGTCGAATTCTGGGTCGTTGTCTGGAAGAGAATTCTAGCGGCCAGCTGCTCTGATCGGTAGTTTTCCGTGCGTTTCTCTGATGAACACCAGGCGAATGCCGGAGCAGCACCTACAAAACGGGCCACGGACCGCACGCGATATTCCTTCTCTCTTCCTTGTTCTATCCTTCCCTTACACACACTTACACTAACATGCACTACACTACGCATATTCCGGGAGACCGGTCGGGAGCTTAGAGCTTGTCCTCGGCTGGGGCGGTGCCCGCAAGTGGGAGAGTTCTGGTTAGGAAACCCCACTAGCCGACGGTAGGTCGGCGCCGGATCTCGCCATCAGCGGGAAGATCACCGCCATCTCCCGAGAAAAAAACATGCACTACACTATCGGGACTAATGACCAAAGCAGTTGACGCGCCCGGAAACGCGAAAAAATCAACCAATCAAATCAATCGTTTGCTCCGTGCCCCTTGAGGGGTGCTTAGGCCCAGTGTGCTGCGCAGCGCTGTGCGGCGTGGCGTGGCGTGGCGTGGCGTGGCGGGGAGGCGCTTCCACGGTCGCCGCCAGGAGCGCCACTGCCGCGCCCTGACTGCTGTTGCCTCGCGGTGACTCGCAACCCTCCCTCGCCCTCCGTGCTCCCCTTCCCCCCCTCCCCCCCCCCCGCCACAGCGAGGGAACAGATGATGCGCTCGCTCTTTCGGAGGCCCCACGGAGAGGGTGCATTTGCTAGGGCGAAATTGCATGTTCCATATTGTTCGATTTAATACCCTTCGAATATGTTTTATTCAATTTCAATGTTCTTTTCTATTCATGTATTCAAAACCATCACATGCTTTGTGTTGGAGATGTAACATCTTCCCAATTTAATTTTTGGATCAAAGACGCTTAATAATCAATTTCTTATCTTCTGCCTGTATTTAATACATCACCTTTAGAAAATTTGATCAAACCAAAGTTGTCAGGCCCAAGAGTTATGTTGTCAACTTATTGTTAAATGAAATGGTAAAAAATGAATTGAGATATTATAAATGATATGCCTAGAATTCATACTATTTCCATCTGAATAAAGCCAAGAGCTGAAGTGGTGAGAAGAGATGTTTTCCTTTAATAGCATTGAATGGTTTTTGTTATAGCGAGAGTTGCACATACCGAAAATCTGAATATTATCTGAATTAATGTACACATATACATGCTTATAACTGTTTGCTTAATCGCTGTCATTCTGAGTAATAAAATATATTGCATTTTTGAAGTAAATCAGTCTTGGCAAGGTACATTTGCTTTTTTAATAAAATGATCGTACGAAAAACCAAAAATGTGTCGTGAAAACATCCGATACACGCAGTATGGATAATCTACTATTTTTAAGATAACAATCAGTTGGGGAATAATGGAGGCATATTTGAACATTTATCTTCGTATCTTCCGTAATAGAAGTAATTGCAATTAAATTCCAACAATTTATTCCAGAAATCAACAACACGTCTCCTTCGTTAAAACCGCCAATTCCTCGAGGTTCCTGACGCCCGGTGCCTGGCGCCGTCGTTTCCCGCCCCTCCATGCCTTCTTGCCAGGCTGCGGCTGCGGCGTGCCGGGGGCGCCCAGTGAAATCGGAGCATCAGCACGCGGCCGGCACGCGAGCGCGCCCACCCCCCTCCCTCCCACGGCACCTCCCCGCCCCTCCCGCCCCAGCCCTGCCACGCCCCCGCTCGCTCGTGTTCGGTTTTCAGATAAACAGATCCGGGCAACGGCCGCCGCCTGTTGGCGAGTAAACATCGTTCCGTGGGCTGGGCCTCTGCTGGGCTCTGCCTGGGCTCTGCCTCTGGGATATCGCTCGCGTCGCCTTCCCGCGCGCTGCGGCCGCTCGCCGGCAACGCCAGCGTCTCTCTCTCGGACGCGCACCGCCCCGGCCACTTCCCATCGCGCCCACAAGCATCTCACGCCTCGAACCTCGCCTGCTTTGCCATTTGCCCATCCGCGCCACGCTCCTAAAGGCTTACTTCCACAAACTGTACGCTCGTTGAGCCTCCACGCACCAACTTCATTTCGCTACCCAAATCAGTTCTCCTCAGTCACCGTTCCATCTACCCACAACTTCTTTGCAGCCTTTCCATTCCTTTCCTCTTTATCACAGGTTCTAACACCTATGTGTTTGTGCTTTGACTTCCATCCCTTACCTTACGATATATCTCATTCAGCTATCACCATCGTTAACATTACTTTAATGACTGCCTCTGACCGGGAGGTCCTAGGTTCGAGTCCGGACGGCGGCAGGATTTTCGACACTAGCTTTTCAGCTAAGTCGAATTCAGTCGCTGACAGGAGGAGAATTCAAGAGGCCGGCTGCTCTGATCGGTAGTTTTCCGTGTTTTTTCCGATCAACACCAAGCGAATGCCGGAGCAGTACCCTACCAAACGGGCCACGGACCGCGCGCAATCTGTCCTTCCTCTTCCTGGTCCTGTCCTCTCCCCTTACACACACACTTACACTAACAAGCACTACACTACCACATATTCTGGGAGACCGGTCGGGAGCTTAAAGCTTGTCCCGGCTGGGGCGGTGCCCTCTTGGTGGGAGAGTCCTGGTTAGGGGGAAACCCCGCTAGCCGACGGAAGGTCGGCGCCGGATCTCGCCATCCATCGGAGGAAGATCACCGCCATCCCTCGCGAAAAAACATGCACTACACTAACGAGACTAATGACCAAAGCAGTTGACGCGCCCGGAAACACGAAAAAATCAAATCAAATTACTTTAATTACTATTATTATCAGATGGTTCGTGATCTCGTCTCAAAGTCTTGCAAAACCCCTTTTGCCATCGCAGCTCCTGCACAACCCTCACTTCCATCCCAGCCGCCTTGTCTGATGGTCGCGCTTCCTGATATGCCGGAACCGAAACTGCTTTGGCCGACAAATACAACGCACCCTCTCTGCTCGCGAGATTTGAATAACAGCATGAGAGTTGTTTCAAACTTACTCCGCTTGTTTGTCGAGCTTGACACAAAGATAACGACTGGCTGTGCTCGGAAATTTGTCGTCAAGATACCCGCTTCGGCTATTAAAACACTATACGTGTTCAGCGTTGCTAATGTCGTTGTATAAAGCGGGAAGTTTTACATGGCTATCGCTCACTTCGTACGAACATGGCAGTGAAAAATAAAACTCGAGTTAAGAATGTGACAGGAAACGTAGATACATCATAACGAAAATGCCGAGTTCCTGCATTAGATACGTCTCTTTATGTAGAACAGTTAATATCATTTGTATGAAATGTGCAACTGTCACATTGTATACACAGCTATTATGGTCACTGATATTCTAGTCTCATTAACAGATTAAAAGGAGAGCTGTTCATTTCCATTCAAATATATAATACATGAAGTAAGAAAAATTGTACAAGTTATTTTGGATACTACTAGATACTTATTTTGGAAAAATATGCCAACAAACTACAAGCAAATTGTACGATATAAATTTATTTCTTAAGTATTTCCTATAAAGTAAAGCATTTTATAACGAGTAAAGTACTTGTATGTTTCAAATTAAAGAAAATCAAGAATAAGTTTTGATTTGTTTTATATTTTATATGCAAATTAACTTCAATATAACTTGTGTGTAAGTCTTTCGAATCTCCAAGGCTACAACTTACCAATTGCAAAATTTACAAAATTGCACCTCCAAATCCTACCAACTACAAAATTTAAATCGTCGAGACCCCACTCTGAAAAACATTCTAAATTTCCTTTGAAGAGAAAATTTATAAGGGTATACGGAAGCCCTATCCAGACAATGTTTGACAAGGTTTGAGTAAAATTCTCAGAATATATTGAAGTTAAGCTTATGAAATTTTTACAGGTTACAGATATATCACTCACAATAACACTGAAATAACTGTTTTCAAAACATGCTGACTATTTTTGTATGTACAGTATTATCTCATAATGCAATTTTATACCATGTTTTCTAGCCAATAATGGATAATACTATGGCAATTAGAAAAAATTTCCACATGTAGGATACCTTTATTAACAACACCCGAAAATTCTACATTCCTAATACTAATAGAAGTTGAAAAAATATACATTTAATATTAAAAATATCAACTTTCGGGAAATTAACTTAAAAGACGCATCTCTCAGAATAAGCCAGCTGAATAACTTGTCTCATCAGAATAATAATTTTCCAATAACTTCTTCCTTTTGACACAGTTTTCATCTCGGTTACCTTCATAACATAATGTTTTCAATTTACTTTCTGCTTGCCTAAGTCTTTCCATATTTGTGTAACATTGTCTACAAATATTGGAGTCAGCACCTCAGCTCAATGAAAGGAGGTCTTCACTTATAAATCTAAAGAAATAAAACAAAGTCGGGTTAGTTATACCATTTATAACTCAAGAACAACGGGACCAATTTTAATTATCTATGTTTTGTTGCATTCATCTCCACCCCAAATCGCAGAATAACTATTGAAATACCGGAAAATTTCACGAAAAAAATTAAGACTCTGTAGAACAAAACTAAATATTCATATTCAATGCAATCCGCAACACTCAGTTTTGAATCTATTTCTTTAAATAACTCCTAAACGAAGTGTTCTAGGGCATTAAAAACAAACTTTTCAGGCCGAAGAGGCCTCCAGAAACTTTTCTCAAACCGTAATCTTCAGTAAGAGATGATCTTGGACATTCTATTACATTTCTGCTGGTCCGGCGCTTCTCGATATTTCCCCACCTGCTCAGAGACGTGCAGACTCTGCAGCTAAATGTGAATGAGAGGGACAGAGAGACCCAGAGACAGACAGAGAGAAACACACACACACAGAGTCAGTCAGACTGAAACAGGGAGGGAGAGAGAAAGACAGACAGACAGAGAGAGGCGGTGAGAGATAGAGACAAAGAGAGAGAGAAAGAGAGACGGAGAGAGAAAAAGAGAGAGGAGAGAGGAAGATGAAGGGCAGAACAACGTCAGCCGAGTTCCGCTAGTAATAAAATAAAATATATGTTAGAGGGAAATTAAGATAATTCACACATCTGTTTAACAAAAAAATATGCAGATTTATGCAAACTAAAATACCAAAAACCTATTTTTTGATTGCAAACTCGTCTCGTATCTCTTTAATAAAAGTAAATTCCTTTCCCCAACTATTTTTTAGACTAAAAGCTATTAACGTTTTACTAATTTACCACATCAGTTTTGTTTCTTTATTTCAAAACTAGCTTAAGTACCCGGCGTTGCTCGGGCAATTCTTACAGTAAATTATTATACAGGAAAAGGAATTAAATATTTTTCATGCCGTGCGGCGGGACCTACCTCTATCTCTTCCATTGAATCCCTACTCCGCCCTACTCCCTGCTATGCTCTGCCCAGCCACGCCACGATAGCTGTCTTCTCTTAACCCCTATTTGGAAATTTCGAGATTTCCTCGCTCACTTTTCCACAAATAATTACATTTTTCTTCTTTGAAGTAATCTTTTTCTGGCGCCCATATTCTTGTATAAATTTGGAACGGGTTACGTTGAATTAATATTTAATTATATTAGAAGGGAGGAGGAAATATTAAATTTAAAAATCAAATCAAACAGTTTGTTTCAGTATACTCGTATTGTATTGTATATTATTTTACTTTTTATTCTCTCAACCTACCTCAATTAATACACAGTTTCAAACTCGCAATGATTTCTTGCCACTATGTATGTAACACGGACAAAGAGCAATACATGAACATTGATATTCTTTACCACTTCAGTTACGTCTTTCTTACAAATGTTCACACAGGGCCATTACATAACCTTATTCAAACTCCAATGAATACCGTAATAATACTGGACATTGATGAAATCAGTAGTACGATCCGTAGATCTCAGACGTCATTCTCTGGTGGCGCGCAGCTAAACTATTGGCATTGATGCACACTTGAATCTGTGATGTAAAGCTAGACGAAAAAGTCCAGAAAAGTAAGTATTTTGAAAATATATTACTGTTTATGTTTGTAAATCATAGCCTATAGTATTGCAGGACTTTAAAGGATGCTAGTACAAAAGTTTCATCGGCATTGGTTCAGTCGATTCAGAGATTACCGCGCTGCAATACAACTTATTTATGTCTTTATATATTAGTATAGAAGATATAGATAAAAAGAACGCTTTGAAAGAAATGCATCAGTACACATTCAGTTGTCTCAAAGACAATCTTACATTTTATATTTCTTTCATATTAAATTTTCATTTCAAAACACTTCTTTTAACATTTATGAAAGAAAGCTGATGAAATGAAAGATTCAATTGTCCTTAAAAACTTGGCCAGAGACAATCTATCTTGTCTGCGTCTGGAAAATTACCAGGCAAATAGAAAATAAAAATAAAGATAAGTCTTGCCCGTACAATGTGGATTGCATATAAACTAAATAAAAAAAAAGCTGCACTTTTTACAAATAACTTCCGAAGATGCCTATATTGTTTATTCCAATCTTCAGAAAAGTGAATAGATATGGCATGCAAACTCTTAATTAATAAATGTTCAAAAGCAAAGTTGCCACTACTGTTTCAGAAACAAGGCTCTAGCGAAAATAAAATAACAAAATAATTTTATTATATTATATACACATTAAGATAGCCAACTCTTTGACATTTACAAATGCTCTAGTAGTGTAATTTTAATGAAATATATTAATATTTTGTATTTTAATCAATACTTCTAGAGTAATCTAAAAAATTACACAGTGGATTAAACCATTTACGCTGTTTCATGAGTTAACGATAACTCACATGTTACCACTTTGATTATACTCCTAATAGTAATAGCATTTCTTGTTTATAAATCGTCACGTTGGGTTGAACCTAAATCAAGTTGCCTACTACGACAAAGTGCAAGTCCTTCTACAAAAGAGTTAGCGGTTCTTTGCTGACGGGTTGTGAGGAACAACGAAACGAGGGGTAGAAAGGAGACAGGCAGACAAGCGCTTATACGTAGAATTGGAGGAAGTTTAATAAAAAGTTCCGGCAGGTTAAAGACCGAAAACGTCAGGCGAAACGAAGGTCGCTCGACTTTAAGTCGACGACGCTGCGTACATTACCATGGAAGAGTCGGTCGCAGGTTTGTCCGAATCAGAAAAGTAGTTTTCTTTCTACTTCAACATCAGGTGCTTCTTGTCAAGAACAGCCGCAGTTGCAATCGTTCCTGAGTTGGGCTCGATTTTTAATGTTCTACATTCTCATTTCTATCTAATGATAAATAATTACAAATACAAGAATGTGAAAAATTATATAATTATTGATATTCAAGTCATAAGTAAACCGATACAATTTTATACCAGATAGAAAGTACCGGTTAAACTAGCGATATTTAAAATGAACAAATTTCCTTCAAT
This sequence comes from Teleogryllus oceanicus, assembly GCA_964035755.1. Lineage (NCBI taxonomy): Eukaryota > Metazoa > Arthropoda > Insecta > Orthoptera > Gryllidae > Teleogryllus > Teleogryllus oceanicus. The sequence goes on from CAXIVR010000004.1 coordinate 137,599,647, forward strand.
TTGTAAGAGCCTGAAGGGCGTGATTGTTTTTTATTTTTAAATGATGCCCTATAAATTGAGTAAAACAAATCTGTAACATAACTGTAATACAAATCCTTCAATTAGAAAAACATGAAAATTGCTGCAATTACTAACAGCTCTCCTTAATTTCTGACCGCCGAGGGAGGTATAGATAGTTCATTTAATGGATTGATGCAAATATTCAGAAACGAAATTTAATTAATTTGTGATAACTCATTTCAAAACACGTTTAATTGGAAGTACCTACCCTGCGGATTAATAACGTTCTTAATAATGGGAGATGATGTGGAATAATTGAAAATATAAATACGCGAGAAACTACTCATGCTTCTACTGCCCTTCATCTTCGTCTTTCTCCTTCCCCTCTTCCCGTCCCTCTCTCCCCTTCTCCGTCTCTCTCCCCTTCTCCGTCTCTCTCTCCCCTTCTCCGTCTCTCTCTCCCCTTCTCCGTCTCTCTCCCCTTCTCCGTCTCTCTCCTTCTCCGTCTCTCTCCTATCTCCCTCTGTCCCTGGCTCAGTCTGTCTGACTGCCTGTGTGTGTGTGTGTCTCTCTCTCTGTGTGTCTATCTCTGTCCATCTCACTCACATTTAGTTGCAGATTCTGCTAGTCTCTGAGCAGGTGGAGTAATATCGTGAAGCGTCGGACCATCAAAAGTGTAATAAAACGTTCAAGAAGATCTTATCCTGTAGATTACGCTGTGACAAACGTTACTTTGAAGTCTCAAAATTTTAGTTTGCCCTAGAACGCTTCACTTAGGAGTTATTAAACGATATAGAATCAAAAACCGAGTGTTGCTGTTAGCGTTTGACATGAATATTGTAACATCGTAGCATTTCGTTCAGCGGACCGCACAAGGCGCGGGCCGAAGCGTGGTCCAGCCGTCGGTCTGGCGGTGCAACCGAAGCTGTCGCTTCGAGGTGGGCGGAGGCCCTTTGCAGATCCGTGAGGGGTGGTCGCAGGTTTGCGAGTAAGACGCCGGTGGAGTGTTGGCGATTGGCATTGAGTTTGGGCCGAATCGCGGTGCGGAGGCACTTTGCTGATCCGTGAGGGGGTGGTCGCAGATTTGCGAGGGTGGCCACAGCAGATGCCGGGAGCGGTGCTACAAGTTAGCACGCTGGGGTACGCTGGGTCAGGCTGGGGCGGCTTGCCTCAGGAATGGTAGTGCTGTGGAGTGCAGCGGTAGTTTCCGGAGGAGTGTGTAAATAAACAATGTAATATACAGACATTGTAAATAAATCTGTACAAAGAAACTCCATGTCTGTGTTGTTTTTTACATCCCGACGTAACAATATTTAGTTTTGTTCTACAGCGCCATTATTTTTTGGGTGAAATTTTACGACCCGATTTTTTCTGCTATTCGGAGCGGACATGAATTCATCAAATCAAATATAATTAAAATTGGTTCAGCCGTTCTTGAGTTATAAATGGTGTAACTAACCCGACTTTGTTTTATTTATTTATATTTCTGCTTCGACCATACATAAATCCTGAAATTCGCCTATCAGCATCCACGTTTTTTTTACTACAGTAAAAATGTCTACAATACTGCGTGGGGACGAATACTACGTCCTGTTCTATTTTCAATTCCAGTCATAAACAATTAGCGGAGTTTACAATCATAAAATATCTTTGAGATACCTGGTGTACCTAAATACGTACATCATAATGTTAGTACAACACTACGTAAGATTATCACAATTTTTCTTACGCTAATACCTAATACTTACGCACAGACAAATAGCCTTCTCTCTTTTTGTCAGATGTATGTGATGTTGACCTCCCATTACATTTAGATTTTAAAAATTTTAATATGTGTCTAAATTTAAATTACCTTGTATCATATACTATCGTATATGTCATTTTATCATCGTGTATCTTAACGTCAGTATCATATTATAGTATGTATGTATTTTCTCCTAAAGAAAACAATAAATTTGCTGCTGACCAAAACGTTGAATGAATTTTAATGAAATGCTGACGTACTAGTGTTATGGTTTTTGTCTGTTTTGGGTTTTAACCTTTACAATAGTCATGTATCTTTATATCATTTTTGTAATGAATTTTATTGAATTACTAACGAACTCTCAGCCAGTCAGTCAGTCAGTCAGTATAGCCAGTCAGTCAGAACAGCCAGTCAACAATTTGCATGGACAACTACAGTCTCTGATACAAAACATAACGTCTACTTACAATTTGGCGAAGGGCGCAGCTCAATCCCGACACAATCACACACAAGTACCTCGATTAATGTGAATATTTAATTCAGATTGAATTCTGAATGGGAGATTCAAGTGGATGCGTTTGGTAGGTAATTGTAGGTAGTTGGTAATTTTTGGCGTAGGTAATTGAGAACAGGTAATGTTTCACATGTGACTGCGGTTGTCCTTAGCTAGTATGGCGAGTGTTCCCGGCAGATGGCGCGGTTGCTGGGACACAGCTCACCGTCAAAAAAGCTTATTTTCTCGCGGTCGCGGTTATGTTACTGGCGAGAAAAATACATAAAAATAATCTTTGAAGCGGGTTGTATATCGTATCAAAATTTGACCTCAATCGGTGCACAACTTTTTGGGTTTTTGAAGCTTACACAGATCAACATAACATACAGACTGTATATACACACACTAGACGACTTTTGAGAGCTGGCGAAATATAAGGGAGCGTAAGAGTAACCTTAAATACGGGCCAACAATTAAAATATTAAATTATTGTAGAGTGAATATAGAAATGAAAAAAAAAATCCTAAAGCCGAGCGCAACGCCACAACAGGGAATAGAAAAAAAAACAGAGATAGAGCAAAATCAATTAGGACCTTCGCCGCCAGAAAATTGTTTCCATAAACGCGAGCAAAAAGTAAGAAATAGTAGCAGAGGGCGCGCTTTGGGCAAACGGCCGCCAGGCAGCGCCAGCGGCAGTAACGAGAGCGCGTTCGTTAACGCCCCGTTTAGGGGTGCAAATGGAAAGGCGCGCGGCGGTATGCAGATGCGGACGCGCGCGCGGCGCGCAATCAGGCGCGGCTCGGCGGGGGCGGCAGGTGGCCGGCGCATCGGAGATGCGAACGCTAACGAGCGTCCACGCCGCCCCGCCCCCCGCCGCGTCTGGGCCGTAAACCCGCCTTAGCGCGGCGGGGGGCCGGTGGGGGCGGAAGCCCCGCGGAGCCGGGGCGCGGCGGCGAGAGGACAGGCGGCCGGTAAGCGCGACAATCGATATAAACAGCGCCGCGCGCCGCTTAGGGCTGCGAGGGGGGCGGGGGGCGGGGCATTCAACGGCGAACGTAAACCGTCCTCGACGACCGTCGCCCCTCCCCGCCCTGCTTCCCGCTTCCTCCGACAGTTTTACTTTACACCCCCGCTGACGTCACGGGCGGGGCGCTCGCTCCTCGCTCATTACGGCGATGAGCCCCGCATTTGCTAATGAACAGCTGAACCGCGCCTGGCGTAATGAATTAAACATTCATTGGCGCAATTAGTCCGCCGCGGGTCCGCGCCCGCCGCCAGATGTCGGGGCGGGCGGCGCGCGTCACGGGTGCGTCTCCACGGCGGCGGCGGCGACCGCAGCAGACGCGCGCCCGTCGGCGTCGCTTTTCCAGACGCCCCAGCCCTCGGCGCGCTCGGTTTCTTGCGCGGGCTGGTGTGCGCACGGCGAGCGCGAAAAACGGCGCGGCAGGGGGCGGCAGGTAGCGCTTTATTAATGACCCGCGCTTATCTCGGAGCGCGCCCCGCGCCGGCCCCGCCCCCTCGCCGCAGCCGACACCGCCGCCCGTCACCACCCACTCTGATTGCGTAGCCTCACTCGCCTCTCTTCGCCACTTTCGCCGGGAGTCTCATCGGTAATTATCATCTACCAGTCGACATGCACGACAATCCAGCTATTTCTTTAACATGCGCTCGCCGTACCATTCTTCAGCTCTCCTAGTTCAGCGGTACCCCAGGTTGACGTACAATGAACCGTTAGCAATGATGACAAGACTACTACGAAAAGTGTGACTTCACTGGTTGCTCGTCGGGGACTAATAATTTTTTGAACGCTACACAACTGACTTATTGGCCATGGAATCTTGAAAGCAATGAGTTGTCAAGCGTCGTTAGAAGATAGTGCGGATGACAGATGACAAGATACGTCAGCCGCACGCGGTGGTGACTGATGGATGTCGGCGGAGGTGGCGAGAGCTGCCGCGCAAGTGGAGCGGAGCGGCGCGCGCGGGGGTGGGGGTGGGGGCGGTCGCCGAGCGGCGCGGGCGGCGCGGGCGCGGGTGGGAAGAGCCATAAAAGCGGCGACGTGTCTCGCGGAGCGCGCACCTCGATGGCCGCAATAAAAATGATGACGATCGTTTTGCTTGCCAATTCGAAGGCTGTTCCATATCTCGGGGGAGAATTCTTTGCACAATTTATCGCGTTGGAGTAGCGCTGGAATATGGAGCAGCTCCGGTCGTCCCAGCGCCCGCTGCCGCGCCGTGCCAACCCCCTCCCCGTCTGCCGCGCGGGGGTTAACCGCGGGGAGGGGGGACCGTCCCTGCCAGACGGCGGTCGCGGCATATGTCGCCTGCCCTGCCCTCTTCTACCCCCCGCCCGCCTGCGCCGCGCCGCGCCGCGCCAGCCGCCCCGCCCCCTTGGCGCGAGAAACTCGAGGAGATAAGAGCGGCGTGGGCGGAGGTGGCGGCGCCACCTGCCCCCAGGGAACGCGCGCGCCGAGGCGGGGGGGGGGGGGGGGGGAGTGCGATAGTGTCAAAACTCGCGAGGTGGCGTGGAGACGGAGCGGGGGCGGGGCTCGGAGCGAGAAAGGCGGAGGCGGGCGCGGCGGCACGCGATCTGCCGCTCCTCGACCGTGCCCCTCCCATCGGCGTCGCCGCCGGAAGTGCGCGCGCTTTCGATCTCGCTGATCGCGTTAGGCGCGAGGCACGTGCGGACGAGCGCCCAGATGTTGTCTTTGTCGCGCCAGCGAGCGAGCGGCGAGGCGTCTGGCGCGTGCGTCGGGAGCGGAAGACGGGGGCTGCACAACAGGAGATACACGGAGAAGTGCAAAGAAAATGAAACGATGAAATACTGTTCGAGATGAAACTGAAGACCAAATGACTACCTGAGATGGATTGTGAGATGGTACAATGAGAAATTTGAATTGATTATATAAAAAAGTTTGAGTTACCACATGACTGAAGCAGGTTCTAATGCACAAATGTACTGAGAAATATCGTGTTTTTTTAGTTGGCTAGCAAGTGTTTTTAAATGAATTTGTCTATTGAAGTGGGCAAAGAAACGGGAGGCAAAATGGGGTACTACAAATACGGATTACCGAATGTCCTTATGATTACTACTACACCCAACACCTTGAATAATCAAGGTTGTGTGTGTCATATGAAGCTCACTAAGTTATTCAAGTACTGTGAGTTAAGTTAAGCACTAATGTATACGAAAGGTGTCAAGGTGTCAACGTATGTATTGCAAGATGAAGTTAAACTTTCCTCTGAGTCGTTGCAAATAAAATGCAAACAAACAAAAAATAATGAGACTTCCCCAAAGTCTCTTGAAGTCGAAGAGAAGGCAGCGGTGAAGGAAAATGAAGAAAATGTACCAAGTGAAAGAGGAGATGAAACAGAAGGAAATGAAGACGAACACTAAAAGTAGGGAAAGGAGAAGAAACAGAAGACTAAAAAGGAAGGAGACGAGAGGGAGAAGAGAGAAGAAGGAGGTGGAGGAGAACTGGAAACGTGTCGACCGGAGGAGCAGCCTGTCGGAAACAGACGCGTTGCGCAGCCGAGCGGCTCCGCTTCCGGTCGCGCGCAGGTGAGCAGCGCGAGGCGCTCGCGTCGCCGCTTCCGAGTTCCTCCGCCGCGCGCGCCTCTGTCGCAGCTGCGCCTTCGTGTCAGCGCCGCCCCTGCGATAAGCCTCATTGCAGCGCCCTCCCCCGCCCCCAGGCCTCGCGCGAGTCACGGAAGATACGGATAAGCGCGACACGTGTAAACAGATACGCATTCAAGACGCCGCGCCCGCCCCACGTGGACGTTTTGTGAACCTTATGCAGCTTCTCTTGTCCGATACTCCCACCGTCTCACTTCTACCGCTCGATTTGTGTATGTACGTTTCTAATGAGTATTCAAGGACTCTTGTCTGTCTAACTCTCGTACTGAGGGAATACTGTCCATCAGAACGATCTATCATAAGAAACAAATTTCTTACAGCTGTAATATTAATTGTGTTTTAAACATACCGTTAGGCTACCTAAACATCTTATTTCTTGTCTAATAGAAATATGTATAGAATTAACAAGTGGCTTGCTCCTGAACAAAAACACACGTACACATACACACAATGTTTAAAATACTCTCGTATTTTAATACATTACATCAATTAACTACAATAAATTAAATATTTCCACAAACACGGTCTTTGCTAATACCACAATGATATAGGTTCGTAAAATCAGTTCAACAATCCTTTACGTACCAGGAATATAAAAATGTTGCTGTTCAGCGACTCAACATGCGTACAACAAATATTTAAATCTGGGTGAATCTTCCTTCACGACTTGCTATCATATGACGTCAGATGTTGTACCGGTACTATCATTAGCAATAGCTCCACTGGTTACACCAGATTCACAGAACAGTTGAGAGAGACAGATGTTGAGTAAGACACAGCAGCGCGGATGCGCGGAGTAGGTCGGCTGGAAGCCTAAAGAGTTTCGTTGCTTGTGCAGTGCCGAGGGCCGCTGCAAGTTCTCGTGTTCTGTAGCTCAGTCAATCAGCGCAAAGTGCATAGATATTAAAATATCTAATTTTTAACAACTCAAGTTAATTGATAAGGCGACGTTGGTAACACAATAGTTAATGAAGGGCACTGAAGCCTTCGCTTTTGGATTCTAGTGGAAAGTTTTGTGACGTTTGCTCTTCCGAGAAGTGCGTCGGCTGGAGGCGGTTGCACGGGCAGTCGCCTTCTGGAAGAATCGGCGGAGGCCGTGACGTCACAAGCGGGGCAGCGTAAGGCCGAGACGCAAATGGAGGTCCAGTGCAAAATCGTCAGTTACAACTCTCGGGACAAGACTCAAACATAGAATGAAGCTCGTGTCAAAACGGATATACAACTGTGAGAGCAATACATAATTAAAGAAATCTCTGTTACAAAATTTCCTTATGAGGGCTGAGTAAAATATACAACACTTGATCGTTGACAAGCATAATGAGAGCACATAAGAAATAACACATGTAAGAAAATTGTATTAATTAGCTGAGGCGGCGGGGGCTTGATCTGACACACACAAGTGAAACTCTTTGGCTGGTTAGACCTTGTTTAGTAACAGATAGACTGGGCAACTCTTGAACGAATGGCGAATGGAGACGCTACTGAATCCAGTCAATTCTGTTTCATTCTGTTCAATTCTGTTTCAGAGGGCCATTCCATAAGTACGCAGTGGGAATTGGTTCATTTCCACATTCCTTTGTATCCCCTGTCTTGGCTGTCCCGCCCCAGCGGTCAACGGCTGTGCTGCCGCTGAAACATTTCGAGCAGTTCACTCTTGATGGTAGTTGTCTCTCTGTTTGATTCGTTCTGCTTCTTCCGATGGTTCGTAGCAACTGTCATCATAATTGGGCGGTCATCTTTCCTCATCTGGTACAACCCTTTTGCCAGATGAGGCCGAGGCTTCCTTATACCTAGTGGCTGGTTGCCAGAGCTTCTCTGAGTGGCGGGGTGCAAACCCAACACCTAGGTTCCCTCTTCTTTCGGAATATGGGTGAAGAAGAGGAGGAAAAGTCCCTATAGTTTTCGTTTTATCTAGAGCTAGGGGATTTTCTGTTGGGGTTTTCTTCCTTGGGGCCTTTACCGTGACGTGACCTTGGCCGGCTCTTCGAAAGGGACCCTAGACAGGGGCCCTTGCTGGGCACGGAGAGCCGGATCCAGCTAAACCCAGGTTATTTTATAGGTATGGTCCTCTGAAGACTCATTGGCGCCAGGAACCGTTGGAATTCAGAGATTCGTTTCCGCTTCTTGGGCTGTTGGTCTTTACAGAGGTCCGTTAGCATCCATATAGTATATTTGGAAGGTTCCAGGACGTGGACATGGCTCGTCCCCTTATTATTATTATTATTATTATTATTATTATTATTATTATTATTATTATTATTATTATTATTATTATTATTATTATTATTATTATTATTTAAAGTACGATGGTATTGCTACTTCTAAGAAACCTAAATATAATTATATTCTATTATTCTCCTTTAATAGGTAAATGTATTTATTGATGGATTTTTTCGTGTTTCCGGGCGCGTCAACTGCTTTGATCATTAGTCCCGTTAGTGTAGTGCATGCTTCTCCGGGAGATGGCGGTGTTCTTCCCCCGCTGGATGGCGAGATCCGGCGCCGACCTACCGTCGGCTAGTGGGGTTCCCCTAACCAGGACCTCCCACCTACGGGGCACGCCCAGCCGGGACAAGCTCTAAGCTCCTGACCGGTCTCCCGGAATATGTGGTAGTGTAGTGCATGTTAGTGTAAGTGTGTGTAAGGGGAGAGGATAGAACAAGGAAGAGGAAGGAAAGATCGCGCGCGGTTCGTGGCCCGTTTGTTAGAGTACTGCCCTCACATTCGACTGGTGTTGATCGGAGAAACCACCGGTCAGAGCAGCCGGCCGCTAGAATTCTCCTCCAGACTGACTGAATTCGACCTAGCAGAAAAAGCTAGTGTCGAAAATCCAGCCGCCGCCAGGACTCGAACCTAGGACCTCCGGGTCAGAGGCGCTGCAGTGAGGTAAACGTACTTTTGGTAACACCTATGAGCTTTCCTGTCTTCATATGTCTTCCAAAAGCCCAGTGAGAAGTCACAAAGACCGAGCGCGCTGGCATAAACAGGCGCAACATCACTCACTTGGGGCGGCGCGCGCGGCCGCGAACTCTCCGCGCGCCGGCTTTGCAAGGACGTGCCCTTGAGACTCCCAAATTGGGCAGGGAGCAGCGCCATTGGGCCACTGCGCTCGGAGGAGGGTGAGCAGCGGGCAGGCCGCCAACGGGCGCCGCCCTGGGACCTCCACTGGTGGAAGAGCCCGCGGACCTCTACAAAGGAAACGAAAGAGGGACAAGCAAAGGCAAGTACTCACCCATGTCTGGCGTAAGGGCAGGTGAATTCCTACAAAAATATGGTGTGACCGAATTAGATATGAGAAATTCCTTCACTTTGATATGTGATTTCCTACGAAGACAAAAGCTAAAGGCTGTTAAGTTGGAAATGCGTGAACCAAACAAATGAACATGTCTCTCAGTAGGCCAACAAATATGCCACTATAGCAGCAGCCGTGGGAGAGGCCTACGAAAATAATCTCCTTCCAAAAGGGAGTTTTCAAACTTGTGCTACCATAAACTGAAGAAAGAATATCGGATATGTTATCAGCCTAAAATATTCTAGGAATTAAAATGTCATTTTTCAGAGATTAAAGATATTCACATTCCCCTATTTCGCAAAAATGTGTACTATATTTTACAAACTATAATATGTACTTTTTTCTTCGAAAAATTACCTCCAAAATTTAAGTGTGTCTTACACTCGAAACTAATATAAAAATGTCCAGTGTTTGATTTAAAATTCTCACCTGTCTCAAAAATGACCATGCATTCCAATATGCGGGAAAACTATCTCTATTTGAAAACATATAAAATTTCAGTGCACTGATGCGATGAACATGAGTTGTGGGGATTCACAAGCTTGCTAACACTGTCTGCCTCCCGCCCCCTATCACAAAACCAAAACGCAGTCTAGCCTACGATGCATCACTGCAGTCTACGGTGTTAGCGAACTTTATTTCAAAGTGATTTGTATTATCGATAACAGTACAATATTTTCGTTGGTAGCTAGTTTCTATGACGAATTTTAGAGATTTTTAAGGTCAGTTCGGTTTTATAAATTAAGATTTGTTTTGTATGGATTGCAATTACTAATAAAAATTGTAAAAAACTAATTTTTTAATTGCTTAAAAATTAAGGTGGATTGTTACAGTCCGTAGAGTCTTATAGTTCATGAAATACGGTACATATTGTATGGGTTCATAGCTGTCACGGTTGTGAAAGGAAAAATATTAGGTGATGATTGACCGATTCCAGAGGATTGCTTTCACTTGATCCGAACTGCGTATTGACAAATAGTTCTCGAGAAAATTATAAGACTTGTGAATATTTCTTTTCTTTATTCATCACGTGAGAATATTATGAGATTACTGTGGGAGAATGTATGAATACTATTTACTAAAAAGTACCGTATGTGAGTGACTCTGGCGGTCAAATTAGCAACGTTTCTCTCAGCGAGTCCAAAAATAAATTAATAGCGTTTCAAACTTTCTAAATGATATATTAGTGTCATGTCCATGTCCATTAAACGGTAAAGACTAATAAAACATGAGTTTATAGTAAGTCACATCTTTCACTCACAACTGCAAAGCTACCTAGTAAATTGAAAATACGTTGAGAAATCTATATAGGCGAATACATTTTATACGTGGTGGGTTTGAATTTTCCTTTACTTATGCATTCATTTACTTCTATTTTTTGTCCTTTATTCCCTTCTTACGTTGGCTTATCGTTCATTTTTTCTTTCTTCAGATAATGGATTGTATGATAAAAATTCTCTGAAAAGTAATTATATAATTTCAGGCCTCTTGCGTAGTTTTGTTACGGCTTTAATAATTGCAATTACTGGCAAGCACATATACTAATGTTTACATAACTTCACTTATTCGTAGCACACGGCCTTTATCCTTTATGAAGCAGCATATTAGCATAATTAAACGGCTTTATTCCATTAGCATTATACTAATGTCAACAACTTCAGTTAAAAACAAGGGAACATTTGTATAGCCAGAAACCGATCTACAATATGCTAGATTGGGAGCATCAACATTTCAGGCTCATCAGTTGGTGATGAAAGTGTCAACACACGACACATAAGGTACGCTAAATATCGAGTGGTCGTGATCATGGGTTCACCCAAGTGCTGTGCCGATATTATCTTATGATCCTAGTGAATGATAATGCAGAACACTAGGGAAAAGTGAACGCTACTTCACAGTGGCGTTGGTGCTGCATGGCGACGCTTTAGATGCTTTAGTCGAACACACGCCAAACAACGACTTAACACTATGTTTGAAGAGCACTCTCATCGATGAATTTACAGAGGTAGAGTACTCGTGTGAGAGAACTACTCCAGAACTCGAGCAAACAAAACACGCAATATAAAGAAACCCTTTCCAGAACGGTAAACCAGTAATGCTGAAGGAGCGGAATGGGGACATAAGAGTATTTTCATACACTTTTTTGTGCTGAAATAATAAACAACGTATTGTGCAGAAAAACTACTGAGATAAAATAATAACATGAAACACGGAAAATTGAGAAATTAATTCAACACAATAAAAACTCCGTGTCCATACAAAATTGCCGTATGTAGTACGGTTAAATTGAAATTAATATTCACATAGATTAAACTATGTGAACAGAATTTCTAAAAGAAACTAAAAGAAACCTCTGAGCTAAATTCAAAATAACGTGTTTCGTCTATCGAGAAATACCTTCTTTTTCTCGGTAGACGGTGAAAGAAGTGCAACGACATTAGCGTGGTCAGACGAAAGAGCGGGTCTGATGGCCCGAGTCTCGCCATGTAAAATAAGGCATTAACTAACTACTCTTGTAAAAAATAACCTGTCAGAGGCAAAGAAATCAGAGACAAGGAAATAAGAAAATCGTTCATAAAGTTCAATTTAGAATCCAACAGAAAGTACATTTCAAAGAAAAACTTTAACATTTAAAGCAGATCAGCAATATACCTAATATTTAATATTACAAGGAAAGTAGACTGAAATTTAATAGATGTTCCTGAAAATAGAATGATAACTTGCTACTAAAATTAAATAGTTTAATCATTTTTTTAAGTAATTGAAAAAGCTTTAAAGCGCTAAGAACTATAAGTTAAAATTAAGCTCTCAGATTCTTCCGAATGAAAAGTCATTTAACTAACTTTATATAGCGCTTTCTCCTCTAGACCTTTAAGAAAGCGAAGATTTGCGAAATAATAAAGCATCGTGACCACTAACTCACGAACATTCTTTACAAATTAATTCATAAGATGTATTGATTCACGCAAATGAGCTGGGGAAGTGATAAAAAAGTAAAGTGAGTTCTTAAGGAAAGTCACCTCGAAAACAAAATACATGAAGATATGTATGTAAAGGAGCTACCTTCATAATGAACATTTGAAAATAATATTATGAGTTAGAACTTGTGTGTAAATTTTGTTGACGGCACATGTAAAATAACATTGCACCAAAGTATTTGCATAACAAATACGGAATACAATTTAAAACGAAATGTAAAACCACTAAACAGAAGAGCGAAAAGAATGAAGATTCAACAAACACAGCCAGAAAAGAACCGCCAAAGCAAAGTATCAGATGCGGTTGAACGACCTGACAGAAAGCAGGCAACTGACGACCACTCCAAATCAAAAGATTCCCATTCACCACCAGATTCACCCTTTTGGCTGAAGAGCAAAGAACAAAGAACGGGGAGCGAGAGGAATTCGCGGCCGCAGAAACGAGCAGTCGAGGGGCGCTGACATTTCGAGGTCCGTTTCACGCGAGATGACGAGCCATGGAGAACGCGGGAACTTTTTCTAAGTAGCATCTCCTTTGCCACGGAGCTATGAGATATCTCCCTCACTCCCGTCCCTCACTCCCGTCCTCACTCCGTCCTCACTCCCTCCCTCACTCCCTCCCTCACTCCGTCCCTCACTACCTTCCTCACTCCCGTCCTCACTCCCTGTCCTCACTCCTCGTCCCTCACTCCGTCCTCACCCTGTCCTCACTCCCGTCCCTCACTCCTCCTCCCTCGCTCCCGCCCCTCACTCCCGTCTCACACACCCGTCTCACACTCCCGTTCCCTCCGACCCACCGTTCCGTCCCCTGCCCGCTCCTCGTCCTCCCGTCCCTCCGCCCGTCGTCCGTCCGTCCTGTCCGTCCGTCCGTCTCTGTCTGCCTCGTCCTCCTGTCCGTTCTCTCTGTTACCGTCTACCTCCGTCCTATTGTCGCGTCTCTTGCTCGTCCTCTGCGTTCCTCTGACGTCCACCTCCTCGTCCCTGCTACTCTGTCCCTTCCTCTGTCACCTTCCTCTGCTACTTCCGTCTGTCACCGCCCTCTGTCACTACCATGTCACCTCCCTCGGTCACTTTCCTTTGTCACCTCCCGCATCAGATTCCACTCTCCGCCGCGGTCCCATTCGCATCCTTCCATCTCCCCATTATTCATTTCCACGTATCACCCGTTTCCTACCCATTCTGTCAACTTCACTTGCTGCCTCCGTTCGACGAATTCATCGTACGTAAACTAAGAAGTCATTACATTCTTTGCATTACACGCTTTTACCGCCTCCCACTGCCAATGCCATTCTGCACAGACTGTCCACGAACCAAGCAGTCGAGCGCGTTCGTTACGTGCTACTTCGCTCAAAGGTCGCGTGAGCTGAAAAGTCTTTTGTAACATGCGAATTCTGAGGGACAATGGACATTCGTAATTAGGCTGCAATTAAACACAAGACGACGTGAGATAAGAGCAACTATTAGGCTGATGGGCCAAGAATATCACAATACTGTTCTTTTTAAACTCATTTGTCAAGATATTTCCGTGCAGTGAATAACAAGCGTAAGTACTCGACCATTTCTGACAATATTTCTGAACTTCCTATTTTTACGGCTGTATCGGTTGTATCAGTTGACTAGGTTATGCGATATATATGGGTTAGTGTATTAGAACTACAGGAATGCAAATGTACGGTTGTGATGCATTAATGTAACGAATAAAACACTAATAGATTCTAGATAATAGTTTCAATTATGATCTAGAAGCATGATCGAGAGTTACAAAATTGTATGTATTCAATAAAGACGGCCTTTCTTTGATAAAATCGGAATATTTTAAGTTATGGTTAAGATCACGTGTCTCATTCTGCTTCAAGTGTAACTAGGTGTAATTAGTGCTTCTGCAAAAGCACACTCTTTCTCTCATTATTTGTAACAGCTCGCATTATTTACGGCACATCATAAAGACAAGCAAGGACAATTCACATGTGAATTGAACATCTAGAACTAAAGGCCAGCCAATACATCGCATTTTGAATGTATTACCTTAAGCACATCTGTATATACATTTTTCTCATTTTAATAAAAAAATGAATATACCATTTCATTGAACTTTCTTGAAATGAATATACCATTTCATTTCGTAGAGAGCATTGTAATAAAACGTTAAGTACATAAGACCGCCTTATATTATCTTTCCCCATCACGTCGCTGTTCAAGGTGAACTTCTGAAATATCCATCGCTGCATTGTTGCCCAATGTATCGTACGGTAGTAATCTAAAATTAACAGAATAAAAGTTCTTACAAAATTATGCTACTTATTTTTTTCAGTTTTTCTTTCATATTACATTTAAATTGTATTTTTAAGAGAAAGCTTAAAGGGGTAATTTAAGGTAAGCGGATTGCTTGAAATAAAATCATGTATTCTCAATACATTGATTCTCTATACATTTAGAATACAAATTGTAGAATAGAGAAAAAAATTGAATTAATTTTGGTATGTTCAATAGTAACTTAGAATAAAAAATTAAATTAACTATTTTTCATATCAATTTGATCCATTTCAGTTCTCCGAGGGTTTTTCTGATTGCTCGTAGTTTGTGGGACACCTGTATACATCTCATTAATTTCAAGACGACATTTTCCAAACACTACTGGTTTTTAAACAAATTTTCATAACCGTTTTTAATGAGCTTATTTTTTAGAACAGATTTTGTTTACGAGAAAATCTCATCCTCCGTTTTGTGTTTTCCAAATGTAAAGTTTTTGGAATTTTCAAAAGTTCTGAGATTTCAACGAAAATGAGACTTGCGCCATTCTTTTAAGCATCCCTTCTTCTATCCCAAGAAAAAAAATTAAAGGAAAAATTTATAACGGTTTTTGAGAAAATTATATTTTTAGAAATTGCATACATTTCAAGCCCAAATTACGTCAAATCTACTGTTTTTTTTCCTTAAAAAAATTGTACATTATATTTTTAAATGGCTGTTTTTTAACAAGACTTAATCTGAGGCAAAATTTTCTAACTTCAATTTTCTAGTTTTGAAATGTTATCTTTTTGTAATTTTTGAAAAATCGGAGCAATAGACAAAAATGAGAACGGCATATTTTTTACCATATATTATTAGACATTAATGAAAAAAATGTGCAGCAGTATTTGAGAAAAAATGTTAAATTCTTTTTACATTGCTTATATTTTGTGCAAAATTACAAGAAAGCTAGTGATATTTTTGAAAAATTGAGCTTGAATTTGAAGATCTTTAAGGAACGTATTTTATTAAGGAAAATACTCTAACTTTAATATTTTAGTTGTAGCGACAGGCTGAAAAAGTTTGTAATATTGCAATTTTTGAAAAATCAGGGATTTTAACGAAAATTAGACTTGCGCCATTCTCTTACGCGTCCATTACGCTATCCGACAAGAAAATTTAATCAAAAAATTTGGTCCCATTCTTTTAAAAAATTTGAAAGTGACCGTGGGGCTTCACCCTCTCCCCTCAATTAAAATATCGGTTTCAAATTGCAGGGACCGCCAGATGGGTTTAGAAATATCAGTTTTGGAGAAAATTGACTTAATGATTTAGGCGCTAGCCTTGATTACAGACGGGCGAACAGACAAACATACAGACGTTTTGCCGTCAATCGATTTTTCGGTATCAAGGGCCCACAAAACTAATTCTTACTGCACAACGTGTTAGAGGAAGATATATACTCTATATAGGGAGGAGATTTATCCACTATTCCGTTATTGGGGCTTACCAATAAGAATGTTTTGTCGAAAATACACCGTTTTTTCCCGCAACATCACAGTTCTTTCTCTATACTGTGTAAGCAGTAGCTAGAAAGTAAAAATGAGGCATGCGAACTTTGAAAATTATACGAAACCACTATTTTAACTTTACTGAGAACACTTTTTAAATGATCTTTGTTTTATAGAAAGACAGGTTACTTATGAGGTGTTCACTACCAAAACAGTACAATCATTTGGTATGACTTTGAGAGATAAAACTACAAAGTTTTCAACTAAATCAGTTTTGGTGAAGTATAAAATAAAAACTCGGACTCACTAAGTTTGATGAAAGAACATAGTTTCCTTTACCATATAATCACGTTTATGCAATTTTCTTGAAAAGTGAATTTGATCTCATAGGGTTGTAAATTCGTCATGTAATCATGAATTTTGATTATAAAATTGCTTCAAGATTGACTATTAATTAGATTTTTCCCGTATATATAATATTTTTACTGAAATAAAACCGTAAAAATTAGTGTCATATGGTGTCGAGACTCCAATCCTAGATCTTCCATAGCTTAGTATTATATTTCGACAGCATATTCAATTAGTAGAATAAAATTGTGGCTCAAGAAATATTAGTACATTGATTTCTAAATGATTAAGCATTTTAGTTATATGCAGTACGTTGATATATCAAGTTCCTTTGCGTAAAAAAACAATCTATACCCAAATACAGAGAAACCTAACGTTATATTTGTGAATAAAAAATTTTAATTGCTCGATAACACCGGTTGATGTTTAATTGCTCTCAAAATATTTATCACTTTTTTATCTTATTAGTACGACGGAGGAGGAGCGATCTTAGAAGATACAGCGTAACAAAATATCGACCATAAAAAACCGTCACAATTGTTTTCATCAATAAAATCAAGTTAATCAATATTAATTTTTTATTGCATGTGTCTTAAATATAGATATAACCATTTTTCAGTCACCTCGACACCTATCTTCATTAGCAGTGATATACAATTCTTACAACTACAGCAGGTAACAAAAAATTCCAGAAGATCATGCTTTATGATTGTTAATAACATGTCTAATAAAAACTTGTCAATTCATCGAACTGCGACAGGGAGTAAATTGTTTCAGTTCCCAGGCACCTTTATTTAGCATGTTAAGTGCTGCCGGCAGGGTGGTCGGTGTACATGGAGGCACGCTGCGATTATGGCGAGCGCAGTCGGAGCTCGTGGAGAGAGGGAGATGTCCGTGGCGCGGCGTGGCGTGGTGTGGCACGGTGTGGCGAGGCGGGGAGGGGAGGGCAAGGGTAGCAAGCGCGTGATAGCGAATGTTCATTACGCATACCGACGCGGTATTAGTTTTTCGAACGCGTTTGCGCGAAAACGCGTTAATTGAACATTCGTAAAACGAGAGACCCCCCCGAACCGAATCAGCAGTCCCCACCCGCCACTCCTCCCCGCCCCACCGCTCCCATTACCCCACCCAGCCCCGCCGCTGTCGCGCAGTGCCCGCCCCCACGCCTGCTGTTCCTGTCGCCGCCCCGCCCCGCCCCGCCCCGCCCCGCCCCGCCCGCCCGCCCGCCCGCCCGCCCGCCCGCCCCGCCCCGCCCCGCCCCGCCCCCCGCCGCGCGCTTCGTTACTGGGACGTGCAGCAACAACTGCGTGCGGCTAGATTTTCACACGCTGATTCAATTTGTTTCTGATCAACTTTGACTTTCCGAGTTGATTCCGTGCAGTCTTATAACGCAGCTCCTAAGAATTACTTGTAGATAACGGACAGAAATAAAGCAACAGGTTTGTGAAAATTAAAAGTATCTCCAGTTATTTGTGAGCAAAATAACCTTAATGAAACTGTTATCGCTACAATATTTAATACGTATACGAACTATAGAAATATTAATTCCATTGGCTTCTATTCATTTAATTATGAATAATATAGTGCGAATGATAGATCGGCTGCCTATCTTAAAAAACTATTTATAATTTCAAAAGTATTTTTATCTGGCGTGGGAATTATCATTACAACTGACATAGTAGACTGCTCTGGGGATACAAACAAATCAGCCACCAAGCATTTGTGTTATCGTTTGTCAGTTAAGTTCTTAGTGCAGTATTCCTAAAGGAAGTTCGGATTTTTGTTTTTTAAATTACAGTGTAATAAGATCAGGAATTCAAAATCTGCAGAACGCCACAAATTTTGCTTTATCACCTGATGCCAAGTCGTTTCGAATATTTTATTATATTAGATTTGTTTTATGATTTAGTTCTGATTATAGCATTTCATCAAGATGTTATCAGATTTGGTGATCCAAACGTTCGTGTATAATAGAATTGCAATTATTTCTATACAATAATATCAACAATTATGTACGCGTTATCTCGATGATACATTTAACAAACATAAAATTATTCGGTTTTGAGAAAATTAAATGTATAGTGCATTTGCATAAAAATACTATCTTCATGCATGCATACGTTTTGTTACAAAAACAAAACAATCAAAGTGGGCGTTCAGAATCACATCGTTTACTAGACATACGTGCAATATAGATTTTTAATCCCCACAGTAAACACAGGAATTCCATGTTTGCGAAAGGAACGAGTGTAACATTTCACGCAACACGAAACATAGTTATTTGAAATTGGGTGCTGACAATTAGTGGTAACATCGAACTCGTCTCTGAAGGTTTTTTCTCGAATTACCTTCTACAGAGTTTGTTTTTTTCGAATATCCGCGTTGAGTAATGAATGTACAACACCTATTTATTAACGCATGAAATAACACTGTGTTGCACACAATAGCAAGGCAATTTCACTAAATGGGTGATAACGCGCGTGTGTAGAATAGCGGTTACGTTTCACTCATAATGTCTAATCTAATCACTACTTCATACCGTTTAACTTGGGTCTACATAGGTCTATTTCAATTTCAACAGTAAGGATTGATATGGAGCTCTGGCAAAATATTCCACATACACGCGAGGGTAGGTATACGTTATCATTTGCACGCTGAAAACGTACAGACTGCACTAGTGTTTGTAAATAAACTGGTAAACTCATCATAGGCCACATTTTAAAATAAAATCAAAAACGAAGTGTGTAAGATTGAAGAGAAATTTGGCAAAGGATTAACAATGTGACATGCTTCTGCCCCTTCAAATAATTAGAATACAATGCTAATAATTTTAATATCTGACTTAATTTTGAGTTAGTGTTCATTTTTATTTTTACTCAACTAAGAGAAATATATTAAAAAAAAGAGAAAATAGATTAGCTAAACCATAATCTCAAAAAACGTTTGTTAGAAAAGTATTTTTATAACCATTACGTGCTCTTTTTTATTTGCATATATGCTATGATTAAAGCTGACAAATGATTTACTATTCTGGATATTTCCAAATTATTTTCTGAGAAATAATTATTGTATTTTCTATCAAGTAATATATTTCAGACAGTAAAAACGTCGTTCTACTTTTACACTTGTCTGTGTGCCTCACTCGGACGTACGTGTGAACGCAGTTATAAGTTGTCAAAACTGTGTTCATTGATTGATTGATTGATTTTTTCGTGTTTCCGGGCGCGTCAACTGCTTTGGTCATTAGTCCCGTTCGTGTAGTGCATGTTTTTTCTCGGGAGATGGCGATGATCTTCCCCCGCTGGATGGTGAGATCCGGCGCCGACCTACCGTCGGTTAGTGGGGTTTCCCCCTAACCAGGACTCTCCCACCTGCGGGGCACCGCCCCAGCCGGGAAAAGCTCTAAGCTCCCGAACGGTCTCCCGGAATATGTGGTAGTGTAGTGAATGTTAGTGTAAGTGTGTGTGCAAGGGGAGAGGATAGGACAAGGAAGAGGAAGGAATGATCGCGCGCGATCCGTAGCCCGTTTGCTAGGGTACTGCTCCAGCATTCGCCTGGTGTTGATCGGAGAAACCACGGAAAACTGTCGATCAGAGCAGCCGGCCGCTAAAATTCTCCTCCCGACAGCGCCTGAATTCGCCCTAGCTAAAAAGCTAGTGTCGAAAATCCTGCCGCCGTGGGGAGTGTAACCTAGGACCTCCTGGTCAGAGGCGCTGCAGTGGCATCAGTTGATGCACTGAGCTACCGCTCCCGGTACTGCGTTCATCCTCTCTCGTATCTCGCAGGGTGTCTCTTCCGAGAAATTCCATGAATCTGAAACGCAGTGCGCTTGCCACTAAGCTTTGCGCCCGGACATAAGACGACTCGCGCTTGCAGTGTTGTATTGCGAAGGCTGATAAAACGTATGATGAGATTGCGAATATAGAACCCGAACATAGCGTTGGGTGTGCGACCGCAACAACCAACCGCGGACCTAGTTTGTAGTAACACCTCATTCCTGCTGCAATAACTAAGAAATTTTAATTAGATAATACGCATCATGAAAGGTATAACGCACAGTTCACAGGGCAACAAAATGCAGAATTGACCCATATTAAACGGCACTCTGGTTTCACAGACCGCCCGAATGCACTTGCTGGGTTATGTCATAAAACGTTTTCTTACATGGAACCTTTAAAAAAGAAAAATCATATTTATAATATAAAAATTATATTTTATGCAATAAAATTTGCAAATTCATCCAGCAAAATCCCAAAATGTGCAATTTTCAGGTAGCATTACCTAAAACGTGCAATATCGAACAATAACCCCCGAAACGTGCAATTTCGTACAAAATAAAACAAATACTAAAATAACATCCGTTCTATGATTCAAATTTCTATCAAGGTTTCATCGAATTTCTAGTTATCAAAGAAAAGATGTAATTACACGGTAATTTGCTATTTAGCTATGATTGAAATGATTATTGAAGTAATAAATCTAGATTTTACTTTCAGAACACAATGATTCTTAATATTACTTACCGAATTTTTACTTTCTCGCTACCGCTTATGCAGTAGGGAGGAAGTTATTTAATGCTGCGCGAGAAAATGGAGAATGTTTGGCAGAAAACTCTTATTGCCGAGCGCTGATAACGAAAAAGTGAATAAATCATGTTGCTATATTAATACAAAAAGCCTCTAACACCTACGTATTTTTTGTTGGAGGATGTTTCGTGGGTCCTTGTAGGTTTTGTGGTGTAGGTCCATGTTTTCTGGGTACTTGATACTGAAAAATCGATTGACAGCGAAATGTCCGTCCCACCGTCCGTCTGGTGTTTGTGTACAACACTAGCGCCTAAATTACGGGCATGATTTTTTGAAACTGAATAAACTCCTGATGATCTGTCGTGAGACAAAGCTCTACGATTTTCAAATACATTCATTAATTTTTAGAGGTACTTTACATGAAGCCCCTGGGAGATTTTCTTAATTTTCTCAAAATTAGCTCCAAAGTTTTTTAGATTTCTTGTAAGAATAGAGTGAAATACACCTATAAATATGGCATAGGTCCGATTTTCTCTGATAATTACGAATTTTAGAAAATTGCAAAAATTGAATTTTTTTTGGTGGCTTCCTACAACTATAAAATTGGAGACAAATTTTTAATTTCCAATGAAGTTTGTTGTCCATTATCAGTTGTTTCAATAAGGTCACATACAGTTTCTTAAAAACTTTCAGTAGTTTTCGTGCAATATTGCGGGCAATTAGTGCATTTAAAAAAATAACAAAACAAGATTATCTCGAAAACGGTTCCAATTTTTTAAAACTTTTTATAGGGATATTGCTAAATTTTGCACAATGAGATGACAAACGATTATTGCTCTATTCTTTTGTTTTTTCAAACAATTACAAAAATGTAATTTTTTTACGCGCCTCTCACGTTAATATTTACATTAGCGGCAATTTGTTCTCATTGTATTTCCGAGCACATGTACTTTAAATGAAGTCTTATAAAGTTTCTCGAAAACTCTAAAGATTTCTGTGAAACTTTTCAACAAAAATGTTCATTTAGGGCAAGGTTTTACTCTGCTTTAATATTCTAAATGTATTAAATGCACTGTACTGTTAAGAGGCCGAAAAATTGAGAAAACTTCAAAAAAAGAATTTTGGGTGGCGCGCTGCCCGTAATCGCCGCGGCGATAGATGGCAGCTGACATGAGGATGGGGTAAGACCGTAATGCTAGACCACAACAGAGAAATTAAAAATCTTCACTTACAAAACCTGTGCCTTACTCTAGCCCATCTAGTTAAGACTTGAAAGAAAGTGTTACTCTGCAGTATTGAAAAAATTTTTATTTTGAATTTTCTTCAAGTATGATGAAACGCAATAATTGCTAACGCCATACTTGACGGTAAACGTAAGCAAATACGTTACGTAGTGTGTCAAAGATAAATGAAAACTACTTAAAAACATAACGGTACTAACAAAACTAACGAACTTAAGACGTTATTTCAAAATGCATCAGCTCACTTAATTAACCTCCATATAGTGTATCCATTAAACTCATTTGAAAAAAGACCAAAAATAGACAATAGATTCTAAAAACGTTTGTTTAGCCACTCCATCAACGTTTCCTCGTGCCCTTTAATGTAATGTACTTTACACCGTGTAGCCAAATTGCTCGTGAGGTTTATTTTTCCGCTTATCGGGTATTGTTTAAGAATTTTGTGATCTTATAAATGTATGAGATTTATTTTACTATGTTAAATAAGCAGTTAAATTATTTAATATAAGTTATTCCTCGGTTTCATTAATAATTCCATACAATTATTTAATTGCTTTGTATACATACGTACTCTATCATAATTCCACTTCTCATGTAAGACTTAGTCGCTTTCACACCTTGACTGCTGTTCAAGACAAATGCCAAAACAGCATGTACAGTATAAAATGGATCTCATGGCACTGGTCTACAAAATTAAACTTTTTACGTCACAATAACTTTATTGGCTGATCTTTAAAGAAAATTTTACGCGGAATCAAAAATTAAAGCCATTTGTCTGTATCAAGTAAGGCTTGTTGACACAGCTCAGCAATTGTTTTGTCGCTGGATTCACTCTAAAGAAATTTAACATGTTTAACATAACTAAAAGGTACTTCATTGATGATATTTTTGAGTATTTTGCCCTCAAGAACGTCCCTTTAGAGAGTCTAGCAGTCAACTGCCAACATTCTTGAACTCCGTGATGTTCTTGGTACCCTTTTGTCATAGTTGTTATGTCCTGATGGAAGCGCCCTCCGTGTTCGTCTCTTTCTGATTTTCGGGAAAAAAATGAAAGTGAGAATGAAGAAAGTCAATCTTAAGAGACATATTACAGCCCAATTTTTTTTATTGATTTAACAAACTGCTTTATAAGTTCTATTGAGGCCGCAAAATAGCTTCATCGGAGTTTTTTTGGGAGAGCCACAGACGAACGAATCGGGTTGTATACAAAGCGTGGCCACAACGTTCTTGCTTGCCACAAGGGAAAATTCTGAAAGACAATTATTTAAGAACTATTAGTTCATCTCAGCATAAAAATTGTTAAATACTGAAGAAGTTGTCAATGTTATCTTGTCGTAGGCGTACATAAGATTGCTTTCTGTTGTGATTCGTGCGGAATATAATTTCAGCAACATTTACGCGCCAAACACTTCTTTGCACGGAATATACAGTTGTAAGGCAGCTCTGCTACCAACAGTCAAAAATCTATTTTTTTAATGCAGTTAGGATGTGAATTACTATTATGTATTTTATAAGAATTGTTGAATTATTCCTGTTGATCCTGTTTTATATAGTAGAAAGATGGATCTTTTTTAAACTATTGGACCAAATAGATACAGAATCAATACAGAACCAAATCAATACAGAAATCCGGAATTATGATGTATAATTCATACAAGACATATACATATATCTATTGCTTTACGTTTCGCACATTTAGCATGTGCCTTTTCGAAAGCATTTGATAAGTAAAGCATTTGACAATCGGTTGGAAACATAACATTTTTGACAAAACAAAGGAATACATTAAACATACATATTGAAGATATATTAACATTTAACAACATTTTCATGTAAAGTATTTCTAAAATATGCCGAAGTTGGCGTCTAATTTGGTGTCTAAAACATTCATATGTATACAGCACAAATGAAATACATCAAGGAATGGATGTGCAAAATTATGAGTGAACAGCGGCAAAAAGCAATTATGAATATCTGTTTATTATTAATGATTTATAAATTTGATGTAGATTCAATATGTCATTTTTAGTGTTCATAGAATCATTTAACATAATATATATCATTTCTGCAATTTGTCTTTTAAAAGTTAGCTTTTCGTGATGTAAAATTTTGATTTTATCGAAACCAATAGAGGGTTGCGTTCCGTTCTATGTTTATTTAATGATGTGTACAATGCCGAATCTTTATTAATATCGTATTTGTGTTGGTAAACTCTTTTGTTAAGATATTGTTTGGTTTCTCCAACGTACACCTGTTTACAGTCATCACAAGGTCTACTCTATTCCATTCTCTATTCTAAAAGTGTTCAGCCAAATTCTAGAAGGAAATCCATGCACATTTTTCTAAAACATATAATCTTTCAACAAAATTTGCCTCTTTCACTAGTTCTTTAATTTGTAGTCCGACAAATATTCCCTCTTTAATTTTTACGTTATTATTTTCGGAAACTTATCTTTCAAATTGAAAAAGGCCCTTCCGTTTCTGTCCATGGTTTTCACAAAATTCTTCATTAAATCTAATTTTATATAATTTATTCATTAAACCTAATTTATAAGAGACGGGAGAAATATCTTTTTTCTATCAACTAAGGTAACATTTATATAGCCTTCTGAGAAAAAAGGTTTATATAAAGGTCAAGTCTTCGCTTTGACGTTGCTCTTACGGTCTCCACTGTCCCTTTCACACAAGAAACATCAATAATTTGTGTATCCAGTCTATAAACCTAAAAGCAGAGCAATCATCTTAAATCACTATGTTCCCGATAAATTTTCATAACGTATCTTATCTAGAATTATCTTCATTGTTTTCATAGGTGTCTTTCATATTAATAACAGAAGCGAGTGGAACTGATTGCAATTCATTCCCACTATGAAAGAGGGCAGCTTCTAAGCTAGCTTTTGACGAATTATTAAACACTGTTTCTCTGGATGAGCATGTCCTAGAGTGTCTGGCACCAATAAATAGTGTATTCTTTAATGAGTGCATAATGATGGCTATTATTCACGAGTTGAATTTCTACGAGTTAATAATAGCCATTATGCGCGAGTATACTTTCTATACGACTATATATTCTCTATATACTTCTATTTTTCTCTACACGGCTATATTTTCTCTACGACCTTGAAATATTCTTAATAAATTTTGAACAGATTTTGTTTTATTTAAATTTCTTTTAAGGAAAGCACGCAATTTAGAGTAAGCTTCTAGTTTTACTTCATTGTTTATGTGTGGCTTCTTAACATTCTTCCTAACAGTGGGCTTCTTAACATTGACTAAATCTTGAGTAAACCAAAGGGTATATACTCTTAAGAAGGTAGTTCAAAATTCATTTTCCGTTGAATGATTAAGGCGAAATGTAAAGAGAAATACGAGTTCAACCAGCACCCTCTCCACTAAGGCCTCGGCGCTCTGTCGTGACGTCACCTCTAGAAGGCAAGCGCTGTTTTACCTAAGAGAACACGCAAGTTCACACACCGAACGGCGTACAATCGTGCCTGGGTATTAAATTTACTATTCCCAATATTAATAATTACCGTAGTTATAAAAGTAAATATTGAAGTTATAATAATACTCATGAAAAAAATTAGAATTTATTAATGATATTAAAGAAATAAACAAATGTCTACATTCTTACATCACTAGACATGATGGCCATGATTCCACTCATTCCCTATTTACAAGCCATGGATATCTTATTCAAATAAAATTCAAGAATTAAATAAATTCCAAAATTAGAAATGCTGATTACTTCTAGACATAGTTTAAACTATATAAACACCAATAGAAGGTTCACTAGTCAACTATTTTTCATAAGATTGTTTTTTAATTTGATATACAGAAAATTTATTGAACAAAGCATTACTGTAAATAAAATGTGAGAAATATCTTCCCTACTGTAATTATTATTAATATTATTATTATTATTATTATTATTATTATTATTATTATTATTATACATTTCTGGCATTACAAATATGAGTAAATATTGTTTTGTCAATAATATAAAATTAAATATACAATATACCTTCCAACAAAAACCATTTAATTAACACAAAAGATAAAATTGGAAGAATGGAACTAGAAAATGTCGTTTGTGACTTTGAATTCATACAGATTGTCCTTAGACCTATTTAGGACAAACTGGAAGAAAATTAAAACTACAAGTTAATAAACATGCAAAACAAAATTTTAATCATCCAAATAGGAAAAATTCATTGACAAAAATATTTAATTATAATCACAAAATTGATTTCAAACTAAAATATTCTCACAAAGGAAGAGAAACACTGAAATAAAATTAAATAAATTTATGAACTCATTAAAGTATTAGTTAACAATATTTGTAAGATCTTTTGTATGAAATCAAATATTTTCTTTCATCCTGCTTTGTACAACACGATTGTTATATTGAACAAAATAAGGCAACAATATTAAAGCTCACACTTTTAATGTCCTTTTTATAAATACATGTATATGTAACATATTTAATTCATTATTTGAATCCTTTAGTCTGGTGAGAACAAAATACATTCAAAAACATTGCTAATAAAGTTTGAAAATGTAAATGCAGTGAAAATATTTAATTTTCTTTCTCTAAATTCAAAGTACTATAAAGCATCTTGATTTTATTTATTTAAGATTAGTCACAAGGCTAGAATTAAAATTTAAGTAGACTATTCGTTAAGTTTGCTTGATACAACTTAATAGAGGGAAGAATTCAGATGTCAAGCAGGAACAGGAAATTTGAAAAGGAAGAGCATTTTTATCAAAAGTTTTAATAAAAATATTACTTACCACACAACATGTGGTTAAATTCATTACATTTGAGGCAATTAACATATTTTATTATTTATACACACTGTACCAGATGCATACACATAAACACTATTTTTTAAATAGAAATTTATTGCAGGAAACATTGTCTAAAACTATAACATTCTACTTAGTAATCATATTCAACAGATGACTGCATTAACGTGGCCTAGTAAGAGGCACAGATAATTTCTTACCTGTTTTCTCGTCGTAGCATTCAGCGCCCTTTATTATATCGCCTTCTGTGAAGTGCAGTTCACACACCTGTAAATAAAACAAGCAGAGAGTAGGGTCAGTATATCTATACATAAATTCTTGGATCAGGATTACATCTGTTAGTTGCTTAATATGCTTCACATATGCTATGAACAATAAAGATGTTTGTTAAGAAGTTACTATAGTGTATGAAGATCTCTCTTTATTCACTTGTTCATATTAATATGGACATCTTACATTAGCCACCTACAACATTTCATTACCTATGAAACTAACATTCTAAATTTATAAGTCATGAGAGTAAAATATTTCAGTTCTTTACTATAGAGCTACTCACGAAAGAACTATTTTCATTTGAGGAAATATTAAATGCACAAAAAAAGTATCATGTAAGTATTAAGAAAGTTTATAAATTCATATTTATTGACTACAATTGTAGTCATTTCTAAAATACACGAATCGGTTTCTCACTTCGCAACACTAATTCCTTAACCTTTTTTAAAAATGTATAAAACGTGCATCTATCATAAATATAACGAAAAAAGAAATATTTGGATGTACATAATAATTCTATAATATGTTTAATAACACTAAAAGATGCTTACCTTTGTATATTTGGAAGGTGTGAAATCACGTGGTACAGCGCTGAGCCATTTCCTTCTCAATTCTGCATTCTTAATTCTGCACACACGGGAGCGAAAACACTTGCACTTTCGGTTCCGTTGGATAATTTCCCTCACAATTTGGAACACAACACGAAAAAACCATTTTCGAAACTCTGTTTCACACAAAAACACGGCTTCGCGAACCTAAGCGCAACGAAACTAACGAACACGATAACTAAGAGGGAAAATCAGTTTTGCAAGAATACCCGAAGCCCTATACAGAAATTTTTCAATATACCTACTAGTTGTGACGTAGTCAGTCCGGAAATGACGTAGCACCGAGGCCTGTGTGGAGAGGGTGCTGGTTCAACAGTGTCGACATGAAACTGAGAAATCACTCTTGTCTACAGATGTTCAAAAGAAGCGCGAATTGCAAAGAGAATGCAATTCTGTCCATGGATTCTGTAAATTCTAAGAATGAGATCGGTCGGCAGGCTGTGGATTCTGAACTGGAATACACTGGCTGTGTAGTCGATGGCATTCGTATATTATATTGTGACCGCTCTACCTTTTCACTATTCTCTAAAAAGCCTATAGCGGGTCACTCAAGTAATCTTGTCGAATTACTTGATCTGTGACTTGTTATGACAATGTCACACCAAAAATTGGGAATGGTTTCATATATCCTAATTGCCCTACAGGAGGGTTAACCTGCTTTAAAAAAACATAGACAAGTTAATCTATTACCTATGAACAGCGTTCTGAATATATTCTATTAAAAAGTTGAATACAATTCTAATCTAGCATTTACACATTGCACTGAAAAACTATCACTTGCTCTACCTTTAGCAATTACGTGATTACCTAACAGTTTGCATAAACACTTTACATAAAATTATATTACCCTTCACTTCACAAAAAAACACAATAAAATAACTGTACACTAGACTAACACATGGAAACACGAAATACTGAAAAAGAATCACATACCAAAATACCCTTACATACCCTTTCAAAGAAATTGTCACTTGAATAGTGAATGAAATATATACAAGACGTTTCACTTTCCCATAGATTATTACTTTGTACAATTTAGCCAGCAAAAAGAATATTGTTATGCAATGAACGTACAATCATTAATAACTGTTTTACTAATTATTGGTTTTGAACAATTTGAAAACGATTAAACAAATTGAAAACACACACTAAAAGAACAAATATTATCGATAATAGAAAAATGAAATAAATAGGTTTTTACAATTCATTACAGGAATTAGCTGTCTGGCTTCCTTTTACGACTGCAATAAGATTACGTTTAAATGATTTTAATATAATTACTCGACTATCTACGTCTGTGTGTGAGGTGAATTCTATCTCTGTAGCATAATTCTCGTTTCTTTTAACAATTTTTTTTGAGGATTTCTAGTGAATTTTCTGACTTACCAAGAAATATTTCCACAGCTTGGAGCGGCGACGGCGACCCAGATCCTTTCAAGGTCGTGGCAACCCCTTTGCTTCGGCGAACACGTTCTCTGGTGAATCGCTACCACAGTCCTTCGAATTTTATACAATCTGACTGCAATGTCTTCGCGTAATGAATTTCTTACGTGGTAAGCCAAGACGAGAGACAAAAACAAAAAAGCTGGAAATAAAAAGAAACATTTTCTATAGCACATGCTTTCTATTTCAGTACACGTTCTTGAACGTTGAAATATATTATTTCCTCGTTGTTAGAAAAATAGTATATTTCTGTGTCATGCATTCACGTGAATTTATCAGAATATTCATGATTTAAAGATCTCAATTCTCTCGTACATGGTATAGTCATTTTAACATGATTAAACGAATTACCTTTTTCAAGCTTCTAATCGTCGAAATACGGCGAATTCTCCTCTCCGTCCAGCACGAACAATTGCGGTGTGATCAGATCGGCGGTTGGCAGCGAAAGAGAAAGCTCTTCGTAGCGATGCACTGCGCTAGTGCTGATATTTTCAAGGTTGATTTTTGATTGGTCGTCGTTCTCTTTCTTGTACGCGAGTGCGTTCAGA